>OU898279.1:3646221-4846221 GCA_918026665.1 Diabrotica balteata | reverse complement strand
ACCCGGAACAAGTAAAGTTACAGTATAAACCAACTTTTCTGCACCCACATGAAACGCCGCATCCTTTTTTGCATTGGCAAAAATAATTTTCAAAAGTTCATCGGGTGCAGGTTGTTTGTTCATGCGTACGGGTAATAACAAACCATTTTTGGAATACCATCCCAAATCTGTTGCTCTGATATTTTCATTGCCAAGCCATAAACATATGAGCAAATGTTTTATTCTGTTGTATGGGATTTCAAAATAAGAACGCTTAAAATTTCGAATATATTACGCCCCACTACCTAATATACCGGTTTTGTAGATTATTATGCTCCAAAATATACTGTACTATACTAATGGAATTTTCCGAAAAAAAAAATTAATTGGTTTTTTAACGTATTTCCTTCATTTTTAACGATAGAGTGTTTCCTCAAAAACGATTTTGTAGAGGTTTTTAAGAGCTACAAGGATCTGTGAATTAAATTTCTTTGGAACCCTTGGTTTTTAAATGGGGTGAGTTTAAAGGGCTCAAAAAAGATGGTGCTTGATCGTAAATCGATGCTTTAAACGGCTATATCTCGCCAAATATTCATTGTACAACAAATCTAAATAAAGGAAAATTTTAGTCATTAAAAAAGCTACAATTTAGTACATTTTTATTTCTTTCATATATTCAGTATTTTCGGGGACATGAAGGGTAAAAAATATGAAATTGTAAATCGTTTCTCGCTTTAAGCTGTACTTTTTCTAAAACTAAGCATTTTAAATGGGTCAAACTTCTTGGACGTATTAACAATACATGTTCAAAGAGAATTGCAGAAGGGTGAAGATCGATTTTAATTATGGGAGTGGTTAGGGGATTGTTTTCATCGATTTTTTCGTAAAAAATGAGGTATTGACCTTATTTTCATCATAACTCACTCAATTTTTGAGCTAGAGTCTTTTTTTATGATAGGTCTATTTATGCTCTTTAAAAAAGGCATTGTGAGTTTTCTTCCAAAAATGCATCATTGTCCCGATATTTGACTTTGAATCTTTCAAATTTGGCATTTGAAGAAAACCGCTGAACATTGATAGGCCGTATTTCGGTTCCTATTATATCGCAAAAACATTTTAAAAAATGAATTGTATTTATCTTTTTAAAAGCTACAAATTTGTTCTCTGCAATTTTTTGATAAAATGCACCATTTTCGAGTTATTCGCGAAAAATCGATTAAAAACGTCGATTTTTTCGTCTAAAAGTTGTTACTTTCAATCGCGAATAACTTGAAAAATATCAGTTTTACAAAAAAAATGTATAGAACATTTTTTTGTTTATAATCACTTTTTTAATCGAAACCTGTAGTTAAAACGTAAAAAAAAAATTTCACCCCCGGGGTGGGGTGGCAACCACCCCCAAGGCTTTGGCGCACTTTGATTCGATATAGATTTAGGTAATAGCCTATAAGGATCACTTTAGGCTATTACCTACCTTCTGTTAAAATTTCAAGTTAATCCACGCAGGACGAAAAAATTACGAGGTGAAATGCTTCATTTCCTGGACTATAAGTGGTTTGACAGCATAATAAAATCGTAGATTTATGTGTAGCTTTCAATTTTATGAGTTCAGAATCCAGCAGCCCGCAAAAGTATTGGGTTTTTATAATATAATTATTTGACAACCTTTTGTTGGCCAACCTCCTACAGCAGAAATGAGCCGAAATACATGATGTTTCCTATGTTCCGAATTTATTTCGTTCAATCTGTATACATAATACTAGCTGTATTATGTTATTATGCTACGAAACTAACTAAAATAAATGTGAAGGAAATACCTTACACAAATATTCAATTCAGTTTGAGTCATTTTGTTGATTTTGTTAATAGTCATTGAGAAAGTGTCGCTCTGGGAATTGTATATACGTTTAAATTCGAATGGTATCTGTCGCGAACATTGGGATACGTCTTCACCTTTAAATTGTTCAATCAAAATTGTTTCTTCGAGAGTCTGGTTCCTTAGCAAAGTCGTGGTGGATTTATGATTCGAAGAAGAATGATGGGTACGCCAATTTTGAATGTAAGATTTGGCGGTGGCATGTCTGGCAAATCAAGCGAATTCAAAAATTCAGTTGGATAGTTGACAACTTCGTATTGAGTCAGTACAATATCGATAAACATTCTGAATAGTTAAGTAGATAGTATTGACATCGATGTTTTTGGTCACTAATACTGATGCTTTTTGTTACAGTAATACATTTTGATACAGTTTTGTGCAATGTTTGAGAAAATTTTTTACACCAACTCACTTTAATGCCCGATTTCAGCAACGATACCTAAACAGTTGCCTTCAAAAGTAATTCTTATCGAAAAGAACTTCCTAATTCAATACTTAGGAACACTAGCGTTTCACAACTAAAAGAACTGCTTATCTAGGAAATTCTTTCTTAGGTATTACTTTGGGTACGTTTGAACTATTCTTGATAAATAAAAAGAACAATAAGAAGTCATAACCTTACCTTTTTATTTGTTATTGAATTGTTTCTTTTCCAAGTTGGTTTAGTCCAGTCATTTTAATTAGAAGTTAGTTATTTGTAAATAAGGTTTGTTTAGTTTTGTAAATTATTTATATACGTCTAGTGAAATGGAGGAAAATAAAAGGGCTGCAAATTTCAATAGGCGGAGAGCATATTAAATAAAATTAAAAATGAGTTGATTGCAATGTTATATTATACAGTATAATACAGTTTTTACCTAATATTAATTTCAGATAATGAAGAAGTGTCACCAGCTCTATTATCATTATCTAAATAATTTTAAAATAAAACATATCTTGAAAAGTGTTTTATTTTATATTTTTAATAATACACTTTTAATGAAATTGTGAATGGGTTTTTGAAAGAAAATACCAGTTTGTTAGGTATAATATCATTTTCTATTTGTTTTAACACATATAAAACTGTTGGTTTAGACATTCGAAACCTAAAAAAATCCACATCGTCCAAAGTTTCAAAATAATTTGGCCTACTCTTGATAACTTGAAGTCTTCTTTCTGTTTCTTATTCAGAATCAGATCAGGAATCGAATCGATCTAGATTTTCGATAAACTGTAGTGCTTACATATTATAGATAGTACCAAAGCAACAATTAATTAATATAAAATAATACAAAAATAACTAACTATAGACACAGAACAACACAGAAATTACGGTAAGAAGCAAATTATTGACAAATTTCACAAGTACATCCGTCAAAACTGTAAAAACATAACCTTACATTTAACTATAAGTAACACCTAAACTGTTTAATGAGATCGCAAAACGTATCCTACCATTAGGTAATGCTTGAGCGGTTTAGGCAATTCTTAGCGTATGGTGAAATCCGTTTTAGAGTTAGGAAGCACCTAAGCCCACTTAGGTAATTCTTAAATATTTAGGTATCGTCGGTGAAATCGGGCATAAGTCTCATATTTTGACAATCGTCTTGCTGGTAGTGGAGAAATGCTGCGAACCTTGATTCAAAAACATTCAAAATGTTATGAGTGTTAAAAAAAATAAATATATTTGTTTTTACTATTCTTCGAGTGTGAGTGGCTGAGTGTGTAAATAACTCTCTCAGTATCCTATTAAGAGTGTAAAAGATTGCATGTATGTACAGGGTGTTTCAAAAAAAAGGTAACCCCATCTCTAGGGTAGGTAAAAAACTGAAAAATAATTGGGGTTTGCTTAGTAAAAAATGTTTGTAACGCCATCCGTTTTCAAGATACAGGGCTTTGAAGAAAGAAAAATTACGCATTTTTTACGATTTTGCCGAAACTACTGGCAACATTGTAATGAAATTTTATACGAATATGTTTTGGAAGCTGATACATCCCATGAATTTGTTTTTATATCCGATTCTCATAGAGGGCGCTAGTTACACTGATCGTATTAAATATTAGTCAATATAACTTTTTTAAGAGTATAATTATTAATCAAAATTTCAAGTAAACTTAAACATCATTCAATTTTACACGAAAAAGGTACTGTTGGTAAAACTCGATACTGTGTACCGTTTTCGGAATATTTTGATTTGAAAATTATGAAGTAATAATTGATGCTGGTATAAAATAGTTAGTAATTAAACAAAACCCACAAGAATAAAGTTAAATTAATGACTTTTTCTTCTTAACGTGCCCTATCAAGTCCCCTTGACGTTGGCGATTAACATGGCAAAACTGTCTGTCTCGAGCTATTCTAAATAGTTGCTCAGCTTTCTTTATTCCTGTCCACTCTCTGATATTCTTCAACCAAGAGGCCTGCTTTCTACCAATTCCTCTGCGTCCTTCGATTTTACCCATCATAATAAGTTGAAGAATGTTATATCGGTCTCCCCTTACTACGTGTCCAAAATTAATGACTAAGGACATAAAATAAAATTCAATTACAGTAAGTGTTCAAAATGCCCTTCCTTTTTGGCGAATATACAAGTCTATTCTTTTTTCTAAAGATTCCATTAACCTTCTAAACGGTAAGGGATCAGCTATGATGTCATTAAATTGACGTTGAATTCTTTCTTCCAATTCTTGGCGTGAATTTACCTCTGTAGCATAGACTTTTTCCTTAATATACGACCAAACTGCGTAGTCCAAAGGGTTAAAATCGCATGACCGAGAAGGCCAATGAATCGGAGCTTCTGCACCTCTACCAATCCATCGATTCGGAAAATGATTACTCAACCAATTACGACACCTTCTATTAAAGTGTGGTGGAGCTCCATCGTTAAATCTTCTAATATCTCGAATAAGGAATTGTTTAAAAAATCAAGATGCATATCACCATTTAAATTTCCAGATAGAATATGATAACCTATTAATTTGTTACCTAAAGTTGCTGCCCAAACATTAACTTTAAATGAGTGTTGGTAATGTGATACCCTTTTGACTCGTGGATTCTCATCACACCAGTAGTGTGCATTATGGGAGTTAAACATACCGTGTCGCGTAAAGGTGGCCTCGTCCGTAAAAAGAATGCATTTTAAAAAATTTGGATTGTGGATTGTCCTTTGTTGTAATGTTTCACAAAAATCCACTCTAACCGGTAGATCATCTGGCAAGAGCTCTTGGACTTGTCTGGAATGATAAGGATGTAATTGCTGTTCTTTCAGTATCCGCCAAGTACTTGAAGAAGAAGTATTTTTTTGTCTTGCTATATTCCTTACGCTAACTGTTGGATCTTGATCAAGTAAATTTAAAATATTATTTTCTTTATTAATTGTTCTTGTTATTCTTGGTCTACTACAATTTATTTTATTTGGTATCACATTCCCAGTTTCTCGACAACGTCTTTCAATGGCTCTAAATGTTTTTTTACTTGGTAAGTTTCTTCTAGGAAACTTTTCTGCATAACGTGTCACAGCTGCATTAGAACATCCTAAACATTCGCCCAAGGTTAATAACATGTCAGTGTATTCAACATTTGAGTATCTACATTTTGATTTGATTTTACAAATAGGTTTCAAAACTCGAATTATTGTTGATTTATCGTCATAACAATCAATAAATGTCAGATTTCCATGGCACACTTGAGAAAATAGTGGTATACCTATTAGAACTTTATCATTACTACCAGCATCAATTATTACTTCAGAATTTTCAAATCAAAATATTCCGAAAACGGTACACAGTATCGAGTTTTACCAAGAATACCTTTTTCGTGTAAAATTGAATGATGTTTAAGTTTACTTGAAATTTTGATTAATAATTATACTCTTAAAAAAGTTATATTGACTCATATTTAGTACGATCCGTGTAACTAGCGCCCTCTATGAGAATCAGATATAAAAACAAATTTATGGGATGTATCAGCTTCCGAAACATATTCGTATAAAATTTCATTACAATGTTGCCACTAGTTTCGGCAAAATCGTAAAAAATGCGTAAAATTTTTTTTTTTCAACGCCCTGTATCTTGAAAACGGATGGCGTTACAAAAATTTTTTACTAAGCAAACCCCAATTATTTTTCAGTTTTTTACCTACCCTAGAGACGGGGTTACCTTTTTTTGAAACACCATATATAAACAGATATTTAATTTCTATGGTTAATTTGATTTTAGGTTCTCAAGTGTGCAACCTGGCCTGGTCGAAGCACAGCTCCGAATTGGTCTCGACGCACGGTTACTCTCAGAATCAAATTCTAGTATGGAAGTACCCCAGCCTTACCCAAGTAGCCAAACTAACGGGACATTCGTACAGAGTGCTTTACTTGGCGTTGTCACCAGACGGAGAAGCCATCGTCACAGGAGCCGGAGATGAAACTCTTCGATTTTGGAATGTGTTCAGCAAAGCGAGGTCTCAGAAAGAGACCAGATCTGTTCTGAGTCTTTATACGGGTATTCGTTAAAATAAAATGCTACGTAGTAACGTGAAGGTACTTTTTTATTTTTCTTGGATCGTGTACAGATGCGATTTAAAAAAAATGTATTGGATAACTATAGATTACCTGGAAATAATTTATTTGTAGATCTGTCTCAACAAAAATGTCCAGAAATCAAATTGTGATAGATATGATTTATATAACTTTATATATATATATATATATATATATATATATATATATATATATATATATATATATATATATATATATTTGAAATAAAAGTTTTTAATAGTGGAATGGTCAAAAAAACTTAATAAAAACATGTATAATACATAAAAAAATTTGGTACCATTTCATGAGTACTTAGAGACGTACTACAGAGTTGTCTTTTAGGGAGAGCGCCCACCAAACTGGCATGGCAAGTGGCAAGTAGCGCGCGTCTGGCATGTTGGCAAGTGTAACTAATGAAAACGAATGATTCAGCGTAGACCTAAATTACAGTGACATCATTCACTCTAATCATTCGTTTGCATTGGTTACATTGTAAGTAACATGCTAGACGCGTGCTACTTGCCACATGCCATGCTAGTTTGGTGGGCACTCTCACTAAGACTCCAAACTTTTTGAATTGATTGAAACCACAAATTTGTTATATTATTCCATTAGAAAATTACCAAATTAAAAAATATTGTTTAATAACTACTGGAATTCTTCGTGAAGTAGCTTAAATACAGTTCAAGTTGTTGTCTGATAGTCAGTACATATAACTGGTCCAGGATATTGTACTACTTTATGAAGAACCTGTTCCTATTAAAAGAGAATATTTCATTAAAAAACATTTCACAGGATGGATAGTTTTTTAAACAATGCATCTTTTTAATAGGGCGTGAAATAATAGTTAATATTTTTTGCTGTCTTAGAAATACCAAAACTGTACAAAACGAGTCAAACTAACAAAATATATAACTTTATTTGGTTATTATATTTATATATATATATATATATATATATATATATACATATATATATATATAGTGAATATATTACTATATTATGAATTATTTATTTAATTTCTAACATTATTTATTTGGTTAAATTCTTTTGAGGGTTTTATTTTAACGAGAAAATCAAATCGTACTTTATTTCAGAATTATTTTTTATTGTGTTAAAAATACAAAAGAAATTCAATTGATTATCTTGTTTCTTTATATCCCCCTGTATAGCCAGGGTGATTCTATTAAAAAAACGACTATACTACGACTAAATATCGTGTATTTTGTTTTCGAACAATTAATTTTTAGTCCATTTAAGTCATCGCTCAATATAACGGTGTCGTCTGCATATCTGATGATATTATTTAGAAATAAAATGAACAATTACATATTTCCTTTATGTATTTCTGTACTGACTCATTCTGTATATGTTCAGTTGGATAAGGCATTGAAAATATACTTGTGGAATTATTATTTTTCCCAAATTCTCGTTTCTATATACGAAAATTAAAAAAGTACCATAGTTCTGTAAATTGATTTAAAATTTGACTTCCGTGAAGTAAATTCTTAATCCCCACGTTTTTCTTTACTCTTATTATACAATTTGCTTTTTATTTATATACTTTTTACGCAATATTATCAACATACACCTATTTGTTATAATATTTATATTAAATGTGATAGTTTACACTGTTTATTTTCTGGTTTTTATCACTACTTTTATACTAGGTATTCTAAACGATTTCGTAACATATACAGCCTGCGAAGACAAGCTTATGCTTTCTTTACTTTTTAAAATGTTTAAACAAAAATAATAATAATATTGTATGGAGAGCTCCTTTCTGGTTGTTTCTGTGCCAATTGAATTTTTAACTCTATTTCAACTAGCTAGTGTCGATTCATACTAGCCCAGGGGGACCGACAGCCTTACGGGCTCTCCGAATCACAGTGAACGGCGCACATAGGGCTATTTGAACGATTTAAGGATTCCCCACACCGACGCGAAACTTTTGCGACGCGAAACCGTTGCGGAACATTCGCAGGCGGAGCACTATTAAATTCATTATATATAATATATAATGAAAACTTACCATTTTCTCCTAGAAATGACCCTATATTATCCCAGACTTTATCCTTTTTTCTTATATTTTTATAATCTTCGTCACTTAAATCATAAATTATAGGATATTGTTTCACAATTTCAATTAGTTTTTCTGTAACAGCCATTTTAATAATTCACGCGAAACTATAACTTGCTATAACTGCAGCGGAAAAAACCGTGCATGCAGCGTTTCATGAAACGTCAACGCTGTTCTGCCGCGACCGTTCCGGTTTCCGTCCGAACTTGTCTGAACACATGCATTAAGTCGCCGTGCCTTACGATTCGCCGCGATTCCGCTGCGAAAGTTTCGCGTCGGTTTGGAGAATCCTTTAGGCGGCCAAAATTATTTTTGTAGTGTATTGTATTTAAAAAAATGTTACTAAGCCGAACGAATAGTTTTTATTAAAAAAAAAATATTAACAAAAATACTTTATTTTAATACTTTTGTTATCAT
This sequence comes from Diabrotica balteata, assembly GCA_918026665.1. Lineage (NCBI taxonomy): Eukaryota > Metazoa > Arthropoda > Insecta > Coleoptera > Chrysomelidae > Diabrotica > Diabrotica balteata. The sequence goes on along the minus strand of OU898279.1, from coordinate 4,837,358 downwards.
TTCGAAATCAAAATATTAACAATATTCCTAATCCGATAAAACTTACTATCGTAGAGTATATGTCATGATTGCTGTTAATAACATAGTAATTAGACACTTATGGGAATGCCTTAATTCCAGCAGCGAATGCAAATATACTGAAGAAGAATCATCGTCAGTTGGCGCTACAGCCCTTCGTGAGCCTTGGCCTTCTTCAAAACATTCTTCCATCCTTCCCTATCGAGCGTCTGTCTTCCCCAGCCCCTCACTCCAATCTCCCTCAAATCTTCCTGTACATCGTCCAGATATCTGAGTTTAGGTCGCCCCCTTCTTCTTCTTCCGACCGGCCTGTTTAGCATAGTTATTTTAGTGGGATCACTCTCATTCATCCGCATAACGTGGCCGAGCCACCTTAGGCGGTTTATTTTGATGGTCTTCACAATATCTGCATCACTGAAAAGTCTATAGAGTTCAAAGTTATATCGCCTTCTCCACAGACCCTGTACGTTTACTCCGCCATATATGGTCCTCAATACTTTTCTTTCAAAGACTCGTAGTAACTCTTCCGATTGCCCATGTTTCCGATCCCTATGTGAGCACTGGGCGTATTATTGTTTTATAAAGTTTGCACTTTGTTGCTATTGACATACTTCTCGCTCTTAGTTGAGGTCCCAGGCCAAAATAACAGCGGTTAGCCACGCATATTCTTTTTTTTTATCTCGTTGGATGTGTTATTTTTGTAGTCTACCAGTGATCCTAAGTAGCAGAATTCTTCTACCATTTCTATCGTTTCGTGTTGCACCTCCAAGTTATTTTGTTGAAATCTTGATATGGCCGGCATATATTTAGTTTTCTGGATGTTAATCAGAAGTCCGATGTTTTCTGCGTCATTTTTGATACGTGTGAAAGCCTCCACTGCTTCATTTTGGGTTCTTCCAATTATGACGATATCATCAGCGTATGCCATTATTTGTATACTACGGGTATATATCGTACCTTTTAAGTTTATTCCCGAATCTCTCATAACTTTTTCTAACACTAGGTTGAACAGCGTGCACGATAGCGCATCTCCCTGGCGCAGTCCTCTGTTGGTTTTAAATGGGTTTGAAACATCCCCTTGTACGCGCACTTTACATTCGACTTTCATCATTGTCATTTTAATTAATTCTACCAAACCTTTTGGTATTCCTAATTCGATCATCGCCGAATATAATTGTGACCTGTCAATAGTATCGTACGTTGCCTTAAAGTCTACGAAGATGCAATGGCAGTCTATGTCATACTCCGTCGTTTTTTCTAATATTTGTCTGATGGATGATATGTGATCAATGGTAGATTTGTTTTTCAAGAAGCCTCTTTGGTAGGATCCTATTATATTGTCAGTATACCGTGCCAGTTAAGTATCAGGGACACAATTTTGTACGCTGTATTAAGAAGGGAAATCCCTCTAAAGTTGGAACATTCAAGAACGTTTCCTTTTTTGTGTATAGGGCATATAATTCCAGTATTCCAATCTTCTGGTAACGCGCGTTCTTGCCATACCTGTATTAGTAGTTTGTGAAGGAGGGTTACAAATGTTTGACCGCCACATTTAAATATTTCTGCTGGTAGATTGTCTGCTCCGGGTGACTTGTTTCTGGCTAGAGACTGAATTGCTTTATTTATTTCTTCCAAAGTTGGTAGTTTAGTATCCTCCTGTTCTATTTCTATATCATATCTACCTTCAGCTCTACTTTCTCCATTAAATAGCGTACTAAAATGTTCCTGCCATCTTTCTAGTACTTCCACTCTCTCGTTTAAAAGAATTCCGTTAAGGGCCTTGATTTGGTTCGCTTGTGGCTTGAAAACTTTTCTTTTTGTGTTAACCTGTTTGTAAAATTTTCTGTATTCGTATTCTCTAACTGAAGAAGAATAATCACTCAGAATCACTAGTGTTACCTTCACGATCATCTAAAGGCACATTTTCTCCTTCGCTTGCGGAAGAGTATCCTACTGAGTTGGGATCGGTAAGTAGCAGCATTTGCAATGTTTCAGATAAAAAACTACTTTTCTTTCTTTTTTTTTTTTATTTGCCTCCTACAACTCATCAAAGACTCCGACCTCAAAAGTAGGCGATTGGGTACTCGTAAATGTAAAGCGGACTTAATATAACTTTTGGGATTTTTAAGGACTTATTTAAACTAAAAAGATTTAAAATAATAATTAAACAAAATCTTGCTTTTTCAGTCTGTATATGTTTCGATTCGTCGTTAAGAAAATAATCTATTCTAATTGGATACAATATTAACGATGGGTGAATGATGTTTCTATGAAATTTTTTATTGTTACAAAGTAACTTTTTTGGTTTGATTGCTTTTAAGATGGAATATATTAATTTTCAAATCATAGGCGTACATAAAAACTATAAAATATATGTAATGTATTTATATAAACATTGTTTTATAAGACTTTAAAGGCATGCGTATATTATTTCCCGTTTTTACAGGTTAATGTTTTTGCTGGTACAAACTGCTATATTGTTCTCAAGTATTAAATAAAATTTAGTCATAATGAAGGGGTATTTGTATTTAATATTTGTATTTTAGAAGAATTATTACATAAAATTTGATCTCTTTAACTATATTGACAAATGTTTGTTCAAATACAATTATTCATATAAAATAGTTGCGCCTATGATTTGGAATGGGTTAGTTTTTGCTGCATGTAATGAAGAATGCTTTTTGAGGTTATGAACCTTGTTTCAGTCACTAGTATGTAAATAACTTGGTTAAAATGTTGGTCAGAATATTTTGTAATAAGGTTATATAATTATATATTTTCCTACAAGATGTAAATAATAGTTTATGAACACACAAGTAGGATAACTATAGTGGCAATATTATATGAAAGTAATTCATAGTTCAATAAAGACAATTGTATGTGTTCTGTAGTTTTATTGTAATAAATGACAGTGACATTCTTCTTCTTTAAGTTCCATCTTCTATCGAAGGTTGGAAATCATCATGGCTATGCGGACTCTGTTGACTGCCGCTCTAAAAAGTTCTGCACTACTGCATTCAAACCATTCCCTTAAGTTCTTAAGCCAGGATTCTTCGTCTTCCCATATTTCGCTTTCCTCGGATTTTGCCCTGCATAATAAGTTGTAATAATGCGTATTTTTGCCCTCTCATCACATGTCCCAAGTACTCAAGTTTTCGTCTTTTAATAGTTAATATTATTTCCGCCTCATTTCCTATCCTTCTAGTTACTTCCATGTTTGACATTCTTTGAATCCATGATATTCGTATGGATTCTTCTGTAACACCAAAATTCAAAGGCGGCCAACTTATTCAGATGAACTTGTTTTAGTGTCCAAGCTTCCAAACCATAAAGAAGAGTAGAGAACACGTAACATCGAAGCATTCTCAGGCGTAGTTCTAACCCTTATATCCCGACAACAAAGAAACTTTTTAAGTTTAATAAATGATGTACCTGCTATTTCAATACGTGTCTTAGTTTCTTTGGTTTGGTCTACATCTGATGTTATCCATGTTCCTAAGTATTTATAGTTATTAACACTCTCAATTGCAGTATCTTCAATAGTCAATTGGATATTTGCATGTGCAGATTTAATCATGATCATGCATTTAGTTTTCTTTAAATTTATCTTCAGTCCGTACTCATGACAGCGTTCATTAAGGCGTTGCATTAGGTTCTGTAAATCATTGTTGTTATCCGTAATTATTACTGTATCGTCTGCAAAACGTAAGTTATTCAAAACTTCTCCATTGATAGATATACCTTCTATTGAGTCTGAGAGCGCTTCTTGAAATACCGCTTCACTGTAGACATTGAAAAGTAGTGGGGACAGCACGCAACCCTGGCGGACTCCTCTCTGTATTTTGATATTTTCGGTGTACTGGCTGTCAACTCTTACCTTGGCAGTTTGATTCCAATATAAATTAGATATAATTTTCAGATCACGACTGTCAATATTTTTGCTTTTTAATATATCTACAAGCTTTTTATGTTGAACTTTATCAAATGCCTTTTCTCAGAGTCTACAAAACATAAGTATATATCCTGATTCATGTCCATGCATCTCTGAGCCAGCACATTCAAGCCGAACAAAGCATCTCTTGTACTCATACCATTTCTAAAGCCAAATTGTGTGTCACTAATCTCATATTCAAGAGTTTTAACAATTCTGCTGTGAATTATTTTCAAAAATGTTTTAAGTGTGTGACTCAATAAAGCTATTGTTCTCTGGTCTGAGCAAGTTGTTGAACTTGGTTTTTTGGGAATTGCTACAAAGGTTGATTGCAGCCATTGTCTGGGGATTGTGGCAGTCTGATATATTAGATTAAAGAGTTCAACCATTACATCAATAACATCTTCATCGATGAGTTTTAATAATTCGATGGGCACCTCATCTGGTCCAGTAGCTTTACCCTCTTTTGTGTTTTTGATGGCATAGATGACTTCTTCTCAGTGACATTGGAGAGGGGTAAAGGGAAAAGCGGTGAATTCATTAGTGATTTTGGTCTAGGGGAGAGAAATGAAAGGGGGGAAAGATTAAAACTGTGTGTAGAGAAAGAAGAATTTGCAATACTAAATACATTCCTCCAACTAAAGCTAATAGATTTTGACAAGAACTATGACCTTGTAAATAACAGATAAACTTTTGTACTGAATCGGCATGACTGATAGCTCTTGTCAAAATCCATCACCCCTACCACCAATACGTTTGTGTACTTAGGTCTCTTCGCAAGATCAACCAGGAAACATAATGCAGAATAAAATTAATTATATAATGGTAAACAAGAGTTTCCGTAATGGATGCCTATCAGTTAAAAGTTATTATGCCCCGGTGATGATATCGTCAGATCAGACTAAAAATACTAAAAGATGGGGAAAAAGAAGAGACAGTCGCACGAATTCTTTCAAACAAGCTAAGTAACAAGGAGCAAACATATAATGCAGTCGAATTATTCGGGAATATAATATGTGAAACCTTTCGTAAGATCAGAGAAAAACATCTAATAGAAAAGAAAGCTTATTTGCAGCAGGCAAACTGCAAAATCTAATTCAGGAAATGAACAGAATTAACATCGATATTCTCGGCATAAGCGAATTGCGATGGGAAGGCACAGGCATTATCAATACTACTACACCCTTTACTACTCATGCAGTGATAGCACAGACATGGGGTGGGAGTTCTGATAAGCGAAAATTTGCGCGTCTCCGTGAAGAACTTTGTCCCGATCTCCGAAAGAGTCATACTTATTCAGTTGCATGGAAAAGTTAACATAAATATTATACAAGTCTACGCCCCTACAGCAGACAAGCGATAAGAAGAACAAGAGCGATTTTATCAACAGCTAGACGAAGCCTTAAAGGTGACTAAGAATCACGAAATTAACATAGTATTAGGAAACTTTAACGCAAAAATTGGGGAAAAAGCCGTAGATCACGTAGTTGGAAAATATGGTCTTGGTCAGAGAAACGACGGAGGGGACAGATTGATACAGTACTGCCAAGACAAAGATCTAGTCATAACGAATACTTGGTATAAGTTAGCAACCAGGAGGCTTTACACATGGAAGTCGCCTTTAGACAAACATCAGGGCATTATAAGGAACTAGAAGAAATAGATTATGTGACAATTAATAGAAGGTAAGGAATGCTATTACTAAAGTATCTGCATTACCTGGGGCAGACATAGGATCCGACCACAATCCCTTAGTAGCAAATATTAAACTGAGGCTCGCTATAGCTAAAAGAAGGCATCAGTAAACATTAGAAAACTCAAAAACATTGAAACAAGTGAAGCGTACACAGGAGGAAACAATAGGTTCTCTAATATGGCAACTGAGGATGACGTTGAAAAGTCATGGACCACCATAAAAGAATCTTTTGATGAGGTGAACAACACTTTTCTACTCGAGAGTAAAACAACTACCGAGAATGAGTGGATAACAGAAGAAATATTAGAGATGATGGAACAACGCAGGCAGTGTAAGATTAGGCAGGACCAAGTAGGTTACCGAAATATGCACAGTCAAATTCGTAAAGAAATTATAGTGGCAAAAGAGATCTGGATGACTACACTTTGCACCGAGGCTGAAAACTTATATAAACTCGGCGACAGCTTCAATCTTCACAAGAAAATTAAGGAAATTGCTGGTGTCTTCAAGAAAAAACAAGTCACTGGTATACATAATGACCAAAATGAACTAATATCGGCCCCAAGCGATATTCTTAATACTTAGAAAACATACACAGCCAATCTGTTCAATGATGACAGAACACAAAAACCACCATAATGGGGTGATCATTTGTATGGCCCAAGTATTTTGAAAGCTGAAATTGTACACGCTATCAAACTATTAAAAAGTAACAAAACCCCAGGACCAGATGATATGTACGCAGAAACAATCAAGTTACTTAATGAAAAAAAGCTAGACATTATTGTCAAGCTCTTTAACGACATCTACGATACGTACGGGCCAGATTCCAAAAGATTGGCTTCGATCTACATTTATCGCCCTACCAAAAACACCACATGCGAACTTCTGCAAGGACCACCGACTAATAAGCCTAATGAGTCACTTTTTAAAACTTTTCCTGGGAATACGTCACACTAGATTGTTTAAGAAATGTGAACAGGTCAGTGGTTGGAGTTTTGTAATTTAGTATGAAGTATATGGAGGACATCTCTAGAAACAAATGATAAAGGCTAAACTTTTTATCAACGTTTTATTACCCTACAAATATATATGATTATCTGACAATTTTAAAAAATATATCATATAAAACATATTATTATTCTAATGCTGTCCATTCTGCATTTTAATTCTTTTCGGTAATGGTTCACCGTCCAATTTTGAATTTTCTGCCATTAAAAACGGTAACTTGTGTTCCAATGTCATATTGTTTTCTGGCGGTAAACCTAAACAAACATTATTAAATTAGTAATTTTAAAAGTATATCAATTTTTAAAACTATCTTTAGCTACCTTAACTGAAATGAGTGTTTTAATCTCATGTTTGGAATCAATAGAGCATCGAGTTAGAACCTAACTCAATGCAATAGAGCAAAACTACTAGTTTTTCGACCTCCCTGAAAAATTGCTTATATTATGTCATTGACATACATGACTGAGCAGAAGAGTGCGCATGTCAAGAAGCGAAAGCCACCGAAAGTTTCTACTATTATATTATTTATCTATGGCTTTGTCAGTACTTTGATGTTCGTAGGACCAAAATTTCGTATAAAGATTGACAGTTAAACTACTTACTACACTAAGAAAAGTAATGAGAAAGTCGTAAAGTAATAGTTAGACTGAGAAACAAAGTGATTAGTAAAACTAATGGTTTTTGAGTATATCTGTCTTGTATTTTTTTCTGTAAAATTTAATATAGCCCATATATCACTTCTATACTGATAAGTAAAAAGGTCTTAAGTCAAAAATATCGATTTGTTTTTTTTTTAATAAACAAATTAACGCACCAAAACCATTTTAGTATGTTAAAAAACCGATAAAATGAGTTAATTTCAAAATAGAGATGAAAATCAGTCCATTTCTATTACTTTTTATCAATTTTTTAAGGTATTAAGGTAGGTATATGTATATACAAAATATGTATAACAGTATTATTCTGTTTTACTATTATATTATACTTTTTTAACGTATTAAAATATCCACAAGGAAACTAAGTTCCTGTAGCTGGCTGTATACCCTGTATTACAAAAAATTATTTAAAAATCCTTTATAAAAGGTATATAATTAAAACACCCAATTGGGCTACATCACAAAACGTTGAACACGTTTTGGCCCTAAAATATTTGGGTAAAAACCCGTTAAATATTATTAATTTGAATTTGTAACGGGGGTATGTTGTTATTTTTTCCTTTAATTATCGGTGAGTTCCTTCAATTATATTTACTTAGGGAAAGAATGGATTTTCAATGTCAACAGGTATACATGGCAACGTAAGACTGTGCTGGAGGTTGCTGGTCCTGAGACAAAGTGTCTACGAGGACTTATTAGTATAATGTATTTTGTATGTAATGTATTTTTTAATAATGATTGATTTACGCTGATGCTCTATTTGAATGCTTTCTACAAAATAATAAATAATAAGTTTATTTTTGTATCTTTTATTGGAGTATGAATGTTTACGACTTTTTTACTTCTAAACAAATAAAAATGTTATTTGAATTTAATATAAACTAATTTTTTACCTATGCAAGCCTTTATAACGTTTTCAATACATGCCCTCTGCTTGTTTAAAGCATTAACTACCGGTGTGCCCTTTGGAACTAAGGGCGCTTTGCAAAGATAACTCAGAACTGACAATACTGGGTGGAATGAAGTGTATTCATCGTCTGAGGAAGTTTCTCTCTTTATCTTGATTCTAGTAAATAGTTCTCCCAATATGATTAAGTCCAACATTATGGGAGTGGCAAGCAAAGAGTCTTCACAGGTATTATGAATTACTAATGTGTTTAAACCTCCCATCAGTATTTCTGAGGTGTATTCATCTAAGGCTCTCTTAGAATCTCCTGAAATTAAAAAAAAAACAATTCACAACATCAATAATATTTAAGAGAATAGAGAACAATAATATATACACTCAGATGCAAAAAACGCAACTGAGGAAATTTTGGTCAAATTCAAAGTATTTCAATTTTTTTATTTTTAGCCCTATTTTGATGATTTTTCTAGCACACTGTGTATAAATTAATAAATTTTAATTTGGTAAAATTTTATATTTGACTTATTATACGGGGTTAATCAAAAGGTGGTTTTTTTTCCTAACTTTGAGACATCCTGTGGAACAATTCCGTTAGCGAATTTTCGTATAACCTAGTTTTTCGGTTGTAACCATATCTTCTAAGTATGTATTATGTTTTTTGTTTCATGTCAAAATATGCATTGATGGTTCATTTTTTAAATATAAATTAATTTACCACCCACAAGTTAGGACTTTTTAATTATGATTATTTTGGAGTTATTTTGCGACGATTACGACGAGGTGGCTTTGGTGACTGTTATCATTATGTCATATTGAGGAAATTTTAGCGAATCACTTAGTACCGTTATCTCAATATATCGGCGATGATTTTTTATTAATGCAAGATAATGCACGACCCCACTCTGAAATGTGTGTCACGCAATATTTAGAGGAAGTTGGTATTAATATAATGAACTGGCCAGCGTGTTAGCCAGATCTGAACCCAATAGAGCACGTTATTTATTCTATTTATAATAATACAGTATGTAGTTGATAGAAAAGTAATAATATTTATAATTGGTAGGTACTATGGAATTTACGAGGATCTCATATGCGATTAGTTAAGAAAGAGGTTAAAGAGATTCTTTCTTCTTCAAATCTAAAAGTACAGAAATAGCTTAATAGCTTGGCTTGTTTAAAGTCTAAGGTTTTTTAGTTAGTAATATTCCAGAGAATGGTTCAGATTGATGTGATGTTCTAAGACTATATTACTGTCCTGTACATAATTGTGCTGTGAATTTAGATCAGGTAATTACAAAAACAAAAATAAACATTTGAAATGTATTTTTTTTTAGATTACAATGTCGTTAAACAACATACTCACTTATTCAAAAGTGCAAAATATAACTTCAGGTTACTTTTCCCTTAATTATATTGTTAACTTGGATTAGCCTACTATGGTGCCCTATCCTAATTAGTGCCTAATTAGTGGATGTTGGCGACAATTCTGCCTTACTCCTCTCGACTTATGTAGCTCTAAAGAGTGCATGTGCATCGAGGTTTGTCCTTCGCTTATGTGTCCTTATGTTTTTAAACTATAAGTATTTCTTTCTTCCGATGCCCCGTTTTCCTTCTACCTTCCCTTCCATAATAAGCTTTAAGACTGGTACTTGGAATTTCGAAATATATGACCCAGATAAGCAGTTTCTCTTCTTTTTATTATTGGGAGCAATTCTTGTTCTCTGCCCATTCGATTTAATACTTCGACATTTGTCTTGTTATCGAAGCATTAAGTTAAGGCTGCTGTTGCTTAGCAAAGTTTTCATATTAGTAAATGCTGTTCTGGCCTGCTCAATCCTGCTACGTATCTCTATGTCTGGATCTAGATCTTCAGTTATCCAACTATCGAGATATCTGAAGTTGGAGACCTTTTGGATGTTCTAATTATTTACTCTATGTGATCATTATTATTACAATATGTGGCTAATGGATAAAGTCTGACCAAGCCAAAACTCCTCTTCACGGCCGCGCGTCTATATATACAAACACACACAATACACACACACACACACTATGAGATATTTCCTATAGTAAGAACGTGTGATAAAAAAGGTTTAACAGTGATTATGAATTATTATTACTTACCCACATATGGAACATATTTGATGACTACTACATGATCCGGCTTTTCCCCTGGTTTATAAAGAATGTCATTGGAGTTCACCATATCGTCAACAACGTTGCTTTTAGAAATCTGAAAAAAAAATTGCTTAATGAGTAAATGTAATCAGAAATTATTTGTATACCAACTTTTAAGCTATTCTGGTATAATTTGGGAGAAAGTATTTCGAAAAGACGATCATGAAAAAGAATACAACGCAAGATAGAATTTTAAAAAAATCGAAGTAAATATTTCACAGGGAAGAATACCTACAACTATACAGCAACCACGCTGAAACTATAGGCGTCAGCACTTCAATCTCGGAATATGCAAAGCAGAGGTGTTATAGTTGATCCTGGTGGGATACTTGATCCCCATTTAAATTTGGCGCCCAATTTGGTGCCTAATCCTATTAGTGTTCTGTTGACCCACTTGGGTAGAGGCCGTAATGTTTACTTTGTTTTGCTACTTCAGAAAACGCTTGACATTTTAATCAAGATTATTCTATTTTGTGACATTGTAAGTTATAACAACTTTAATTCGTTAATTATACTGCCCAAATAGGTGAAACATTTGTACTTTTACCAAGATCAAATATCCCACTTTGTGTTTCTTTTAATCTCGTGTTTAATGTAATTAATTTTATTCATGTTTATTTTTTCAGATGCCACGTAAGTACTCAACTAAAATAGGAGCAACGAAAAGAGTTCCACCTGATGCAGAAAATGTTAAAGCGGCTGTAAATGCGGTAAAAAATGGAGGTAGCTACAAAGCATTCGCTAGGCAGTTCGGAATAAATGCCATGACATTGAAGAGGTTGTGCAGAAACAACATGATATCTCTCCTAGGCTACAAGGTGACACTTGACCACGAAAAAGAACTTGGTATGTTTTCGTAAGATATGTCCAAGATGTATTACGGTCTTACTGTGGTGCAATTGCGCAAATTGGCATACTCCTATGCTGCAACAAATAGGATATCATATCCCCCTGCCTGGGATAAAACAAAGCAAGGTGGCCGTGACTAGTACCGAGGTTTTCTTGATAGAAACCCTACGCTGTCATTAAGATACCAGAAGCCACAAGCTTGGCACGAAGCTCAGCTTTTAATCGTCACACAGTTGGTACGTTCTTTAGTCAATTAACAAATTAACAATGTAACAAAAGTTTTTTCACTTTGTTCGTTTCGATCAGCCAAGCATAGATGGGAAACATTTAATTGTTATGAACAACCATGAGAGCCACTGCTCATTGGAGGCTGTAAATTATGCGAGAGACAACGTATTGTATTTCTTACAATTCCGCCGCACACCTCTCATAAGTTGCGCGCGGTTTTTGGTCCACTAAAGACTTGCTACTCCCAAACAGCTTCCAATGTTATGCTCAAATTTCCCGGAAGAACTATTACCATTTACTACATTGCAGAACTGCTTGGAGATGCGTTCTACAAGCCATGGCTCCTTCAAATGTAATAAGTGGATTCAAAGTATCTGGAATATGGCCGATAAATCCAAACATATTTACTGACGACGAATTTATGACTAGCGCTGTCACGGACCGTCCAGACTCAACTTTGATTAAGGAATCAGTTCTGGATCCAATACAGTCAACGCCTAGTTCTAGTACATAAATTTCTATAGAACCAACGTTGTCTATGGCCCTAAAACCTTGCACTTCAACATCGGATGTAATGCCTGTGAAACATTTTTCTCTACAAAACATCATGTACTATCCCAAGGCAGCACCTCGTGCCCAATCTTCTTGAGGTAGAAAACGCGGGCGCTCTTGCATCCTAACTGATACCCCTGAAAAAGCGGAAATTAAAGAACTTGCTTAAGAAAGCCGCAATCAATAAGAAAAGATCATAAACGCTACCAACACTGAACTTTTCGATTCGACTGATGAAGAGAAGGATCCAAGCTTCCCAGCCTTCTAGATGGCAGCGGAAGCTCTGATTTACTTTTAGATGATGAGCTTTTTGATGAAACGGATCTTGAGCCAGACGACTACGTTTTAATCAAGTTTTGTACTAAAAAACAATGAAGTTTTATGTTTGAAAAGTTTTGTGCCTGAAATAAAATACATTGGAAGTCCAATTAGTAAGGCAGAAGGGACTAGAAGGAAGCTGTTTCACTTTATCAATAGTAGAGGACGTCAGCGAAGTGGACCGGACAGACGTACAAAAGCTGCCGCAGCCGTCCGTCAGCAGAGCGGCCAGGATTACTTCTTCTTCTTCTTACGGTGCCTATCCGTTCCGGATGTTGGCGATCAACATGGCTATCCTAACTTTGCTTGCTGCTATTCTGAATAGTCCGGTTGTCGATGTATTAAACCACTTTCCCAGGTTCTGAAGCCAAGATATTCTTCTTCCCCCGGTCCTCTCTTTCCAAATACCTTGCCTTGAAGAATGAGTTGCAACAAGCCGTATCTCTGTTCATTCCTCATAACGTGGCCAAGATATTCTAGTTTGTGCTCTTTGATGGTGTTAATAATCTCGCATTCCTTGCCTATTTTATGTAGGACCTCAACATTAGTCACACGATCCACCCATAAAATTACCAGGATTACAGACATTATAAAATTTAACCATAGATTTGATGCTAATGTTTTCTAAATAATTGTTGTTTTTTGGCTCAATTTATTTTTATATTCTATGTTTTTATTTAATAAAATAGGTAGTTTAGTTTGTTTCTTTGTTTAATTTAATTAATTACGTATTACCAGTATTATTTTTCACTTGCAAGTGAAGAATTTGGTCTGTCACTGAATACAAAGAAGACCAAATTCATGATAATTACAAAGAAACGTATCAATAATATCAACTTACATGTAGGACAGAATCTCATTGAACGAGTACAAAATTACAATTACCTCGGAACAAATATTAACGAGTCAAACGAATACACCCGAGAAATAAGAATAAGAATAAAGAAAGCCCGCAGTGCCTTTAACAATATGAAACAAATGTTGTGTAGCCGAAACCTAAGCCTAAAGCTGAAAATACGAATGCTTAAATGTTATGTTTTCTCGGTCCTGTTATATGGGGTGGAGGCGTGGACACTAAATAAGCAATGTATGGGTAAGCTGGAGGCATTTGAGATGTGGGCGTACCGAAGAATGTTAAAAATCTCCTGGAAGGATAAGATAACTAACCAAGTTGTATTAGACAGGATGAACAAACAAAAGGAGGTCGTATTGAGTGTTAAAATGAGGAAACTACAATACCTGGGACATATTACACGTGGGAATAAATATCAACTGTTACAACTAATTATGCAAGGAAAGATTGAAGGTAGGCGCAGCATAGGTAGGAGAAGAATGTCATGGTTGAGAAACCTCAGGGAGTGGTTTGCTTGCACTTCTATACAATTGTTCCGAGCGGCAGCCTCCAGGGTCAAAATTGCCATGATGATAGCCAACCTTCGTAGCGGAGATGGCACGTGAAGAAGAAGAAGTATTATTTTGTTTTCAAAATTATGAAAATTAAAAAAAAAATTAGAACTGTGTTCAGAAAAGCCTAGTAGATAAGTGCACTTATCCAGTAATTCAACGCAAGGAAACTATATAAAACTATGCCCGGGAGACGCACTTGCCCAAATCTGACGGGGCAAGTGCACTACTGCGATATGTAAGAGAAAAAAAATTATAATTAATGCCGTGAAAAGCCACTGGTGTGGAATCTTCCCTAAATAAAGAAATCCCAGAAATAACCCAATTGAAGCATTGATACAATTAAAACCAAATATGAATAAAAGGGGGCGCACTTCCCCCGCCGTACTTTTCCAAATATGTATATAACTTTCAAAATAGAAACCAAATTATAATTTACCTCTTTAGATCTGAACTGTGGAGGTGCAGATAAATTCTTTCCATCGTTATTTCCAAGATGATTGTAGCTAACAATACTGACTGGTTTAATACCCGCACCCACTAAGAAGTCGACCAAAACGCTCTTTATCTTGGTTTGACCAGATTTAAAATCATCTCCGGCGATAAATACGCCACGTTTTTCAGCAAAGTCGATAATTCCTGGAACGAATGTATTTTGTGGAGATCCATTTATATAAGTACATCCCTTAGTTATAGCCGCATATGCAAATAGTGTAGATGGTGATATATTGCTGTCATTGTTGGCGATAGCAATTTTAATGTTTTCAGCTGTATCATTAACGCCATCTAAGACGTCGCTAAAGCATTCCGTGTTCGCTGTCCATAAAATGATTATTTTGTCAAGATTATTGACGTCCTTAAACTCGGCTATATCTTGGCATATATGTTCTAACTGCTCCTGTCTTGTGCCTTTAATTACATGATCCGCTCGAGATTTCTGGAAAATAAAAAACGTATAATGTATTCCAATAATACCAAAACCTGTTAGAGATAGATTAAATTACCAATTAGAGCATTTTCAAGAGCAGGTTGTAAATAGACTAGAGGAATAAATAAATAAAAAACTAGAGAATCCAGTCAAACAGGATATAGAAGAAGAGTCGCAGACCATACAGACAGCCATGTCGGAAGCAGCGGAAAGCATATAAAAAGACGGCAAGAGTGGTTCGATGAAGAATGTAGGAATTCTTTGGCAAGACGAAACAGGGCAAAACTACAAAGAGATAAAGAAAATACCCAAAATGCGATCTAAAACTTCAAAATTCATTTCATTCTTTTAACAAAGCACTTTTACCATAACTACAATTATGAATCTGACCTTAAATGGACGTCTTTTTTAGGTTCATCTTTCATTTTGACATCGTTTGACCAAAATACGACGTCTACTTGAGTCCAGTTTGTACCATCCGTTAGAGCTTTAAAATATGACGTCTTATATTTTAGACATAAGAATGAGTGGTCATGATCACAGATTATAAGACAAGATGATGTAGATTCTAACTCGATGTCATGATACGATGACTAAGAAGATAAGATATTGCGCATAAGTCGTGACGTCATTGGAGAGTTGCACGTTTGAAATGTCAGTTTTTGTAGGTATCAATAAATCATTTTTAATAAATAGTTTGGAGATATCCTTATGTGTACGATTATTGTAATTATTAAACCTCTTAACTTATTTTCGTCTAGTAATTTCATCACAGAATGCATATAAATCCCATTTAACTTTAACAAGATTCAAATTCTACTCTCCAATGACGGCATGCGCGAACACGACCTATTTTGTGCTACGGAAAGATCCTATCTTGTTAGTCATAGTATCATGTGAGTGGTGAAAGATGACAATATAAACATTCTCCGCAAATCGCCAGGAAATTTTGACATTCCTGTCAAAATTTCTTGAAGAAAAAGTCAGGACTTCCTTACTGTAAGGAAATGTCATTTCCTTACTGTAAGGAAATGATATTTCCGTACAGTTGTTAGTGTTCTACATAAATGATAGAAAACACATTGCTTATAAGAAATTAATTTATATTTTGAAAACATCAAGTCATTGCTGAATACATTTTTAAGATCAATTTTTATCATTTTACTTTTGAGAACACCAGCAATTAAATTTATAAGCGTCAAATTTGACAATTCAACCTCAATACGTTTCCATAGTAACCCAAGTAATTTTATTAGGAATTTCAAAGCACCATTTATTTGGGAATAAAATTATCGCGTTTTTTTTAAATCAATCAATATCTGTCGAATTTTAAACGATTTGCGGAAAAATAGTATGTTTATCTCGTAGGAAAGGCCACATTCCTGGACTCTGTGTTGCTAAGTCGAGGCTTGCGCCTCGACTTAGCAATCTTCACAGTCGTCCAGGAATGTTAAGCTTTTCCTACCCGGTAAACAATGTACATCTATCAACAAACTCGAAGCATTTGAAATGTGGTCATTGAGAAGAATGATGCGCATACCTTGGGTGGATAGAGTTCGAAACGATGACGTCCTTAATAGAGCCGGCGTGGAAAGAGAACTTTTTGAATTAATTAAAAAACGCAAGATTGGTTACCTTGGGCACATATTGAGAGGAACAAAATATGAAATACCACAGTTAATCCTACAAGGGAAGATCGAAGGTAGGAGAGGAGCCGGCCGCAAACAATTGTCCTGGTTAAGGAATATTAAAGAATGGACAGGAATACACAATACAGGTGAGCTGTGTCACGCCGCCAAGAACAGAATTCTAGTAATGAGATAGTCGCCTACGCACTTTGGTGTATGGCATGTTAAGAAGAAGAAGAAACAATGTACTATTAATATACAGTATAAGTGCGGTAACATATATTGTAGAACGCTTTAAATGCATGATGTTTGATCGTCTTTTTTACAATCGACAGAATATTTGTCGAAGCACCCCAGAAGCGGTTAAGTTGGGAATCACTTCCTTAATAGAGGGTAGAGTGTTGTTTGCTGTAATTAAAGCTATTTGAATAGTGATGTGGCACAATATGGTTAAAAATGTTGCCTACGATAACAACACTGATTTTTTAGAAAGTGCTAGTGCCGTTTTGAATGCAATTCCTGAAAAACAAGTAACTGTAAAGAAGATTCGAGGGCATTTATTAAAATACTGAAACACAGCAATTATTTAATCATAATTTAATCTTCCTTTTCTGGCGTTATCTTGGTTAGGTTACGTTGTAATCAAACAGTCTGTTATTAAGAATTGAGAATATTTTTTACTAAAATAAAAATCCTTAAATCACAATATTTACCTGATTGGCAGCTATAAATTCCGGTATATAGACAGAAGGTTTTGGTTTTAATGTCTGCATATGTGGTTTTAATTGCTGCTGAAGCATTGGCTCTAAAACTTGAGCTCGTTCCATTGATTCAGCTAAGTTAGCCGAGCTGATATCCCAGCCGCCTATTACGATGTCATCTGGATGTACCATGGGTAACAATTTTGAAAAAGGTACGAATACATCGTCACCTAACGCTACTGTGGCGGCTTGTGTAAGAGACCCTAAAAAAATAAGCATTATATACATTTTACGCTTGAATAGGAACAAAAAAAATTATCTGAAAAATAAACGTCTTAAAATGATTTGATTTTGCGATGAAGTCGAATTACTGCCATTTGGAGAAGCGATTAATAGGATCAGCATATGTCTTATGGCTTCCAACCTTCGATACTTTGGAACTAACAAGAAAAATAATAATAATTGGTAATATAATAAAAGATTATAGTTAATTCTAGCGTTTCGCTAAAATAAGGGATATATTCTTTTCTCACAATACTATAACAACAGTTAATATTAAACTTGACAGGCTTCCGAGTTGAATCGGTACAGTGCAGTAATGCATTAATTAGTGACCAGTGTAGTAGTGTCGGCTCGGGAGACCGGGACCTCGGTAGCCCTGAAGAAGGCATCAGAGAAGATGTCGAAAGCTCGGCGCAGTGGTCTTTAGTCCTCGCAAAAGATTTGCGTTTTGCAAGAGCAAACTGTAGATGTATTGTCGGAATGAAAAGGGTATTCTTAACATCGTCCAATAGCGTCCAGCAAGCTTGGATTCGCCCACCGATTTTCATGATGGGCCTTCTTGACGCCATGCCAGATAACATCTTAATACGGTGTTATGATTTCTGGGAACCATATCTGCAATTTCCGGAAAAGAAAGTTCGGCTTCTTTTGACCAAATATCAAATCAAATCAAATCATAAACTTTGATCGGTACTTAACTTAAAAATTAAACATTTTAGTGGTTAATACATACCATACCAGTTTGCTTGCTGGACTCCCTTTTTTGTTGGCCATGTTAAACCTAACTTATTTGCTATTACAGCGGCAGTAAACGTAGACCCATTATTGCCACCCCATCCAACCAGCATAACACCTAGTTTAGGAACTTTTTTAGATGTCTTTAGAACTAAATTTTCTGATATTGGTGTAACCTTAAAAATAAAAACATTTTTTAGTTATTATAAACAAATTAGCTGGAAAAAGACTTGTAATCAAATCGTCCCAGAATAACTTTCTATTTTTTTAAAATTTGTGTAAAAATTATTAGCTTTTTGAAGTTGAAAAAAGATTTTATCTAGGAGAAATAGTTTAAAGTTTAGAAGATATCTTAAATGTTTATAAATTAGAAGTAAGCGTAATTTTGCATAAGAGTTTTGCGTTGTAAAATTTTTTCACTTTATTTTTTCACTTTTTTATTTTTTTCTAACTAATGTTATTGCAAGCAAGAGAATTAATTGATGGATCGATCTAAAATTTAAAGGATTTAGTAAAGACTACAATACTCAGCTTTGAGAGCAATAATCAAAATATCTAGGCTGATTTTTCCAATAGTTATAACCAAGTAACGATTTTGTTTTATTTTGCAGTTTACAAAGCAACAAATTAATTTTATACCTTTAAGCAATGGCCATTAAAGCTTTTTTTATGCTTTAAAAGATACAGTTTTGTAATTTCACCTCAAATTTTAAGCTTTTTAAGCAAAAAATCGGAAAATGAGATTTTTTAACATTAAATTGGTAATATTAATAAAAAAAACCGCCGTAATCCGTGCATAAAACGTATAGGTTTTCTTTATATAGGCCTATACAGGGGCGGACTAAGGCCTAGACAACATAGGCACGTCCCTGGGGCCCATAATTTTTGAGGCCAGAAAATTACAGTACACTACCTCTATAGCGAACACGGTTATTACGAAGTTTCGTTTATAACGAGGTACATTAGATGTCCCGTGAAATTTCTATTGAACTATAACCCTCTATAGTCTATAGCGAGGCAGATCGAAAGATCGAAAAACGTGTTTTTTTACGTTTTTGGCCCGACCATGGCTATAAATAAATACCCTTTTTAACTGCCGCCCGCAATAAACTTCTTCGGAAATTTACAATTTATGATTCAAGTCATTGTCGTTGTAGGGGGTTGACCATTAACATCTAATAATAAGAAGGTCCTAATAGACAAAATATGGAAAGTGCTTTAAACGTTGTAAGAAACTTTATCCAAAGACAAAACACAAATGAAGAAGCTACAACTGTTTTACATCTTTAGAAAATATGATAGATAGAATACTGGACAATTTAAAGCAGTCAAAAATGACAGACTTCTTCAATAGTTTATGTTATAATTAAAATATGCTTTATACAGATTTACAGAATACAGATTTTTTGTTTTAACCTATATCATTGACAATATAAGTAAACAACTTTTTAAATAATTGATGGATTCGACCGTTACTTGATGGAAATTCATTTCATGTAACAATAAAACACTGAAAACTTTGTTTTCAAAATTCCACAAAATTTATTTTAAATCTTATCACTACAGCTGTTTCGGCTGATTGCCTTTCTCAAGTGATCTATTTTTGGCATGCGTTTACAATTTATAGTCTCTAATGAAATAGGTTGAGGAGGGCAGAACTGTTTGTCTCAACTTGGTCATTCAGAATTATATCTGTGTTTTTTAATTTGTTGATTTCCATAGATTCTAACAAAGATAGCTTAAGGAATTTATTTTGAATGTGAAGAATTTTAAATTTGTCATTAAAAGCATGATTATGATCTAGAAGGTGAAGTGCGTATGTCGAATCTGTTTTTCTATTATTGAAAGCCCTTTTATGTTCTGCTATTCGTTTATTAAAGTTTCTACCAGTTTGACCGATGTAAGTTTTTGGGCAGTCATCACATTGAAGTTTGTACACACCACTATTTAAGTGTTTTTTATTTTGGCTCTTATTTTTAATATATTTGCCTAGATTGTTATTTGTTCGGAAAGCTGGTGTTATTCCTTTCTTTTTTATGTGTTTGGCAATTTTTGTTGTTATTTTGTCTGTATAGCAAGCCTTCTGCGTAATCGAGCCTTATGCTCGATTACATATACAGGCAAAATATCAACTAAAATAGCCAAACACATAAAAAAGAAAGGAATAACACCAGCTTTCAAGAGCCAAAGTATAAGACACTTACACAGTGGTGTATACAAACTTAAATGTGGCGACTGCCCAAAAACTTACATCGGTCAAACTGGTAGAAACTTTAATAAACGAATAGCAGAACATAAAAGAGCTTTCAATAATAGAAAAACAGATTCTACATACGCACTTCACCTTCTAGATCATAATCATTCTTTTAATGACGAATTTAAAATTCTTCACATTCAAAATAAAGGCCTTAAGCTTTCCTTGTTAGAATCTATGGAAATCAACAAATTAAAAAACACAGATATAATTCTGAATGACCAACTTGAGACAAACAGTTCTCCCCTCCCCAACCTATTTCATTAGAGACTATAAATTGTAAACGCATGCCAACAATAGATCACTTGAGAAAGGCAATCAGCCGAAACAGCTGTAGTGATAATAGTTAAAATAAATTTTGTGGAAGTTTGAAAACAAAATTTTCAGTGTTTTATTGTTAAACAACTTTTTTTTCAAAAATGCCATTCAAACAATATTTAGTATCTTATATTGCTCCAAATGGCTTCACTATAGAAAGTTAATGTTGTAGAAAATTGCATATTCATATGTATGCACAGTATTATTGTTGTTAGATATAACGAGATCGGCTTATACCGAGGTAATTAGTCTGCCATTTCAGTTCTCGTTATAGAGGGAGTCAACTGTAGTATCACAAATTGTGATTTCATTTGTGATTGTGATATTAAGTAGAAATAAATTAAATTACAGATAATTTTCTTCTTTCTTTTTAGTACATAGTCTTTATAAGTTCCTTTAAACAATTAAGTTAAAGTGAAAAAAACGAAAAGCAGATCGAAATAAAGTGGCAAAATAAATGAAAATATCGTTGGACAAATTTTTAACAAGAGTTAGAGAACAATTACAACAATCGTCATCATTTTTACAAATTTCACCTGCTCAAACTCCAGAAACATTCAAAACTCCAGCTTGAAAAACCAAGCAATTCCAAGAAAGTGAAGATAAAACAAAAAGAGAAAATATAAATTTAAAATAAGTGTTTGGTTATACAAAATTTTGGTTTTGATATTACAATGTTGCCTTAGCCTTTTTCCACTACTGAGCCTATAATAAATAAAAAAAATTCAAATACCTATAATACATTTATCACAATCCCGAGAGAAATCTTATTTCCCCGAGCTAGTGGGTACCTATTTTTAGTTTATGGCCATATTTTGAAATATGTAATAAAAACAAATATGCAATTTCTAATTATTTTAACAACGCAAATTCTCAGCGTCATATTGCAAAGTGAACTTTCCAGAATTTCCCAGTGGAAATTTCCATTCGCACATCGCATCATCAGAAAATCAATAACGGGAAACATCGTCGATTTATCTTGACAACTGAATTGCATAGAAATTCTGTTCCTCTTTGTTAATTTATTTTGTCGATTTAGACAGCAGTATTCACTTGTGAATGCCGAATCATTGTAGACGTATATATTTATAATATACCGAAGGATAAAGTGATCCAAGATACATAAAGTAGATAGTAGTAGTAGTCATTGAAAAGACTATAAAAAATGCTATCCAATGGTATAAATAATAATCATAAAGGGTGAAGAAATAATTGTGAAACCTTGGCTTAAATGGAAAATTTAATGAGGTATTTGTTGAAATACAAATTTGTTAAAAATGTAAATGAAATTAAGTAAATGTTCAAAGTGGGTTCCGTTGTTTTGTAACCAATAATACAGCCTATTTTCAAATTCTGCTTTGCAGCTTTTTGCGACTCATCAGATGCACGAATTGTTACAAAAAAAACTCTTATCTACATGGTCGAATTTATACTGTAACAAATACAAGATGAGTAACATGTGTATACATTGGATGTGAAGACAGCCCTTTTATATGTTCGGAATGTTTCTTTGCCAACCATGTTTTTATAAAAAAATAACTAAAACGTGTACTTCATTTTCTAGTTAAAAAATACTACATTCTATGTTACTTTTGATTATATAATATGCTGTACTATCATAAAATGAATGAATGAATAGAAGATACTAGGATCTTTCGTATTGAAAGAGGCGTTCGGCAAAGAGACATGTCTCCTAAATTATTTACAACTTTGCTAGAATACGCTTGTAAAACAATAGATTGGAACGAAAAGGGCATCAATGTAGATGGAAAATTTTTAAATAATCTTAAATTTGCAGATGATATCGTTTTTATTGCAGACAGTTTTCTCCAAGAACTCCATACTGCCATAAAAAGAGTTGGTCTTAAAATAAATTTTTCAAAACACAATTTATGGCAAATTTAGTCCACAACAAAAACATCTCAGTAGAAGACAAAGATATTGAGCCAGTTGACTACTATAAATACTTGGGCCATGAGATCAGAATAAGTCGAGACAACCAAACAATCGAGCTGAAAAGAAGAATAAACCTCGCTTGGGCTGCATTTGGAAAGATGAAGGATATTTTTAGGTCTAAGATTTCAATGTGTCTGAAAAGAAAAGTATTTAATCAGTGTATTTTGCCAGTGATGACGTACGGCGCAGAAACCCTAACACTCACAAGAACAACAGTGAGTAAACTGTAAGTTGCGGAAAGGGCAATGGAGAGAATAATGTTGGGGATTTCTCTACATGATAGAATACCCAATGCTACTATATGCAAAATATCAGGAGTAGCAGACGTTATTGAAAGGATAACAACACTAAAGTGGAACTGGGCAGGTCATGTAGCAAGATCAGTTGATGACCGGTGGACAAAAATACATTTCAATATAAGGTTGAATGTTCGAATAATTAAACTTTGAGGGTATACAAGGCAACTATCGAACACGGTGATTAATTTAATCTTGCCCAAGTACTTTCGATCAATAGATCATCTTCAGGGGCATTTCGTCAATTGTGGACTATCCGACATACTAGAATGTCATAAATGTAAAAACTGGACATAGCAATACAAAATACACTACACTAAGACAAACACAAACATTCTGTCTCCGGCTTCTTCACAATATGTAGCTTCGCCATATAAATTTTAAAGTGTTTGTTTGTCTTAGTGTAGTGTATTTTGTATTGTTATGTCCAGTTTTTACATTTATGACATTCTAGTATGTCGGATAGTCCACAATTGACGAAATGCCCCTGAAGATGATCTATTGATCGAAAGTACTTGGGCAAGATTAAATTAATCACCGTGTTCGATAGTTGCCTTGTATACCCTCAAAGTTTAAAAATACATTTGCAATGGAGACCCCGAATACAGGATGCCATAAAAAGAGTGAATACAAATTGGATTCAGATGGCGCAAAATCGGACCAAGTGGAAAAGCATGCGAGAGGCCTATGTTAAGCAGTGGACGTTAGAGGCTAGTTGATAATGATGAAGACTATCATAAAAATAAAAAAAAAGTTGATGTATATTTAATTTTCATTTTATTATCCCCTATACCTTTAAAAATCCCAGGATATTTTTAAATGTCATAGTTCTACGCCAGACTCAATGATATTCCTATTTAAATACACGGTAAATATGTACCAGCCACGGACACATGGCTGAAACGCTGATAAGACCTGTGTTCATTATATGTAAATATGGCAGAGAAAAGAAAGATATCGAATTTTTACCGTCGAGTTAATACAAATTTGATTACGCGTAAGTAACTTACATTCGGTCAGTCACTAAATGACCGAATTGACTTGACCGAATGACCGATAACATACTAGACCTTATTCAGCAAAGAAGAAATTGTAAAAATAAAGGTGACAAGTAAAGAAAACATGACAAGTTTAATATACACAAAAAACTTAAAGAAATTACCTACACTCAGAGAAAAGCCAGGTTTTTATCCTGGTATTTTGGTGGCTCATGCATTTTAACCTAGCAAGTATAACCATTTTTGCTTTTTAACCCTAGTCAAAATTTTAAAAAACCACGTTTGCTTTAACTAAATGGTTTATACTTATTTTAGGCAATTTTAAACCTGATGATGGACTGTTTAGTCCGAAAACGTTTGTTTTTTTGATGCAGCCCTTTTAAGAGTTTTTAAATAAATATACCCATTTACGAAGACTAACCTCTTTTTTGTTATACGTGGTATACAGCCAGCTACAAGAATTGTTTTCCTTGTGGATTTTGTTAAAACTCAAATATCTGGGGCATATAATGAGAGGAAGCAGATACAGGATAATGCAGTTGATACTCAACGGGATCGACGGAAGAAGAGGAATTGGAAGAGAGAAATACTTATGGCTCCGAAACCTTCGTTAATGGACTGGTTTATCAGCAGATGAATTATTACATTTTTTTGTTCAAAACACTTTTTATTTTGAACAAAAACTTTTTTGTTCAAAATTATCTCAGCTGCATTTCTACGCAGACGAAGAGGGATTTTAGAGAGAAGCACGGGGGTAGAAGTGGCAAACTTTTTTACATGTTTTTTGGGGTTCCAAAATTGACGTCCACAATAAAATCCTGCGTGTTATAATTATTAATATAGGTCAAATTTCAAGTTTATAGTATTAAATATATTTTTTTAAATCAATTTATTCGCTAATGCCTGATTATTATAATCTAACCTAATCATTATATTTTATACCTTTGCTTCAAAATTCCATAAACCGTCTATCTACGTAATTGGTGGTACATATTTGATAAATATTTTATTTTCTGTATTTAAGTGAATATTATTGTTAATTCAATTAATTCCTATCCGTTATAATAGTACACTTTCGAACTATGCAATTTATCCAAATATTTACTTACCTCAACAACATCTCCATTTTTTCTGGCTTTGTTATATTGGTAGGTGTATTTGGTTTCGATAAAATTGTCAGTATATTTCACTTTATCACTATTCACCACAACGCTCATGTTTTCCTTTAATTAAAAGTGCATATGACGACACTACCTACCGGTATACGTTGATCGAACACGTAGCTTTCCTGCTAAGTTAAGGAAAGTGAGTGTATCTTGATGGGAATATCCAAAATGCACCAGGCGCACCGTAAAATGTGGATTTATATGCGCAGGACTAACCACAGATAGGGGCAGGATCGACTGTACAAATATTTTACCAAATTAAAATTAAAGATAGCTTTTATTTACAAAATATAAAACTAGTACTAAAAACTAATATATTTACAAAAAACTTCTTTTTTGGTTTATGCAAATTAATATTTGATAATTACAGTAAAAGAAATTATACTTAGTAACTACAAAATATATTCCAAGCAATAAAAGTATATTTTGATAATAATTATAGAAATGATACCGGGAGTGAGATTTAAAATTACTTCATACTCTGCTTCATCATTATCATCATACGTGGCTCGACAATCCGTTGTGGATCTAGTATCTAGTCCTGCTCACAAAGAAGTCGCCACTCCTGTCGATTCCTGACAGCTTCCCTCCATCTTCGTACCCTTAGAATCTGTAGGTCTTCTTCCACATCATCAATCTATCTCCTTTGTGGTCTTCCTATATTTCTCGTGCCCTCTGATTTTTGAAAATGTTAATCTCTTCGTGTATTCGTAATCTAACATCCTAGTAATGTATCCAGCCCATCTAAGTCTCTGTACTTCAACGAATTTTACAATATCTTTATCGGTGTAGAACTGATATAGTTCAAAGTTATATCTTCGACGCCATAGCCCATTTTAATATATGGCCCTAAAAATCATTTTAAGAATTTTTCCCTAATAAATACCAAGAAGTCTTTCATCATTTTGAGCTAAGGTTCACGTTTCAGCCCCATATATCAAAACCGGTCTTATTAAGGTCTTGTATACAGGGTGTTTCAAAAAGATTTGTCATAAATTAAACCACGCATTCCGGGAACAAAAATAAATTGATTGAATCCAACTTACCTTAGTATAAAAGTGTGCACAAAAAAAGTTACAGCCCTTTGAAGTTACAAAATAAAAATTGTTTTTCTGCATTGTCTCCTAAACTTCTTGACATTTTGTAATAAAAATGGACACGTTACTTATTCTGAAAGTATTTTTTATAAAAAAGAAGCAACCAAATCTTTTTTTTATCTCGTTGGATGTGTTATTTTTGTAGTCTACCAGTGATCCTAAGTAGCAGAATTCTTCTACCATTTCTATCGTTTCGTGTTGCACCTCCAAGTTGTTTTGTTGAATTCTTCATATGGCCGGCATATATTTAGTTTTCTGGATGTTAATCAGAAATCCGATGTTTTCTGCGTCATTTTTGATACGTGTGAAAGCCTCCACTGCTTCATTTTGGGTTCTTCCAATTATGACGATATCATCAGCGTATGCCATGCGTATGCCAATATTTGTATACTACGGGTATATATCGTACCTTTTAAATTTATTCCTGAATCTCTCATAATTTTTTCTAACGCTAGGTTGAACAGCGTGCACGATAGCGCATCTCCCTGGCGCAGTCCTCTGTTGGATTTAAATGGTTTTGAAACATCCTCTTGTACGCGCACTTTACATTCGACTTTCATCATTGTCATTTTAATTAATTTTATCAAACCTTTTGGTATTCCTAATTCGATCATCGCCGAATATAATTGTGACCTGTCAATAGTATCGTACGCTGCCTTAAAGTCTACGAAGATGTAATGGCAGTCTATGTCGTACTCCGTCGTTTTTTCTAATATTTGTCTGATGGATGATATGTGATCAATGGTGCTTTCTCTTACTTTTTTCAAAAAACAGTTTTTATTGAGTTACGGTCGTTTCCATTAACCTTTAAAAAATTACGTGCAACTAAATAAACGGCTTAAATGAATTAACAAGTACAAAAAGTGTCTATAACCTCTATATATGTTACAATAAATGGTCAAAATTATCCCCATTTTCTTCAATACACATTTCGGTATCATTTTAATAAGGAAAACCGAATGCGCTGAAAAATCATATTTTTCTAACGAAATTGATTTGCAGCTTCAATTATTCTAACTCTCAATTGTTGTTCGTCCTCTATTGTTACAGAATACACCCCTTACATACATACTTTCTCTTTCGTAAACGTATTTCGTATTTCCGGACTTCATTACTGTTATGCAGTGGAGCGCCATCTTGTAGAAACCACATATTTTGCCTAATTGCAATAATCACTTCTTCCAAATACTCTTGTAAATCGTTTGCTAAGAATTGCAAATAATTATCACCATTTAAATCGTTGGGAAGAAATACTGGGCTTATTAGATTGTTATCCACAATTCTTGCCCAAACATTAACTTTGAAAGTCTTTTAGTGATGAGTCATTTTCTTTGGCGTGAAGATTTTCGTCGGCCCAAATGTGCTCGTTATGATGGTTTGTTATTCCAATTCTACTGAAGGTAGCCTCGTCGGTAAACAAAATATTTCTAATAAAATTAACATTTCGAGTGTTTTCCATTAACAACCAATTGCAAAACCCAATCCTTTTATGATAATCTTCAACCAATAACTCTTGAACCGTTGTTAAGTGATAGGGTTAGAGCAGCTGATTCTTCAAACGCCTCCAAACCCTTACGCAACGAACATTTAGTTGAGCAGGTATTACCCTTGTACTTGTTCCAGGGACTTCTTCAATAATTTCTAAAATGTCTTCATCAGTTGCATCCATTATTGTAGGACCACTATTGCCAGCAACTTGCGGTTGGAATGTACCCGTTTCCCGTAAACGACAATCAATGGTTAGAAATGATCATCCTTCGGGTGTATTTCAATTGGGGTATTTGACTGCATAACGCCTTGCGGCTGCTGCACTATTTCCTTGACATTCACCTACGATATTCCCGATAGTTTATTAAAATCCTAATTTAATCTGATCCACCTTACCCAAAGTTAAAATCCTAACTGCCAATTCCTGAAATGTGTAGGCCATTTTAATATCAAAATTTTTAATATTAATCTTATTCACACAATTAATGATAGCTACAAATTATTGACTATTATTGATGGAACTGTTTGTAATTATTGTATCTGTAGAAACTAATTTTATAATTTTATGGCCAACTAGGAAAAAACTAGTTTTTCGAAAAAGTGATAGGAGGCAATCATTCGGATTCTAAGCTGCAGACTAAGGTCTGATCTTGTAAAAAATGTTTTCATGCTCATGAATGTTTTCCTTGCTTGTTCGATTCTTGATAGTATTTCTTTTTTTGGATTACACTGACCATTGATATTTGCTCCCAAATATTTTATGGAATTTACCTGTTCTATCATTTGACCCTTGGCATACACATGTACGTTTATTGGTGTCTTTGAAAATACTAAAGTTTTCGTTTTGGAAACGTTTAGATGTAAGCCGAACATTTCGCTGTGGTGAACTACCGCATTTATTACATTTTGTAGTTTTTGTGCGTTACTTGTTGTGTCAATATATTGTTGACTCTAAATTAGTTTTTTTATGTTCCTTTCGTCCGACTCTCTAGAGACTAGGAGAACACGAGATTTCTGCGTATGCATATCTCCGGCTTCAAAAGTAAGCCCATAACCTCTGCCCTTTACAGGACCTGAGGCCTAGGAGTCCTTACCCCTATCCCGAAATCCCTTATCTTCTCGTAAATCCACGAAGACGAGCCAGCCCTCCAGACCAGTGTGACCCGTATTCCTTGCAGCCGCTCGCAGGGTTAGCATCCCATGAGGATCTATTGTGTATTTCATTTGGTGACAGCGTTTCCTTACCTTCACATAACGCTCCCATTCTATTTTATTACACTATTAAGACAGTATCATCAGCATATTTTTTTTTATGATTCACTCCCCGCCTCTCGACGCGTTAGTGTACTGAGCTGTTGGACGTGAATCCCTGTCCTGGCATTTGGTTTTCACCTCTGGCTGCGTTAAGTAGTTGAGTTACTGTGACCAAATGCCCATCTTGGTAGTTAGTATTCGCCTCTGGTTGCGTTGAGTAACTGAGTTACCGTTGCTAACTACCCATCTTCCTGTCTTTTGATTTCTTTTTCTTTGTTCTCTTGAAGAAGCTACATACAATTGTAGCAAAACGTCGAGATGAACCCACCTTTGGGTCACTCACAAATGACACGGTCCAAACCCGGAAGACGAATAAACTATAATGCCTGATGTTGTTTATGCTGATTCCGTTAATCTTAACTCCGCCTTGAACCTGATCTAATGCTTATTTGAATATAGACTCCGAATATAAGTTAAACAGATGTTGTGTGTTGTATTTCAATTGTTCCGTTTGGTGCCAGTATAGTTCTGAGATAATTCGCAAGTCTTGTTGGTCAACTCCAGTTGTTCTCAGAATTTCGATCATCTTTTTATGGTTAACACAGTCAAATGCTTTTCGATAGTCAATAAAACATGCATATACATCTACATTTATGTCTCTGCATCATGGTATTAACACATTTAAAGCAAACAGAGCCTCTCGTGTTCCCAATCCGTTTCGAAATCCGAATTGAGTGTCACTCATCTGAAACTCACACTTCTTGTAAATTCGTGTATGTATAATTCTGAGAAAAGTTTTAAGGACATAAAGCTTAATATTCGATAATCATCGCATTGTGAGTAATTCGATCTTTTTGCTAATACTACGGATGTTGATTTTAGCCAGTCTGTTGGTATTTTACCTGTGTCATATATCTGAATAGTGCTGTTATAAGTCTAGGCTTTTACTTTTGTTATCTGCAATTAGTTTTAGTATTCAGACATTGATATTGTCTGGACCGGTGGCTTTTCCATCTTTCTGAGATTTTACTGCGTCAATCACTTCTTCTTTGGTTATTTCTGGGCCTTTTTCATTTATTCGATTATCTGTGGATGGTGGAGAAGAAAGTCTAAAGTCATCAAAAAGAGTTTGTATGTATACTTTCCATATATTTAGTTTGTCTTCTGTACCCATAATTATTTCGTTATTTTCATTTTTTAATATTGTTGCTTGTCTCTTTTTGTGTCTACCTGTCATTTCTTTTACTTTTTTGTGAATATTAAAGGTTTCGTATTTTTCTTGAAGTTGTTCGATTTCTAGGCATTTTGTTGACATCCAGTTTTCTTTCGCCTCCCTGCACTTTTTTCTAATGATTTTTTTTTGCTAATTTTTCTAATGATTTACTGCACGGTTTATATTTTTATTTTTTAAATGTTTCTGGAGACCGTGAACGTGAGCAGTTCTGTTTGTTATTGCTATGCGTCTTTTTATTTCGTCGCTTGTCGTGTTTGTGGCGTTTACTAGCGATCCAAGATATGTGAATTCTTTGACTTGCTTAAAGGTATGGTTGTTAATTGGACTTTTTTGTTCGATATTTGGGAGTTTTTTTAAACCAACATATATTTGGTTTTTTCCTTGTTTACCACAAGTCGACGAAGAGATGGTGTGTATCTATGTTTCTCGAGAATTTGCCTATGTGCTTGAAATTGATGTGTAGTTGACTTTCCAGCAGTAAATCCGCATTGATATTGACCAACAATATCCTTTATAAAATATTTAAGTTTTTTAAACAATACATTGCCAAATATTTTATACGCAGATGCTAACAGAGTAATACCTCTATAGTTCTTACACTCCAGTTCATCGCTTTTTATGCAACGGACATATTATTCCCTTTAGCCACTCCTCTGGTACCAATTCATTCTGCCATATAAGTACTATTAGTTTATGGATTGCTGCAAAAAGTTGATCACCACCTTTTTTATATATTTCCGAACAGATTTCATCGATTTCTGGGGCTTTATTGTCTTTGAGTTTTAGAATAGCATTTGACACTTCTCTTGTTGGGTCTTGACTGTGTAGTTGACATTGTAGATTTTGTTGATTGTCTATGTTGTAACCTCCTTCAATATCGTTTATATTTAGATGTTCGCTGAAATGTTGTACCCATCTGTTAAAAACTTTTCCTGTTTAAGAACTGTTAAGAAGAGTTTTTATCATGTAGAATTTCACCGTTAGTGTTTTTACAAATTTTTCATAGTGGTTTAAATTTTCGACGGTTATTGTTTAAGAATTGATAGTATTTTGTTTCAGATTTTCAATATTATGTGGTCTATTTACATGGAGTTTACTTTTTAAATAATCCTACAATCAAAAGTCTAAGAATAGTTAAATCCTGATAATTAGATTGCTGTTCAATAAATTCTTATGTACCTCTTCATCCATCAATTTGGAAATAATTCTTAAAGATATAACGAAAATATTTACCTATCACCTGGGGTATTATTACAAGGGGTAGAAAACTGTGGGCAGAAACTATAGAGGCTGAGATAAGGTAAGCAAAATAAACGCTACTTGTGCGAACGGCACTCAGGGTTTGTTAGGAGAGCTGGTGTCGTGGATAAGTAAAAGATAAGGGGGGTGCATTGGGGCAACTACAAAAAAATGAAACAAAAAGTCATCAATTTCTTGGGATAAACAAAGCAAAAAGAAACAGGAAACACCTCTAGTAATTTAATATAGGGCGCCACTTTGAGGTGCCTAATTATACCTATTACAACCACTAGTTGTAACTAGGCAAATAATTATTAAACATAAAAACATATATTTTTCAAATCAAACTCAAAAAAGGGGTTAGTTAAAAAATAAACAAAATGTTAAGAAAACAAAATTTAATATTTATTGTGTCTTACACAAACAGTTACAAAACATAGAAAATACAAGAATACTCAAAAAAGACAATACAAAAATATTACCTCAATAGTCGTAAAATACAAAAACTTACATGTCATCAATTTACAAACTCTAGGAGTTGGAGATACTACAAAAAACTTACAAATGTTACCAATATTTAATATTACTATTTTTAAATTTTAACGAAAGTAATTATTTATTTAAAAAAATTGTCTTTACTTTAAAATTCGATCAAATAGTTACCTGGATTTTTGGAAATTGGAAACAGAAAATGGTACTGGACATTGTTTACAAGTTTATTTGAAAAAATATTCGCCACCTCCCAAAGGCGCTGGCAGGACTACATCTCCATCTTCTAATGCGCAAAGAGTAGCCGATAAATTTAGATGTGATAGGATAAAACACATAGTGGATAAAATTCCAACCGACAAAAGACGTTGTGCTGCAAGATTTGGCAAAAGTTCAACACGCACGATGGTAAAAAATGTAACTTAGGTATCTGTATTGATTGTTTCGTTACTTATCACACAAACCAAAATGTTTAAATTCCTTTTTCATTATTTGTGACAGTGGGTTAGTCGAAAACATCTGAAACCGCCAGTTTCAGGTTGGTTTGTACTATTATATCGTATTACCTATCCTCTCTGTATTTCAGTTCTCTAATTAGAGTTATCGACACATAACTTGTAGTGACCTATCGACAAATTGTGAACCGACTATAAAGCACTCAATATAAATCAAAATATTGTGACAGTATTGCCTGGTTTAAAAGGTGCCATTCGCGCTAATAATTCTGACAGTAGGTATTATAGACAAGAAAATTATATTTTAGAAGAGAAAAATTCCTAAAATTATTAGCCCAAAGCTTGTACATTCCACGCATGAAGAGAAGATTATATAACTCCAATGTGTCCTGGCAGAATCGAGCTATTGCATCAGATATTCTTGGCACTAATTTTTTAAGTGTAAGACTCCTCGAGGAGTCACTGAGAATCGAAAAAGAAAGAGATGCCATCTCTGTCCAGCCAAAAAAAACAGAAAAACGAACTATGTTTGTGCAGGGTGTAAAATGCCTGTATGATTACAATGCTGTGTTTAAGTATAGAAAAAGGGCAAAGAATAACTTTAAATGTTGTGTTTAAAAAACCATTCAAAACCACTCAAAACAAAAAACTCAAGCTACACAACAAAAATCATAGAAATAAAAAATGAAAAAACGTCATCGTCCGAGACAGAAAGGAAATAAGCGAGGCCATTGAAAAATTCTACACTAAATTATACTCGGTAAATACACAGCCACAACAACGACGTACTGAACGAACAATAACACCGACTCAGAAGAAATACCAGACATAACCGACTATGAAATAAGAATGGCCCTAAATCAACTAAAAACGAATAAATGTCCGGGAGGGGATAAGATTACAGTTGAAATGTTGACAATTGGTGGCAGAAAAATGAAACAGGTATTCAATATTTTATTTAATAAAGTAATTGATGAAGGAAAAATTCCTCAAGACTGGTACAACTTCGAAGTCATTTTACTATTCAAGAAAGAAGACAAATCAAACATCGAGAATTACCGACCAATATCCGTGCTATCACATCTGTATAAATTACTAACTAAAATCAATCAGAAAACATTTTAATACAATAGACCACTTGCACACACAAGCTGGACGAAAGCACAAAAACTAATCCCATAAGACTAAAACGGGGAGTAAGACAAGGAGAACCATCTCTCCCAAACTATTTACCCTTGCTCTAGAAGATATTTTTAAGAAACTAGAATGGAATAATAAGGGTATCAACGTCGACGGATCATACTTAAACCACTTGAGATTCGCAGATGACATAGTTTTAATAGCCGATAATATGCAAGAAATAAATGATATGGTACAACAATTAAATGCAGTTTCAGGGGCGGTAGGCTTAAAAATGAACTACAATAAAACAAAAATACTGAACCGAGACCAGACAAATATAACAATACAAAATCATACCATAGAAAATGTTGAACATTATGTATATCTAGGTCATGTTGTCAAACTAGGAAAACCAAATCAAGATGTTGAAATTAAAAGATCTCAACTGGCATGGGGCACTTTCGGCAAACTAGCATATATCTTGAAAAACACCTCCATTCCTGTAAACTTAAAGAAAAAGGTGCATAACACTTGCATACTACCAGTTTGTACCTACGGCTTGGAGAAAGTAGCCCTTACCACAAAATTTGCTAAATAGATCAGAGCAATGGAACGGATCATGCTTGGAATATCACTAAGAGACAAGATTAGAAACACCGAGATAAGACGTAGAACGAAGATTAGGGATATTGTGGAAGAAATTACAAAAATGAAATGGCGCTGGGCAGGTTCATGTAGCCCGAGATAATGATAACAGGTGGATACGGAGAATTCTAGAATGGAGACCAAGGACGACAACAAGAAGCATGGGAAAACCTCGAAAAAGATGAGTAGATGACATAAGAGCAGTGGCAGGCAAACAGTGGATTACATTGGCGCAAGATAGAGAAACATGGAAGCAATTGGGGAGACCTACATTCAGGAGTGGATGGAAAATGGTTGACAAAGAAGAAGATATCACTTCATTTTTTAATCGTAGTTTAAAAATAAAAAAATTATCAAAAAAATTTCCTTTTTTCTCTATGTAAAAAAGGGTCTTATAGACCCACTTATAATATTTATGTAATTATGTAATTTTGACTTAAGTAGTTAAGGGTTAAAAATTAAAAAAAAAACTATATGAATAAATATTACTATGTAACTACCTTAATTTTATATTTAAATTAAAATTATTTTAAAATTTTTACTAATTTTACCTAAATATAAAAAATTCAATTTTATATCATAATTTTTATTTTGATATTTAAAATAACATTAACAAAAATGTTAAATTACCGACATGTTACCCGTGCTATTTTATACGTCAAAAATATATTAATTATAATATCTAAATTAAAATATAAATTCTACTATAAACATAAAAATTACTAAAATATTTTATGACAGAACGCATATCATAAATATTTTTAATAAAATTATTCCGCTTGCGGTACGAGTAGATAAACTAAATAAATATAAAATAAATAAACAGCTGCTCAGTTCAACGCCGAGAATAAAGACAGAAAATACTAAAAGTTGGGACGGTGTAGAAACCCAGCAGAGGCCGTGAGTTATAATTAATTCCAGAGGGTATTTTGCGATTTTGAAAGAGGGGGCAGCACGAAGTAAAATCAATATCCTGCCGAGCCCCCCTTAGTATACAACCCAAAGCCAAAGGGCGCGGTAAGTGATGTTCGTGCCGTTCAAGCATTATAGTTGTGCATCTTATACACAAAATTTCGCGTAAACATTTGTGAAAACAAAGTATATTTAATGTGATTTTAATTTTAAAATAACTGTGTAGTGTTTATGTGATTAGTTAACCTTACATATTACGATGAAGTTGCAAAAAAGCGTGCGTCTTTACGCGGATAGACACTACGAAAAGTTGGGAAGCATATTTTCTGATTTATATAAAGACAGTTTATTGACAGATTGTACGTTGTATTGTAAAGATGGGTCCTTAAAGGCACATAAAATAGTTTTGGCTGCTAGTAGCCGGTATTTTAAGCAAGTTTTCATTGATCATACCGACGACAACGCTATTTTTATGTATGGTATTTCGTACAGTCAACTTAAAAATTTAATAGAGTTGATTTACAGTGGAAGTATTGATATCCCAAACGAGCATTTTACATCAGTTTATAATCTTTGTGAAGAATTGAAAGTTTCTGGAGTTAACGTCGAATCTACAGATAACGTGAGTATTTTATCTTTATTTTCTTTTTTAGTTTCAGTAAATAATCAACAAATAAATTTGTGAATGCAAGGTCAGCCTATCTTGCGATGTTGCCATGCTTACTCGCTAGATTATTACCACACATATTCAGTTAATATAATGAATTTAACAATTATATTTCTACTGTTTGACGTGTTCAACAATAAAATTTTAAATTAGATGATATAAATTGTTTAAATTTACTATGACTTGTATGTTATGGAAATTTTTTCAAGGTTATTTTTAAAAATAAAAAACTTATTTGGTTTACAAGTTTTTTCATAAGGCTCCTTTCTAAAATGGTCTCTTTTTAACGAGAACCTGACAAACTTTATCAATAATTATTACAAAAACTGATAGTGATTTCCCGTATGTTAAATATCCTTGCTTTTAATATTTTTTTAATTTGCGTGAATATTCACATAATTTAATTTTTATTGAGCAGATAAAAGGTTAAAATTATCAATAAATTAATGTCATTTATTTTATCGAACGATAATAGAAAATTAGACAGGAATGAAAAATTGTTCAGTAAAATACATCTAATTTATATGATAAAAATTGTAATGAATGTTTTTTTTAATATCGATAAATATATTTGTCTTTCCTATAAGAATATAATTCATTTTCGGACATAAGCATTGTTAGGTTACGTGATAATAATTCTTATACTTTAGAATACATTTATATTTAATTAATTTCAGACACAAATAAATTTTTAGAGAAATATTTTATGTAAATTCCCTTCATATTATTTATAGTAACTATTTATGCTATATGACAAATATTTATGATACAGTTTAATACGGTTTATTGAGACATAAAGACATGAGCACTGACTCACTGACATGAGACTTTCTGAAACACTTTCGGTCGGGTGTGGTCTGTGAGGACCAAAATGAAATATGTACCGCCTACCGAGCAACAATATACATTTTATTGCTAATTTCGCATCAACGTGTTTTAAACAAATCATTTACTATATAATGTTTATTACAGAAACAATTTCAATTTTTTGGTTGTATTAGGTAAATTTTAAAAATGTTTACAATTTCAACGCATATTTTTTCAAAGTTGGTAACAGCTACTAAATAATGAAAAAAACAAAAAAAAATATTTAAAACTTTAATTAGAAACAAACAAAGTACTACAAAAACATATATAAACTAAAAAATTAAATTGTGGACACAAACTACAGTGGTCAAACTTTGGTGGTCAAATTTTCTAAGCAATCTTTGTAGCATGCTATTATGTGCTATTATTCTAATATTTACAATTTCCTCTCTTACCTGGCTGGGGCTCTGGTACAACGACGACCTCAATTCCTGAGAGTCTCAAGGCCGAAGCATGCAGAGCTTTTGTCAAACGCGTGTCAACTGCTCTCCGTCGTATTATACTCTCCTGTACCAATTCCATACCCAGGTTTTTTTTGGAATAATCTTCGCGTTTTGAAAAATTCTCTGGATTGTTGCTTTTGTAAATTACAAATGCATTAATTGCTGCGAGATTAAGGAGATTATAAACTACTATCATTGACCAACGTTTCTTATTTCTGGAAACATTATTCGATATGATCATTCTGTCTACAACATCTACTCCACTCTTGGTGGAATTATAAACAGTAATTATTTCTGGTTTTTTTCTGATCACCAGTATCTCCATCAATCCAATCATCTCTGTGCACAGTGGAAACAGTAATCACATTTTTTCCTTTCTATGAAGGTACTGAAAAGGTAGAAATTAAAAAAAATAAAATAAGAGAATTATACAAAATTTTTATTTTGTCGTACACAGACCACACCCAATGAACGAAGGGTTAACAGAGAACTACGAACACTGTGTTCGTAGTTCTCTTCAATTATTTACCAATATAAAATATAGAACTATATGTATAGCTATAGACAGGGGGCGAAAATGCACCCGGCTGCTGGCGCCCGTTCATAAAAACATCTCATTTGTGAGGAGTACCCTAAATGGGAAAAGAAAATATCACATTTATGCTTCTTTGTAGTATGCACTAGGTATAAAGCTTCATAATGATAAACTATAAAAACGTTTATTCTGTTCTTCTTCTTCTTAACGTGCCCTATCGCTAAGGACATTGGCGATTATCATCGCCCATTTAACTCTATCAGCAGCCGCTCTGAACAGTTCTATTGACGTTTTCCCACTCCATTGTCTTAGATTCTTCAACCAGGTCTTCTTCTTGGTCCTCTTTTGCCTTCCACCTTCCCTTGTATGACCAGCCGTATCAATTCATATTTCTCGTTTCTTAGTATGTAACAAAAGTAGCTCATTTTTCTTTACTTCATAGTGTTGAGTATTTCTTTATCTTTTTTCATTATTCGCATATAATCTTGCAGCCATGACACAAAATATTATTAAAAGAATTTGAAGTAAATATTATTGCAGATATTATGCATGAATTTATGCTAGCACTGAAATTTGTATGACACAAATAATGTCAAACAGTAATATCGTTGTCATGGCAACTGAGATTTAAGTTGTAGCATGTAAAGTTAATAATAATGTAAGTGTGTTACCTACTTGCATTAAATTTTTATCTTAAACATTTTTTTGTCTAGTAAAGGTTTATTATTAAAATTATTTGAAAAATAATTAGTTTTATGGTTGATGGATTCGACCGTTACTTGATGGAAATTCATTTTAGAATTTCATTTCACTGCACATATACAGATATGTGTAGTGAAACTAAGAATTCATGTTACAAAGAGAATACAACAGCAATTTCCATTAAAAATAAATCAATAGAAAACAACATTGTGTTTACAAAAGCAGACAAAGGTAACACTACTATTGCTATAGATAAAATAGAATATAATAACAAAACAATAGAATTCTTAAATAATCAAAATATTGAAACTTTACACAAAGATCCGACAGAAAAATATCAAAAACAAATTAAGCTAGCGTTAGAAAATTCAAAAGCAATATTAAATCCAATAGAACAGAAATACCTCAATATCATGAACCCACATCCTCCTAAATTATACTCTTTCATTAAACTACACAAACCGGATCACCCAATAAGACCTGTAGTTTCTTTTTATACAGCTCCGTCATATAAACTTTCCAAAAAACTGTTAGAGATTATTTTAGAACACACTAAATTTTCACCTAAATTCACCATAAAAAATACAATAGAACTAGTTAATAAAATACAACATTTTCAATTACCTAACAACTCCAGATTAATTTCATTTGACGTAAAAAATCTTTTTCCTAGTATCCCTCCTACAGAAACTTTTATTCTAGTAAAAAACCTTTTAGACCAAAATAGTACAAATCCAGTAATTACATCTGAAATATTACATCTTCTTGAAGTTTGCATAAACCAGGACTACTTTGAATTTAATAATAAAATATATACAAATAACA
Organism: Diabrotica balteata; assembly: GCA_918026665.1. Classification (NCBI taxonomy): domain Eukaryota; kingdom Metazoa; phylum Arthropoda; class Insecta; order Coleoptera; family Chrysomelidae; genus Diabrotica; species Diabrotica balteata. The sequence goes on along the minus strand of OU898279.1, from coordinate 4,798,374 downwards.
GTGCAGGACTTATAATGGGTAATCCTCTAAGCCCATTGCTATCAGATATTTTTATGGATCATCTAGAGACAAAAATTTCAAAACATCCCGTATTCAAACAGTTTTTATATTGGTGGAGATACGTAGACGACGTACTGGTATGTTTCACAGGAACTAACAGGCAACTCGACCAATTTTCATCGTATATTAATTCACTTCATAGTCATATTGAATTTACAATAGAAACAGAACAAAATCAATGCATAAATTTTTTAGATTTAAAAATTAGCAGACTTCAAAACAAACATGACTTCTCTATATTTCACAAACCTACCCATACTGACACGACTATACACAATTCATCATCTCATCCAACACAACATAAACTGGCAGCTTATCATAGTATGTTACATAGATTAACAGAAATTCCGATGTCAAAAGACAACTTTGAGACAGAATTAAATATAATTAAGCAAATAGCAGTAAACAACGGATACAACGAACAAACAATTAATAAAATGTTAAATCAAAAACTACACAAGAAAGCCCTGAAAATAGTATTTCCACCACCAGAGAAAAAACCCAGTACCTTCTGCTCGATTACATATACAGGCAAAATAACAACAAAAATTGCCAAACATATAAAAAAGAAAGGAATAACACCAGCTTTCCGAACAAATAACAACCTAGGTAAATATATTAAAAATAACAAGAGCCAAAATAAAAAACACTTAAATAGTGGTGTGTATAAAATTCAATGTGGCGACTGCCCAAAAACTTACATCGGTCAAACTGGTAGAAACTTTTAGAAACGAATAGCAGAACATAAAGGGGCTTTCAAGAATAGAAAAACAGATTCGACATACGCACTTCACCTTCTAGATCATAATCATTCTTTTAATACAAATTTAAAATTCTTCACGTTCAAAATAAAGGCCTTAAGCTATCTTTGTTAGAATCTATGGAAATCAATAAATTAAAAAACACAGATATAATTCTGAATGACCAACTTGAGACAAACAGTTCTCCCCTCCTCAACCTATTTCATTAGAGACTATAAATTGTAAACGCATGCCAAAAATAGATCACTTGAGAAAGGCTATCAGCCGAAACAGCTGTAGTGATAATAGTTAAAATAAATTTTGTGGAAGTTTGAAAACAAAGTTTTCAGTGTTTTATTGTTACAGTTTTATGGTTATCTATTGATACAGGGTGTTCTTTTTTGACTCATAGCTTAGTGAGTTTTAAAAATTTAAGTTGTCATAACTTCGTTATTAATAAATATATTTTAATGAAATTTTTGTCATAACTATTTGAAGCCACTCTAAATCCAGTAGCGTAGAAATTTTTTTAATAATAAAATCGCTAATACAAATAATTCATTTTTGACGAAGAAAAAGTATCGTAGAATGCCCTGAAAATTTAACTAAATATTTCATATTTTGTCCCGCAATAGACCTTTTATTACATAACATTAAAAAAATTTGGTTAAAATCGGTTAACAACTTCAAATTTTATAGAGGTGTTTCCAATCTAATTGGGTCACGGTGTTGAATAGAATAGAATATTCTTTATTAATCTCATCAGATCACATTGTGATATAGGACAGGTCATATAGTACATAAAGCATGATCAACAAGTTATATAGGACAATTACATAAAACAAAATCAATAAAATATAGATTAATATAAAAATAAAAAAAGATATGCAATATAGAGCGTCTCTGAACCTGTCGGTCCTCATTCCCTGTAGTCTTTTATTAAGTCAAAATAATCATTTAGGTTGTAAACGCATAATTGGATCAAGCATGCTTTTAATTTATTTTTCAATTTTTGAATATTATTTTCATTTCTTATATTAAGTGGCAAACAATTGTAAAATTTAGATCCTGCAAAATCAGGACTAGTTTCAAAGAGAGTTGTGGAGTGTTTACACACGCTTATCAACCTCCCGTGTCTTGTCGGGTAATTATGAAAGTCAGAGTTGAGGGTAAAATTTTGAAATTTAAATTTTATAGGTATTTCTTTTGATTTTTGTTGGTCTATTCGTATTATGGATTTTTGTTATCGGTATAGATTGGCAATGATTCTCACGTCTTCGTCATCTAATTCTCTGTTCTGCAGTATTTTTGCCATTTTTGGGTGTTGTACTTTGTCGAAAGCTTTTTCGAAGTCGACGAGATATAAATAATGCTTCTCTGGTGCCAAAGACTTTTCTTAATCCCAATTGGTTTTCAGCTACTCTATCATCTAGCTTTTTATAGATACGCTCGTGTATCACTCGTAAGAACACTTTTAGAATATGGTTCATCAAGCTAATTGTCCTGTGCTATTCACACTTCATTGCGTTTGATTTTTTGGGTAAGTATTGGAATGAATATTGATATTAACCATTCTTTCTGACTCTCTCCCGTATAATAAATGTCATTAAATAATTAAAGACCTTAAAGCAACAACGGTACAAGCCACAATGTTACTAAAAATGAGTTATATTCAGTTTTCAAATACTTAGGTTCCTATCTATCTACAAAATAAGAACTACAACTTTTACTTCATAGATGAATTCACTAGTTACAAATATCCTTGTTCGTTTTATACCGAAATCAACTATTTGTAAGTGTAAAAATGGTACTAAAAACCATATTTTTATAATAGTCGCTTCAAAGTAGTTGAACAGCTCCACAAAATTCGTTTTATTATTAGGATTCTTAAAGTGATTCTGATTAATATTTTGATTCTAATGATAGTGTTAAAGACAAATACTATATTGAAAATAATAGTGATAGTGAACACTCTTCAGGTAGTGAACCACAGGTGAATATTTAAAATTTGTGGCTTGTCACCTTTTTAACTAAAATTATTTTGGCTTAAGTATACTTTTTTTAAAATTTGTATTAAACAATGTTAATATAATTTCCTAATGCTAAAATACCATAACTACCTACTACTTTCGTAATATTACTAAAAAAGTTATCATCCTTGCTTTGTACTTTATAATGTCGATGTAACGTCAAGTTGTGGCTTATCCCCTTACTGTCTTCAAAATGATTACGAAACTCTTATGTTAGTCCCAACGCTATTTTATTTGCAGACAAATAAATTTTCTGCTTCTACTGAAACGAAAACGGTTTGCTTGATAAAGGTTTTCTTTACACGCCGGAGAAAGCCTCTTCTTCGGAGATGGAACCAGGCAAAATATCTAATCTGTCGATTTATGTCATTTATGTTGTTGAAAATATGGGAACAAATAATGAGACAGAACATTTGGATGACTTTAGCGATCTGGAGGATAAAAATTAAAGTGATTTTAAAATAATCCTAAGTGTAGAAATGCAATATATTATGTTTTTTCCGTTAATACAATGTATAACTTTTAATATTATATTATGAGACCTATTTTACAATTTTTTATATTCATAAATTTTTTTTTTAATAAAGGAGCAAGCCACATTTTTTCGAAATTTTATTGTTTTTTGTCTACAAAAACGAATTTATTAAAATTAACTTAGCGTTTCAAGAAAATTATATATTTGATTGAAAAATTATGTATACCGTTTTCATATAACACCATTTACTGAATTTTTAATCTATATTTGGTATTTCAGGATTTGATTAAAACCTTTATAATTGATTTTCTCAAAAACTTACTGTTGTGGCACGTACAGTTGTCTTCTACTAAGCTTCTACTTCTTGCACTAAGGTCTTCAATTCTATTAGTGTGCCCATATGGTTTTTTGTTAATAGTGTTAAGTTTTCTGTAGGTATTTCATCTGTTCCCATGTCCTTCTCATTTTTTATACGTTTTAGCACTTTCTCAATTTCGTCTTTGGTGATTGGTGTCCCATTTCTTCCTCTTTGTTCAATGACCTCAATTTTCTCGTCGTCTTCGAATAACTCTTTTATGTATTCTTCCCATCTGTTTATCTGTACATTCTATTATTATCTCGTTATTTTTATCCATGATATTTGTGATACCCTTCTTCTTGTATATGCTAGCTTTCTCTTTGATTTTCCGGTGTATGTTAAAACTGTCATGTTGTTTATCTAACCTTTCTATTTCTTCACACTTTTCTGACAGCCACAGTTCCTTAGCTTCTTTGATTTTTTGTTTGATCATTTTATTAATTTTTTTGTACTGTTGTTCGTTTTTATTCTTGTCTGTCCTTCTTTCCGTCATCAGTTCTTTTATCTCTTGTGTGATCCATTGTTTATTTGTAGATGATGTATCTTCTTGAAGTTTTTGTTTTGTGATATTTCTCAAGATCTCCTTTACTTTCCTCCATTTATCTGTTGCTTTCAATTGCTTTTGCATTTCTACTTCCTGAACTTCTTTTTGCACTTGTTCTTTGATTTGTTGGCATATATCAGTTTCATTTTATCACTTCAGTTTTCTCAGATTGATTCTCGGTGTTTTGGCAGTTGTTTTTAACTTTTTTAACTTGAGTTTCATGTTTGCTAGAACTAGATTGTGGTCACTTATTATATCTGCTCCTGGGTACGCTTTAGCCGATATTATGGCATTTCAGAATCTTTGATTTATTATATATGTAATCTATTTGGTTTCTCTAGGTGATTTCCATGTATATATTCTTCGATTTGGGAGTTTATACCACATGTTTTTGATAACAAGTTCGTTATCTTTGCAAAACTCAACTAGTCTTTCACGTCTTTCATTACGTGTTCCTAGTTCGTGTTCTCCTACTACTTCTCCATCTCTTCCTTTCCCTACCTTCGAGTTGAAGTCACCTAAAATCAAATTTACTTCTTCTTTTTTTGGTTTCATTGTATGTTTTGTTTAACACATATTTTTAATGAAATTTATCAGAGAAATAATTGAATAATATTTTTGCAAGTTTTTATAAAAATAGTGTATTTCCAAATGTTCTATTATATGAAACTTTAAATGTAATACAGACTAAAATTCGAGTTAGAAAACAAAACTAAATAGTTTACTATTATAGTAAATATAATAAACCACTGGTTTATTATATTTGCAGTGTGAACAGGACAATTATCTTGTTGACTGATAAAATAACTTTCTGGATACAACTGTTCTGCACTGGGAAACATGATGTTTTCTAGAATATTCAGATTAGTCTGCCCAACAAACCTGCCATCAATACGCCACACCATTCCCATTCCTCTAGATGAAATCCATCCCCATACATTGGCGCTAAAAGGACCAGCTGCTCGACATCTATCAAAATATAGAGGATTCAATCTTTTATTATCTGGTCTATACTGCAGACTGTATGATGACTAGGTAGCTGATGATATAAAGCAAATATAAGTCTTGATTGCTTCTGTTGTGGTGTAAGCTTGTTTTTTTGCTGCAGATCGGTACCTAAGACGCGATTTTTTAATTCTGCGCCAAGTTGTTGTCTTTCTTCCCGGAAACTGTGATATGATTCTTGCAGTTTTCGAATCTCTTCAAAAAGCGTACGATCTTCATGCGCGGTAGATATTTTTGGTCTTTCAGAACCTTGCTTTCTTTCGAGAGTTTCTTGCTCTCTCCATTTTTTATTAATAATAAAAACTGTTGTTCTGCTTAAGTTAAAATGGTTCGCTACGACAGATCGTGATAGACCAACCATCTTCTAATCGTTACAATTCTTGCTTTTAGTTCTTTGCTAGCATGTGGAGCCATTTTTTGAGATTGAACAGAATAAGTGATAATTCCGAATTCCTGATTTTCTTAGGAATGGAATTTAAAACAACAGTATGAGTTTCGTTGAGGGTATATGGTATTAAATACGACTCATTACATTCTGTTAATACTTTTTCCATAAAAGATCCAAATTTTATTTCACGTAATCAGAGTACGTATATCAAGTATTCGACTGTTAATTTATTATTAATCTTTAATAAGTATGATAATGTTGCTAAATAAGCAATATTTTAAATAATAAATAATTATAAAACGAATTTAAAATTTTTTTAGACAACCCATATAACCTCACACGGATCATCAAAATATGTAAAAATAAGTGACAACTAAATAATGGGACAGCATGAGGTAACTGCTACAGACCAAACAAAATAAGACAAGTAGGGTGCTAAAACAATGTAACCGGACTATCCAACAAACGTCAAATTGTATTTTATAGTTAATATCTTATTAAATTAGTGAATCGTTGTACTATTTTAATAAAATGGTGCGTGGTATATCTACAAATTCACACATTCGTGAGTTGGTGATTAAACAGTATTGCCGCAATAAAACAATCCGTGAAATAGCGGATGAACTTAATATTCCTAAAACTACAGTGTGGAATATAATTAATCATTATGAGAAGACAGGAAGTATCTTATTTAAAAAAGGCAAAAACCGGGGACGTCCAAAATTAGTTTCTGATAGGAATAGGAGAATATTAGTTAAAGTTTGCACAACAGGTAGAAGAAAAAGTCTAAGGCAAGTTACAGATGAATGGAATCGCGAAACTGGATTAAATTTGTCAAGGGAATGCTGTCGCAAGTGGATACATAAATCTAAATTAAAGTTATATGAGGCTGAATTACAGGTAATAATATAAAAGTGTCTTCTTCTTAGAGAAATTTGTCTGAAAAGAAAAATTGGAATCTTAGACCTAAAAATAACCTTCTTCTTTCCAAATGCAGTCCAAGCGAGGTTTATTTTTTTTTTCGGCTCGATTGTTTGGTTGTCTCGACTTATTTTGATGTCATGAAGTATTTATAGGAGTCAACTGGCTCAATATCTTTGTCTTCTACTGAGATGTTTTTGTTGTGGACTAAATTTGTCATAAATTGTGTTTTTGAAAAATTTATTTTAAGACCAACTCATTTTGTGGCAGTATAGAGTTCTTGGAGTATTATCTGTGCCTGATCAAAGCTGTCTGCAATAAGAACGATATCATCTGCAAATTTAAGATTATTTAAAAATTTTCCATCTACATTGATGCCCTTTTCGTTCCAATCTATTGTTTTACAAGCGTAGTCTAGCAAAGTTGTAAATAATTTAGGAGACATGTTGTCTCCTTGCCGAACACCTCTTTCAATACGAAAGGTCTCAGTATCTTCATTAAGTCTTACACAGGCTGTAGCATTCTGATAGATGTATCTGATAGGGGTTGATAGGGATATGTATCGGTGATCTATTCTACATTGTGTTAGAGCTTGGAGCATTTCACTTTGATTGACCGTATCAAATGCTTTTTCAAAGTCGACAAAGACAAGTATTAGGGGTCTATTATATTCAATTTGCCATCAACATATTAATTCAGCGATGTCGGGATGTGAATGTTGATCTACACTTGTGCTTCGTTGACTACGAAAAAGCTTTCGATAAAGTACGACATGAAAAACTAATATCAATACTTATGAACAAGCGCATTGACAGTAAAATCATAAATATAGTGCAAACATTATATTGGAACCAAAGTGCCATAGTTCAAATTGATGGGCAACACTCAGAAGAAATGAGGATCTGTAGAGGAGTTAGACAGGGATGTGTGTTATCACCACTTTTGTTTAACTTATATTCTGAAGAAATTTTCCAAAACACGCTCAATAATATCGAAACGGGAGTCACCGTTAACGGAAAATTAATTAATAATTTAAGATATGCAGACGACACTGTGATCATAGCAACGACTATAGAGGATCTACATCTTATCGAAAGCTTGAGTATAAATAGTGCTGAGATGGGAATTACTATAAACGCCAAAAAAACGAAGTACATGCTGATTACAAAAAGGCCACAAAATATACATCACCTATTGAAAATAAATGGTAACGTGATAGAACACTGGCCAATTGGCTTAGTTCCAGTGCCATAAAACAAAACACACACACACACACACACACAGTGATAGAACAAGTAGAAAAATATCAGTATTTGGGAACTTTGATCAATGAAACCAATGATCATACTGTAGAAATAAACAGACGAATAGAGATTGCCAGATCAGCATTTATACGAATGAAGCCACTCCTAACGTGCAAAAATCTAAATTTGGAGATCAGACTACGTACCATTCGCTGTTATATATTTTCAATATTATTATATGGAGCTGAGACTTGGACATTAAAAAAATGTAATTTAAAAAGAATCGAGGCCTTCGAACTCTGGTTATACCGCAGAGTGTTGAAAATATCATGGACTGATAGAATTACAAATAAAGAAGTACTGGAGAGGGTTGGTAAAGAAACAAAACTAATCACCACTATACAAACCAGAAAACTGGAATACCTAGGCCACGTGATGAGGGGACCAAAATATGAAATTTTGAGACTGATAATACAGGGAAAGATTCAAGGAAGAAGATCTGTTGGCCGAAGGCAGAACTCATGGTTAAAGAATCTACGTGATTGGTACCAATGCAGATCGATTGATTTGTTTAGAGCAGCAAGTTCTAAAATAAAAATAGCCATTATGATTGCCAACCTCCGTAGGGAGACGGCACTCTAAGAAGAAGATATTCAATGGTTTTTTCAATTAACGACTTAATAGTTTGCAAATGATCATTTGTTCCGTATCCAGCTCCAAATCCTGCTTGCTCGCAAGATTGATAGACATCTAGTTTTGATGTCAACCTATTAGTTATTATCTTCATAAACAACTTATAAACGTGAGATAACAACCTAATAGGTCTATAGTTCTTTAGCTCTGTTATATCTCCCTTTTTGTGCATGACTACTATAACAGCTTTATTCCAATGAGATGATGTAACCTCTTTTGAAAGGCATAAGTTATATAAATGTGTCAATGCTTTCAATATACTGTCTTTCCTCCTGCTTTAACTGCATCAATAACGATTTGGTCATCACCAGCTGCTTTATTGTTTTTCATTCGATTTAATGACTTTGAGACTTCTTCGATTGTTATTTCTGGAATATCCGCTGAATCCACATTCTGGCCTTTTGTCAACTTGATGACGTGTTTCTTACCCCTTTCTCTATATAATTCTGTGTAAAATTCTTCAACTACCTTAATTATCTTATCTTTATTTGTTACCACTTTTCCATTTCGATCTGCGAGCTTAAAAATATTCTTCTTACCTAGAGCTTGACATCTCTTCAGCACCTTTAACTTTTATTTTCCTTGACAACCGTTGTAATCTTTTTTGTGTTATATTGTCGTACGTCCTTTCTCACTGAAAGTCTTTTTGTCTCTTGACTCATTTTTTCCTCTGTATCTCTCGTAGGATTTGTATTACACTTTTTCTCTGCGTTTTTAATAATAGCTTTTATTAAGTTATCATTTAAGGTTTTGACATCCATAACGTCTATATTTGTTGTCTCTAGACATCTCATAATTTCCTCTTCGAAGGACACGATGTTTTCGATTGAATTCCATCCTATTGGGTGTGTTTTTGTTACCATTTTGTATCTTTGTTTTTGGAGATTTAGCACGATCTTCGCTCTTACCATTCTCATGATCACTTCCCGCTGAACAGCTATTAAGAACTGTTACATAATGGACCATGTCTTTGTTGTTGGTTAAGACAAAATCAATTTCATTTTGGTGACACCATCTGGACTTTCTTTGGGGCCTTTTTTTGAAGAAGCTATTCATTACAAAGAGGTAATTTCGTACCAAGAAACCCAATAACATTTCGCCTCTTTCATTTCTTTGTCCGAATCCGTAGGGACCTATTGCAACTTCGGCCCTGTGCAGTTTACATCCCAACTTAGCATTAAAGTCACCCATTACTAGGTTGTGTGTAGTAGACGCCGCGCCAGTTTAGCTGCATTTTCTAGGTCTTCATAAAAGGCTTCCACTTTCTCGTCTGAGTGTGTAGATGTAGGTGCATAGGCTTGAATTATTTTAAGGCTGGTTTTTTGTTAAGTTTCAGTATGCAGAGGTTTCATTATTCTGGGTTGACACCTTTAAGTTGTTGGATATTTTTAGTATGTCTCTTATGTATAAGAAGTCCAACTCTTCCTATTTTTTCTTTGTTTCCATATAGAAAAGTTGATGCCCTGATTTAAGAGTTATACAGTCTTCTTCGCGTCTTACTTCACAGAGACCCATAACGTCCCATTTTGTGTGTTTTAGCTCTTCTTCTAATTCAAGTAATTTTTCTTCAAACACTGTTCTTACATTGTACGTGGCAATATACATTTGTCGTTGTCGTCGTCCATGGTAGCCTGATCTGACCCGGGGACTCTTCGCACCCTCTGTTTGCTGTCTTTCTTGATCGCTACCTTGACCAAGGATCATCTCACTGCCGGGGACTGAGGGCTGTGTTTTTATCGTATTGGATTTTAGCCATACTCTTCCGCGCTGGCCAGTGCGAGTTGGTAGAGGGTAGGATGAAGGTGGGAGTTTTAAAAGGGAGAGATGTGACGGCACCAATAACACTGAGCTAATATATTTCAGTTGACACTAAAATAACATAGCTTGCATTTAGCCATGGAACTGACAAATAGATGTTCAACTGATTTAAACAATAATTGTCGTTTGTCTGGCCGGTTCAGGGTCACAAACCGGGTACTTCTTTTGCTTATTTCACTGGACTATAACGTTGTAATTAAGTTTATTATTTCATAATTTCCTAAACTCAATATTTGAACCACACCTTAATTTAATTAATGAAATCAATTAATTTACTCATTCAGAAAAGCATTATCTACTTAAGATTTTTATTTTCTATATTTTTTTAACTAGCTTATTTAAATTTTTTCTTTACAAGTAGGAATTAATATTGTAGAAATTTATGTAAGAGTTAAAAAAAAGTCTACAGTTTTGTAAAAGAAAAATATTAAAAAAGTATAATGACCGCTACCTAATAAATTTTCGATATAAATCGACAGCACACTTACAAAATAATTTAGCGTTAGTATTTTAACCTCCAGCATTATTGTGTAATAATTATATTTTGTTTACAAATTCATGGTCCCAATTCCGTTTCCTACAAATATAATACATCTGGCAACGCAGCGTATAAATCAAGTAGGCAAGTACATTCACCGTCAAAACGGCGAGGTAAGGGCGGTGTACCTATTGTGTATTGTTATTAAATGTATTTATAAAGTTAAGTTTTACGATTGTATATTCTTAGACGTAAACTATAAAATGCTTTTCTGTTTCATGTTATAAGTCATAACCAAGATAAGGCTCACGAATACATTATCGTTTTTTTTTCGTCTAGTTTTAACTTTATGATTCAAGTAGGAATAGAATTTATAAAATGTAAGCGCAAACATTTTATTTTATAATAATCCGAGGCCATCTTTGATACAAAATGAAAAATTATATATCGATATAAATAGAAATAAACAATACCATTATATTTTTTGTATAAAAACCTTGTACATGGTGTCCAAAAGTATATAAAAAAAAAATTGTTAATGCTATAAAGGTAAAGTAGCCCAGTATTATGCCGAAAATCATCGATTTCGCGGCAGAATTTTTCGCAGGTAGATTTTTTGTCTATAAGTTTTTTGCCATATATTTTACATAAACAATATTTATATCATTTTTATATATCAACAATATCTCTATTTTCCCGTTTTTTAAATTAAAATTGATAAATAATTTACGGAGAATTTTGCAAAAAATCAATTTTTTGCACTAATTTATAAATTTTATTAATTTTTTTTATTAACAAAATAAAATGTTATTAATACATTTGAACATCGAGGAATTACCGTCTTTTAAATTTGTGCAAAATTTTTTCCCGATCGGTCAAATAGTTTAAAAGTTATTTAATTTATTTATCATTGAGGCTAAATATTTAAACTATTGAACTTGCTCTAATAATGATGCTAGACACATTTAACAAATTCCATACGATTCTTTAAACTTAAGTTATCTCAGAAGTTAAATGCATATTGCGTTTTCATCGACATTATTTACAGAATAAACGTTTGAAAAAGGGGTATGTTTTTTACTCATAAACAATTGTACAGTAGACTCTCGATTATCCGAGCCTTGGTTATCCGAGCCCCTCGGTTAACCGAGGCAAAATTTTGCCTGGGGTTTACTTTTATAGCCGTACTTGTTGAATCACAATATCGAGTAATAAAAAAAGGGTCGATGGTCACAAGTTATATCGGCAGGTGTTATATGGACAATCCATTGAAAATTGTGGATTATTGATAAGAAGAGAACCGCCTTATTTCCAGAAATTTCTGTGTCGTGTTTTGTCTACAACTTCCTGTTACTTTCTATGTTAATCAGTGTGAATTGAACTACCGATTTGTTTGTTGTCGTTCAGATCGTCAAATTATTTGTTTGTTGCCATTCAGATCGTCAAAACCCTAGAAAGGTGGACTATTATTTACTGACAGTTATGGTGGACTATCGTAATTTTTACGACATCTAACAAAAAATAGAAAAAAAAATACAAATGTAATTATAAACACTTCTATTACAAAAAATTAGAAAAAATGTAAGTCTTAGTAAGTAGTTCACATATAAATAAAGTCGATGTACACTACTCGTTTGCACACATTGGACATATATTACCTCCGTGTTCGCCACATATAGCGTGATGGCATTGGTTGCAATATGTGGTAGTCATGCGCCTCTTTTTACTCGGACAATGGAAACATGCCTTGCGTTTCTTTTTTTCAGGTCACGGACGTTCAACTTCTTCGGAAATTTTGAGGACATCTTTAATATTTTGCTTAAGATTTCGACGTAAAGTTGGAATACACAATCGTTCTCTCAGCCAGGGTTCGGCGAGATGACGAGCCAATTCAACCATATATTCGTATCTGGATAAAATTTTCTGTTTGCTTTTATTGTGTTTGTGGTGTAAATAACATACGAGTTAATACTTGCAATATTTATCATATTATAGAAGGTACACAAAGGCCATCTCCTCGTTTTACGACCCGCATTCATATTCGAATATATTTGATCAAATGTATCCACTCCGCCTTTTGTTCCATTATAATCAGTTATTATAGTGGGTTTGCCATTTATTTTGGAAACATCAGCACCTTCGTGAAGTGCTGAAAAAAGTAAAACTACCTTATTTTTCTTTGGCATATAGTTCTTTACATTGAACAATTCCTGTGGAATTTCTCTTTTATTTTTGCGAAGAGTTCCGATAATTGTCAGTTTGTACTGATCTTTTAATAACTCCTCTGCTAAGCTAATTGATGTAAACCAGTTGTCCATGGTAATATTTCTGTTACTACCATGAACTGATTTTGTAAGTTCCTTTACAAAATATGTACCCAACGGCAAACCATTTGTATTGGTTTTCTTGCCTAAATAAGGAATAGCATCGATCATATATTTCGAAGAGCTGTCACACATCAGAAATCCTACTAACTGTTTATCAATAGTCAGATAGGATGAAGGTGTATATGATTCTCTGCAGGTGGTAATAAAAATGTCTCATATTTCGCGTATATGCGCAAAAGGATCATCGTACTGCCTTTCTTTTCGTGTTTCCTTTTCATCAAACCTAAGACAGTTTATGAGATATTTGAAACGCTGACCACTCATGCAAGCCTGATTATATTTTCCTGATATTATTACTGTCAAACCTATATTTCACAGATAGATGACTGTCTCTATTTGCTGCAGACATTATCAAAATTGCCAATAAAGCTTGTAGCTCATTTTTACTCATGTCAGAAATATTAGGACGACTGGCATATTTTTTAGATTGTCTTGTAATTTCAGTATTTGAGTGTAACAGAGTACGACATAATATATCCTTTGAAAAAAAATGTAAGAAATATTCTTCAACTTTTGTGTAGTTTTTGGCATTTCCTTTGGGACCAGCTATAAAATGAATAATATTTCTAGCTGCCGTTCTTTTTGACAATGAAGGTATTTTGTTTGACCATTTGTACCCGTTTTTACCTTTTAGAGCCTTTCCCGGATTTACAATAAACTGAGAAACAGTGGAGTTCTCACCTGATGTTCCAGGTACTTCTGTAGATTTTTCGCTTTCCACCACTATTGCTTTTATATCTTCATCCATTAAATTTACAGATGAACTGGATACACTGGATGGCTGGAAAATTTTGGAATTACCACTATTTTTAGAGTCATCTTCTTCATCTGAATCGTCCGATTCAAACTCCAAAGCATCTTCTTCTAACTCCCAGTCACTTCCACTATCTTCAAAAGGTTCCTGCTCACTATCTTCACCATTCATTATACGCTGTATTTCATCGTTTATTTCACTTGCCGTTAAAGGTTTTCGTGATAACATAGTGCTACAATTAAATAAAATAATATTTACTACAAATATAAAAAAGAATTAGATAATCACTTACCAAAAACGTCACCGGCGTCCAAATAAACTTGAGAGAAAAAAACTAACGTAGAAGGTGGACTTTCGTAAAATTGACGACGTGCCCTTAAAAAATCTAATACATAAATACAGTAGTGGAGAAACACACTCACCGCCTGTTAAATCAAGACTAAAGAAACAGCTACTGAGAAGTGTATGGGCAGAGGTTACGCGAGTGCACCCTAACTGCGACGAAAACCGAGGAGCGTCGTCAAATTTACGATAGTCCACCTTTCTAGGGTTAAGTCAAATTACTGTACGGTGAAATTTTTGCTTTTATGTACTGTTTTGTGTATTTATTCGAGTTTATAAGTTTAAGTTTCATAATTAATTTTTCCTAAGTTGATTTTTGTGAGTGTAAGAGAGCATCTTTCTGTGCAATATGAGTGAAAAGCGGAAGAGAGTAGTTGTATCTTTAGAAACAAAAGTGAATGCAATTAAGAGGTTGGACAAGAGTGAATCAATAAAGAAGGTTGCTTCAGATTTAGGTGTCGGAGAAGTAACTGTTGGAGATTGGAAGCGTAAGCGGAATAAAATCGAACAGTGGGTTAACCGAAGTGTGAGTGGTGGTAGTGGATTGGCCCGGAAGACTATGAAGAAAGGGGACTATGAACAAACTTCTGAGGCATTGTTGTTGTGGTTTTCACAAATGAGAGGATTGGGCAGTCCGATAAGTGGTCCAATACTCCAAGCAAAGCTATCGAATTTCAGAAGAAGTTTATGGATGGAGGAGAAAACTTTTGTGCTAGTGAAGGATGGATTGACTTATGGAAAAAGAAATATTTCATCCGACAATTGAATATTTATGGCGAAAAACTTTCTGCTGACTCAACTGAAATTGGAAAATTTTATTTAAAATTACAAGACATTATCCTTAAAGATGGACTAACTTCAGACCAAATATTTAACTGTGATGTGACAGGCCTTAACTTTAAAATGCTTCCATCGAAAACACTAGCTGCTAAAAATGAAGGAACTGCACCAGGTTACAAAAAAAGCAAAGAGAGAGTCACAATCATGATTTGCAACAATGCTTCTGGTTCATTAAAATTAAAACCTCTTTTAATCGGAAAATCCAGAAATCCAAGAGCATTCAAAAACGTCCAAATAAATTGCTTACCTACAATCTATAGCAACCAACGCAGTGCATGGATGGACTGTAACACTTTTAAGGACTGGTTTTTTAATGACTTTGTGCCAGTCATTGATGCCTACCTAATAAACAAAAATCTGCCTCGGAAAGCTTTGTTGTTGTTGGACAATGCACGATCCCACCCAGATGCGAATGAATTGATTAGTGGTGACATACGAGCTGTGTTTCTTCCACCCAATG
Organism: Diabrotica balteata; assembly: GCA_918026665.1. NCBI lineage: Eukaryota > Metazoa > Arthropoda > Insecta > Coleoptera > Chrysomelidae > Diabrotica > Diabrotica balteata. The sequence goes on along the minus strand of OU898279.1, from coordinate 4,782,837 downwards.
TGACGTCTCTCATCCAACCCCTAGACCAAGGCGTTATAGAAGCAATGAAGGGGAATTATCGGCGGAAGCTTCTTCAGGTACTGCTAACTAAGCTGGATGAAGGGCTGACTGTAATTGAGACATTGAAGACAATCACGGTTAAAGATGTTTGCTATTGGATTGCATCTGCTTGAGACGATGTAAAAGTGTCCACTATTCAGAAGTCATGGAAAAAATTATTTAAGATAAACAACAAAACACAAGACGTTCAAAATGAAACTGATGACTGTGAAGTTGATTATATAACCAACCTAGCCAATCAATTACCAGTAGAACAACCAATTGGAAACCAAGACATCATCGATTGGATGAATCTAGATGAAGAAATGGAACTGACAGATGATGCAATTGCCAATCTAGTTCTAAACGTCACTCATGAAGAAGATGAAGAAGATAGGTACAGATGAGATAACTCAAAAAACTTCTCATTCCGATGGATAAGTCCCTTGAAGCAGCCCTCGCATACATCGAGCAACAAGAAGAATCGACACCATTAGACGTGCTCAATTTTCAACGTTGGCGCAACATCGCCGCCTCAAAAAGAGGAATGAAGTTAAAACAAAAATCAATCAAAGACTTTTTTAAACAATAACATTTATAAGGTAAATTGTTTTATCTTTTATACTACTTTTATATTAGTTTTTAATTATTAAAATAAACACATTAATCATTATTTGCATAGGTACACATTTTTTTATCAGTACATATAACCAATCTATGTTATCCGAGTTTTTTCGGTATCCGAGGTAGTCCCGGTCCTAATTACCTCGGATAATCGAGAGTCTACTGTAATAACTTCTATATTTTTCAAGCTACAGACTTGTACGTACAACCATTGGATAGCTGGTAAAAAAACTCACATTTATAAAAACCTTCTATGTCCAATAGGACCGAAGTTAGGGACTATTTAAAAAAATCATATCTCCATTGTTTATACACGTAGGAAAAATTTACATTATCTCGGCTTCCATTGCAGCTAGCAGCCTCTTTTTCTTTTTAATCTGTGGTAGCTCGAAATATGGGAAACCTCGAAAAAATTGAGTCGATTTGAAATTCACCGTAAAAAGTTACTTTTTTTTAAACGTTTCAATTTCCATTTCGGAAGTCGTTCTCAAAATAAAAACATTAGTGATATTTGTATTTTGATGTATGTACTGAACATAGCATCTTAAGGCTCTTATCCTCAGCTCCAGAGAAAGGTCTCGATTAACAAACATTGTTTTCATTTTTATAAATGCTTGTCTTGCACTTTTTTAAACCAGTTTATTATTTTTTTATTTTTACCAGATTTAGTATCTGTGCAATACCTTCAGTATTTTCATAATCGTTAGTACCAATTAGTTCTCCACTATTAAATACTATTCCTGCAGAAGCTTGCAGTTGCTTGCCTGATAAATTGTCCAGTCTACCGCCAGATTCATCTGCGGAATATTCGTCTGATTCTTCGTGGTTTTCTAGGGGTTCTATATAAACTGTTTCATTTTCAAAATCTCCCAAAATTGTTATGACCCATTGTGATCTGCAATCTCTTGGACTGTCAATCTGTAACAAAAAATTAAAACATTTTTGTAGATTTAGTAATTATGTACCTTAAAAGACTAGTGTTCCATGTAAGTTACATGCATAAATGATAATGTTATCATGAAATAAATTTTTAAACAGATATAAAATTTTTAATTTGTACTGGTAAAATAATAACCTACCTTTTATTAAAACACATTTCGATAGCTAGTCAAAACAAAGACGAACTCTCAACAGACAATCACAACAACAAATAATTTTCAAATGTTTTCTGCTTTCGCCTGCAAATAAACAGACCTAAAAACGTCTATTAAGGTTCTGAAGGTCACGCTTTAAGCGCTGTAGGTCACGATGAAAAGATCGTTGTCTTATCATCATTTCCACTTTGGAAATCTGCTTCTAATCTTCCAAGTCTTCTGCCCTACCGGTCTTCTTTCGTGCTAGGATTTTTTCTATGGTTGCTGTTTCGCAGTCTTCGTCGTACCATTCTTACATGTGAAAAGAATAATAATTTCTAAAATAAATTCAAATTACGGGGTGAGCCTAATTTTATGCTCGGCAGTGTATTTATGAGATTAAAAACATCTATTTTAATAAGGTGTTCACTGCACAAGTAGAGAAACCGCCCAAATTATAACAGGTATGAAAATCATGGGCCAGTGTTTGAGAATAAAAAAGGAACAGATATACAGGGTGGTCCTTAAATAATTGTACAAAAAGAAATCGTAGATTTTACACTTTAAAATATTACGATATAAGCCAAATTTTTCTTCTTCTTGATGTGCCTATCCGTTACAAATGTTGGCGATCATCATGATAATCTTTACCTTATCTGCAACAGCGCGGAAAAGCTGCACAGATGTTGTATTGAACCAGATTCTAAGGTTCTTTAACCAAGATGTTCTTCTTCCTGGACCTCGCTTTCCAAATATTTTTCCTTGCAGGATGGCTTGAAGGAGAGCATATCTGGATTCATTTCGCATAATATGTCCGAAGAATTGTAACTTTCGAGAGTTAATGGTGTTCAGTACCTCTCGGTTCTTATTCATTCTTCTAAGGACCTCTTCATTTGTAACTCGGTCAATCCACGGGATCTTAAGTATTCTCCGATATAGCCACATCTCAAATGCTTCCAGTTTTTTGCACATATCTTCGTTCAAGGTCAACGATTCAACACCATATAAAAGGACAGAGAAGACGTAACAGCGCAGCATTCTTACTTTTGTATCAAGAGAGAGGTTGTGATTCTTGAAGAAGGCCCCCATCCGATTGAAGGTGGATCTAGCTTTTGCGATGTGTGCTCTAATCTCCTGGTTGTTAGTCCATTCTTCATTTATTATGGTGCCGAGGTAGTTTTAGTGCGTCACTCTTTCTACAGGAGATTGATTGACGTAGAGTTGACCTTCTGTTATCCTTTTCTTGATAATTATCATAACCTTTGTCTTTTTAACGTTTATATTGAGTCCATATTGTTGACTGTAATACGTGATTTTGTTCATAAGAACTTGTAGTTCTTCTAAGTTGTCCGCAAATACTATGGTGTCATAGTACAGATTGAAGATTAGAGGAGACAAAATACAGCCTTGCCTCACTCCACGCATGATTTTCACATAGTCAGTGTGTTCACCTTCAACTCTGAGATTTGCTGTCTGATTCTAGTAAAGACTTCTAATTTTTTCAGATCTTGGTTGTTAATTCCTGCTTCTTTCAGTATTTGCATCATCTTGGCGTCCTGTACTCGATCAAACGCTTTCTCGTAATCAACCAGACATGCGTATACGTCGCAGTTGACGTCTCTGCATCTCTGGAATATGATTTGTACTGAGAACAAAGCCTAGTAACAAGAGCATTTGTGAACCCGAACTAATTGGGAGAAATTTGACTTTTACAGAGCTTGTAGATTCTCTTATGAATTATCTTTAGAAACAATTTTAGGAGATGACTCATGAAGCTTATAGTACGGTAATCTTCACATTTTTTTGGCTCCTGGTTTTTTTGGAAGTGCAATAAGTTTAGATTTCAACCATTCTGTGGGTATTTCTCCAGAGTTGTATATATGTTGTTGAATATCTTTGCGATTATTGCTATTAATTCGTTGTCCATTAGTTTGAATAGTTCTGCTTGCATATTATCAGGGCCTGCGCTTTGCCATCCTTTTACCTCTTCTTCTAGCTCAAAGGTGTTATCTCTTTGTTCTTTAAATAGTTTTTCTAGATATTGCTTTAAGAAAGATACGGGGTGTTAAAATGCAAATTTAAAATTTAATTTTTCGCTATAACTTTCATGTTTGTGAACATTTATGTATAAGAATTCATAACTGGGTACTATTGAACATCAGAAATTATAATTTGATGCATACTTTAATGTAGCTGATGAGACATTTACACCTAATCGCATTTTACAAATCAACTACATAATTCTGATTTAACGCAATTACTCCAGGCAACGAAAGAACATTACACAAAAACATCAATACTTTTGAATTTTGTTATAAAGTACCTTTAATAAAGTTATTAGTTAACGAAATATTAAATAAAATCAATATATCAGCAGAATAGTTAATAGTGGGATTTGACAAAATAACTGAAACAAAATAACAAAAAGTTGATTTGTAAAATGCGATTGTCTTGAAAACTGTTAAGTTTTGAAGTTCATAACAAGTTCATAACCTTTTTTTTTTGTTAAAATAATGTATCTTTAATATTTTTTATCTAATAAAAATAAAAAATAAAAATAAACATTTATTACCATACTATAATGAAATACATGTCAAAATTGATATTTTAGCCTTCTTTCTTCTGCGTTTCGCTCTTGCACCGCCAGCATTTGAATCTTCTTCCTCTCGATTCCTGGATTTTTCTGGGTGGTGTCCTCGTCTGCTTCTGTAGGTACTTTATCGGCAAACGTACCTACTTCCCTGCATGCCTGGCTTCTAGTCGCTGATCATGTCGTCGATCAGTCGATGTGTTTCTCGGTGTATTCTCTGGATCCTGTTCTTCTCGAGGATATCCCTGGTCTTTCGAAGTCTTCTTGTGGCCTGGTTGAAGAACCACCTGGTTCTATTCTCGGCCACCTCTCTCAGTGGCGTGTATCCTAGTCTATTCCTGATGGTGGCATTGGTAACTCTATCCTCCCATGATGTTCCGTCGATGATTCGGTAGCATGAGGTCTCAGTTGCTTCTAACTTTCTCCAGTTGGATTCCGCAATGGAGCTCCAGACTGGTACAGCATACAGAATCATCGACCTAACATATGCTTGGTAGAGTTGTATCTTCTTCGCCTTTGACAGTGGACTGGACCTAAAAATGAAAGGAAATATCAGTTTTTTAGCAGCATTTGCTTTTACCTTTGTTTTTTGTGTATGTACCCGGAAGTTGAGTCTTCTGTGAAGATAAACACCGGTAACTTAAAGAGCAAAAAAGTTAAGTGCAAATGTATGCCACATATGTGGCGCCCTCTATCAGTTACAATAAGTAATGCATCAAATTATAATTCCTGATGTTCAATAGTACCCAGTTATGAATTTTTATACATGAATGTTCACAAACATGAAAGTTATAGCGAAAATGGCTTTTTTGTACAATTACTTAAGGACCATCCTGTAGATGTTAAATAAAATTATTGGTAAAGCCGATACATCGTATTGATATATAACTTTTATGCAATGTGTATAAATTAAAAAGTTACTTCTTCTTCTTTATGTTGCCTTGCAATTCGTAATAATTCCGTTTTCAGCATAGTTTGATCATACGGTATTATTTTGCGGTATTAGTCACCGTTCTCCAAATCACGTTCACCGAGATTATCATAATATTATTATTATAAACAACTTTTATAAATCGATTTATATAAGACGAAATCACTGTGGCTGAATCATCGTTGGTGAAATCACGCCCCATTACCAATTATATCTATTACTTTTCTATCTATTGTCTTTATTGAAATTAACTTACCAATGTAATTTTTATTTCAGAAAACAAATGGTTCTCCAAGGGATACCCGATTTAAGGGACAAAAACGTGTTACCGTCGATTTTGAGAATAGCGAGGATGCTAAAGCTGACCCCATATCTATCACTGAAGTACCCGCTACTACGTCAACGTCAAGTACTCCAAGTCCCCTCGAACGCAGTACTAGGCTTAGTTCAGACAAGTCAGTTATACAAAAAAATTCGGGTATGTAATATATTAGACAATATTCGAGCTTATATAATATTACCCCAGTCAATCTGTGAAAAAATCATCCATATCCCGTAAAAATTTTATACAGATTTTTAAAAGTTCTAAAAGATATATGGATAATGGGTGGAGATGGGACATTAACCCATTAAATTCAGATATATTGACATTAACAGGTTAATTCTTGCCTCCCCCAGATTTTAAGAGGCGGACCCTTCCGTTTTCGTTAGTTTTAGTATTCGCCATGTCTATATAGTTGAAGGATGAGTAGCCTTAAAACACCACGCTGGCTAGACGAGTTGATGAGTTTTATGTCAGCCGCCTACTCTGGGTCAGGCGCTATTCGTAGATATCCGTTCTGGATCAGACGCTATTGTTTTGATTCTATATTAACTCTATAATCGAGGGTTGCCACTTCCGCCATCCGCACCGTACCGAAGCTCCGCTTCTCCGTCGTGGCTGTCGTTGTGGACTTCATACCCTGGACAAGGGACCCTAAACAGGTACTACCGGGTCAGGAAACCTCCGGAATCTGCGCGGAGTGCAGGAATTAATTCATTTTCCCTGATAGGACTATCTTCAAGAATTTAAAGAGTTCTAAAAGTTCTTTTACTGTCGTCCAATTTACTTCAGTAAGAAGATTAATAGGATTGAGCAAAAAACCAACTGTTTGAGCTAAAACTCGCGATATTTTAACTAGTCTTTTAATATATATCTAGTATGTCGAGTTCCACCTTGTTGACACATCGTTAGTCAAGTTTAACTCGTTGACTGCCAAGCACGAGATAACTCGTGGTTGGCTGTCTGTTATTAGATGCCAACCACGAGTTATTTCGTTTTTGTAGATGTTTTTCGTGGCGCTGAGCACGAGATTATTCGTAGGATATGCATGGAGATTTTATATTGGGGCGTCTACAAAAGATTATTAAAATATAGGTGAACATCAGAAAACAGATTTATTTATTATTTTTGGTTATGGTAAAAGGACAAAAACTAAAAATTCCAAAATGAAAAAGAAACATAGTTCAATAAAAAGTGCTTGAACAGTTCTATTATGTTGATATTCTTTGAAGCAGGGTTCTACACATAAAAGAGGCTTTTCTTTACATGCACCACATCTATATGTTGTTTCTCGACGACGATTACGAGTCGTACATATGCGGAAAGCATACTTTCAAGGTAATGAAAATTTGTTGGGGGATTTGGTGTAGCTTTTGGCATATTATCACCAAGGAGCGTCGAAATAAACATCTCGAAATTTTCAAGATTTTATTTTGCTGCCTGTTGATTTACGGTAGAGCAAATATACATTGTTTATGTATATTTCGACAAAATGCAAAGTTACTTTTTTTGGTCACCTTATGGTTTTTTTAGAGCGCTGTAGTAGCTTAGCATTTGATCTGACTGGTCAATACCTGACATTCCAGCGTTGTAATCCTTGATTATGTTAGGTTTCCAGGCAACTTTCTCACTTCTGGCACGGACCTCAACCATTTCTACTTTGTGCATATTTGAAATCATTAAAACTACGCGTTTGTCTTTCCACTTACACACAACTACCGATTTATTTCTTTGCCATACACACTTGCCCTTTTTAAGTTTTTTTGAGATCACGTATTTTGGATTCCCTTTTCGATTATTGCGTAAAGTACCACAGACGTATATCTTTCTGGCTGTCATACGCTTGGTAAGCCGCTACACAAAGAAAGCGAAAATATATGTACTATGATCAACTCTCATTTTTATCGGTTCATATGGAAAAGAGGCCAACGTCATCTAATATCCAAGAGAGAAAAGAGGAAGATAGAGAACAAGTTGCGGAAACAATAAATGAAAGCAATACTCAAATTCAGACAGCTGAAGAACCCGAAAACAAAAGATTAAAGAAAAATGTTCGCAAACGAAGATTAGAGGAAGATGAAGATTTAAAAAGTATCGCAGCGATATTGTCGCAGTCAGTAGCTTTACAAAAACAGGAGAGATTGGACGACGTTATGGGTAATAAGGCTTTTTTAATGTCATTATTGCCAATTATGAATAGTATGCCGCAACAGAATTTAATCAATTTTAGACTAAAGATAATGGAAGTGCTTCAAATATACACCAGTACACATATTTATGAAACAAACAATCAACATAATACAAGCCAGTTTACAAATTCTATGCAGCCTTTTTAATACAGTATACAGTCTCCATATTCACAGCAGTCCTCTTTATACAAGCAACAACCACAAATAAAGAATCAGGCGAGTACCAACCAAAACATAAATTATATGCAACCTGCTCAACAAGTGTATACACAGGAGTCATCTTCATGCTCGCAACAACCGCCGGTATCTTCAACCCGTCTTTGCGCTGCATCCAGTCTGTCACTACAGTGCTCAGAAACTTCGTCTCCTTCGTCCGTCCAATCACAATCGCCTTAATTCGCAATAAATATAATATAATATATATATATATATATATATATATATATATATATATATATATATATATATATATATATATATATATATATATATATAGCGAGTGTTTGCAACTTTAATTTTGTCGCTTCTCGCATCCCAATCGCCATAATTTCTTATCGGCCCAGTCTCCTTCTTGAAGACCTCTATTTTCCATTTCTATATGAATATTGGATATCCATTTCTTTCTTGGCCTTCCCCTTTTATTTCTCTGTGTAGGTCTCCAGTTCCAAACCTTTCGTGGTATCCTTTCTTCGTTCATCCGTCTCAGGTGTCCATACCATTTTAATTGTTTTTCGGCTATCGTATCCATTATTGTGTTCTTTACTTTCATTCTCTCTCTTATGTTTTCATTTCTTATGTGGTCAAACAAAGTTAACCCGGAACATCTTCTCCAGTACATCATTTCCGTTGAGAGGAGTTTTTGTGACATATTCTTATTAAAGACCCACACTTCTGACCCATACGTCAGCACCGGCTGAATCATAGCCTGATATATATTTTTCTTTGTTTTCTTAGTTAAAGTTTTATTCCACAGGATCGGATGTAGTGTTTTTATCATGTTTTTTCCTTTTCCTATTTTTCTTGTTATATCTTTGTCGTCTCTCCCGTCTTCGCTTAGTGTAACTTCGAGATATTCGTACTGATCAACGTTTTTAATTAATCCGCTTTCTGTTTCCATGTCTTGACCGATGCCTCCTATATTCATGTATTGTGTCTTTTCGGTATTAACCTCTAATCCCCATTTTTTGAATTCGTCTATTAGTTTGTTTATCATGTACGTCATATCTTGTAGGTCCTCGGCAAGAACTACCTGGTCGTTTGCGAAGAGGATTGTGTATATAGGAGTGTCATTTACCCATATGCCCATTGGGCAGCATTTTCTCATCCAATATTTTAAAGCATTACCAAGATATATTTTAAATAGGGTTGGGGAGACGCAAGAGCCCTGTTTGACACCCTTTGTTTGGGTGAAACACAATCGCCTTACTCTCCTATAGTTTCTCCTTCTGGATACACTCAATCAACTTCACAGTATTTAGTCCCTTCGTCACCGGCTGCATCGGAAGATACTTTAATTAATTTATATTAATACTTTTACTTATTTTACCTTAACGACTTGTTAAGGATAACAATTTACTTTTCCGCAAATCGCCAGGAAATTTTGACATTCATGTCAAAATTTCTTGAAGAAAAAGTCAGGACTTCCTTACTGTAAGGAAATGTCATTTCCTTACTGTAAGGAAATGATATTTCCGTACAGTTGTTAGTGTTCTACATAAATGATAGAAAACACATTGCTTATAAGGAATTAATTTATATTTTGAAAACATCAAGTCATTGCTGAATACATTTTTAAGATCAATTTGTTATATTTACAGTAATTTGACAGTTAGTACAATTATTGAACATTGGAGGAACACTCTTAGAACTATGAGAAACATTTTGGACAACATGCAGGGTGGAAGTGTCATTTTGTTGAATATTTTGTACTGTGAAAATTTTATTTGCCACCTCAACCTTATTGTTAAGCGATTCTTCGATATATCCTTCAGCAACGTTTGATGACTTCCATCTGCCATGCCTCTTTAAACTAGTTATGTCGGCACCAGAGTCAACCAATATTGTTGCAGAAGACCGACGAAAGCAGTGACCAGTATATTCTGTCGGATTTACCAAGTTCAAATAAGTAGCAATTATTTTGGGCATTTTTCTAAATTGATGAATTCCTACCACTTGTCTACAACCCTTTCCGCTTTGATATTTAAAGAAAAATCGGTCACTGTTCATATTTTCTGGTCTTAACGAAACATACTTTCGATAAACATTCAAGTACATCTGATTAATTACAAATGATCTTGGTTTGTTGGTTTTCGAATCAGGTATGCTGATTAAAAGCTTAGATTCTAAGTCTTTTATATCGTGTACAGTCATTCGGACTAACTCATCCATTCTACAGGCCCCAGAAATACCAAATATTACATCCACCTAAAAAATAAATAAAGCTATAATCTAAATAGAAATTAAAACCTTGTAAATTACCTTAATCAGCTTCCTGGATAAATTTTTCAATTTCTTCCTTCGTTAAAATCTTAGATTTCTTTGCCCTATAACCTTGAGCTTGCCGTTTCAATAAAGAACGAAGTTTTGAGTATGTAGATATATCTACATTGTGTTTAAGTGCAAGGGTTGACTTCAGCATTGAATAATTGGCCCATAATGTTGAAGATTTCATCTTTAAACAAAGGTCTAGGAAGTATGCCATTACAACATTTTCTGAGAAAGAACTCGTGTTTTTACTCATGCGATAATTAATAAAACGTCTGTATGCATTTTCGTACTTTTCTCTTGATTTCTTTGGCAATAATTCTAATGAAGCAGTATTCACTGCCTCAACCAGCTCTGGAGGAGTCCCAGGAATGGAAATTTCATCATCACTTATCATTTTACTTTCGAGAACACCAGCAATTAAATTTATAAGCGTCAAGTTTGACAATTCAACCTCAATACGTTTCCATAGTAACCCAAGTAATTTTATTGGGAATTTCAAAGCACCATTTATTTGGGAATAAAATTATCGCGTTTTTTTAAATCAATCAATATCTGTCGAATTTTAAACGATTTGCGGAAAAATAGTATGTTTACCTCGTAGGAAAAGCCACATTCCTGGACTCTGTGTTGCTAAGTCTCGGCTTGCGCCTCGACTTAGCAATCTTCACAGTCGTCCAGGAATGTTAAGCTTTTCCTACCCGGTAAAAAATGTACTATTAATAAAATGTTATCTTACTTTGTTTATTTACCTTATTGTAATAACTAATCGTTCTGCTGGGTCAATTGGAATTCGCATGTTGGTTGTAGTCTTGGTTATTTTACTTTCTACCAGTTTCAGCAGTTCATCAAAACTTTTTACGGACATGCGGTAGTATGAGAAAAATTTTTCGGGATACTGTCTGTGTTCGCAAAATTTTAAATAAAATTGTCCTGTCTGAAGTCTGCTACTATAGTTTATTTTTATGAACGAGAGAGTAATTAGCATAATTTTAACTGGTACCTTCGACCACTCCATGGGCGTGCTCAAGATTAATTGAAAAATTACTTTGAATAATTGTAAAAAATAAATGAATTATTTCAGTGTTATAAAGTGTTATGTGTATGTAAACAAAAGTGTCCTCTTTTGTCACACACTATATTAGAACTGACTGGCCTACATTAAAAAGGGTTTTAAAAAATTCACATTTTTTTTAATTTTTAAAAATTACAAAAGAGAAAAAGAGTTTTTAAAACCGTCTAAGGTATGTTAAATAGATGAATAAAAATAATAATATAAAACTTACAGCTACTTGTTATAAATCCAAATCAGATTCAGAAGATGAACTTTCAAAACCAAGATTTATAATAACTGGCTCGATCATTTTATCAGTAATATTGTTCAGCTTCCACATTTTTTCCTCTTCTTTAATAGTGTGGTTTACTGCCTTTTCCCAGTTTTCAGGTTTTACATTATTTACGGCCTCCAAAAACAACTGTTTAACATCATGAATTTTAAAAGTGGTATTTTTTCTTGAAACTTCACTCTTTATCTGTGCCCATACCAGTTCAATCGGGTTTAATTCACAATGATATGGTGGGGATCTAAGTACTGTCATTCCACGATTTTTGGCAATTTCATCAATTTCGTATTTTTTAAATGTTTCTTTATGAAGGGCACACAACGAATAAAGTTCCTTTCTTATAGATCCGGGATGGTACGTAATATTTTTTGAACTCAGCCAATTCTGCAAGTCTTTTTTTAACCACTTGGTTGTGGGCAGTCCTTCTATAAGTCTGGAGTGATAACTTGCATTATCCATTACTATTACACAGTTCTTAGAAAGAAGATCTATCATTTGTTCGAACCATTCTTGAAAGACATCAGCGTTCATGTCTTTATGGTAGTCACCGGTACGAGTTGATTCAAAAGTTAACAAACCACCTTCAACAAAACCGTCTGAACTGCCATTGTGTACTATTATCAGCCTGCGTCCCTTTCCTGATGGTGGGTTTAAACCAGTAGATAAGTTATTTACAAAAGCGTGCCTTTGACTTGTAACAGTTTCATCCTGCCAAAATTTATTTGGTGTATGACCCTCGTTGATCCATGTTTCATCAAGATAAAATATTTTTCTTTTTTGGTTTCTCATTTCCTTTATGGTTCTTAGAAAATGTCTTCTCCATATGACAATATCGCTTCTTTCTAATAAAATAGACTTTCTAGGATTCTTTTTCCAGCGGAAGCCTATTTCTTTTAAAAGTTTCCATAACGTACTTCGACTCATTTCTGGGTAATCCTTATCATCTCGAACTGAGACAAGAACTTTATCCAATGTTGGAAATTCTTGTCTAAAGAAGAATTCATGCACTTTCCGTCGAAGTCCTTCTTTAAAATGATATTCTATTTGAAATTTTGGTTTCCCTGGAGCATTACGTGGCATTTGAAAACTACCACATTTCTCTTCTTTAATAACTCTGTAAATCGTAGATTTCCCAACACCAAGTTTACTGCTAACTAACTCAACGGTCTCATCAACACTTTCACATAAACGTTTGTCTGTAAATGATTTAAAACAATTAAATATTAATGTTTTTTCATTAACTGTTAAAGGACCAATTTTTCGGCGTTTACACGGCACTTCCAAATTTTCCATAACACTAGTATACACAATAAACTGCACCTTGCAACTGAAGTACCTACTTTTAGTGAACTGTTAAGAATTTTGAATATGCCACTTGGACTTTCCTACAAAATGGAAAAACCCACTATCACATTTTCTGTGGAGTAAGTTTAGAAGGTAATTATCTAGTCAATTACTGTCGTAGATTCCTGGAATTAAAGAATTAAATGTTTGATTGTTGAAACCCTTACTTCGTGGAATGCACTCATTTCAGATAAAATAAAACGTTTTATTTTATCTAAAGAATTAAACTTTATTTTGCAAATAGGTAGGTACTTATTAAACTTTTATTGGTTATATATAACCAATAAAATAAACATCTTACATTTCTTGCAAATTCATTAGTACCTGTTAACCTCCATCACTCCGACACTGGCAACCTTATTTAGGGATTAGTAACCCTCACAACTATTGTATTCTATTCTGCTCCAACCTTTATACCTGGTGGTCATACTCAATTTAAAATTGTTTTCCTATATACTTCTGTAAACTTGTTGACAAATATCTGTTTTTCATTGAGTCACCCGTATCAACAGTTTAGGGATTTGCATACATAATTTATTGTTTTATTACTCTCTCATACATAAAAATACACTATAATAACTGGATGAACCCACCAACGACGAATAATTCTTTTTTTGTTTTTTCGTTTTTTTTAACACTAAACAAAGTGCAGCATCACATCCGACTTGAACTAAATCCATTTTATTTCTGACTATGACTGTACTCTTTCCGCCAACAGGCGTGAAATAAAACGCTCGTCTATTATGTTAACCAAATACGCTGCGTATCTCTCGCGGCGTATTTTCCGCCCGTCTATTACCTGCATAAACCGCTCAGATTTCACAACTTCAAAAAATTATTTGCACGTACGCCCTCTTGCCTGCGTGATCGTTGTCACTGAACTAAACTAAAAGGTACTGGCTGGAAATATAAGCGATGTATGTACAGAAGCGTGTGAGTACACATCGATTACATTTTTCATAGGTCATCGGTGACATTACGTTGTTGTTCTAATAGGGTTCAAAATCTTCGATCTCTTTTTCTGCGTTTTGTTTTGTGTTGTAGACATCCAGGTATTTCGTTTAGTTTACTATAATAGTTATCTGTACCAAAAGAAACGAGTACTTTGGTTATTGGACAAATACCCGTTATTTTGTAACGGGTGGGTACTTTTTTTACATCACTAGGACTAGGACATACTGCAAATAAACTTTACTTAATCAAAATTTAAAATCTAAAACATTCTCCTTGGATTAAAAAATAAATTTTTAACTTCTATGCGAGTTTTATGATTTTTATGGCAATGAATTTTCTATTCCTCGATTTGATCAATTTCAGAAAACGATACGGACGTAGCGAGCGATAAAGTATCAGATCATTCTCGTGTTGATAATGATTCACCTAGTGAGCCGGAGAGTTCTAATGTAACCGACGCTGAAGAACAAGGAACCCTCAGTGCTTGGGCAAGGAAGGAAAGGAAATTTAAATGTGATTTATGTACCAGTAGGTAAGCTATCACAAGTTTTTACGTATCTATTTGTTTTATTTTTAAAATTCTTTCTAAAATATTTACGTTTTTTAAACATATGATTGTAATGTGGAATGATCTGCCTTTACCTTTCAATTATATACAGGGTGGTCCTTAAGTAATTGTACAAATAGAAACCGTAGGTGTTTTTTTATCCATCAGTCTATATAGTGATGTAGTTTGGATGTTCCTCTAAAATTTGATATATGACTATACTATTAAATGATGCTAACTCCGAATAGAGTGGTATATTCACATCACAGGAAACAAAGTGATCAAAGTAGTCGGTCTCTACCTTTGTTTGTGGTTTTAAGGTCACGTTTCTTAATCCATCACAAATAGGAGGAGAGTGTTTATGAATCCAAAATGGCTTAGTTAGGTTGTATTCGTTTAATGAATATACATGCTGCTAATGAATGGTGAGTTTTTCTTTAGAGACTTAATAATAATTTTTTCAGCTAAAAATGATCTTTAGAGTTCTAATGGAGGTTCGATTGCTTCAGCTCTTAGGGTTCGACTGGTGTAGATTTCATTGCTCCCAGACATATTCTGAGTGATTTGTTTTGTATAATATCCAGCTTACGTAGATTTGTTTTATTGGCTGTTCCATAAAATGTACAACCATAATCAATTATTGATTTTACGTAAGCTTTATAGGAGAGTAGAGCTGTTTGAGGTTCTGCACCCCACCAAGTTCGCATAATGAATTTTAAGAAGTTTAGCCCTTAGGCCTAATTTCGTAATATGCCATAAGATTTGGATATGTATCCAAACGAATATATTTATACATTATAGCCACCACGTAGCCCAGAATTTAATCCGCCTGATTTTGGTGTATGGGACGTTATGGGACGTATTAAAACAACGTGTCTATAAGAATCCCATAAACATTCGCAACCAACTAGGGGAAGAACTAAATACTGCGGCAGTTTCTTTAGAAGCAATAATGCTATTTAATATGAGACGATCTTTTATGGAATGTATTGACAAATGAATTAAAGAAAATGGTGGACATATCAAGCACTTACTTTGACAAAAAGTTTAATATTATTTAGTTTAACTATTTCTTGATTTGGTTTATAAATAAAATATTTTAATTATGACTTTAATTTAATACAAAACGTAAAATGTTTGATGTAAAATCCTTATTCTGTTATTTTGTCAAATCCTATTATTAATTATCCTGCTGATGTATTTATTTTATTTAATATTTCGTTAACTATTAAATAACAGTATTTTATACCAAAATTCAAAATTATTGATGTTTTTGTCTATTTTTCCTTCGTTGTCTGGAGTAATTGCGTTAAATCAGAATTATGCAGCTGATTTGTAAAATGCGATTATCTCGAAAACTGTTGAGTTTTGAAGTTATTAACAGGTGTACCTTTTTTTGTTAAAATAACGTATCTTTAATATTTTTTATCACAAATACAGGTAACTTGAAGAGCAAAAAAGTTAAATGCAAATGTATGCCACATATGTGGCGCCCTCTATCAGGTACATCAAAGTCTGCATTAAATTATAATTTCTCAATTTTTAAAAGTACCCAGTTGTAAATTTTTATACATAAATGTTTATAAACCTGAAAGTTATAGCGAAAAATAAAATTTTAAATCTGCACTTCAACACCCTGTATCATTTTTAATATTAACATTTTATTAAAGCAATTTGGTTTCAATCGTAATATTTTAAAGTGTAAAATCTACTGTTTCTTTTTGTACAATTACTTAAGGACTATCCTGTGGATATGATATTTTTATAGTTGCGATTAAAGAACTTTTTATTGATACTGTAGCGTGTTTCAAAATAAAACAAGTAGTTCTAATGTATTCAAAAGTATTTATTTATAAGTTTACAGCACGATATTATCTTATCAACTGACTCATAAGGCCGCTCCGTTTACATACCGAATACATTATTATCTGGAGTAGTCCATCTCTATTCGCCATTCTCGCTTCTCCGCCGCGCCGTACATCAACCGATCAACCGTCACATTTCGAAGGTTGTGGCATTAGGCATTATGATCACTCCGCGGAGCTGTAGCCGTTACATGGGGTGAATTAAATAGCTTTTTCGTCAACATAGAGGTCACGTCACGACACATTGATACACAAATACCGGCATGCTACTCAAGAACTCAAGGAATAGAAATGTGTACACCGACGCGCATGACGTCACCTACGAAGCAACAGTGCAGGGTACTACGGTGTTTGAGAAATAGGATTCCCTGTCCCGGTAGATGTATTTATGTTGTGCATCGTGTGGTAAATAAATTGTTTTTACCAAGCTTCTCATTTCGATCTCTGTTTCTAGTGTTTAGTTTGTTTAGTTCAGTTTTTGTGTATTATCGACAAACATGCCGGGTTGTGCCGTAGCTAATTGTAAAAATTATAATAGGGTGACGAAAACATCAGACATAAAATACTTTCGATTTCCACGAAATGAAGAGTTTACTAAGCGATGGGTGGATGCATGTCGGCGTCAAGATAAAATAAATTTGAAAAATGGTGAGTACATATTTATATGTTTTCAATGTAGGTATTCATGATTCATTCTTTCAATTCATTCAATCTTTCGTTTCTTAACCCTTAACTGGAGACGTGCCGTCTGACAGACTATAGCATAAAGAATTTTTAACACCCTGTACAAATAACTCCGCCCATCGGCACATCACTGCATCTATTCTTTTTTATATTATTCGTTGACTATTAGCAGAGAACTAACGAACACACTATTAGTGACCCGACATTGGTAAAAAAATACGCATATTTGGAAAAGTTATAACCGAAAATCAGTTTTAGTTAGTCTGACGGCAGGTCGCGGTTCAGGTTACATTTTGTTTCATTGAACGTCGCGTATTTGTTACAATCATGGCCGGTCCATCAAAAAAATCCGTTTTACAGATGCTGATTTTGAAGATACAGCTTTGAAGAGGTTTGACGAATTAGATAGCGACGCTAGTGATGTTGATCAAGTACAAGATGATGTTTATCTGGAATCTGATAGCCAGACGGATTCAGACATTTATACAGAAGAAAATATTTCGGAAGAAAATATAGTTGAGACTAATAATCAAACATATTTCTACGGAAAAAACCGATTCAGGTGGTGTAAATCTGAAGTCTCATGCAAGGAAACATAATTTAGTAACAAAATTCCCGTCCTAAAAACAAAAGCGCGAAGTCTTGGAGAGGAAGCTGATCCTCTAAAGGTATGGCAGTTATTGTTTGACGAAAATATGTTATTATGTGTTATTCAGTGGACCAATCTTAAATTGAATTTAATGAAAATAAAGTATAATGATCCAAATAGACATGACCTCAAGGATATTGACATAACGGAGATGAAAGCTTTCATAGGACTCATCGTATATTCTGCGGTATCCAAATCGAACTATGAGAATATAAAAACGCTTTTTGCAACAGATGGAACTGGTAGTGAAATTTTTAGAACTGTCATGAATCAAAAGCGTTTTGCAGTCATTTTATCAGCTCTGGATTTGATAATCCAGATGATCGAGAAGAAAGAAAAAACATGATCCAGTAGCAGCAGTTTCTTATATATTCAATTTTTTATTGAAAATTGTCAAAACGCATATGGTCTAGGTCAATCGGCAACTGTCAGTTTTAGGGGAAGGTGCCATTTTAAAATGTATAAGCCATGTAAGTATGGCATCAAAATAATGGCTCTTACTGATGCAAGAACCAGTTATTTCTATAACGGGTATATATACTGTGGCAAAGACTCGGACGGCTTCTTTTATCCGAAGAAAACTAAAAACCAACACAAGCAGTCTTGCGGTTAAATAAACCTTTAATTGGCAGCAACAGAAACATAACTGCTGACAACTGGTTTTCGTCATTAGAGCTAATAGATGTTTTGCAGAAAAATAATCTTACGTATGTAGGAACTAGAAAAAAAAAAAATAAACGTGAAATACCTCCGTCGTTTTTGGCCAATAAAACCAGAGAACCTGGTTCTAGTGTTTATTGATTTAGAGAAGAGTGTACAATGGTATCTTATGCTGCTAGAAAAAACAAGGCTACAATTTTAATATCATCAATGCAATGATAGAACTTGTAATGATTCTTCAATAGAAAAATCAGAAATAATTTCATATTATAATTCCAATAAAGGAGGTGTAGACTGTATCGACGAAAAATGTGCTAAAAGTTCGTGTAGTCGAAGAACTCGCAAATGGACTCTGGCTGTTTTCTTCCGTATAATAAATATTGCTGTTGTAAATGCATACATACTGCTCCAAAGTGACCAAAGTTGCAAAAAGAATTCTAAAATTCAAGAAAAATCTGCTTTTACTAAAATATTAGCAAAACAATTAGTAGATCATATGAAGCGAAGAATGGGTAATTTTTCATGTACCGCGGCTAATTCGTGCTTGTATAGCGATTATTCTTGGAATTCCTGAGAATACTGAGAAAAATATGTTATTTGTGCCCTCGCAAGAAGAACCGTATGACAAAATACATGTGTGGCCGATGTAGAAAACTTGTGTGTCTTCAGTGTACGAAACCAATTTATGCCAATTGTATGTAAATTTTACAGTTGCTGGACATTTTTTTCGTCATCATAATAATTTCGCAAGTTAATTTTTAAGTAATCCAGTATGTGTTAGTGCATTTCATATAAAAAAACTTACTTGATGTATATTTATTTTTTCACTGTAATGAAAAATAAAACATGTGACTGTCACGAACTGTAAATGATTAGCTGTTAGAAAGTCGTAGTTATTTTTTTAGTCTCTGACACTATTTTTAGTTTCTTTATTGTGTTCAATTGCAAATACAAACAGCTTTTAGAGTACTATTAAATATATTAAAAAAGTTTGTAAGTTTAGTTCTTATCCCCTCTCCTACATTGTAGTCTGTCAGACGGCATGTCTCTCTCTGTATATAGGGTCTTTCCAGTTAAGGGTTAAGGCGTACAAAAAGAACTATTGCGACATAAATATATATTTTTTGTAGCATGCATCTGTTCTAAACATTTTGATGCTAACTCTTTTGAAATTCCTCTGAAACATAAATTACTGAATTATACTTGCAAAAATAGTAGATACTTAAAATCTGATGCTGTGCCTACTTTACAACTACCAGATGATCACGAATCCAGCTTACAAAAGGAAAGAAAAAGAGTCGCACCATTGAAGAAGAGAAGACAACATAAAGCTGTAGAAGATATATTAGCTGTAGAAGACATAAAGGAGGAATCAGATAGCAATGTTAATATGGAAACTGAAACAAGTAATCAAGCAATGTTACCTGTAGCACATATAGAACAGAATGCTGTAGAATATATATTAGCTGTAGACGACATAAAGCAGGAATCAGATAGCAATATTAATATGGAAACTGAAACAAGTAATCCAGCAATGTTACCTGTAGCACATATAGAACAGAATGCTGTAGAATATATATTAGCTGTAGAAGACATAAAGCAGGAATCAGATAGCAATATTAATATGGAAACTGAAACAAGTAATCCAGCAATGTTACCTGTAGCACATATAGAACAGAATGCTGTAGAATATATATTAGCTGTAGAAGACATAAAGCAAGAATCAGATAGCAATTTTAATATTGAAACTGAAACAACTAATACAGCAACCTTACCTGTAGCAGATATAGAACAGTAAGTGTACTTTATACTGATCCTATTGATCAAAAACAGTGAGTGAGATGTAAATTATTCTAATTAATTTTTATTAAACTTCTTAAACTAATTTCGTAATTGTTTCAGAGCAAATAAAATAGAAATAAAGACATTGAAGGAGAAAATAATGCTTCTAGAACAGCACAAATAACTCAATAAAAATTTTCAGAAAATAGAAGGAAGAATAACCTTAAAATATAGATCTTAGCCAAAATTTTTACGCCGGGGCAGATGAAAAACTATTAGGTACAGAAAAAAAAGAATCTGTTAGTCACGAGAGGATATTCCATCAGCAATCTTTGCTTACTTTACTTTACCGTGTCCGGACATTTGATTCATAAAATTTTGGCCCAGTATCGGGGTTCGTCGGTTCCATCTTTGTTGGCGAGCCACAAATCTTCGAGGGTACGTCGATGAGGACAGTTTCTGCATGTAAGAAGATATTCCATATTCTGTGTTTCTCCACAGTCACATTTCACATCTTGGTCGATTTTTTCCCATTTTTGCGTGTTTTAAAGTACAGGGACTGGTCTGTCCATTGAACCTGGGGAAAAGGAAAATATTCAGATGGTTCATCCTGTTCTAAGGAAACTTATCCTAGATTTTAGTCGCTTTCGTGGTGTTTATATATATTTTTTTAATTTGCCGCCTAAAATTCAGAATCTACGTTTTGAATTTGCCGCCAAATGATATTAGTTTCGGCCAGTCCGTATTTGGCGCTAGAAACTCTTTCCCAAAACTTTATATGGGAGTTACCTTACTAGGGCGGTATATACTATGCACGACAGTTCGCTGTGGCCTGATAGGTACACACGGTCCAGATAAAACTAGGCATGGGGCTTAACGTGTTATTAACTATGGAAACAAAATTATTTTATTCGTTTTGTTGCTGTTTCGAATTGCACATAGAAAAAAATTGTATCTGTATCTTTATGCTGCATTTATATTAACTATCGAATTATGTATCTAAAATTGCCTGTGACTAAACCAAACAAAATTGAGTTGTATTTCTCTACTTACATTAACGACTTAAAGTTTTTTTATTGTATAATGGCTTTGGCTTAGCCAATTAGCCAGACTATTCGTGGTTAGTTTTTTTTTGTATTAGACTTAAAGTTAAAATTTTACTCTTGATTTATGGCTTAATTTGTTCAGGTACTTCACTAATTCTGTAAAAAAGGGTTCTGTAAAGATTCTCCACATTGCAATTGTAAATTATATTAACTAAACTTACATTTATTAATTTTATTAATACAGTTTTTTTCTTGTAGTTTTAAAAGAGCTTCACATTTAAATCGACATCAACTCGTTCATACTGGCGAAAGACCGTTTGCTTGCGAGCATTGCGATAAGGCTTTTTCAAGACACGATAAACTTAAAAATCACGTACATAAAACTCATGAATTAGGAGCTTTAAATGATGCTTTAGGACCTGATTCATTATATGTAAGTATTTATATCTTCTTGACTCAGTATGATATAGTAAGTAGGTAGATTTTCATCTATCAACCCAGTTGTACAATTAAGGTGTATACATATGCGACATTATTAAAAAAAAAATCAGAATTTTACAGACTGTATCAATAGACTTAATCAATATTTATGGTAAACATGCGAGGATTGCTTTATAGGGCAATTAAATTGTGATGGGCATTAATATACCTCAAAGCCTGAAGAATTGCGATGAGCTCAGCAGTGTAAATAGACATTTGAGTTAGAAGTTTGAATTTTTTGTATATATTTTGATTTGAATGGTAAAAAGCACATCAAGTAGATTCGTCAAATTTGGATCCATCTGTATAAATACAATCTAACTCTGGCCATCTTTTTAGGATTGTTTGGTTAATAAACACATTGTAGCGTGCATGCTTAATAAGCATTTGGCATACAAATTAAATTCAAGGTCAGAATCGCTCATTTTCGAAGATAGTTGGGGGAACGGGGTTCTTTTAAACATATAGAAACTGTATCATATCTTAAATCCAAGCACAATTAGATAATATGAAATTATAATTTATTATTGCACGCCTCCCCTGGTTTAACCTCGAAGGGGACGAGGAAGAAGAAAAATAAGAGTTTATAGAAAGTTTACAACAAAATTTCTTAATAATGAACAAAAAAAAAACATTAAAAGTTACGACATCCCAAAAGGATATCAAAATACCATTTTATGTTTACATTACCATGAGGAGTGTTTATACAAAACGAATTTAAAAATCGTATAGACAAACAAAAGTTTTAGATCGTATTAAATTAAGAATAGTTAAGAAATGAATTATTATATATTATCCTCAAATTTCGAAATTTATTCACATTCAAAAATAATATAGATATTTATTAACTAAGAATAATAAGAAATTATACTTTTAAATAAAAATAAAACACTTCACTATATTTTCTTTCTTTAAGTCCATAAATATTCCCCGCTTTCTTTATAGAAGAAAAATATAATAAAAATTGGTACAACTTGAATTATCCAATAGCTGGTAACCATGAAGAAATTGTTTCTTTTTACTATTTAATCAGTTAACAAAATGAAACCATTGGTACGACTCCATTTAATATCAATATATCACACCATAAAGAGATATTGTTACTGGGCTATAGTTTATTTTTATTAACGAGAGAGTAATTAGCATAATTTTAACTGGTACCTCCGACCACTCCATGGGCGTGCTCAAGATTAATTGAAAAATTACTTTGAATAATTGTAAAAAATAAATGAATTATTTCAGTGTTATAAAGTGATATGTGTATGTAAACAAAAGTGACCTCTTTTATCACACACTATATTAGAACTGACTGGCCTACATTAAAAAGGGTTTTAAAAAATTCACATTTTTTTAAATTTTTAAAAATTACAAAAGAGAAAAAGAGTTTTTAAAACCGTCTAAGCTATGTTAAATAGAAGAATAAAAATATTAATATAAAACTTACAGCTACTTGTTACAAATCCAAATCAGATTCAGAAGATGAACTTTCAGAACCAAGATTTATAATAACTGGCTCGATCATTTTATCAGTAATATTGTCCAGCTTCCGCATTTTTTCCTCTTCTTTAATAGTGTGATTTACTGCCTTTTCCCAGTTTTCAGGTTTTACATTATTTACGGCCTCCAAAAACAACTGTTTAACATCATGAATTTTAAAAGTGGTATTTTTTCTTGAAACTTCACTCTTTATATGTGCCCATACCAGTTCAATCGGGTTTAATTCACAATGATATGGTGGGGATCTAAGTACTGTCATTCCAAGATTTTTGGCAATTTCATCAATTTCGTATTCTTTAAATTTTTCTTTATGAAGGGCACACAACGAATAAAGTTCCTTTCTTATAGATCCGGGATGGTACGTAATATTTTTTGAACTCAGCCAATTCTGCAAGTCTTTTTTTAACCACTTGGTTGTGGGCAGTCCTTCTATAAGTCTGGAGTGATAACTTGCATTATCCATTACTATTACACAGTTCTTAGGAAGAAGATCTATCATTTGTTCGAACCATTCTTGAAAGACATCAGCGTTCATGTCTTCATGGTAGTCACCGGTACGAGTTGATTCAAAAGTTAATAAACCACCTTCAACAAAACCGTCTGAACTGCCAATGTGTACTATTATCAGCCTGCGTCCCTTTCCTGATGGTGGGTTTAAACCAGTAGATAAGTTATTTACAAAAGCGTGTCTTTGACTTGTAACAGTTTCATCCTGCCAAAATTTATTTGGTGTATGACCCTCGTTGATCCATGTTTCATCAAGATAAAATATTTTTCTTTTTTGGTTTCTCATTTCCTTTATGGTTCTTAGAAAATGTCTTCTCCATATAACCATATCGCTTCTTTCTAATAAAATAGACTTTCTGGGATTCTTTTTCCAGCGGAAGCCTATTTCTTTTAAAAGTTTCCATAACGTAATCCTTATCATCTCGAACTGAGACAACAACTTTATCCAATGTTGGAAATTCTTGTCTAAAGAAGAATTCATGCACTTTCCGTCGAAGTCCTTCTTTAAAATGATATTCTATTTGAAATTTTGGTTTCCCTGGAGCATTACGTGGCATTTGAAAACTACTACATTTCTCTTCTTTAATAACTCTGTAAATCGTAGATTTCCCAACACCAAGTGTACTGCTAACTAACTCAACGGTCTCATCAACACTTTCACATAAACGTTTGTCTGTAAATGATTTAAAACAATTAAATATTAATGTTTTTTCATTAACTGTTAAAGGACCAATTTTTCGGCGTTTACACGGCACTTCCAAATTTTCCATAACACTAGTATACACAATAAACTGCACCTTGCAACTGAAGTACCTACCTTTAGTGAACTGTTAAGAATTTTGAATACGCCACTTGGACCTTCCTACAAAATGGAAAAACCCACTATCACATTTTCTGTGGAATAAGTTTAGAAGGTCAATTATCTAGTCAATTACTGTCGTAGATTCCTGGAATTAAGGAATTAAATGTTTGATTGTTGAAATCCTTACTTCGTGGATTGCACTCATTTCAGATAAAATAAAACGTTTTATTTTATCTAAAGAATTAAACTTTATTTTGCAAATAGGTAGGTACTTATTAAACTTTTATTGGTTATATATAACCAATAAAATAAACATCTTACATTTCTTGCAAATTCATTAGTACCTGTTAACCTCCATCACTCCGACACTAGCAACCTTATTTAGGGATTAGTAACCCTCACAACTATTGTATTCTATTCTGCTCCAACCTTTATACCTGGTGGTCATACTCAATTTAAAATTGTTTTCCTTTATACTTCTGTAAACTTGTTGACAAATTTTGTGTGACTGTTTTTCATTGAGTCACCCGTATCAACAGTTTAGGGATTTGCATACATAATTTATTGTTTTATTACTCTCTTATACATAAAAATACACTATAGGATTAGAATAACTCCATATCTATATTATCTCGAGACATTATTGTAACTTGACTATGTAAAGGTCTAAAAATAAATATTTATCTGAAAATATAGACAATAGGATTTTTTTGGCTTACCTCTATAGAGACCCACTTGACGTTTAAAGAGAAAAAGGGGAAGACGCTATTCTTTACCGCTGCGAATCGAGGCGAGTGACAAGTTAATGAACGTTCTCATCTACCGGATATGTTTGGAATTACAGTAGAATCCTTGAGTCAAATACAAGTACTCGGCAGATAGATGGCGTTTGCAATTAAAAAAAAAATTAATCGAATTTATAATGAATATTCTAAAACTTTTGAAACGGTTACAGTACACTTTTGTACTAAGATAAGATGGATTCAATCAATTTATTTTTGTCCTCGGAATGCGTGATTTAAATTATGACATACCTTGTAAAAACACCCTGTATTTATCTAAATGTATTATCGGTCTTTTTTCTTGTATTTTTTTTTATAATTCCTTTTTTGTTTTTTGTAGACAATTGACCGTGTAGATATTCTGACTCCTGAAATTATGGTAAAATCTGAAGAAAACAATGTTTTAACATATGATTCATTAAGTGCATTTGCTGAAACCAGTACACAGCAGAAAAAAAGAGGAAGGCCAAGGAAATATCCAATATGTAAGTAGCTGTGTTTCTAACTACACTGCATGATTTTTGTCATCCACTAACATTTAGCTTCACCTTTCATCCATTATTCGTCACACGCATTAGGATATATATCTCTACCAACTTAACTTTCCACTCAGAACATTTTACATAATATACTAACAAAAGACTATCATCATCAATATCTTAAGGTAGTTTACTAGAAAAATTTCTTTAGCGACACCGAGGGATTACGTATTAAATCCAGCTAAAAGCGTAATAATGCCAGGTAAAAAGCGAGGAAGGCCAAGGAAAACTGAAGCACGTAAGATACTTTAAAACTTTACACAGAAAATTTTACATTTTACAAAATCAATCCATTTTGTATTGATCAGGATAAGTATAAATAATTGTAAATTGTTTTAACCCTTAAGTGAGCGCATTAGGTCAATAGTACGACCCCAGACGTATTTTTTTTTGTTTTCAATATAAGTTAAAATTTTATGTCGTCCTTAAAAAGTGTATCATTTACAACACATTGCTTTGAAGCATTTTCTTGTGGCATCCTAATGGAATTTACCATTTTTATTGGGAATAACTCGCAATTTTACTTTAAAATAAGTTTCGATTTACACAAAATTAATTAAACCAATTTTCCTTCCGGTTCCGGATCATCACTTCCTGCTGTCACAACACTTTGGACGAGTTCATTATCATCGAGAATCTGGAATCCGGGATCCGTAGAATCACTTAACAACCACTCCTCTACATCCTCTACACTGCACTCGGAACATTCGGGAATGTTTACGATGATATCTCTGATTTCTTCAACCGTTACCTCGTCATTTTCCTTCCCTCTCTCTTCCTCTTCTTTTTGGCGCTGATTCTCTTCCTTCTCTTGCTGCAGCTCCTCCTTTGTTAAAATTCTTTTCAATTTATTCCAAGCCCTTCTCAATTTTGTCGCCGTAACCATACTCCACGCTTCCGCCACCATATAGAGCAATCTTTTAAATTGATTTTTTTGTGATGAGCGACAATGCCTTCTTCATTTTCATTTTCTATCAACAGTTTTCTAATCAATTGTCTCCTGTAATGACGCTTCATTGTTTCAATAACCGACTGATCCATCGGTTGCAACAAACTCGTTACGTTTGGTGGCAGAAACATTGCTCAAAATCTTCCATCTTCTCTTTCTAGCGGGTTTTCAGGGGGGTGGGTGGGTGCTTTATCAAGAAGTAACAGCACCTTGCTGCCTTGTTTTCCCAATGTCTTTTGATGTTTTTTGACTTCAAGTATGAACACTTCATCAAACCACTCTGTAAATAAAGTAGCAGTCATCCAAGCCTTTTTTTGGTTTTTATAGACCACGGGAAGTTTTTTTACATTCTTGAATGCCCTGGGATTTTTGGATTTTCCTATCATGAGTATATAAAACACTATACACAAATAAATTGGACTTAAACCCGACAGAACATACAGAACAAAAAATTATGAATCAAGGTTCAGAAGATATTCCCGACATATCAACGGCTGAAATTTACCATGCTCTAAAGAAAATGAAAAAAAAAACAAAGCACCAGGAGAAGATGGAGTAGTGGCGGATGCGCTAAAAATCGGAGGCTCTGCTCTCATCAGGACAATCAAGCAGCTCTTCAATATATGCTTAAAAAACCAAGCAATACCAGCTGAATGGAATAATTCTATAACGCTCCTCATGCATAAGAAAGGAGATCAAACAGACCTCGAAAACTATAGGCCAATCAGTCTTCTAAGTCACCTGTATAATTTAGTTGCTCGAATTATCACTGCCAGAATTGAGAACAAACTAGAAACATGCCAACCAAGAGAACAGGCAGGTTTCCGCCCTGGGTATGGTACAAATGACCATCTAACTTGTCTAAAGGCCCTAATTAAAAAAACTATAGAGTAAAACCGGCCACTAGTTCTAGTATTTGTTGACTATAAAAAAGCCTTTGACACTATCGAGATGGTAGCTATCTTAAGAACTTTGAGAGATTGTAGAATCGACTACCGATATACCAGCATTATTCAACATATATATGCAAATGCAACAACAGCAATAAACCTCCACACCCCTACTCAAAAAATAAAACTAAAAAGGGGAGTTAGACAAGGAGACAACATGTCACCAAAACTATTCAATGCCGTAATGCAGCATGCATTCCAGATGTTAGAATGGGAAAACAGAGGTTTGAGTGTCGATGGCGAAAGGCTGAACCACCTACGATTTGCAGATGACATAGTTCTAATAATCGACGACTTAAAGGAGGCCAACGAAATGCTACAAGATTTACAACGAGTCTCCCAAAAAGTAGGGCTGGAAATAAACTTTGCGAAAACTAAAATGATTACCAACTTAGTACCTAGTGGACCATTGAAACTAGAAAACTGGCATATTGAAACGGTTGACAAATACATATATCCGGGCCACGAAATACAAATAAGTAGAGACAACCAAACATGCGAATTATCTAGAAGAATAGCTTTAGGATGGGCAGCCTATGGCAAGCTAAAAGACGTGTTTAAGGAAAACATCCCAATACAGCTAAAGAGAAAAGCATTTAACCAGTGCGTACTTCCGGTGCTCACTTATGGAGCTGAAATACTGACATTGACTAAAGCATCAATAAAAAAGTTACAAGTAGCACAACGAAAAATGGAAAGATCTAAGCTTGGCGTATCTTTGAGAGACCGAATACGAAATGATGAGATACGGCGAAGAACTGGGGTGGAAGACGTCATAAAACGGATTACGAAGTTGAAGTGGAAATGGTCAGGACACGTCGCAAGACAGAGAGACAACAGATGGACAAAGAAGATTTTAGAATGGCGGCCAAGGGCAGACAAGCGAAATCGTGGAAGAGTACCTACCAGATGGACGGACGACATTAAAAGAATAGTGACAAACTGGATCGTAGCTGCACAGGACAGAGAAGAGTGGAGACATCTTGAGGAGGCCTATGTTCGACAGTGGACAAATTTGGCTGTGTGATGATGATCATGAGTAGGGGTAATCTATGATTTCAGGTTGCGTTGGCACAATTAAGGGTAGTCACGCGCTATTTTCTTACTTTGTGACCAGGAGCACTTGATTATCTTTTTGAAGCCAATGTAGTTTTTGGCAAGGCTTTCCAGTTTAGGCCCGTTTCATCAGCATTGTATACAAACTCAGGGTCATAAGAATCTAACTCAACTTTAAAAGTTTCAATGAAGTTTTCAGCAGCTTTAGGGTCAGCTAAGTCCAACTCTCGGATTCCGTGCCTGGCTTTAAAATTACGTAGCCACCCACTACTCGCTTTAAATGAACCCACACCGTCCATATTCTCGACAAAAAGCATAGCTTTTTCACAAATAAAAGGCCTGAAAGAGGGCTCCCCAATGTTAGCTGCTGCAAGAACCACTTAAACACCACTTCTTCCAGTTCTTTATTTTCAGCTGTTTTCATACTCTTTCTCGATGAACTTCCGCCTTCATTCTCGAGGACGGATACAAAGTTTACAATAGAGAATTTATTTTTTTTAATGTCAGATACTGTTGACGTTCCCACTTTGTACACCTCGGCTAAATGTTTACCTGACACATCTTTGTCCAACTGTTCGATAATTTTAATTTTATCGGCCAACGATAATACCACACGTTTCCTCTTAGAACGCATCGTAGTTCACTGAACACAATAATCAAAACTCTAAGGAACACGGACAAGTCAACACATTAATTCACTCTACTGCAGGTTGAAGAAGCACTGAACGAATGGCTAGCTCGTGCCGCGAGCGTCAGTCATCGCTCCCCCCTCCCTACAGCCCGTTGCTATCGCTACAGCTACACTACAGTGTGTTCGCAGTTAGAAGGGTCAAGTTCCTGCATACATATTTATTTCTCTCAGGACTTGGTGCCTATACAATTGGCGATCCGGATAATTGGCGATCCGGATAATTGGAGGCCGGATAATTGGAGTTCTACTGTATATAAAGCGTTAAAATCGGCAACATTGCCTGGTACGAGGTAATTGTAATTCTCCGTTCCAACACCTTGACCTCTAGACAGAAAACACCCGGTTTATTTCTTATAACATCTTCGCCTTCTTCTTCTAATGACGCTACAACCCTTTCTGAGTTATGGCCTACTTAATAATGTTACAAACTTAACAACTTCCATTCTGCCCTGTCGGATACTTTTCTTGGTTCCATGGTTTTAAGATCCCTCTCTTCGTCTATCCATCTTTTACGCGGCCTTCTTCTTATTCTGTTTCCTTGGGGCTTCCATCTCTGAACTACTTTTACAGCTCGATTATCTGGCATTCTCTCTAGGTGACCAAGCAAGTTTAGTCTTTGAGACTTTACAAATCTAACTATATCTGCGCTCTGCATTAGTTCATCGAGCTCGCGGTTCATTTTACTTCTCCTTGAACCGTCGCTGCATTGGGTTGGTCCAAATATCTTCTTTAGTATTTTTCGCTCAAATATTCTCAGTTGATTTTTATCAGTGGTTGAGAGGGTCCACGTTTCACATCCATATGTGACCACTGGTCTAATTACTGTTTTGTAGATTCTAAGTTTAGACTTACGATTCAATAAATTACTTTTCATTAAGTCTTTGTATGCATAAAAGCACTTATTACTGCTAAAAATCCGTATTTCTTGACTGATGTTGTTGTTGTCGTTTATTATTGAGCTTTGGTAGGGAAAAGTGGAGGCATATTTGTAGGTATGGTTATATACCTGCTGATTCTCATGTTGATTCGATTTTGTGCACTCCATATATTTTGTTTTGCTTTCATTTATATATAGACCAAACGTAGCAGCTTCTCGTTTCAGTTCTATAACTTTTTCGGTTAATACCCTTGTGTTGCGGCTTATTATGGCAACATTATCAGCATATGTGCATATTTGCATTGATATTGTATTAATACAGCCGTTTATATCCAATTTTCTAACAAGAGCTTCTAAACTTAGATAAAAAAAGTGTTGTTAATAAGGCATCAACTTGTCTAACTCCATTTTCAATATCAAAGGCTTGCGTCATATCTCCATCTATTCTCACTACAGCTTTGAAGCCCTCCAAAGTCATTTGTACAAGTTTAACCAACTTATTGGTTACTCCATCAAACGCCTGTTTGAAATCGATATACAAGTTGTAAATAGGTATGTTATATTCAACACATTTTTCATGTATACCTTTTAACCTATGCATTTGGTCTATAGTTGATCTCTTTGGTCTAAAGCCACATTGGTATTCACCAATCATCTCCTCCGAAAACGATTCCAAGCGGCTGTATATAATTCCTTATAATATCTTGTAGACGACATTAAAAAACTGTTATGCTCCTATAATTTTTGCAGAGTCGTTTGTCTCCCAGTTTGTACATAGGAAGTATGCTTCCTACTTTCCATTCTTCTGGGATGACTTCTAGTGTCCATATGCGGTCGATTAATTTATAGATACGCCTCCATAGCACACGTCCACCATTATTTATCAGTTCTGCAGTTATTCCATCTGTGCCAGGTGCTTTATTTTTTAGATTTTTTATGACGTTTATCGTTTCTTCCAATGTTGGTTGCTCAACTAGTTGTTCTGCCGTGTAGTGAATTATTTCTTCATCTTCGTTTTGTTCTTTTTCTGGGTTTAACAGCTCTTGAAAATGCTCCTTCCACCTTTTCATTATTTCCTCTTTTTCGCTGATAATTGCCCCATTTTTGTTCATACAAACTGTTGATCTTGTCATGTATCCTTGGGTGTATTGCTTGGTTTCCTTGTAAAATTTTCTAGTCTCTCTTCTGCTATTATAATCTGTAATTTGTTGTATTTTTCTATTCAATATTTCTCTCCTTTTCCTTCTACATGTTTTCTTTGCATCTTCATATGCCCTACTATTTAATCGGGAATCCCTTTGTAGATATTTCTGTCTGCTATATTTTTGCTATTTATTACTTGTTGGCAATCTTCGTCAAACCATTCTTTTGCTTGAGGTTTCACCAATGCTGTTTTGTTCTCCTCTTTCATTTAATATTACTTTCATTTTCTGCTGGTACTCATTCTTCTTTTTAGGATTTTTAAACATATATGTGCTCCGTTTTTTTTTTGTTTGACACCTTTCTCTTGTCTTAACATTGATATATTTTGTTTTAACTTCGATATAACCAAAAAATGGTCCGAATCGCAATTTGCGCCTCTATAAGTTCTAACATTCGTTACTGATGTTACCCACCGCTTAGATATTAATATGTGATCTATTTGATTAAATATATTAGTACCACGTATCATCAAGATTCCTTTATGAATATCTTTATGAGGGAAACACATACTAACAACTCTTAGTTTGTTTGACATTGCCAACTGTGCCACTCTTATAACTTAATTTAAAAATAAAATTGTGGTTTATTCCCAATAAAAATTGTAAATTGTATCATTCGCACATCTACATTTCGTTTTTTCTATTAAAATATAAAGTTTCATTTTTATTTGCAATTCTTTGATGAAAAGGGTCAAAGTGACTCCATGCGTCTACTTACGGGTGGGATTTTATTCTATAAAAACCTTATAGTCTAAGATCCCACTGCAAGATCATTACGTTCAGAACGTAATTGATCAAAATCACATTAATTTTTATATACGTTTAATATTAGGAAACAAATTTTATTTCGTTGACTTATTTTTTAAATAAAATACTTTGCTAATGTAAAGTCTCAGGACACGAGAATTCGACTGACACTCTGTTCGCGAGCTCCAACGATTAGAGGTGCCGTACAAATGATTTTCCCAGAATATCGGGTTTGCGTGGTATGAAGGAATCGAGGCTCAGTGTATAGCGCCGTTTTATTGGCGGCGGCTGTAGTTAGGGGTTCAGGACTCTCCCAGCTGACGGCAACGTCCACGACAATTACCCGCTCATCCTGTTACACGACAAGGTCAGGTATCTTAAGAGTCTCGTCGGCGCATCTTATTGTTGGCTCTGTGTCGCAAATCCGCCCTTTCTTTTCAACTTCTTTGCAAAGGCTTTCGTTACGTTCGCATCCCTTTCGGCACCTACGCTCATGTGGTGGGATTGGGTGTCATTAGAAGGGATGCCTCTAGTTAGAAGTAGATGTCCTCGCAGTTGTATTACCTTAATAAAATCTCTCCCCGACCAGTTGGGTGGTGGATTTCTTATCCAGGCAGAGCTTTCGGAGTGTGAAGAGCCCTGACGAAGTGTGTTTCCACTATAGCCGTCCTCAAGTTTCTGGCTCCACTCACGTGCGATCGATGCTGAACTGCCAGACGATGTTTGTGTCCATTTAAGGACCTTCTCTCAGAGATGTGACATATATGGTAGACTGAGGGTTAACGACGTTGTGTCAGTTGCAGATCTGATCAATTTAATCAATCTCCTTCTCAAGATAGCCGGGACGTGCATGGACATGGCCTCGCCCAGTCCACGCATTTGAGTGGGAGGATGTATGTAGGCATTGGCACACGTTGGATTGGGGGACAGGATCTTCCGAACGGCTATACGTACCGACCTGTCAACGCCCTTCAGCGTTTTCATCGTGATGATGGGACTCTGGAGCTTGTCAATATATGTCAGTAGCAGGTATGTTTTTAGTACCAGCAGTTTTTGTGCTGGTTTAAGTCACGCTTGATGAATACGATCGAGCTGTGTCTCGTTGAATGCTACGTTGGACTCTCCCAGTGCATTATATCTTCGACATAGGTATCCAACTAACTCACTCGGTTTCATCTGCCGAATCCTGTCGTTGCCGACAGAGAAGAGCGAACCCGACAATTTTTTCGCACAAATCATCATTTTAAGACAAAAATTAGTTTTAATTTGATATATCAGAGCTATTACAGGATCAAAAAATTTGATATAAAAACATGAATATACGTCATTAGCAGCGTATTTTATTTAAAAAATAAAAGAGCGAAATAACATTTTTGAATAAAAATTAATTACTATTAAATGAAATAAAAATCACCAGTTGCCAGTCAGTTTTAGACTGGCAACCCATTATCAATGTATTCGAATTTTAAATGTTTGTGAAAATGTGAGTTTGATTACATTATGAACGTAGTGATCCTGCAGTGGGATCTTAGTTATATAAATCATTTTATCAATTTTAATATGTGCATAGATTTAAAATATTTTATAAGGATTTTTGTTGTAGATTCCTAGTATTTTTAATTTGCTTGGGTTTACTTATTATTATTATTATTTCTAAAAGTACAGTCCCTGGCCAAATTAATATGACCGCAAATTAATTTTTTTCAAGTATTTTAAATAATTTTTTTTTAATGTAAAATGCATTAATAGTAATATGTTTAATAAAAAAAAGTAAAACATTGGAACATATTACATCTTTAAATATTTTAAATATTTTGTAGAGCCTCCCATAGCTTTACTTACACTTCTTGTACGCGTCTTGGCATACTTTGAATGCAGTTAAAGGCACTTGGTTTCAATTTGTCGTTGTCTCTGTCTCTCTTGTCATTTCCCTATTACTGAGGATTGTGATTTCTTTCAATATTCCTAAGAATTTTTCTCCATTGATCTTTATCTTCAGCTGCACTGAAAGCTTCGCAGAATGAGTTTTGGATCATCTAGTTGGTGATCTGGACATCTTCTCTTCATAGACTTTGAAAGCGCATATGACAATATAAACCGAGAATTCTTAATAAAAGCAATGAAAGAATGTAATATACCAACACAACTAATAGAACTGGTAAAAGAATCTCTAAAAGTAGAAAGTAAAGTCCGGATACAAAATGAATTAACGGAAACAATAGATGTGAAAAGGGACTACGCCAGGGAGACGCTCTATCATGCATCTTGTTCAACATCGTACTCGAGAAAATACTGAGGGACACAACAGTCAATACTCGAGGAACAATCAATAATAAAAGCGTGCAAATACTAGCATTTGCAGATGATGTTGACATAATCGCAAGATCAAGAAGAGAAATAATAGAGGCCAAATAGAACGAGCTGCATAAAATAGCGATACCTAAAAAACAGGGGGCTAAAAAGTGCGAAGAATATCGAACAATCAGCCTAATGAGCCATATGTTGAAACTGTTTCTTAGAGTCATCCATGGAAAAATTTATAAGAAGTGCGAGGAACAAATATCGGACAGACAGTTCGGCTTCATTAACGCAGTGGGTACCAGAAAGGCACTTTTCGGAGTACAGGTACTGATTCAAAGATGCAGGGACGTTAACTGCGACGTATACGCGTGCTTGATCGACTATGAAAAGGCATTTGACAGAGTTCAACATCAAAAGATGATAAACATTTTAAAAGAGGCAGACCTGGATGACAAAGATCTCAGAATAATTTCAGAACTCTACTGGAATCAGACCGCATACATGAAAATTAACGGAGAAGAAACAGATCACATAAAAATACTACGTGGAGTTAGACAGGGATGTATCCTATCGCCGTTGATATTTAAAATGTACTCAGAGAAAAATTTTAACGAGGCTCTTTACGGAATTGACGAAGGCATCCTTCTAAATGGTGAAAGAGTAAACAATGTTAGATATGCCGACGACACCATGGTGATAGCGGATAGTTTAGAGGGACTTCAGAGGCTAATGGACAGAATAAACGAGTACAGTCAACAGTACGGACTAAACATTAATACCCACAAAACGAAACAAATGATTATCAGCAAGGAGAATATAAACGGGGCTCATCTATACATTAATGGGACGCAGATAGAGCGAGTAAAACAGTATTGTTACCTGGGAACTATTATTAACGAACAGTGGAGCAATTTACAGGAAATAAAGTGCCGCATAGGAAAGGCAAGAACGGTCTTTAACAAAATGAGTACCATCTTCAAAAGTCACAACATATCCCTTGATACAAAAATGAGACATTTGAGATGCTATGTTTTCTCTGTGTACGGGGCGGAGGCATGGACGCTTACAGACACCACTATTAAAAAACTTGAAGCATTTGAGATGTGGCTTTATAGAAGAATGCTGAAAATATCATGGACAGAAAGGAGTACGAACAAGGAAGTTCTAGGAAAAATGAAGAAGGAACCAGATATTGTGTTTACGATCAAACGCATAAAATTGCAATATATGAGACACGTTATAAGAAATCAGCACCGTTACTCCCTGCTACAGTCTATATTGCAAGGAAAAGTCAAAGGTAAGCGAGGACCCGGTAGAAGGAGAATATCATGGCTGCGGAATTTAAGAACATGGTTTAAGACAACCTCAACGGAGCTGTTTCGAGCCGCAGCGAGCAAGGTTATGATTGCCAATATGGTTTCCAACATCCGAAACGGATAGGAACCAGAAGAAGAAGAAGCATAAAATAGTGGTCTTAAAATCAATCAGACCAAAACAAAATATATACAGGTAAGTAAAAACGCAGAAATAAGGCAGCCACAAAATATAACAATATGAGAATACAACATTGAGGTGGTAAAAAACTTAATACACTTGGGATCCCTATTCACTTCTGATAATAACGTTGCGGAGGAAATGAAGAGGCGAATATTTATTGCCAATAAATGTTACCATGGCTTAATTAGGCAACTAAGCTCAGATAACGCCAGCAAATCTTAAATTGGAGATTTTCTTACCAGCCACTGTTACTCCATCGGCCCATTCATCTAAAGCCATCCTGATGACATGTTCACCATAAATGTTGAATAAGTCAAGTGACAACACACATCCTTGTCTAACACCTCCCTCGGTCTTTAATTCGTTTGAGAACTTCTGATCTAGTCGTACTGTTGCTATATTGGACTGGTAAAGATTTTTAATAAGTGTCACCAGGTGCATTGGTATGCCCATTTCTATTAAAATGGTAGTCACATCTGGTAGTAATTCCTTTTTTGTGTAGCGGGATATAAATTGAGATCCACCAATCAGATGGGCATTGTCCTGAATTCCAAAGAGCGACACAGATATAATGGATGATATGTAATCTTTTGTTACCTAGTAACTGCGCAGTATTTAACCTGGTATTGAATCAGAGCCTGGGAATTTATTTCTCTTTAGCGATTTAATTACATCTTTGACTTCAGCGAATAAGACAGTAGGTTCTCTAGGGTAGAAAGAGGATCATTGTTTTTCTGCATGTACCTCGTTATTTTTATATAGCTCGCCACAGTAGTTTCACCATGTTTTCAATATTTCCTCAGTATCGGCGTTTAGATTACCTTCCTTATCTATTACAGACCACGTTTGAGATTTAAATTCTTTAGTAAGAGGTTTGATCTTCTGAAATAAATCCCTCGGTTCATTTCGACGGCCATGTTTCTCTATCTTTCTGCATATTTGATAGGTGTAATCAGATTTACCTTTGTGACACTGTTTTCTAATTTGTTTCGATAAAGCTCTGTATTCATCGCTTGTTCCGTATCTCTCGTTTTAAAAACTCTTTTAGAAACATTTTCTATGGGATTAAGATCGGTAGAATTTCCTGACCAGTTCAAGAGAGATTTTTTCAATGACTTAGCAGTATGATAGGAATTTATTTCATCAGGAAATCATTCATACACTTAAATTATCAGTATTTTCTTCAATGTTGATATGTATTGATCTTGTCACATCTCCCTCTTTCTTCTTCTTCTTCTTAGCCTTCTCTCGTCCATGTTTGGAGATAGGCCTCTCCCAACTCCTTCCATCGGTCTCTATCCTGAGCAACATATTTCCAATTTGTTCCGGCTATTATTTTATTGTCATTAACCCATCCTTATCCATGGTCTTCTTCTTGGTCGTTTACTTTTGTAAGGTCTTCAATGTTGTATTGTAGTATTCCAACTTGGTCTTTTTGTCTAGCAGTGTGTAACAATTTTTTTTGTTATGTCCTCGACTTTTGTTTTGATCTTACCCAGTCTTTCCTCTTTTTATCTGACAGTCGTATACCTAACATTGCTCTTTCCATTGTTCTTTATGTTGTGGCTAGCTTATTCATATAGCCTTGGTTAGGGTCCAGGTTTGACATCCATGTGTCACGATAGGTTGTACACTTTGCTCCTCAAGTATTGGGGTATGTTGCGGTTCTTAAGTATCCAACTAAGTTTTTCAAATCCTGCCAGTTTTCCACCCCCTTAAGAATTTGAATTCTACCAAGTTCCTTACCGCTAATGGTAGACCAACTATTATTGTTGTTGGATGTTTTACAGTTTTTTACAGATTAAGGTAAATATTATTCTTCAGGGTTTTCTTTAAAATACTGAGCTTTATTAGTTAGGGGGCAAATAGTATCTTCTCTGAGGCAAACTTGTTATAAAAAATTATGAAGAAAACACACTTTAGCTGTGTTAGGAAAATTTCAACTCTTATGGTTGATCTTATGAAAATTTTAAATACAAGTGACTTCAGTTTGTATAAATCCTGACGTAACATGATTTTGGTATGAAAAAATACTATATAAGTGCGAAAATTCCTTGTTTATGTTTAGGTATTGTCCTATAAATGGTTGCAGGAAATAATTTGTCTTGATACTATAGGCCATCACAACATAAATTATCTGATTTTTGACATATGTAAAAATTAATCAAAAAAGCAAAGTTTCTTTATCATCTGAGATAATTAAATCCTGCGGGAATTGTTGCGAATTTTACATTAAAGAATTTTTTTCTAAAAAAATTCGCGACGTACGTTATAAGCAAGGAAAAATAAAATATTTATATACATCTACACTTGCTTGATAAAACATACTCATGCTTTAAAAAAAGGTTGATTCAGACTAACAACAGTCACGTCAGAGTCAGAGACGATACAGGGAAAATTGCTTCTGAGGTTTTCCACTGAGGCAATTCCCCACGCAAGTCCATGGTACAGTCACTGTACTGTCAAAATCAATGCCTGTCCGAACGCTACGACAGCTATCAAGACTGACTTGATCTTGACTGGATCTGACTGGCGGGTTAGTGTGAATAGGACACAGTCAGTCAGTCACCTGTTTTCAGTTGTTGTATCAAACTTTCATCGCTTTTGTTAACAATGGACGACGAAAAATTAATTGAGTGCTTTCATGAAGAAAGATTATTGTAAAATTAAAAACATGATGAAAGGAAAGATTAATATGAATTGTTGAGTGGTATTCTCAACTTTCCAAAGTACTTATTTAAAAACATATATTGAAACCAATATGGATCTATGGCCTACAATTATGGAGTTGTTCCAAAAAACAAGCAATTATAGAAAATTGGAAACGCTCCAGAACCGAATAGTAAGGATTATTGAAAGTGCTTCTTTGTATGTTCAGAATGACGATTGAAGTAGAGACCTTAAAGTCGAATCTATTCTAAATGAAATTAGGAAAGTCACCAGGAGATATGAAAAGAGGCTCCATAAGAATCCCAACCATGAAGTACTTGGTTTGACTTGACTGTGATCTAATCTTCCCGTGATTGTTGGTCTGAATCAACCTTAACCAATCAAAATTTTGTCGAATAGTTTTATCTCTAAATAATATTTTGAACATTGTATTTTACTTTATGTTTCTATGGATTATTTAAATTACAGCTTCAAAGCCTTTAATAAAACGACCAAGAGGAAGACCAAGGCTACATCCAAATGGTAAGTAAGCTTGGAGGTGGTTGTAGCTATTTTGTTGTGGTTTTTTATTTGCACTTTTATCTTGGGATTTATGGAACATTGGCTTACATTCACTGTTGCTATAGAAATATATGTAGAAGTATGTATTGTTAGATTAGAATGTTAATTTCTGCCTTTTTGCTTCCTAATCTTTTGTTTCTTTTAGTCCTAGTCTTTTTTTGTTGTCTCTCTATGATTTAAATTTGATTTTTTTTTTGAAATTTAAGTTAAGCGTCATTTTTCTAATGTCATGTCGGACCAAAACGGCTTTTTTTAGTTTAACTTCTAAAAGTCGTGAAAACTGATGACAGATCTACTTGAAGCATGGTCAAATGAGGCGTTGAAAGGAAAAGTGTAAGTCACCTGAGCATCATTTTGAGATACAAAAGGTTTTATTAGAAACATTGTAATTAAATGTACGTATTTTGCTTGTGGTATTTTGTATTTATTAAGAATATATATGTAAATTTACTAACATGTGGGTACAAATAAAACTATACTTTGACGGTATACAAGGCAACTATCGAACACAGTAGTTAATTTAATCTTGCCCAAGTAGAGTCTAGAGTCTTCACTAGAGTCTCTGAACATTTGAAAAGACCAAATTCTTCAAGTTTTGGTCAACACTTAGTATCCAGCAACCACAATTTTAACATCAATTCTGGTTCATCTATCTTACATGACATTAGTAGAAAGAAAAACTATCTTCAGTTGGATTTATTGGAAGATTTGGAGATTACAAGGGAAACAAATGAAAACTCTCACTGTCTTAATACTCAAATTAATTTAAATTGTACTAAATTTAATCCTATATTTAAAAACTTTATTACAGCTTCACCTCGTAGAGGACCCAGCTCGACTGTTTAGACTTCATGCACTGAGCATTTCAATATTAATTTTAAAGTTCTTCCATTGACTGTGGATTCAACTGAACTACTTGGATTATAACCCATTTATATATTTTGCTTTCAATTTTGATTTTAACTTTTAGTAATTTAACTGCATATTCAGATTTTTCCTTTTTACAGTACTGATAGCGCTTGGTGGACCATTTTATTGTAGTCAACCATCCACTGTCTAATATATTGTTTAGTCTTTTCTTACATTCATACTTTATGTCAACTTCAATTGCTCTCAAACTAACATCCTAATTATTATAGACAGGTTTGAGTGTGAGATTTGGATTATTCAATCCACATAAAAAATATACTATATAATTTTATATTTCATCAGTTGATTTCCTATAGTGGTGTCAGTTGGACTTTTGGTCAATACTTAGTTTCATAGAATTTTGAAAGGTGCAGATCACATAACTGCCCTTTACAAGCTGTCATTTGTCACATGTCATCTCAATATTTCCGCCAAACCTGGAGCCCATTCTGTCTCCGGCTTCTATATAACATGTAGCTTCTCCTTTTAAAAAATTTTAAAGTGTTTGTTTGTCTTTGTGTATTGTATTGTTATGTCCAAATTTACATGTATGACATTCTATTCCTGTCGGATAGGACACAACTGACGAAGTAAGTCTATAAACGTTTATCACATAAACATTTTTTTCAACCATAAACTTGGAGTTTTTTATCCAAGTGAATTAATTTTCCTTTTTTATAAAAAACGTTTCTTGGCTTATTTCAGATGCCCCTGAAGATGATCTATTGATCGAAAGTACTTGAGCAAGATTAAATTAACTACTGTGTTCGATAGTTGCCTTGTATACCGTCAAAGTTTAATTATTCGAACATTCAACCTTATATTGAAATAAAACTATGTTAAGGGTAGTTTTTATAGGGTGAAATAACTTACACCACTTTTCCTTTAAGAGTTTAAAGAGAATGTACAGACAGCAAAACATGTTTATTGTTTTTATAATAGAAAATCAAAATTAAATTCACTAGTTTATTAGTTATTATTTTTCTTCTACATCAGAAAGTGGTCCAGCTTCGTCATTGACTTCATCAGATGATATAAGATTCTAAAATAACAATGGTGGACTGGAGGAATGTACGGTAGTAAATCATATATATCTCGTTTTTTTGGCTGGCATGACTGGTCGAGATGCTGTGTACAGGCAATCCAGTTGAAGATTTTTCAACAGTGTTGATCTTCTCTTCTGCTTGCTTCGAAGTAATAGAAGTAAAAATCTTCATTTAGTGTTTCTTTATAGAACAGTGAAAATGGCTCATCTTTTTTGACTCTAATCCACTGCATTTTTAACCATGACACTGATTGGTCATTCGTATTAGTTTTTCTTTTTGTAATTGATTTAGTGAGTTGTGTCACATCTTTAAAGTCTTCTCTAAGCGTTTTTGTGAAAATAAAAGCTTTTTTCTTTCTACACCGAACTGACTGAAAACCAATCTTCAGGCATATAAATCTGTTTGCGTTTAGAGTGAGTTTCAATTGAAGCAAAGTGAATCATTCGATAAGTAAGAGTGTCCACTTACCATAAACTTGTGATCAACTATTTCGATACTATTATTTTCACTTTAAACTAACTAATTTTTATATTTTGGCCGCTGCAGCTGTCCCTGTACAATACAACATATTGTGAATTTGCTGTACGTAATTCTATGTGCTTTGTGACAAAGGCACTGATTTCCTGAGATATCTGAAAGGTTTCAAGAAAGTATTTTTTACATACTTTCATAGTTTTGCCTTGTTTATGAATGAAATATTGGTTAGACACTGTTCTACCAGGTCGTGACTGATCCCTAGGACGTTTTACTTCAGGTTTCTTTTGCTTTTTCACACCACAAATAAAACCATTCTGTGCTGTAAATGATTGCAATTTCCAGAATGATTCAAATGTTTTTTTTTCTATCTTCACATGATATCTTTTCAAAAAATTGTTTTATTGCAAAACAGCTGTTGTTAGAAAAAGTTTTACCTGGCACTACTTTTCCTTTTGGTGTCTTATACTCACAATCTGAATTGCGAAGCCACTTTCTTTTTTATTTTCATGCCCCTGTCGTTTTCGTGCTCTTTTGGCTTGCTGAACTTCTACTTCCTCTCTATTACTTTTCCTTTTATGGCCTTGGGGAAAGAATTTATCTATTGTTAGTGTAGAGAATATAACATTTTGAAATTAGTTTTTGATTTTATACACACAAATATAATACACAAGTTTATCTCTGAGTACACTCATCTCCTGAGTAAGCGAAAATAGTAGGCTCATCACTCACATTACTTAAACTTAAAGGAATAGTGGTGTAAGTCTGACTTGCACCAATATTCCCCTTACTGTTAAAGACTGTCAAGTTTGTGCTGCTATCTGTGAGAAAATAGGGGAGGTATAACTTACACCATGCACTTATCTCTATTGTATAAAGAAAGTGACTTACACCACTTTTCCTTTCACCGCCTCATATAGAGGGGGAAAGAACACGTTTTTTAGATATACAAAGTTTTTGCGTAGAATGTTCCTTCTCAGCAGATTTTAAAGACTCCCTCACAGTTCAGTTCAGTTCTGTCCGCACTAATGCAGAAAGAAAAGAAAAAATAGGGAGAAAGAAGAAATCGTGGGTCAGGAATATAAGAGACTGGGTCAGAATTAAAGGGAACGCTTGGGTGACCAAGCCCATAATAACAAGTCAAGAGGAGAAAGAAATAATGCTTTGATCATATGTTCATATGTCTTGTCATAGTAAGATAGGAGCTTGTTCAGCCTTTTTGTGCCTGTAGGTTTTGCTAGGCATTTTTCTTACAAAACAGATCTTTCTAGTCACCGTTCAAAGATTTTATATATTCGCATTTCCCATTCTATACCATGTTTTTCTTGAAATACATTTCCATCAATAGGTGTTCACCGTTTAGTTTCATTCAGTACAACTAACAAAAGGATACAGCATAACTAACTTATTTTTTAGACAAAAATTGATCAAACTTTATCCAAAGCTCAAATCTTTGGTTTATTAATGATGGTAATATGGAATATTTAAATGAATAGAGAGATGAGTACTGTTTATTTGAATTTTATTTAACAAACATTACAAAGGTAATAACACATATGGCTTTATTAAAAATACTAACACTGAGTAAAATTTATACAATATTACTCACATCAAACGGTTTGCTGTATTTTTTGTAGTCCATTGAAATGTTACATTTTTTAAGCCTTAGCGTGTATTTTTTATATGACGCAACTTTATTTTTTTGATGTACAGGTGGCAAGTCTAAGCTTGAGTTCAAGTTTTGCGTGTTGACATCTTTTGTTACTCAATGTGCAGTGAAGCCAGTTGTAGAGCATTTCTCGCATCAGCATAACTAACAGTATTGCCTTCTTCATCTTGAACCTCTTCGTCTGCTTGATCTTCGTGTATAACAGCCAGTACGATTTCTTCATCTGTCAAATTGTCATTGGTCAAGTCATCATCAGCTCCAACAATCCATTCTTGACAATTCTGCAGTTGAATATCATTCGAGTCTGAGAGTTTTTGCAAAGCATTCATCAAAGATGCAATATCATCTGGCTCCATTCAATTTTTCCATTCGTCTGCCGCAGTTGGATCAGCTGACAATTTTTCACCGCACACGCTTAAGAATTGAACATCGTCACGTTTTTTCCAGCGTTTTTTCCAACGTGGTTTTTTCCATAACCATAATGCATCGTCTATACGTTCTTTAATTGGTTGCTTTAAAGTACACCTAGTCAAGAGGACTTTATCAGACTCGATTTGAGTGCAATAATCTTGAATGGTTTTCTTGTTTCGGCGTCAGTCTTTTACAGTTGTCACTCCTACACCGAATTCGTCAGTAATCGATTTTACAGAATGACCTTTTTCAAGCCGCTCTATTGCATTTAGCTTGTCTTTCATTGACTCAACACAATTTCGTTTAATTCCACTCATTTAGTAACTATAAACGGCGAAAAGCTTAACCACCTCCGATTCGCAGATGATCTTAACCTTATCACAGATAATTTAGGAGAAGCCACAGATATGTTAAATGAATTGGACTTCGCATGTTCGAAGGTGGGCCACAGAATGACCTTGACCAACTGAATGAACTATTCAAGATAAAGTGGTAGAACTGGTGGAGTAATATACGTATTTGTATCATGAAATAAGAGTCAGCATGGATAACCAAAAATTGCGAAATCTAAAGACGAATTACTTGAGCGTGGGTAGCCTTAAAAGAAAAGTACATGTTTTGATATTAAAAATCAGTCTAACGTTTACAGGTATTTGTTTATTTTGATAAGTTCCGCAGTTTAGTTAATAATCTTTTTGATACATCTGTTTACTTTGGTTTAGGTGCTCACTGGACATCATTAACGATCACTAAAAAGGTTTTATCACTAAAGAGAGAATTTTTATGAATTGTTTATATTAAATTATTAAAAGAGCTGGAAGATTTCTCAAAAATGTCATTGCTACTTAAAAACTAGTTCCGACAGTTTTGTGGAACACTGTATTTTCTAATTTCTTATTATTTTATTTTATGTTCATTTAATGTTAT
The DNA here is from genome assembly GCA_918026665.1 of Diabrotica balteata. Taxonomy (NCBI): domain Eukaryota; kingdom Metazoa; phylum Arthropoda; class Insecta; order Coleoptera; family Chrysomelidae; genus Diabrotica; species Diabrotica balteata. The sequence continues at coordinate 4,738,167 of OU898279.1, read as the reverse complement.
TAAGTATTTTCGACTGTATGACCAATGTATATTTCCAAGTAGATCAATATTGTTGGCATGCTTATACCTTGTGCGTGTTTTATCGTTAATTGCAATGCTTGTGTTCGTTTTTATTCCATTATTTCATACTGCCTTTCGTGTTGTCAGCTACGTTTGATTATTTTTAGAAAACGGGTCTGTATAATAGTACAAATGTTCTTTAAAGGATATCAGTATTGATCATAGTAATGATGACAATCGTTACAAGGAATATCTTTATTAGTACTATTATATTTAAGTGATTAGTATGGCCACTTCCTATTTCCAATTACGTTTGTGATCTTTGTTTGAGATCTTCCTTCTTCTTCTTCTTCTTGTAGTGTCTATCCGTTGCGGATGTTGGCGACCATCATGGCAATCTTTATTTAGCAAACTGCGACTGCAGAAGCTGCAGGAAATTCTTCGCCTTACTGGTCCCCGTTTTCCTTCTTATCTTTTCGGGTTTAATGAACATTTCTTTTATTTTATTCGAATATGCTTCTGTAATTCAATAAGAGGTTCTAAATCTCACAGTCGAAACATTAAAGCAAAATTTATCCTTTCAATTATGTGTTAATAATTCCTAAAAATTCTAGTACCGCAAATTTGTAACTTTCAATCGAATCTTTTTTTTTTAACATAGCAATGTAAAATGTCTAATCGCTAATATTTATCACAGCAAACCATTTGCCTTATGCTTTTAATCTAACACACAGACATATACTTGTGGTGGGCTCAGATTATTTTTCATATTGTGGAATATCCCAATTTTTTATTACTTTTGTAGTTGCTCGTCCCTTAAGCAAAAGACCCAGAGGTGGTTCAAGGATAAATCCCCTCGGTAAGTGAGACCTCAACCTGTATATATTTTATTTTTATTAGAGTTTATTTGTTTTGTTGTATTTAGAAATTATTTTGTTAGATGTACGTGTGAATTGGCCATTTTGTTTAAGTATAATATGCTTTTATATACGAAATTGTTAAAAAATCTATAATTTATGCAAATATTTATGTTTGAAGTATGTTAAATATTTAATTACTATGTTTGCATTATTTGTCTGCTTAAATTATTTTACATGCGTACCAGAGCGGCCCACGCACCAGACTATGTGGTACTAAGCTCTAGCTAACTACAGCTAAGTTACGTTGTTCAATGATCTCCATAATAAAAGATACAATAGTAGGTAGAAATATCATCCCCCATATTATTATTCTTGTACGGTTATACTAATAACTTATAATACATGAATTTTCTTTATTTTCTTAAGGTATTGGAAGACCAGCTTCATATCCACAATTTTTCCCAGACTCATTCGACAGCGTCGGATATATTACAACAAAGTCCCATCATCCCACACTCAGTGACTTTGAATCCAGCCAAGAAATGATTTATAATTCCTCAGAGATAGATAATAATATGGACCAAATAATGATGGAACCATTGGTGGAAATAAAAACTGAACAAATTGGTAAGGATATGTATAATCAATTTTTTGTTTCGAATTATCATAATAGTTAATAAGTTTTGTTCAAAGAAATCAGATATATTAAACTAATTTATTTTTATAGGCTATTAGTGAAAAGTTCAGATATTTTAAATTGTCCTTTTTTGTTTTTCAATATATTTTCTAGTATAAGATATCATTCATTCTACAGTTTATGGTTTTCTTTTGCTTTGATACTCAATTTTTTCGCTATACGATACGAATATGTATCGATCTCATTTTACATAAAATATTCTCATTGCACGTATGTTTTTTCAGCAGTTTGTCGTACTTTTTTTAGTTAAAAATGCTTTAATATTAAGTTGTTATAAGTTTCGTTAAGAAAGACTGTCAGTATTATGTTTCGCTCGCTGGATAACCGGTCTCGTTTCCGTATTTGAGTGCTGTCGTCTTGAGATGCTCTTAGGGATTCTCTTATCTTCACATATGGCATAATATATCTACGCATAGACTGCTGCGTTGCCGAATCGAAAAAAATGCATGAATTAAACTTAAAACAGATAGTGGCGTGAACACTGTCAAAGAGTTTATCTTTTAAAAACTGATTCATTTCAGAACGGTTTACTACGAGATATGATATTTGCTGTTTATTGTTTTGATTATTATTTGACTTAGTTAATTTAAGATTCTTTATATTGAACGTAAACTAGATGTATAATACTAATCATAAAATTTATTTGATTGTTTTAGACCCCGAAATTAAACCTAATAGTGAAGAAGATCCACTACCACCGAGCTCAACATCCAGCAGTTCATTTTTCGAAAATATCGGCCTATATGAAAACACGTCAGCAATAGCGAAAATAGGAGAATGTACAATATCTGTAGCTACGTGCGGAACAGTTGGTCCAGGCCATTCAGGAGCGCCAACGAACAATTGATCCTTTTAGTTTCTAATGTTCATATTTTCAAATGGAGAATTTTTTTTTCATCTTTGGTTATTTTTAGATGTTTCGTAGATTATATATCTATAAGGATAGAGCAGCATTATTATTTTGTTTCTGTAATAGCTTTAGTTTATTTTTAATGGATTACTAAAGTCTTGGCGATATGTAATGACTGAGGTGTGTTTTCAAATTCACTTAGACATGTAACATCTTATAAAATATATATCACTTTTATTTTCTAAAAATCTTTTTTCTTTGAATGATAATTCTATAGTATAATTTCGTTTAGCAGTGGACACGATGAATACAAAGCCTTTTTGCCATTTAATGACTAGAGTGAATGACAAAAAGGTTTGGTATTAACCACTGTTATAGAAGGGAAACATCGTCTTTCCGTCTCACCTTGCAAGTCTATCTGACGAGCTAAAAATGGCGAAATACGTGTAATAACGTTTGTTTCTTCAGTAGTTGGAAATGGTTTTAAAACGCACGATTTTGCGCACTAAAATAATTGTGTGATTTCAAACTCCAACTGTTTGGTCAGATGTTCTTGCAGATTTGTCGACCGTTTTCAAATATGCCTTCTGGTTTGAAGATTATTTTCCAACTAATATTTTGACGCAGGCGTACTAAGTATTAATACCCTATACTTGTAAAAAAAATCAAAACCACTTTTTCAAAAACGTCTGAAGGAGCCCCCACTTGAGAGCACCTTCAGACGGGGAATGGGGCAGCTTCAGACACAATTGGAAAAATTACAACCTCATATAAATGTTTTAGAAATTATTTATTTCAATATTTAAAACTATATTATGATACTTAATCAAACCAATAATGCATATTGAAGTTTTCCATTGAAACTGAAGAAGACAATAATGATTTCTGTCGCTTTCTACCCTGCTCAGAAGGAGTTGGCAAAAGGACTACAATTTCTGATAAAGTACTAGAGATACCTGGTACGATGTGGTAGAAAAATTTATAATTTACTTTAGATGACATTCTCAAAAATGAAATTTCAACATCCCCATCATCACATATCTACTGCTGGATATAGGTCTCCCTCAGTCTTTTCCATGTATTTCTGTTTTGTGCTGTTATAGGTCTCCCTAAGTCTTTCCATGTATTTCTGTTTTGTGCTGTTTGTATCCAATTTTTGTCGATCCGTTTTATGTCATCACGCCATCTTGTTGGTGGACGACCTCTACGTAGATGTGCTTCTTGTCTCGGTCTCCACTGTATTATTCGCAGTGTTCATCTGTTATCCGACATTCTAGCTATGTGCCCCGCCCAGTTCCACTTAAGGGTCATAATTCTTTCTATCGCATCTGTCACTCCTGTTCTCCGTCTTATTTCCTTGTTCGTGATCCGATCCCTACGAGAAATGCCTATCATCGATCGTTCCATGGCTCTTTGGGTAACACAAATTTTATGTCTTACTTTCTTGGTTAGTGTTAATGTCTCTGCACCATATGTAAGTACTGGCAACACGCACTGATTATAGGCTTTTCTTTTAAGACTCATAGGCAGTTCTGATTTAAGAACATAGCTCAGCTTGCCGAATGCCACCCAAGTGAGTCCTATGCGGCGGCTTATTTCGCACGTCTGATTATCTCTTCCTATGCGTATCTCATGTCCTAAGTACTTATAAGAGGTGGTTTCTTCAATATGCATGCCATTTACTGAAATCTTTTCGCTTAACACAAGATTTGTCATGATTTGTGTTTCTGTGTGCTTGATTTTTAATCCAACTTGTAGGGAGGCTAGGTATAGTTTCTCCAGTTGCGATACTGTATCATCGATTCTGTCAGCAAAAAGGACAATATCGTCATCAAACCTCAAATGACTAAGCATTTCTCCATTGAGATTAATTTCTTTTTCACTCAGATTTGCGTTCTTAAACATATACTCTAATAATGTTGTAAATAATTTTGGCGAAATTTTGTCTCCCTGTCGCACTCCCCGTTTTATTTTAAATACGTTGGTCTTTTTATCTGCCAGTTTCACGCTTGCTGTCCCATTTTGATAGATGTATTTTATCATGTTTATATAGCGATGATCTATACGGCACTCTGTTAAGGCTTTTAACATCTTTTGATGACTTACTGTGTCGAAAGATTTTTCGTAGTCAACAAATATCATGACTAATGGCTTGTTATATTCAACACTCTTTTCTATTAAGTTCTTAATTACTTGTAAATGATCATTCGTGCCATATCCTGCTCTAAAACCTGCTTGCTCTCTTGGCTGATAGAAATCCAACTTACTCAAGCAAACTTAACCAGCAAAAAATTTTCAGTTTTCAATTCACTCCTGTCAACATTTTGCTGTGATTCTTCTAATACTTTATCATCAGAGTTTTTGCCATTTTCATCATCAGTTATCTTCCTATTCTTCTCATTTTCAAAAAGTGTTTTCTTTTCGTAGATTTAGTACGTTCAGCATCAGAGTTGGTGGTTTTTTTTTTTTGTTTTTTTATTGATCTGTTTTTCTGCTTGAAAAGCTTTTCTAGGTATTCAGTTATTATTCTGCTTTTCCCCTTTTCTCTTGGTTTCTTAAGAGGGCATAGGCGTAGAGTTTTGGCAGCTTAATATTGATGGAGTGTCTATTGATTGCTGAAAGTTTTCACTTGAAATTTGGGGAGATGAGGGTGGTTTTTCAGATTCTAAAGTTAGTAGACTTGCAGCTAGTTGGCATGTTAGAGGTTCATCAGGAAGAGCAGGTCAGAGGATTTCCTAATGGCGACTCCAGAGTCGATAAACTATATATATAAGTTAGATGTTCGTTTGTAAACATATGTATTGTTTTATACAAAACATATGTAAATCTAATTACTATTAAACTGGGAATAAGCCACAATTAAAGATAAAAATACGTTTATTGACGTTTCAATTTCCACTTCGGAAATCGTTCTCAAAATACAAACAGTAAATTAAACAAATTTTGTTTTTTTGTTACATAGTGAAAAATTCTTCTAATAATTTAATTTTATCTGACTCATTTATATTGACAATTCAGACATACATTATGCATTTTAAAGTAGACGACTTTAAAATGATATTGCCAATATTGTTGAGTTGCGCTCCTGGGACGACTTTACTTATAAGATAGTTCATTCGATTACATGAAATCAACTTTAACTTGAGAATATCCGTTAGAAAAAAATCATAGCATGTAATTCGTCTTTAAAAAGACAAACACATGACATGATGACAGTAAAATTCTCCTGCTAGTGATTCCATAGTAAATTATGAGGGAAAAAAACCTCATAATACTATCCCGACATTGTAAGTATTTGTTCGTGAATTTAGTTTACCTTCAACAAACATCAAAATTCTGATTTTATTTGTTACGTTATTTAAAAAACATAAATGATGTATCCTCTATATGTTACTGACTTACTAATACTGGTATTTTCTTATTAATAACTTCCTCTTTCAATATTGGTAACCAGATCCTACTACATTCTGCCGAGGAATTTGCGACACAATTCAAATACACAAAAATATATGTAAATGTGTCAAGCGCCATACGATAAATAAAAAATATGGAAGAGTTTCGTCTGGAGGATTAGGTCTCTCACTGATCAAACTGGGAGCAAACATATCGTCGGTGAAAATGTGCTTGTCAATTGGAAATATTCCTTTTTTTTTAAGAATTTATAATGCTCTGTGGTAACATGATAGGGTCATGTGCTATTTCAACACATGCGGCCACGTAATAGATTCCAAAACGTTGGCCTGGGTTAGACTTCAACTATGAATCAATTGGAGCATTATATGTTTTAAAAGGTTTCATCAATCCCACATCCAGTTGTTGCATCATGTGGGTACAATGGGGTGGAACTGTTAGAATAGGCACGCCATTAGCTCTTGCTAGTTCTATTGCCTCAATTGACAAGTGGCTCTTATGACTGTCGCAAATTAGAAGCATTCTTCTCTTTTCAGAGGAACTTAAACATTTTATAAAGTGCTACATCACATGAACGAAATTGGAAATGGTCATCCAACCTGACTGATGAGCCACACCCAAGGTTCCGTTTGGTGCTCCATTCATCATGGGGCTCTTGAAGTGCACTCTCGGAACTACTAGAGCAGGAGGTATTAGGTATATTTCAGCTGCATTTATAAAAATTTAGTATACAATTAAAATTTTAATAGAATTTCAATAAATCGACGCACAATTCAAAAATATATCTTTGGAATAAATATAAATAACTTTTAATAATTTAAATAATATAAAACATCACTCTCATTTAACAATCACATAATTCCTATTTCATTGATTAACATCTCTCCCCTCAAGATCCTTCCCCGTTAATTATCAAACAGTTAAAATAAAAACCGAAGATCACCCATCATCAACAATACAAGATAGTTTGAACTATGTCTTCCGAATCATTAACTAAAAATTCTAGTACCGGCATCATTTGTTTACATATTAGTATACTAACCTAAGAAACATTATTCTAAAAGATTTTTTATCAACATTGCTACTGTTACCGTAACTACGTTGAGAACAAGTAACTATTTATTATGCACTATCACAATATAATAAATATTACATTTACTCATCGAGCAAAAAGACAAAAGAGGGAATGTAAAGGTAGTGGGGGCAAAAATATTGTTAGACAGGAAGTGCGATCTTTAGAGGCCACATTAAACAAGGAAAGAGAGTCTCTCATCTCCTTTGACATCAAATTTAGTTGGGTTATGTTATTGTATGTCCCAATTGTCACATGAAATCTTATTTATATTGAAGTTTTTTAACAATTGTGCCGCATTTTAGACTATTACCGTTAATAATTAATTAAAACTTTCTCGTCTAAGACACATTCTGAAAAATATTATATAGCTACTGTTAATAAGTGTCGGAAAATTTAAATTTGGCGCATTCGCATTTCCGGATATGTCCGCCATCAGAGGCCACTTTTTTGGTCTCCTTTTCATAACGATTAGATTCCCTCTTTTGTCTTTTTGCTCGATGCATTTACTATAAACACATAATAATAATCAGAATGCCCACTCTCAGATGGCGCCTTTGAAGTTTGTCAGCACGCGAACGCCATGTTTTAGACGGAAACATAGACTCGAATTGAGACATTTGTGACAACCTACGACAGAACTGTAATTTAAATTTTTAAAGATTAATAATTTGTACATTTGAAATAATTTAATCTATTCTTCAACTAAAAGTACGAATAAAATAGTGCATATTATGTCTGTAGCTGCCGTAAATAAATTAAACCGGGTTAATTTGACTCTGCACGTCAGATAAAATGTCACTGAACAGCACTGGTTCCGTTTAAGACATGGATGATTCCGTCTGCGCGAACGAGATGCGCGTACTTTTTTTTTAAAGCAGAGTGGGCATTCTGATTGTTTAGTATTCTGTGCTATAAAAGAATTAATATTAAAAATATTCTGAAACCAACAAACGTAAACAATAGTTGCGTTCACCAGACTCAATCGCTTAGAAGCTGCTTGCAAGCGGCTATAATCGATTCTGGTGAACGATGTGCTGATTATGCGCTATCTCCAAGCGGCTGATAAGCGATCGCCATTTTATTCAGCCTTAAATTTGTTGTGCTTAATCATCGCTGAATGGATGAATAGCTTATTCTAATAGTCGAATTCCGCCAACATATAAATTTATCAAATAAAAAATGGCAAATTTATTTGAAATAGAATATAAATATAATAACACTAAAAAATAATATATAAATAAATATAATATGAAATATCATTCCCAAACAAATTATTTTAGTTAGGTATTGTTATTTATTCTCTGGTTAGGTCACAGAAGAAATATAATATAATATAATATATCGTCCCCAAACAAAAATGCTTCAAGAATATTATCCATTTTAGTTAGGTATTGTTATTTATTGTGTGACTAGGTTAATAAAAACAAAGCAACAAGAACAACTGTCAAACGTCAGTCGTTTACCAAACTTTAATTCTTAGCATTAAGCGCTGTGCAATCGGATTAATCTGTTGAACGCAACCAATCATACATGATCTGACACAACGACATACCAATATGGCCAAAGTGAGGTCGTTTTTAGTCACGTGATGCCCTCTCCATAGATTATAAATCGATGGATTGCCCCTACCAATGAAAACAGGGTCGGTTCATGTTCTTACAGAAATTGCACCTCATGTCCATATGGACTCCGCTTTCCAATTCAGTATTCTGCAAATCGCTCCCCTGCGGCACAGTTTCTTAGGTCGCTAGGAACGTCTAGTTCAATTCAAAAATATAGTTGTGGACCGATTTCTATGAACGCAAGTTATGTTTTATGCGTACGAAAAAGTTTTTATAACAAGTTCATAACCTGCAGTTGATGACAGACCTTTGTAGTCCATTAAATCGTTTAGGTAAAACTGACTTAATACAAAACTGTGATTTTGATCAATATCACTAAGAATTCGTATTGAGTGAAGGAATCTTTATATTATAACTAAAAATGTTAATTATTTAGATATAACCGACTATTTTGTTTTTTGTGAGTTGTTAAAAAGAGACTAATTTTCCATTATTTTAGCATATCAAGAAATCTTGTTTAATAAATTTATCCTATATAATTACTGTAGTTAACTTTTATTTTTCCTAATATATTACTTATTTTAACCTTTCCGGAACCGTGAACTGATCTCTTTTCCATAACTATTTTTCTAATTGTCAAATAAAAAACTAGTTAAAAACTTTAACTTGACACACGACTTAAAACTGCAAAGTTCAAAATCAAAACAAAATAATTATTATCCCTACTTCGCTCCAAATCTACACAGGTTGGTGACACTGAATTCGCGTCCAATAAATGAGAAAAACGAGACATGGTCTATTTCGTCAAAATGGGATATCAAATAAATTGTGCTTTACACACGTCAAATTTTACCTTGAAGCGACTTCATGAATTTATTCTTGGTGTCAAGCAGCTGTTAAATTCAATATATTTACACAAACAATAGTAACTCATATGAAGTATACTCTTATTAAAATTTAAATTCAATATACATGATACTAAGACCAAAGAAGATAAGATATTGCGCATAAGTCGTGACGTCGTTGGAGAGTTTGACGTTCGAAATGTCAGGTTTTTGTATGTAACAATAAATAATCTTTAATAAATAGTTTGGAGATATCCTTATGTGTACGGTTATTGTAATTACTAAACCTCTTAACTTATTTTCGTCTTGTAATTTCATCACAGAATGCATACAAATCCCATTTAACTTTAACTAGAATTCCAATTCTACTCTCCAATGACGGCATGCGCGAACACGACCTATTTTGTGCTACTGGAAGATCCTATCTTGTTATTATAGTATCATGTTCAATATATTTACTCCTCAAAAAACAAATGTATATGTGGCAACATTGAACCTATGCAGAATATTTCATATTGGGCCCAAACGCTCTTGACATTTTTTCAAATGACAATTTTGGCCATTTTACAATATTTTATATTTTTGTATAATTTAACAAGGGAAAAATAATTTGTATTTACAATTGGTTTCTGCATTTTGGTTGAGTTTACCGAAAGTACAAGCTGAATATAGCCGCAAATGTCAAAAATATTTGGGTTTGGCAGTGGTGGGGTGTTTTCATAATGCATATGTTGACTAGCGTCTAGAGCCTGACCTACTCTTATGTGCAGACATGCGCAGTTCAATTGTATCCATTTCTGAATGTGTCAATGAGGTTTATGTGTATTGTTGATTGCAAACATTTTTTTTATAAATTAATAATATAATTACTTCAATCCATCTCTTTAACCCATTTGATAAATTTAATAATGTTTAAATTATAAGAATAACTCTAAAATAAATAGTAAATAATAGCAATAAAAATTAAAGGTTTTTTAAAATGGTTTTAAAAAAAACTTTTTGCGCATTTTTTCCAATAAAAATTTGTTATTTTATATACAGGATGTTGACCGATGTTATGTATCAATTACTATGATACCAACTTTAATATTTTAAATGAAACATTTTTTATATTATAAAATTTTTGGATTCTGCACAAAATTCCCAGAACTTTGATATATTGCGTGTTATAGTTTTAATTAACTTATTTTAGGATACAGGGTGGTTAATGAATAGATCACTCTCTGCATGTTTCCTTATGCCTTTAAAAGGTTCTATACCTAATTTCAATAAAGAAGAGTGAGTTCAGTTTCGTATCTCAACTTGTTTTTAATAATGTGTATAGTATATACTCTAATACGATATGTACCTATATTCGTTTAACCATCGAGTTAGAATCAATGGAGAGGGCATCACGTGACTAAAAACGACCTAACTTCGGCCACATTGGTATTATTGTTTTGAAACTTTTGACAGATCGTATATGTTTGGTTATATTTGTTGTTTTTCACAACAACAAATGCTTTTAAAGCATTCTTTTTATATTTGAAGCATACAGCATCTACATTATAAAAACATGCCAACCAAAATTTTTTGCTCCATGTTTGACATTTGCGGCTATAATCAGCTTGTACTTTCGGTAAACTCGACCCTGCATTTTATATGATTAACGCATATTATTTATCTATGATTAACGCTATTTCGTATTTTTTGAATAACATTTTCCTCTTTCCAATTTCCTATTTTTTATAACATCTTTACACTTTTTAAATGTTTCCGTAATAAAAAACACGCAATTTTAGCCGTTTTTTAATTTTTCAGGCAAGTTAAAAAAATTTGCATTTTTAGTGACCCTTAATAATGTAAACAAATACCAAAAAATGGCATTTTAAACATATCTTTTTTTACTTTAAATATCGAAATCGGTTGGAAATGTGGCCAATGTTTATGCAAAATGCTCAATTTTTGGTCGTGGCAACAAAAAAGAATCCTGGCTGTCATTACTGTAAGGATTCAATTGCAAAAGAACACGGTGAGCTGTGTAAAGAAAAATCCTATTGTTTCTGTAATATATTTATTTTATATACATTTAAAACTTAATAACTTTATTAGGTCGTTTATTACCTAAGCTAAATTGATTATGATTGCCCTCATTATCAAGGCAATCGGGATTGCTGCTACCAATAGTTTCAATATTTAAATTATTCTGCAAATGTTCCTGTTGAGCTTGATATTTGGGGCAATCTTTCTTTAGATGTGTAACATCTCCACACACCTTACACGATCCACCTACAAAAAAAATAATAATAACTAAGCGTTATCTATATATCATCGAAAGAAAGGTTGAACTATACAGATACTAATTAAAATATTAATACAAGAACAGTAAACATATTTTAAAGAAGTCCTCATAAGATAGCAGTCACATTTTAAGAAAAAAATACATATACAAAAAAGGACACGGGATTGGAGATTTTTTTTATATGACATATTAATAATATTATACACACACATATATAGGGAATTAATAAAATATGGAAGCGACAAACTCGTCGCTCTCTTCAAAAAATATTTAAAATAAAACTTTATGGCCAGCAAAGAATTTAAAAAAAGATTGTTGTCAATCGCTTACAATATTTAAAATATTCATCGACTATGTATTGACTAAGGAAGAGAGAGAAAACGATAGAGGAGTAGTAGAGGGAATGGATAAATTATAGCAGAAAGGCAAGGTGGATGAAGGAGCTTATCCCTGATATGAGGTAGTGTAGGGAATGTAAGTTCAGGGAACTAGACTAATTCCTGATGCAGTTTCTGACTGGATATAGTAGTTTTGGCACCTTAACAAATGAGATAAGCGAATCTGTCTCCGCAGACTGTACTGTTTTTGGAGTACCAGAAGCTCCCGCCCACATTTTCAACTACCAGAGCTGGGCAAATGAGAGGGAAGACTTCAAGAGGTGAATAGGTTTCAGGCTGGATGAAATAAATATGGTAATGATGAGACAAGAGAGAGAATGGAAAGAAGTACCGTCGGATTTCTAGGGCAATGAAGAAGGAACAGGAGGACAGAGGAAGAAACTGAACCAGGGATCTGAACTCTTATTTCTTTTTTCTGGAGAGCCAAGAACTGAAAAGTACCAAAGCTATTTTATGACCTCAGAGATATTTTTGTTCTTTTATTTTCTTTTGGTTCAAAATAGTTTGATCTGCCTAATAGGCACTATTTATTTATGGTGGTATACTCTATTTTTTAGTGTTTTATTATTTAAAGGATTTTCATGAAATACCTGTAAAATCCATAAATTATTTGATAAATATAAACTAGTGTATTAATATTTGATTTACCTTTAGGATACAGTCCTCTAGCGTTATCAGGACATTGCCTAGATATGTGTCCTTGTTCATTGCATATAAAACACTGGGCATACTTAAAATCTTGCCCCCTTACAACTTTGCATTCAAAGTGAGTATGTTCCGTTGAGCCACATTTGAAGCATATTCCTGATGCAGATGTTGAAACTTGATCTTTATTCAATTCTGGGCATTCTGACAAATTGTGACCTGATTTTCGACAGTTGAAGCATACCTAGAATAAAATGGAATATTTGATTAATGCAATTCATATTCATACTAATGTAACTTTTATAAAAAAAACCTAACTATGCCTAAAATTAATATTACCCATAAATCTATATAAATAAAAATCAATGTTGCTGTGTTTGTTATTATTAGAAAGTTATTTTACAGAAAGATGTAAAAAAAGTTTTTCTAACATATAAAATAAAGAAAATGATAACTATAAGAAATAACGGGGTCATACAAGCCCAAGAACCCATCTAATATATTACAAGGAGTTACCTGACATTTGTAGGGACTGATTATAACAAAGGACCTGACTAAGTCGGAAATATACTTCATTAAGAACTAGCCAACAAACCAGAACTTTTCCAAACCAACCAGCTTTCTGATTATAGATATGTTCCAGATATTATGCTTGAAAATGAGAACTAAAAGCCATATTGGAATCATACTGTGCTCAAGGACCAACTAGTCACACATATTAGGCCAGGTGTTGTACTAATAAACAATACTTATTGATGTAGAGAGCCTGAACAACAATATTCTATGTATTATACACAAAGAGAAGATCGCTATGTACAGGTATCTGAGAAACTAATAAGTAAACAATGGAAAATGGAAAGTACCCAGATAGCTATTATCTCCTCTACCACTGGCAACATTCTGAAGAACCTTCTGTATAATACATATTACTAGTTTATGAAAAAATATCAAAAAATACTAATTAACCTAGTTAATTTTACCTTTTTCTTTTCTCTAGTAAAAGCCTTTTCAGCTCTTCTCCTTTCTAGTTTCAAAGCTATGTCGATTTCACTTCTTGGTAGTCCTTTACTTATCATTTCCCTTCGAAGCTTTTTCAACCTAACAGCATCCTCCTTTTTGACTGGAAATCCATCTACATAGTCTACTTCAACCTCCTTTCCATTTATAAACATTTTTGTGGGCAAAAGGGGCTTCTTTCGTTGGGGTTCCTTACCATCTTTCCTTTTTGGGAGTTTTTTCTCAAATTTTTTATTGAATTGATTAGGTTTTTCAAAATTTTTAAAATCTTTTTGTTTCTGTGATGAATTAAATTTATTATTATTTTTATTGTCCATACTTTTTTCATTTGAAATTTCTAATTTAACTGATGCTTCGCCATTTTCTACTTTTAATTTCTCTTCTTCTTCTTTTTGCTTTTTTAATTCAGCTTTTAGTCTCTTTTTCTTTTCTACTTGTTTAATTCTTCTTTGTTTTTTCTTTTCAATCTTTTTTAAATCTAGTTCCGTCAAATTTTCCTTAATAATCTTTTTAGGTTGATTAGCACCTTTCTGTTTCGTGGATTGATCTTTCTTTCCCTTTTTGTTTATGATATCTTTACTTTTGTTTTCACCTTGAGTTTTAAGCTTTTTCTTATTTGGCATATTTTCTTCATCAGATTTTCGTTTTTTAGATTGCTGTTCTGATTTCTCGATATTCTCACCTTTAGGATTAACACTTTCTATTTTGATTGGTACCTTTTTCTTTTTCCCTTTCTTTATTTTAGCTGGAGGAGTTGAAACTTCCACTTTGGAACTTTGCTCATCTGGAGGAGCATCACTATCATCATTCTCTTGAGGATTACTGAAAAAAAAGTAGTTAACAATATTTTATATTTCAAAACACGCAGAAATGAATTATTTTAGGAAAAGGTTAAACATCCTATTAATATTACCACCTTAATAAAATCAATTTAAATCTGAGTGTGAACATAGCTGATAGATGAAGATATCTGAAAACAAAATTCACACACAAACACTTGTGTCAAATTCTTACATAAAACACAATCCATAATATATTCTTCACCAATGCGATATGTAGATATTTTTGTACATCACAGACATGGGAATTATCAAATTAGTGGAGAAAAAGCATCAAAGAAACCCAACAATTTATACCACTTAAGATTTCTTACTGATGTGTTTGAACTTTACAATTATGACTGCTCAAATGATGCCTTTTGTCATCTATACTTTGAAATTAACCTACCAACTTACTGACCATCAAGTTAACAGCACTAACACAAAAATCTTATAAGATAGCAAAAGAACTAGGTGGTAGATATACACTGCTGCAATAAATTGTTAAAAACTGTGTTTGCAAATAACAAATACCTGGTCTAAATGATCCAATATTGTTTGGACTACACTGGCAATAACATAGCCAGGAATAATGAACTAAGAGCCCTGCCGTAAATATTTCTTAAGCACTCTTATTGAGTAGTATATAGAACTTAGTTCTTTACATACATGCATCCAGATGCAATGTAATGTAGACACCCAGAAATTTGACAGTTTATTAGGTCA
Source organism: Diabrotica balteata (assembly GCA_918026665.1). Lineage (NCBI taxonomy): Eukaryota > Metazoa > Arthropoda > Insecta > Coleoptera > Chrysomelidae > Diabrotica > Diabrotica balteata. The sequence goes on along the minus strand of OU898279.1, from coordinate 4,722,982 downwards.
CTGTTTTTTGATAAAAGATTTAACATGTTTATGATTTGATCTTTGGATTATATGGTTCTGAATCAGAAACAACAGTCTTATTAGAGTTTAGCATTCTTTTATTTCTAGAAATCCATCTCTCTATAATTTTCAGATTTTCATCTGCCCTTACATCTTCAAGTGTCTTGGTCAAAAACTAGACAACTTGCGTAATCAGCAAAGTTAATAAGACTGAGTGACAAAAAATGTCAATAAAACATATATTAAAAGGCTATCACTAGTCAGAAAATTCAAAATTTTGGGACAATGCTTTTTAATGCATTCATTTTTTTTCGAATGCTGAAAAAACTAATTTTTGAATAATTTAATTGCAGAGTGAAAGATTACATTATTACCGAGGGCCGAAAGTCCATTAGAATAAACAAAGTTTCTTTTGAACGAGATATTTGAAATTAAAATTTCCACTTAATTTTCTATGTTTCACCCCTGTAACTTACTAAAATAAACATAAAAGTTTTCAGGGACTTAAGGCCCTCGGTAATAATGTAATCTTTCATTCCACGTTTATATTTTTCAAAAATACTTATTACTTTTCTCAGGATTCGAAAAAAAATGAATAGGTACTTTTAGAAAGCATTGGCCTGAAATTTTGCACCTACGCTATTAAATGTTGATTGATATTTGATACATTACTTACTTAACTTTTGATTTTGGCTCACTTAATATTTTATCAAGTTTTTCTTTCAAAGCTACAAATGTTTCATCATTATCTGATAACTCATCATCTATATTGACCATAGTTTCATCAAATGATGTGTCATATTGCTTAGAGACTGATTTATTTTTTTTCTTTTTACCAGATTGACTCTGATCGACGTTTTGAATTACACAATTATCAGTCTTTGAAAATGAATTTTTCTTCGTTCTAGCAAATGTTGATGGGGTTTCATCTGGAAATTCTGCCCACTCTACATGTTTACTTTCCTCCTCTTCCTTTTCTTCTAAAAAGGCTCTATAATTCGCATTGCGCTTATCAATAGCCTCTTGTCTGTTTTTCTTTTCAGAAATTTCTTTATCTTTATCTAATAATTGCTGTTTCATTTGGTTCCAGGGTGTAGCTTCTTCTGGAACCCTTTCATTTGATGCTTTTGAGCCTTTTGCTCTTGCAAATCGAGTCATATTAAATTAGGAAAATAGATCTACAATTACTTAAACACTGTTATACGGACTTGTATTTGCTTGTACCTTATACACATGTAAAATGTTAGGTTATGTACAGTTGTCAGTGTCAGTAGTCAGCACAGAACAATCATCACGAGCACGACCACTCTCACGGCCATCGAGCAATAAGACAAAAGAGGGAATGTAAAGGTAGAAGGGGTAAACATATTGATAGACAGGAAGTGCCATCTTGAGAGGCCACTTTAGACAAGGATAGACTGTCTCTTTCCTTGTTTAAGAAGTCAAATTTAGTTTGGTTATGTTATTGTTTGTCCCAACTGTCACATGAAATTTTATTTATATTGAAGTTTTTTACCAATTGTGTCACTTTTTAGACTATTATCGTTAATATTTAATTAAAACTTTCTTGTCTGAAAAATATTTTACAGGTATTGTTAACAAGTGTTGGAAAATTTAAATTTAGCGCCTTTGCATTTCCGGATATACCCGCCATCAGAGGCCACTTTTTTGGTCTCCTTTTCATAACGATTAGATTCCCTCTTTTGTCTTATTGCTCGATGCTCACGGCTCAACAAATTAAAATGGACAGTTTTAACTAACAGCCCGTTTAGACGGCATGCACGATATGATAATTTAAACTACCTCTACTTGAAAATAAATTAAAAAATTTCATAGCTATGTATACGTTTTTGGTTTTGTCTGAATTTGTTTATTGATTCTCAAGTATTATTATATTACGAGATAAACTGGTTTAAATTATCGTATCGTGCCTGCAGTCAAATAGCCACTCTCATTATACTGTCAAACACAGATTAAACGTAGGTTGGTAACACAGCACACTTCCACCTGGCAGTGGCAGTCCCATGTTAATTAGTCAAACGATAATTGGCGCATTGTCTAGTGCCAGGGTGCGTAACTATATATACAGTTGGTAGTACAGTAAGTAACGTCACATGTCACCAACACAAAATATTTAAGTCTTAGGTCTGTTCTTTCTTAGAACATTTAGCCAATTACACTGGAATTACAGCCAAGAGATATTTTATTATATACGCGTAGAAATAATATTTAAAGATTTCTATTACTACAAATTTAAAAGAAATACACCATATTCTGTGATCAATCCAAACGGAGGTGACATTTTATTTTATGTTATGTCAATGCAAGGAAGAACTTGTTTGATGTTTGACCACCGAACAACGTTTGACTTTATTGACATAAAGTGACAACGAACAAAGCTTAGAAATGAAATTCCCTACCGCCTAACGGAAGGGTGTCAAATAAAAACGTGCGTTGACCTTGACTATCCTTGTTACTAATCACAGATAAATTAAACCAATGTTCAATAAACATAAATAATGTAAAGTAATTGGAAAATAGATACGTGTTATTATATTATTTCAATAAAATTATACAACAATAATTATACTCCAGGAATATAAATTTTAAAAGTTTTTCAAAGCAAGTCAAAGCGAACTTCAAATTACACATCAGTTATGTTGGTATTAGATATTAGTAGACGAATGCTGGCGAAGTGGGGCGAGCGTGTGAAAGGATGCTCGCTTTGTCTTGTGCTACCTCGTCCCGCTCCTGCGGTTAAACGATACACTTTATTATGATTATTTTTTAATTTATGACTAAAAAGAGTTTAAGCATTCCATAGTTAGATTTTAAGTTAGTAAGTTACGGTTTGCTATGTGTATTTTATTTATTTGGATAAATGATGTCTGACTGGACGAATGACTTTACATACAAGTTTTTAGAGGCTTATCAAAATGAACCTATTTTGTGGAATCCATTACACGCATCTCATAAAGATAAGAAAAAAGTTAATGATAGTTGGACACGCTTGGGCAAGAAACTTGCTATTCCTGTAGCCATTTTAAAAAAGAAAAAGGATTCCTTGAGAGCAACTTTTAGACAGCAGTTCCGAAAAAAGAGAGACTCGATAAAATTAGGTAGTACCGATGTATATAAACCTGTATGGTTTGCATATGAACTTATGGAGTCTTTTCTGGGAAATATCTATGAATGTGACACTACCGTCAAGACTGAATATTTGGAGGTATATTGAGTTATAGAAATTTATTAATTTTGTTTTACTTTATATGGAAAGAACAGTTTTTATGATTTAGGTAATAGTATACATAACAATAAGAGGTGAAGATAAATTTAAAAAATACAGTACTTAAATATTTTTATCATTAATCAAAGATATAGGTTAAATTTGACACTTATGTACACATCACTTTTTCAGTTGTTTTTAGTAGAAATTGCACAGATCATTTATGTCGTAGGTAAAAGTAATTTAGATGAACAGTCTCTACTTGGCTGTGTAAATATTTGAAACCATAAGGCAATAATAAAAAAAATGGGACATAATTTGAATAAATTTTATGGTACCATATTCAATTTCTCAAAATTTCAAAGTATCTACTTCAGAATCACTAATTCTTTCGTTATATTACATGCATTACTGTATGTTTTACATATATTGCACATAAGTATATAATAGGGGAATTTTCTAGATCCCTTTTTCACTTCAAACCATTCTACCAGTAATACTTGATTGTTAGATAAGTTTAATATTTCTAAACATTAACAACTTTCCCTATGATCTTTCATGTTTTAATCTACCAATATCAAACACTAAGTTACACCTTATCTATAAAAAATATTACCAACAAAAGAGTGTAGGTCATTCTTTGTTTGTTGATATTTTTTCTGTAACGTTTTTGATGATTCAAACCATAATTTCCTATATAAATAATCTCCCATATGAACTACAATTATATTGTTTGTACTAACACTTCCTAGAGTTACATATAGGTCCTATTGTTTATTTACAAAGTAGAAATTCCTTTTTATTGTTATATAAAATGAATTTCCATCAAGTAACAGTCAAATCCATCACTTATAATATAAAATGTTTGTAATATTGTAGCAAGGGTTTTCTCTTTGATTATTAGATTTGATTTTCTGTTCAGAATAATTTTTAGCTCTTCAGTAATGTGCCGTACTGTGCAAAAGCAACAATTTTGTTAGGTAGGGTAAGGTGGGGTTATTGGATCATGATTTTACAACAAATCTGCGTTTCGCTCAGATTTTTAGTTACCTTATGATCAAAGTATAAGTAAATTTTAAACTATTTGTATAAAAATATTACCTTTATTTAATACTAAATGTATGGAACCTTATTTTGATTAAAAGTATTACCGTAATAATAAAATAAATAATAAAATTGTATGTAGGGTGGGTGTAGTTACCTCAATTAACAGGGGTAACTGGAGCAGCCAGCGTAAAATCTCATAAGAGCTGGTAGAAATCATTGTGGGCTATCTGGGTCTGATTGCACATCTTTACACTTTTCAAAGAAGCCTCAAACATTAATTTAAATTGAGCGGATCTCATATAGCATATCAGGTTTATGAACAAATTTTACTCAGTTTGCAATTAACGACTTGTATTTAATGCCATTACATTAAAGAGTTTATAAACTTACATTTAAAGAGTTTATTAAAACTAAACAAATCAAAACTAATATCTTAATATATTCCTAAACAAAATTCTTCATGAAACAGAAACTGCAAATTGAATTGAAAAATAAGATTAGTAAAGAAGCGTTTATAATCTCATATAATGTCACACAAATTCTGCAATTCTTTCACATGAAAAAACCCTCTTTAGAAATAATATCTTCAACTGCACCAATAATGTCATCCTAATTATATTTTCCAATATCTGCTTTATCTGGCCACTTCCAAGATTTCTGCATTGATGAAATTTCAACCTGGTTATCTGTAAAGCTTAGATTTTTCTTGGAAAATAGACTTCTTCATAAATATTACATATTCACCAACTTTTTTGACAATTTGGTTAAGGCCTAGTGGCTGAAAATTTCCACAGGTCTGCTCATCAATATTATTAAAGAACATTTCAACTTTCTTCTTGCTATCTAAATATCTTTCATTTTCTTCTACAATATCTTGCAAATCAGCATCATCACAACTTTCTGATATACAATTAAAACTGTTCTTTTTCTTGTGTTTTAAAAAGCTTAGTGTAATGCTACTTCGTTTAGCTTTCGGTATAGCCTTTCTTTTCATGTTTTTTTTTCAATTTCTTTCATTTTTTCTTTCTCTTGTTCTTTTTTTATTAGGTAATTTTTGGCAGGTGATAATATCACAGTTAGTGACCCATCTTTTTTTTTCTTCCCTGAATTCTGTGGTCATTTATCTTTTTTCATCATTTCTAACAACAATTCCTTAAATGATTTACGTGTTTGTTAAGAAGGTCCAATTGGCGAGATAGGGCTTTCTTTTTCTACTTGAACTTCATTTGCAGAACTAGCTTCTGTTCTTTCATCCATTGCAAAGGTAGAGACAGAAATTTCTGGCTGTTCATTAGGATTAAAGCATTCAAGACATCTGATTGTACCATATCCGAAGAAGTATGGGATGCTTGTTGCCCTACATTTGAATAATTGTAGTCTTCTTGATTTCCAGTCGCTATAACAGAACTCGCATCTAGTTGTACTGTACTGTAGTGGGATTGGGAAGATTATTTTTATACCTAAGCTAATTATCTTTTTTGAATATTGATGTAGAAATTGCATCTTTGTTAGGACCTTATTTATCGGCATCATAAATTCCTGTGGCTTAAAATCCGTTAATAATATTAATACTATATATTTCATGTGCTACCTTGGTTATCATTTGTACAAATATTTCTTTAGGAATTTTTTCGCGAGGATTTTCCCTCTGACACCTTTGCCTTATTCCAATGAATTTTTATTTTCGGAAATTTATAGGGTGGCCACTTTTTTGCCGCTTATTGTTATACCATGCAAAAACAACTTATAACCTCAATTTTTACACAGCTGACAGGCAGTTGTCCATAGAGATTGGACTACCGCCTTTTTTAAGAATCAGTGCGTCATGCAAAAAAGACTGTACCACAAAGAGATTTTTACAACAAATATCATAGTGTTTCAACTGTTTTCAGATCTTATATCTTTAGATATTGTAGTTTTTTTTATGAAAATATTGATTTATAAACAAATAATAGAAATAGTAACAGAAAAAATATTATCAGAGTTTTTACTTTTTAGATGGGAAAACATGATGCCAATCAAGGAGACACCCTAAGTTTCTCAGACAGTTATAAAGACTATGAATCAGATGAAGAAATTAAGTATCAAGTCCTAGAGGCAACAACAACTGAAGCATCCACAACTGTAGCTGCAATCCCACAGCCATCCCATCAACAGGAACAAACAACAGAACTTCAGGGAGCAGTACAACAAATGCAAGAAGATTCGTCATTAAACAATGTTTTGAATAAAAGGCTGATGATGGGACACATAGATGATGAAGACGAATGCGAGCTCTATGCAAAAATATTAGCGAAAAAATTAAGAAAACTACCTGAGGAAGAACGGCAGATGATGATGTATGAAATTGACGGATTGTTTATTAAACGTTCTTATACTTTAGGTAATCTTAATGTTGTATCATATCAGACTGTAGATCTTAATAATGTATCATCCACTCCTTTAACAAAATAGGTATATATTTTTTTAATTAGTTATTTTATAAATAACTTTATTATTTAACCTTTTTTTATTTAAAAATATTGAATAAAGTATATTCATCTAATTCGGTATTTTATTTCCAATTTTCCACAACACACTAATACCAAAAATTAAATTTCTATCAAAACAAAATCAAAACTTCGGAATTAAATAAACAGAAGTTATTTTTAATAGCAATCTGTAAAATAGAATTAACAAACATAAAATGGGATATCATAGGCCTATCATAAACTTAACGAAAAGAAGAAAACCGAATACAGTTAAATCCGGTAATCTACTATATTATAAAGGAAATGAAAAGAATAGTAAATTTGGAGTAGGATTTATAATATAAAGCTATAAGTAAGCATGTCCAAATTATCAAAGGTATATCAGATCGTGTCGACTATGTCATACTTAAAATAAGAAGAACATCAATTAAAATTATCCAGTTTATGCCCTCACGACAGCTTATGATGACGAAGTTATCGAACTATTTTATGAAGATATATCAAAGGCTATGGAAGAACATAAAAATCGTCTTAAACTAGTAATTGGAGATTTCAATGCCAAACTGGGTATAAAACTAAACAAAGACGAAACTAAAATAGGAGATTTCGGGTATGGTCAGAGAAATGATAGAGGTGCTACTTTGATGAACTACCTAGAAGAAAAGTATCAAGAAGCCCCAACGAAAATGGACATGGATCAGCCTTAATGGATCCACAAAAAATGAGATCGACTACATACTGTTCCACGAAACGATGTATCATTAAAGATGTAACAGTTCTTAACAGATTCACAACAGATAGCGATCACAGGATGGTCAGAGCAAAAATTAGTATTGACGGTAACTACGAAATGAAAAGAAAAATAAGTAGAAACTGGGATCTAGTAGATAGAAACAAACCAGGGAAATATAAAGAGATATACAAAGCCCTATTAAAAGAACAACTTACCCAAAAATTAGACAGTGATGATAAAGTTATAGACGAAATAGACAACATACTTACAGTAACGATGATTACATCAGGAAAAGAAATAGCAAAAAAGGATCTAAAAAAGAACAACTATATATGAACATAAACAAAGAAGCTTATGGATAAAAGAAGAAAGCTGATCGAAGAAGGCAAAAGAAAATCTATAGAATATGTATAAGACAATAAGCAGAATGATAAACGAAAATAAGAGAAAAGGACAAGAAATAAAATATATAATAAGATATTTTTGTGTTCATGTTTATTTATTGGTACCTTTACCCTATACAGAGTGGCCCAAAAGTCTGGAAACGGCTAATTATCTCGTAAAATGCTAAACATAATTGTACAAAATTTGAGGTACACCTATTTTGGGATACGGAGATTTCATATTTGATATTTACAATGTTGCCAGATTTGCCATTTTCCTTATATTATTAGTAACTTTGGTTTTTCAAATACATCACCCTGTATATTCAGTCATTATTGGAATCTCCTATTTCGTACGAGTTTAACCATATGTAACACTTATGACTTTATGTAATCTGGAAGGTCATAAATACATAAAACCGAAGTCTGGCAACGCCTAAATTGTTTCAATAAATTTTTTAATACTAACTATTTTCAAAGACATTAAAACGTAACAATAATAGTTTAGAACATTTTTTAGCATAATAGTTACGTAAACATAGTAATTACGCTATTAAGTGTTCAAAATGTGCTCAATTTGTGAGTTGACAGCACCCTAATCGATGGTAGAAGGCGTCTACCACATTTCTCCATGATTGTCTAGAAATTATTTGAGATCCATTGATAATTCGTTGCCTTAGCTCTGCAAGACTTGCTGGTTAAGTTTTGTAAACTGAATTTTTCAAGTATCTCTAATAAAAATAATCTTTAGGATTGAGATCGGGTGAACGTGGAGACCATTAAATTCTACCTTGTCTACCAATTTATCGTCCAGGAAATATCTCATCTAAATAACGCCGAACATTTACACCAACTATCTGACGTTAAATTTCTTTCGACAAAAAATGACCAAATTGAATAAGTAACTACTATATCTGACCATACATTTAATTTTTGTGGTCTTTGAGTATGGTTTTCACGCATTCAGTCTTCAGTGTGAATTTACGTCACACCAGTACCTTAAATTGTGTCGATTTACACTTCCACACAGTGTAAAAGTTGCTTCATCAGAAAAACATATTCTGCTAACGAAATTTTAATAATTTTCAATTTTATCCATCATTACCTCAGTAAACTCTAATCTACGACCAAAGTCATCTTCACTTAATTCTTGCAATAAGTCAATTTTGTATGATTTAAATTTATTTTTACGTAATAAACGTACGACTGAAGAATGACCTACATCATGTACTTGTGCAACCCTGCCTGGGGATGTATGTGGATCTTCAACAAAACTTTGCTTATATCTGAAGTTTTGTTGTCATTGATAACTATTCGTTTCGGTCAACCTGATCGGTATCTATCTTTTACTTCTCCAGATTCCTCAAATCACCTTATAGTTTTTTTGTACCGTCGTCTTATGAATAGGAGGACGGTTTAGAGAACGGCATTTTAGAGAAGCAATTTAAATTGCAGAACTTTTTGAACCACAACTACTGTCAATTTTAGTTCATAATTTAAATGGTGAACAAATGTCAAAATCACAGCATTCTCCATTTAAATATTTAAATTTATTAAAATCTACATATTTTAAACTGTTTTATGTATTTAAGATCTTTTAGACTACATAAAATCAAGTGAACATATGGTTGAACTCGTATTGAACAGCTGAACTCGTCTGAAATTCACACTGAATGCGTGAAAACCATACTCAAAGACCACAAAAATGAAATGTATGGCCAGTTATAGTAGGTACTTATTTAATTGGGTCATTTTTTATCGAAAGAAATTTAACGTCAGATAGTTGGTGTAAATGTTCGGTGTTATTTAGATGAGATATTTCCCGGACGATAAATTGGTAGACAAGGTAGAATTGAATGGCCTCCATGTTCACCCGATCTCAATCCTAAAGATTATTTTTATTAGAGATACTTGAAAAATTCAGTTTACAAAACTTAACCTGCAAGTCTTGCATAGCTAAGGCAATGAATTATCGATGAATCTCGAATAATTTTAGACAATCATGGAGAAATGTGGTAGACGCATTCTACCATCGATTAGAGTGCTGTCAACTCATAAATGGAGCACATTTTGAACACTTAATAACGTAACTATTATGCTAAAAAATATTCTAAAATATCAATTGTTACGTTTTAATGTATTTGAAAATAGTTAGTATTAAAAAATGTATTGAAACAATTTAGGCGTTGCCAGACTTCTGTTTTATGTATTTAAGACCTTCCAGACTACATAAAATCATAAGTGTTACATATGGTTGAACTCGTATTTAATAGGAGATTCCAATAATGGCTGAATATACAGGGTGATGCATTTGAAAAACCAGTTACTAGTAATATAAGAGAAACTGAAAATCTGGCAACATTGCAAATACCAAATATGGAATCTCCGTATCCCAAAATAGGCGTATCTCAAATTTTGTATAATTATGTCTAGTAATTTACGAGATAATTAGCCGTTTCCAGACTATTGGGCCACTCTGTATATACTTAATATATTATATCAATAATATATCATTTACAAGTATATATTTCTTTTCTATATCCTTTTTAATGTACATAAATCTCTCCAGCGTCAAATAAATTAGAATCTCGGAACTGGCACGCTTCCAACCATTGCATTTCCACGGTCCTCATAAGTTTAACTTTAAAACTATTTCGTTGATTAGATCTAATTATACCTGTAGCATTTACACCTCGTAACTCTTGGTATAGACAGCACATGGTAATATTTTAGTGCAAGGATGAATAAAACGAATTATACTGTTTTAAAAAATGATAAGATTGGAAGGTATGTTGAGGTTTTATTATATAATATATTTTTTATTAATTGTTACTTATAATTTGTTCTACTAACATCCTTCGAGACCTGAATTTTTAGTAATTTAATTACGATTACCGGTTGATAAAAATATCCGATTGCTCTGATATAAGAAATAAAATTTTTTAAATAATAAAATTTATTTATTGAGCTCAACAAGTCTTGCTGACCTAAGTCTCAAACAGATTTTATTATAACATTTCCTATTCTTCGAGCATTTTTCATTTATTCTCATTCCTTGGAAAGATTCGAACGTAGTTATGAGGTTCGAATCGGTTTGTAAATGCCCCTTTGTCCACTTCTTGTCGATCAACGATGATCTTCTTCTTTGTCAACCATTTTCCATGCACTCCTGAATGTAGGTCTCTCCCAATTGCTTCCATCTTTCCCTATCTTGCGCCAATCTAATCCACTGTTTGCCTGCCACTGCTCTTATATCATCTACCCATCTTTTTTGAGGCCTTCCCATGCTTCTTGTTGTCATCCTTGGTCTCCATTCTAGAATTCTCCGTGTCCACCTGTTGTCATTATATCGGGCTACGTGACCTGCCCAGCGCCATTTCATTTTTCTAATTTCTTCCACAATATACCTTATCTTCGTTCTACGTCTTATCTCGATGTTTCTAATCTTGTCTCTTAGTGATATTCCAAGCATGATTCGTTCTATTGCTCTTTGCGTTGTTTCTAATTTTTTGACAGATTTTTTGGTAAGTGCTACTGTCTCCAAGCCGTAGGTACAAACAGGTAGTATGCATGTGTTATACACCTTTTTTTTAAAGTTTATAGAAATGGAGGTGTTTTTCAAGATATGTGCTAGTTTGCCGAAAGCGCCCCAAGCCAGTTGTGTTCTTCTTTTAATTTCAGCATCTTGATTTGGTTTTCCTAGTTTGATAACATGACCTAGATATACATAATGTTCCACATTTTATATGGTATGATTTTGTATTGTTATATTTGTCTGTTCTCGGCTCAGTATTTTTGTTTTGCTGTATTTCATTTTTAAGCCTACCGATCCTGAAACTGAATTTAATTGTTGTAACATATCATTTAGTTCTTGGATATTATCGGCTATTAAAACTATGTCATCTGCGAATCTCAGGTGGTTTAAGTTTGATCCGTCGACGTTGATACCCTTATTGTTCCATTCCAGTTTCTTAAAAATATCTTCTAGAGCAAGGGTAAATAGTTTGGGAGAGATGGTGTCTCCTTGTCTTATTCCCCATTTGTAGTCTTATGGGATTAGTTTTTGTGCTTTCGTCCAGCTTTATCTGCATGGTGGCATTTTCATATATGTTTTTAATTATGTTAATGTATCTTGAATCTATGCGTGCATTTTCTAGAGATTCAAGCACTGCCCATAATTCGATGGAATTGAATGCTTTATGGAAATCGACGAACGCCATATGAATTGGAACATTATATTCGGTGCATTTTTCTATCAGTGTTCTTACGGTGTGCAAGTGGTCTATGGTAATAAAATGTTTTCTGAATCCAGCCTGCTCGATAGGTTGATAGAAATCGAGCTTATGTGTTAGGCGGTTGGTTATGATTTTAGTTAGTAATTTATACAGATGTGATAGCAAGGATATTGGTCGGTAATTCTCGATGTTTGCTCTGTTTCCTTTTTTGAATAGTAAAATGACTTCGGAGTTGTACCATTCTTGAGGAATATTTCCTTTATCAATTACTTTATTAAATAAAACATTTAATACCTGTTCCATTTTTCTGCCACCAATTTTCAACATTTCAACTGTAATCTTATCCTCTCCCGGATATTTATTCGTTTTAAGTTGATTTCAACGATGATAAATATTATGATCAACGATGATAAATATAATAAAAGGTTGAAGTTGTGGAGTAAAAGTGTTAATTTATTGACAGCTACTGGTAATTACACAATATGATGTTCGTTAGGTAACTACTGGTAATAAACTGCACTCAAATGAGCTCAAATCCCCAATTTATAATCTCACAAATAATTCATACCTCAGCACAGAGGTTATTGCTTTCTATCATACCATACCAACAAAATTTGAACTATTTCCTTACATTACAATTTAATCTAGGCCTTAATTGCGACACTTAAGAAGTTCAATTAAAAAATATATTATTCTGCAATTTATTTAGTTGTAGGTAAATGAAATAATTATTAAAATATTATACGATGTGATTTACAATGTCTCACTTATACACGACGAAACTATGAAATATTAAGTAGTTAAGAATAATGTTAGATTACAAATTAAGGGGTTAATTTGTGATTGAACATCCCTAGATATGAAAACTCCTTCCTTTTATTTGAAAGTTACCTTTCCTTTCATTTACTGTTTCCTCCTTTTTATATATTTTATTTTTCCTTTCTCCCCTTGAGCTTAAATGTTTTTCTTCTTTTATTATATGCTTCATTATTTTTTTTTAATTTTTCTTTACTAATCGATATTAAGTAGTGTTATAGCATCTGCGAATGCTATGCGCTGATGCCCACTTTTAAATATTGTTTCCTGAGTTTTTATCTTGCTTTTTCTGATTATTGCCTTCGGTACCAGGTTCAATCTGGTGCAGTAGCCTAAACCAAAGCAAAATTCTTTAGATCTCTTTATTTTAAACCAGGCATCAAAATAGTAATATCAACATTGACTATGATATATCGCATAAAACATTAACTTTGCTTTCCATAAGAATTAGAAGGTTACAATTTGATATTTGTGATTAATTTAAAATAATTAATGGAATTATCGTCAGACCTGAACCTCTACAATTGAAAGATTTCCAGTCGGAGGACTCGCCAAAACCTTGTATTTGGACTTAATTTTCATAGGACAAATTTCATAGGACAAATAAATAGTTACCGTAGTGAGTTGGACTATTTTTATTATCACATGATTTGTGCTTTTAAACTTTTGGTGGCTAATGCTAGGTTTTACTCATTAAACTAAAATTAAATTTAAGCGTTTTGTTGCATGTGAGTTTTCATTGTTTTTAATGAATTTAATAAAGCATTTATTTGTTTCTTTTATCACATACATATACGAGATCTTAATCGAGTCTATAAAATATGGTACAAAAAAATAAAACATTGGATAAATATACAGATACAGTTCGCCAAATATAGCTAAAATGTGAAAACGCGTGACGATCATGATGCGCATTCGTCAAACGACAGACCTCGAACTCGCACTAGCACTGACGGTCCAGACCGTTTGTATGTACGTTCTCACTTCATTGTTAGCGCAGGCAAGTGGAATTTCACACTTTCAGCTACATTTGGTGAACTATACAAAGGAATATTGAACAGAATTCTCGAACATAACTTAATTTTAAACTATACCTTTTCAGTAAAATTGTGCCAATTTTCCATTGATATTCAACTTTAGTATTTAAAATCAAATAGTGATCTTTCAATGTTTATATATTGTTTGTAAGTACAAAGATGACGTTTTATCTTTTTGCATATTTTGCTTATCATATATTTTTACCAACAAATTTCTTTGGCCCTATTATACCTACTATTATTAAATGTAGGTAAATTTAATTTATACGATTTTATTTTAGATACTTGGTTGCCTCCAGAAACATTAAAGCTGGAGAAGTTATTATTTTCGAAAAGCCATTACTAATTGGACCACCAATATCTGGATTATTAATATGCTTTAATTGCTGCAAAGAAATTAAAAGAATTGCATATGTACTTTGTGCATCTTGTGGTACAGCAATATTATGTAATGCCAAATGTATAGGTATGTACTCATAATTATTGATTGACTCACAATTGGCCTCATTTAGCATAATTAGAGTCGCTTCTTTGATTTTTATTTTGTCGCAAATTCCTCGGCAGAATGTAGTAGGATCTGGTTACCGATATTGAAAGAGGAAGTTATTAATAAGAAAATACCAGTATTAGTAAGTCAGTAACATATAGAAGGATACATAATTTATGTTTTTTAAATAACATAACATATAAAATCAGAATTTTGATGTTTGTTGAAGGTAAACTAAATTCACGAATTTAATACTTACAATGTCGGGATAGTATTATGAGGTTTTTTTCCTGGTTTTTCCCTCATAATTTACTATGGAATCACTAACAGGAGAATTTTACTGTCATCATGTCATGTGTTTGTCTTTTTAAAGACGAATTACATGCTATGATTTTTTCTGACGGATATTCTCAAGTTAAAGTTGATTTCATGTAATCGAATGAACTATCTTATAAGTAAAGTCGTCCCAGGAGCGCAACTCAACAATATTGGCAATATCATTTTAAAGTCGTCTACTTTAAAATGCATAATGTATGTCTGAATTGTCAATATAAATGAGTCAGATAAAATTAAATTGTTAGAAGAATTTTTCACTATGTAACAAAAAACAAAATTTGTTTAATTTACTCTTTGTATTTTGAGAACGATTTCCGAAGTGGAAATTGAAATGTCAATAAACGTATTTTTATCTTTAATTGTGGCTTATTCCCAGTTAAATAGTAATTAATTTACAATGCCATAAGAAAATAGCTTCAGAACAATAATATGAGTCTATTCTAAATTTAATCTTTGAAACTTGCCAATCTTGCCGCATTTGACACTATATAAAACCTTATGATTAGACTTGGGCAAATATGCAAAAAAATTGAAGAATATGTATATTAATATGCATTAATTTACCCAAAATATGCAATATATCTGAAGTTTTTTAAAGAAAATATGCGTTAAATATGCATTTATTTAAAAAATATGCAATAAATATGTATTTTTTTAGAGAATATGCATTAAATATGCATTTTTTTTAGAAAATATGCATACTGTTAATTCACAAAATCCCCAGATATTTGCATAAAATATGCAAAATATGCAATATATATACATTTTGCATATTTGTCCAAGTCTACTTACGATTAATTGAAAAATTAATGCACTTGAATAAAAATGTTAAATATTTTTAATTCACTATCTTACAGGTAAATTTCACACCAAAGAAGAATGTGAAATTTTTGCAGCAAAACAAATTAACGGTCGATGTATTGCAGACAATTGTCAAATTATCTTCCCTCTACGATGCCTATTACTTAAAGCTACAAATTTTGACTCCTGGACAGAATTCATGAAGTTAGAGTGCCATTTAGAAGCTAGGAGAGACACGCCTATTTGGAGAAGACACAAGACAGATGTAGAAGAAATACTAAGGTATAAACAAGTTATTTCAAATATAATCAACTACAGTAAGACCTCGATATAACGGACTTGCTGATTTTTCATCCAGAATTCGATTTTTCATATTTGGAGGCTTGTGTACTCTCAGGCAAAGTACGCAATAACAAACTAGTTTCGTCAGCATTGTAAATCTGAGGTTTTAATAGCATTTCGTTACTTATATATTCTACTAATTTGTGCCTAAAAGGTTCTATTTCTTCTTTTGGTGCACTTAGAACTTCGTCGTAAATTATTTTATTCATGATTCCGTGCCTTTTATGAAAGCGCTAGAGCCATTCATCATTTGCTCTGAATGGTATGTCCATATGATCTGCTAACTTAATTGTAGCAGATTTTAATTCGACTGCTCGTACCGGGACCCCACTTGAACGTTGTTGGCCGTACCATTTTAAGATTCTGTCTGGCTATCCTCGGTCAGTTTATTTTCAACTTTCACTTTTGCTGTTTGGTTCCAATAGAGGTTACATATGATTCTAATGTGTCTACTGTCTATGTTTTTATTTAATAAAATTTCTTTAAGCCGATTATGCTGCACTCTGTCAAATGCCTTCTCAAAATCAATGAAACAGGCATATACTTCCTATCTAAGCATCTCTACGAAATAATGCTTACTGCAAATAGAGCATCTCGTGTTCCCAGTCATTTCCTAAATCCCATTTGTGTATTACTTATGCCTTCATCTAATTTCTTATGTATTCTATTGTGAATTACTTTTAAAAACAATTTCAAGGCATGACTCATTAAGGCTATGGTGCGATGTTCATTGCACTCCTTTGCATTGGCTTTTTTGGGAAGCAGTATGAATGTTGATTGGAGCCATTCTTTAGGTCTTATACCTGTTCTATATATGATATTGAATAGATCCAAAAGAAGATCAATATATTCAGTATTCACAATTTTGAGTAATTCGATAGAAACTTCATCAGGCCCGGGAGATTTACCACCTTTAGCTTGTTTCATTGCATATTCAATTTCTTCTCGTATAATATCAGGCCCAGTATCATCCTTAAATTCTTTAGGTGCTTCTGTTTTCTCTTTGCTATCAAAAAGTTGTGCTATATATTGTGTCCATCTCTGCATTTTTTCGTTTATATCTGGTATTAGTGCACCACTTTCATATCTTAGTTGCCTAGTTTGAAGTATTTTTCTCATTCCTGTTAATTCTCTAATTCTTTTATACATGTTAAAAAAGTCATATTTTTTCTCAATTTCTTCTAGTTCTTGGCACCGCTCATGTAACATTCTCTCCTTAGCTTCTTTTATTCTCTTTTTAATTATTCGATCAGTTTCATTATATTTAATTGGATTTTTTGTTTTGAATGATTTTCTTTCATTCATTAATAGTAGTATTTCTTCAGTAATCCAGTCTTTATGTTTTCTATTCTTTGGTTTTAAGTTTTTATTTGCTGTTTTAATTATAAATGAGAAGAAATAATAAGAATATACAAAAAGCATCAAATAAGCACAAAAATTTAAAAAAGGCATACAAAGTTAAAAAAAAATAAAGAAAAGCATAAAATAGTGTTGTCAAATGACTTATTTTTGCATATTTCATTCATATTTAAAAAGAAAATATTCCTGCTTTTGTTGTTTATGTTTAGAAATCCATACTTTATAAATTATTATTGTTAAGTAAATAAATAAAATATATCGAATCGGTTGTGTAGATATATGATTCCCACTTTATCTGCTAGAAGTTCCAGGTTCAAATCCCGGTCGAACTTCCAAGTTTATTCCTGGGTATGTAACACACGTTGATGAGTGACGGAGTGATTGAGTGTAGTAGCAAAAGGAGCTTTAGTTCGATCTGCGATCTGGCATCACCTTTGATAATATCTGCTGCAGGCTGAAACCTCAGGAAGAAATAATTTTAGACTATGGTCTATAAACGCCGAATATAATCTATAATTGCATAATTATAAAAACAGTGACCGCATATGCATACATTCCTTGAAGTAGTACATATTGTTCTATTTGTGTTTTCAGAGAAATGAATATCATATCTGAAGAAGATATCAATGCTGAGTTAATTCAAAAAATTTGTGGGATTTTGGATGTTAACACCTTTGAAGTAAGGCCACCAAATAGTACTATATCAACAATAAATCCTGAAAAACAGTGTTTAAGAGGTAAAATAGCTTTAATTGTTTAAGATCGTATCAATCATATTAGAATATTTTTATTCTACGAAGATTCTTTCCGGAAAGAATATTTCCTTATATTTATCCATTTTGTCGCCTTTTGCCAAATAAAATGTGCTTTTATGTTTCCATTTTACGATCAATACATTAATTATTATATCGCATTGGATTTTATGTCCTATAAATTAAATAATCACCGATTAGACTTGTCATTAATTAAAATTTTATTCCAGGTCTATACATAAAAGCAGCATTAATGACACACGATTGTACTGCGAATACATTACTATCCGTCGATGATGACTTTACTATGACTGTGAAAGCTAGTGTTGACATTCCAAAAGATGCCCTTATATATTTTAATTATGCCAATGTGTTGCAAGTATGATTTTTTTGATAATAAATTAGGCTTAGTTTGTTTAATAACATATTGACAAGATCCTTTAAACATAGCCATAAATCTTCAAGAATTAGAATTTGTTATATTTGATTAAAAAGCATCTCGGCTGGACCAGTTGACATACCACCAATATTTATAAAAAACTTACCATTTATAGCTAAACTAGTTTCACTAGATTTATTTAATATTTGTTTTCTAAAACATAAATTGTTTGACCTTTGGTCCCAGGCAGTAATAATTCTCACCATAAAGCCAAATAAACCTGAAGGTAAACCCACTTCCTACCGTTGTATCTCGTTTACCTGTAATAGGTGACGAATTTTGGAAAAATTTTTAAACGTTCGTCTAATATGGCACAAAATATAGAATTTCAATTAGTCGTTCTCAAGAAAGACTATTTATATATTTCCAAATAAAACACAGTACTTGTACAACAGCAGCAACAAAATATCAGCACTAAAATTGCGAGTGGTACAAAGGCTCATGGAGAGATCGATTCTTGGCGTGCCAAACAAAGACAAAATAAGGAATCAAGACCTAAGGAAAATAACAGGTATCACTGAAATGGAATTGGGCAGGACATATAGCAATACTAAAAGACTCAAGATGGACCAGAAAACTAATTGACTGGAGCCCAAGAGAAGACAAACGCAGCAGAGAACGACCGCCAACACGCTGGATGGACGACATTAAACGAATATCCAAGAAATATCAACAAGATGCACAGAACCGTAAAGAGCGGCGAAAAATGGGAGAGACCTATGTCCAGCAGTAGACAGAAGAGGTTGCACGATGATAATGATGATGATGACTTGTACAGCAAAAATTAGCTTCAGAATTTAGGGCAGACTGGAAGAGGAGTAGAACTCCAACACAAGGATTACCAGAGTGTAGACGACTACTTATAAAAGCCCGTGAAGGACTGACTGATCTGATACTAAAATAAAAATAAAAACTCTTCAATTCACACTTGAAATGGTATGAGTACAAGAGATGCTTTGTTCGGCTTGAATGTGCTGGCTCAGAGATGCATGGACATGAATCAGGATATGTACTTATGTTTTGTAGACTTTGAAAAGGCATTTGATAAAGTTCAACATAAAAAGCTTGTAGATATATTAAAAAGCAAAAATATTGACAGTCGTGATCTGAAAATTATATATAATTTATATTGGAATCAAACTGCCAAGATAAGAGTTGACAGCCAGTACACCGAAAATATCAAAATACAGAGAGGAGTCCGCCAGGGTTGCGTGCTGTCCCCACTACTTTTCAATGTCTACAGTGAAGCGGTATTTCAAGAAGCGCTCTCAGACTCAATAGAAGGTATATCTATCAATGGAGAAGTTTTGAATAACTTACGTTTTGCAGACAATACAGTAATAATTACGGATAACAACAATGATTTACAGAACCTAATGCAACGCCTTAATGAACGCTGTCATGAGTACAGACTGAAGATAAATTTAAAGAAAAATAAATGCATGATCATGACTAAATCTGCACATGCAAATATCCAATTGACTATTGAAGATACTGCAATTGAGAAGGTTAATAACTATAAATATTTAGGAACATGGATAACATCAGATGTAGACCAAACCAAAGAAATTAAGACACGTATTGAAATAGCACGTACATCATTTATTAAACTTAAAAAGTTTCTTTGTTGTCGGGATATAAGGTTAGAACTATGCCTGAGAATGCTTCGATGTTACGTGTTTTCTACTCTTCTTTATGGTCTGGAAGCTTGGACACTCAAACAAGTTCATCTGAATAAGCTGGCCGCCTTTGAATTTTGGTGTTACAGAAGAATCCTACGAATATCATGGGTTCAAAGAATGTCAAACATGGAAGTAACTAGAAGGATAGGAAATGGGGCGGAAATAATATTAACTATTAAAAGACGAAAACTTGAGTACTTGGGACATGTGATGAGAGGGCAAAAATACGCATTATTACAACTTATTATGCAGGGCAAAATCCGAGGTAAGCGAAATGTGGGAAGACGAAGAATATCCTGGCTTAAGAACTTAAGGGAATGGTTTGAATGCAGTAGTGCAGAACTTTTTAGAGCGGCAGTCAACAGAGTCCGCATAGCCATGATGATTTCCAACCTTCGATAGAAGATGGAACTTAAAGAAGAAGAATTCACACTTAAGATATTTTAAATCTAAGATATTTTAGCCTTATTTCTTCTGATGTTCCGCTTCTGCATCATCTACTGTTTGAACCGCATCCTCTTCGGGTATTTGGTTATTTGTGTCATGGATTCCCTGACTTCTTTTACTGTATGTACTTACTTGTTTCTGGTATCGTATCTTCTTTTCTGATTGGTTATCTTGGAATGGATTGGATTTTTCGGCAACCACCTGGCTAGACCCTGATCAGATGGTCGATCAGTCAGTGTTTTTCTTTGTACATCGATTTTTGTCGAGAATGTCCCTGGTATTTAGGAGTCTTCTTATGGCTTGGTGGAAGAAGTATATTGTTCTCAGCCAACTTTCTCAGTGGTGTCTACTAGAGCCTTTCTTCCTTCCTTCTGCCTTCCCATGTTAATCCGTCGATTATTCTGTAACACCATGTTTCTGTTCGTTCTAATTTCTTTTAGTTAGTCTGTGCTGGTGAACTTCATACTGGGATTACATTAAGTATCACCGATCTAACGTAGGCATGTTAAAGTTGGATTTTCTTGGCCTTCGATAGTGGGCTGGACCTGAACGTGTAAGGTTGAACTAGTCTTTTTGCGACATTAGCTTTTACCTTGATTTGTTGTGTATTCTTCGTGATGTTTCCTCTCATTGTAAGGTTGACTACTGGTGGATTATGCTGCAGTGTGAAGATAAGGAACTGCGTCTTTTCGGAGTTGATCTTAATTTTCTATTTAACCGTGTCTGAAATTCTTCCTTAGTGATTTTTTAGTATCTAGAGAATTGTTCTGTCATCTTTTCTGATATGACAGATCTGACCTGAACATGACTCATATTTATACACAAGTGTTAGGCTGGCGAATAACGATATTTGAGATTTCCATGTCAATTCACGAATGGGAATGATTTCGAGGTGGGGGCAAAGCGCATCAGCGCAAGAGCGCCTTTTATATCAATGTCTCTGTAGGAACATGTGAAGGACTGGATTGAAATGATGATCTCACTTAAAAATCGCTCTTTTGTATACATGAGAGTTGATCCCTGTAGTAACATTTTTATTTTTTGACTGTGATTTATACTGTGTCAATTGTTGTTAATTAGAGTTGTAGAAAAGAAAACAATTTTTAAAGAGCATCTCGTGCTTAGGCGATAGCAGCACTATCAAAAATTATTGAAAGACTTATAAAAGTTCGACTTATGCCCTTTCTCCTTAAATATAATATTTTATCGCAAAATCAGTTCGCCTTTTTGTCTAATAAATGCACTAGTGATGCCATATTTTCTGTATTACATGATGTATATCTATCACTAAACAGTAACCTCTCCTCCGCCACCGTTTTCTGCGACTATTCCAAAGCCTTTGACTGCGTAAATCACGACATTCTATTAAAAAAATTAACTTTCTATGGAATTCGGGGTGTGTCTTTGAACTGGTTCAAAACTTACTTGGTAGGTAGGAAACAATAATTGGTTAGAATAAATGACACCGACTCTAGTTGTAAAGATATTGAGTGTGGAGTACCGCAAGGTTCAGTATTAGGTCCCATTCTTTTTTACTTTTCATTAATGACATCACTTACTTGAAAATTAAAGGGACAATTTTTCTATTTGCTGATGATACCAGTATTACTTGGAGCAGCTCTGATATTTCAACGCTTCATTCAAATATAACCACTGATTTACTTATAATCAAGGCTTGGTCAGACTCCAACTTACTTAGCTTTAACGTGGATAAGACTGTAGCATTATCTTATAAAGGAGTCATGCAACCCTTGCTTTTAAATGAGAGCCAAATCAATATCGTAAATTCCGTGAAATTTCTAGGTATTCTCATTGACAGTGATCTCAAATGGTCCTTGCATACTGACTCCTTAAGGAAGAAACTAGCCTCAGCTTGCTTTGCAATAAGATCTGTTTCGAAGAAACTAAATTTATCTTCTGCCAAAATGGCATATTTCTCATTGTTCGAGTCCCATCTTCGATATGGGCTTCCATTTTGGGGTTCTAGTGCAGCGGCCCAATTTGATACTATTTTTAAGTTGCAAAAAAGAGCAATCCGTTATCTATTTGGTCTCAAACAAACAACTCATTGCAAGACCTACTTCAAAAATCACGGAATTTTGACGCTTCCCTCTTTATTTATTTTGGAAACGGTTTGTTTGATTCGAAAGCATCTAAACATTTTTCTCGATAGACCTGACCATGGCTACTCCATTAGCAATTCGGATTGTAACGTTTATTTGCCGATCCCGTCCACTCAGCTAGTAAAGAATTCTATTCTATATCGTGCAAAGAAACTTTATAATCACCTTCCAAGAGAAATTAAATCCGCAACATCCTTCATTAAGTTTCGTAAGGTGACAAAAATCTATCTCTCAGAAAGACCATATTATTCAGTTGACGAGTTTTTTAATGTATAACAAAGAAACAAAATTAGTATTGTTTATAATTACATTTGGGTGTCTCAAGCAGTGGCTACAATTTGTCTCATTTGTTGTTGTCTGTACAAATTATGTAGGTTATACAATAATTTTACTAATTTAAAATTGTGTTATTCTGTTTTTTACTATATTTGTTTTTGTTTTATACTTTTTGTACTATTTGACTGATTTATTTTTTAGCTTTGTCCATAAAATTGTTCAATAATTTTCAGTGACAATAAAGCATATTTCTATTCTATAATTTGTTGCCAACAAATATACGCTAGAACTACTATATTTTAGACTTTTAGAAGAAGAGTGAATTATACTAAAGACTTGTAATATCCAATCTATGCCGAAAATATTAAAATAAAAAGCAAAATAAGATGGTAGTTAGTTAATTAGATTAGTAATTTATTTTGCCAGGCACTAATAATATCTTTTTTAAAACCAATAAATAGCCTTTTAACCCATGTAACTTATTTTACAGGGTAGTCTAGATAGAAGAGAACATCTTAGAGAAGGCAAATATTTTGAGTGCTCCTGCAAAAGATGTTTGGATCCTACAGAATTAGACACTAATATTAGCTCTATAAAATGCCATCTATGTCCAGAGGGTTTTGTCAAATCTGTTAAACCAAGTGATCCTAAATCAGAGTGGAAATGTTCTGGATGCGGAAAATTGTTTCTTCATTCCTTAGTAACTATTATAGTTGATGAAGGGAAAAGATTAATTCAAAACTTAGGTAAGTTTATTTTGATAATTATATTTTGACAAAGGTTTTCGATCTAACAACTCAAGTTATTAAGTTTTTACTTTTCTTGGCCGTCTTACTGCAATGTAATATGTGCGTGAGATATGTTCAATTCTATGAAGTTATCGACCTAAGAGAAAAGGAAAATAAATTAACTCTAATAAAATACTAATGCATTCATTTTAGAAGAGGAAAGTATTGGATGGTCCCAAGATGTAATGTTCCTTTACTTAATTAATCGAAAAACGTTTCTAGTGATGATTTGTGTATATAAAATAATAATTTAGAATCACTAGGAGATAGGCAACTCCTATTACTTACCGAAATAGTTAATTCAAGTTCTTAAAGTTGGTAAGACCTGAATAATGTAGCCTGCGCCGTTACGATTTAATATAGTGAAGTCGTTTTACCCTGTCGTATTTCCGATTAATGCCCGAAAAATAATTTATGACTCTAGTTCATCGAACAAAAAGACAAAAGAGGAAATGTAAAGGTAGTGGGGGCCAACATATTGTTAGACAGGAAGTGCGATCTTTAGAGACCACATTAAACAAGGAAAGAGAGTCTCTCTCCTTGTTTGACATCAAATTTACTGAAATGAAAACCTACTGACCAATAAAACGGTTCAACTGGCTGCCTACGCCGATGATATTAATATTATGAGTAGAACATCAACAGGAGCACAGGAAGCATACGCAGAGTTAAAAACACAAACGAAAAGGCTAGGTCTGGAAATTAACACAGAAAAAACAAAAATAATGGTACAGACGAGAAGAAATATAATCCCACAAAACATTATACATGAAGATGACATTGAAACGGTTGGAAAGTTTGCATACCTGGGAGTAGAAATATATGCCGATGGAGCAGAGGATGGAGAAATACGAAAAAGGATAACGCAGGCAAACAAAGCTTATTTTGCCCTCTCCCATATATTTCGGTCTAAAAGTGTCCACCGAAATACAAAGATGAGAATCTATAAAACTTTAATTCGGCCAATAGCATGTTATGGCAGCGAAACATGGGTCCTGAAAGAAACATCCAAAAACAAACTCGACACATTCTAAAGAAAAGTACTGACGAGAATACTAGGACCTGTGAGGGAAAACGGAATCTTCAGAATTCGATATAACAACGAGCTCTATCAACTGTATAAGGAAACACCCCTGTCAGACTTCATTAGAATACAAAGATTGCAATTGGCTGGACATGTGATACGAATGGGAGAGGATAGGCTACCAAAACGAGCACTGAACGCCAGAATGCAGGGAAAGAGACCAGTTGGAAAGCCAAGAAAGCGCTGGGAAGACACAGTAAGCAGCGACGCACAAGCACTTTTAGGAGTCCGTGTATGGAGAAGAGCAGCCACAGACAGACAAGGGTGGAGGCAAAAAATAAAGGAGGCCAAGGCTCATTTTGGGCTGTAGTGCCGTAGAAGAAGAAGAAAGGTAGTGGGGGCCAACATATTGTTAGACAGGAAGTGCGATCTTTATAGGCCACATTAAACAAGGAAAGAGAGTCTCTCTCCTTGTTTGACATCAAATTTAGTTGGGTTATGTTATTGTTTGTCTCAAATGTCACATGAAATCTTATTTATATTGAAGTTTTTTAACAATTGTGTCGCATTTTAGAGTATTATCGTTAATAATTAATTAAAACTTTCTCGTCTAAGACACGTTCTGAAAAATATTATATAGCTACTGATGATAAGTGTCGGAAAATTTAAATTTGGTGCATTCGCATTTTCCGATATGTCCGCCATCAGAGGCCACTTTTTTGGTCTCTTTTTCATAAGGATTAGATTCCCTCTTTTGTCTTATTGCTCGATGGTTTGTCCCAAATGTCACATGAAATAATATTTATATTGAAGTTTTTTAACAATTGTGTCGCATTTTAGAGTATTATCGTTAATAATTAATTAAAACTTTATCGTCTAAGACACATTCTGAAAAATATATAGCTAAAAAATAGCTACTGTTGATAAGTGTCGGAAAATTTAAATTTGGTGCATTCGCATTTCCGGATATGTCCGCCATCAGAGGTCACTTTTTTGGTCTCTTTTTCATAAGGATTAGATTCCCTCTTCTGTCTTTTTGCTCGATGCTCTAGTTACAGCCACTCTGTTATGCTTTTCCTTTTCTACCAGCTTTGTGGTACCGAACCTCCTATTGGTCGACATATTTAAGTTGGGGAACCTTTTCTACTAATAATAATAAGATGGCACTTTATCTCAAAACACATTTTATTTTAAAGTTAAATAAGATATTTAAATTCTTCTATTTTTTAGATCACAATAATTTAGAAGCTTTTGAAACTTTGCATACAAGGCTTTTGAGGACTTTCCATCCCAATCACCATTTACTATTGGAAATGCAGCAAAATATGATTGGACTATATTCGTTATATCCTCCAAATGTAACAAATTTAAAAAAGAAAATCGTTAATTGTCAAAGTTTAATAAGAGTTTTGTCAGTAATAGAACCTGGAATATCCAGAATGAAAGGTTTGTAAGGTATTACTTGCACTATCTCATTTAAAACAATTTTGCAACTTGGTGTCACGTCATTAAAACGATATAAAGGCTCCCTTTTATGATTCAGATACTATTTAGAGGAAGGGGTACGATAGAAGCACATTGTATAACCAAATCATCATCAGTGGTAAACGGTCCTAGCTGAGCCATAACTTTCCTCAAACTTGACTTACTTGGTGTCGGATTTCGAGTATGAAAAAATAGAGTACGTCTTGCACGGCTGCTTCTCTAGACAAATGAGCTAGCCAAATTTTTATCCAAACAACTATATCCTCGAATTGGAAGTCCCTCTGTAAGGCACCGAAAAAATGGATAAGTGGTCGTAGTTTTCCAGGTACTTTGTTCCCTCTTGGTGATATAGCACTTCAACATACAAATCGAGTCTGCGATCCAGGCTACTAAGATACCGTACAAGCTCCACACCAGCAGCTAACTTTACCATAAATTTATTCTTCAGTTTCTGAGACTGTCCAGTGCCGGATGTTTCAGCGAACGAGAAGTCCCTAAAGCCACCACTCTCAGAAACAACTGACGGCCTCGAAGTAGCTGCGTAGTCACTTCCTGCCCTACTGCATATAAGATCTAGTGGTCATAATAACTTCAGTATAAGGAATGTGGTCTTCTTCTTCTTCTTATTTTTTGTAGGTAGGCTTCAAAGCCTATTCCTTCTTCAATATTAGCCTCCTAAATTGTTTAAATTACCGCACCATCTTTTTATTGGTCTGCCAATACTTCTTCGTCTATTTGGTGACTTATCTCGTGCTATTCGTATTATCCTATCCTCTGTCATTCTATTAATGTGTTCGTTCCACAAACTTGTTTCCGTTTTGTCACCCATCCTTTTATGTTTTTTATAGCATTCTCTTCTTGTTTTTGCTTCTCTCCCTATTAAACAGAGTTTTCCCTAATTTTCGTCGAAGTATTTTCATCTCTGTTATTTCTAGTAGTGGTCTCGTTTCGATGTGTCAGGTCTTGTCTCCGACGTGTTTGTTAATATAGGTCTAATTGCTGCTTTATAGATTATTTTTTTTGTGTATTGTCTTAGTTGTTTGTTTTTCAAGATTGTGTCACTAAGAGATCTCGCTACTTTGCTTGCTTTTAAGCCTTGTTGTCGTACTTCTTGTTCAACATCTCCGTAACTAGTTATTTCTATTCCCAGATATCTAAACCTTGCTTCTAGCTTTATTATTTTCCCATCAATTTTAATTTTACACCGTAGTGGATATTTAGATGTTGTCATACATTTGTTTTCTCCTGCTGATATTATCATATTGTATTTCTTGGATGTTGTATTAAAGATGTGTTTTAATCTTTGGAGCTCGTCTTCTCTCTCAGCGATTAATGGCATTAATGGGAATTAAGGACTGTGGTAATAACGTATAATAATACCTTTATCTTCGTGTCTGCCTTAAAATCTTTGCTTTTGACCATACAATTGCTATTGACGGCTCCATTCCCTTGCAACTCTTCTTTGGACGATTTGAATCCCATTCTCATGCCAAAACGTCTCTTTGGATGAAGATTCTTGGGTTTCCACTGCTTTGGATCTCCATATAATCAATGAGGGTCACTATATAATACTTAATATTGACCTTTAACTATTGTAGGAATTCTATCCTTCCATCCTACTAGGCCATCTCGGGAGACTCGCCATCATGGTATAGTCATCGGAATAAAAATATCTCTCTGTACTTACATATTTATTGATGCATACTGTTAACAATTATTTACATATTAATCAATAATAATGCAGTTGACTTTGTAAAGATTTACTATTTTGACATTCAGTTATCAACTTTCCCTTAATTTCATTTTTTTTTCTTTTTATAATCGCCCTTGCCTATGACGCTATTAATCGATCAGTAGGTCAGATTTTTGTGTGGAAGTAGTGAGTGGTAAACAAGGATGCTTTGATTATTTGCAAGTTTACAAACTCAAGTATTTTTTTAACTTGATACACCCCCCGATTACTTAATGTGTCTCAGATTGAGATTAAAATCAATTTTAATTGAAACAATAACTAATTATAATTATTCTAATATCTTATAAATACTGGAAACAAGGTTCTTCTTTCTTGTCGCTTGCTTATATTCAGCATTAAAGCAACAAGTGCTTTTAGGTAAAGTTTCCATTCCTAGAATCTGACTTGTCGCTTGTTTGACGAATTCGCAATGTCTAATAATTATCAAACATTGTCTAATTAGACAAAGATATCTATGGTATGGTATATTTCCTAAAAATTCTTTTTTTATTTTTAAATGCATATTTACAATCTACTCATAAACAGTCCATTAAGTAATTAGTAAATGTGATAACAATATTAACTTGATTCGGGTAGGTACCTTCCAGCAACAGGTCTCCATTTTCACCTATGTAAACAAGTTCTCTTTAGTCTTCGTTCCTCCGTTGGTGGCTGATACAATTCACTAATAATTTGGCTGTGGTGCGTTGAATTAAGAATTTTGGGCTTGTTGGCGTGAAGTGATATGGCATCTGTTAGGTCATTGTTTATGGTTGCATTGCTCACATACCAAAAGGCGTTAGCTATCATGCGCAGTGTTTTTGATTGGAAGGCCTGCAAAATTTTTGTGTTTAAAGGCTTGCTAGAGCTCCAGAGTTCTACACGGTAAGTCCACATGGTTTTTTAGCATAGTTAGGGTGCACCTAGATATTCGCTAACTACATCGTCATTTATATACTATTTCTATCTAGTTTTCTTATTGGAGGAATTTGTAGTGTTGGTTTCTTGCAGTTTTTAGTTGCACTCGAGAGAGAGAGAGAGAGAGAGAGATTGTGAATATAAAAATGGGTGGCATTACGAGCTTGATTTGAGAGAGAGAGAGAGAGAGAGAGAGAGAAAGAGAGATTGTGAATATAAAAATGGGTGGTATTACGAGCTTGATTTAGCGCTGACGTTAGCCGGTGTGTTTATTTAGCTGTGTCTTATCGAGTGGATTTCAGGGCCTTTTTTCTGTTAGAATTTGTTTGATATGAAATGGTACATTGCTGTTTTCAGGCTTACCCTTTTTACTCATAGAAATAGATTCCCAAGCAGCGTTTTGTATTACAGCCGTTAGCTTTTGTACTGCAAATTCCAGCTCACCAGATTCTTTTATTCGGTGATCTAACATTATATTCTGGTTAATGGCGTTTTCAAATTGTTCCCAGTTTATTTTTTGGTTAAATAGTCTTAATGGCTGTTGATTGTATATTATAGTTGTGCTTAATGTTACTACTATGGGGCTATGGTCCGAACTTAGGCCAAAACTAGGCTCTATTTTTGAATGCGTATTGCAAAATCTTGAAGATACGTAATTTTGTTGTTATCTCTGGCTAGTATGCTGGTTTTCTTGTGGATAAAAAGAATTAATTGTTTTTCTGCAATGATGGACGTAGGTTTCTACCTTTCTTTGTAGTTAGTCGTGATCCCCACATAATATTTTTGACATTTAAATCGTCTGATACCAGGAAGTGCGAGCCTAGGGTTTGGAAGAAGCTGTCGCATTCTTCAACTAGGATATTATGTCTAGAAGGTAAAAATTCTTGTTGACACATTTTAAAGTGGTAATGCGAAAAAATGAAAATTCCATATACCTGCTAAAAATACTTTATTTGGCCTTTACATAAAAAGTTATTTTATTAATTAAAATTGTTTATTTACGCGTACTTTATATTTTTAGCTCTTACCTTATATCAGCTTCAATCAGCCATGATAGACCTTTCTCATAAGAACTACCAAGAAAAGTCCATAAATCTAAAATGCCTCGTATTAAATTTGACAACAGCTGAAGAAATCCTAAATGAATCTATACGGTACTTGCTGCATGAACCAGCAAAAAGTCCCGAAGGAGTAATTGCCCGTACTGCCCTGAATGAATTAAAGATGCTTAGAATGTCTATAACAAATATTAAAAATGACATTCTGGCTAATGAAATGTTTACTAACCAGACGAAATTTCAAGAAAATAGTAATTTGGATACTAAAGCGACAAAGTGTGGTGAATTAAAGCAGAAACACGTTAAGAAAAACAGAAAAAAGTCAAATAAAAGTCATTCCCATTAGGTTTTTTAATATTATGTAAATAAACTTAGAATTTGAAATTTTGTTTTTATTTCAAATTTCCTAATTTCATTTTTCTTTTTATTTATAAATTAAAATGGAAAACTATGTTTCAAACAGTCTTTGAGTTCTTCCAGAAAAGGAACAAAAGAAAAAAAAATGCAGGTGTGGCAGTCCAGTGGGACTGTAGGTAGAAGTTATACTTCTATAAACACATTCGCCGTTACAAATTTATATGGGAGTCAATTTGCACAATCACAAGAGAAACAGAATTAGGTATATAGGTATCTAGTACATCGTTTGCTGTGTATAAACAACATTTGGTTTGGAAGAATGAAAATGTTTTGTATGATTTAGTATATTTAAGCATGTATCACATTATGTTACCATATCCCAGTATGGAACACTTTTTTATTCCCGCTATGGAGCATGAAGCATCAAATTGCAAATGATCAAAAAAGTGGCAGAGCTAGATTTACACAGAATAAGACAATATTGAGGTTATTTATATTTTAGATATTCATACCAAATTTAAGTTAAAAGGGATACATTTCGGATGATTATTTGAAAAAAATTTGAACAAGGAAATAAAAATGTTCAGCCGATCACTCACCTGAATTTCCAAAATATCCGAACGCACTGTAGTCTAAGCGGGATCTGTGTTGGATTGGACATTTTCCATAGGAAACTATTTTTTTATGGAATCCCTTCAGGATGTACCCAATATCGATAATCACGATATGCGCCAGTCGCAAACCCTGTGATAAATTTTTTATTTAACAAAATCTGAAAACAACTGAAAATTTCATTTTTTTTGCTCCTATTTTCGTTTATAATTCGGAAAATATTGATCCTAGAGAAAAAATTATAAAAGGTTAAAAGTTTCGTTATTCATCTTCTTCTTCTTAGAGTGCCATATCTCTACGGAACGTCGGCGACTACCATGCTTATAATATTGTTATACTGATCTCGGTCTTGCGCTACGTGTAGCAATTGGTCCGCTGTCAAACCTGTCCACTGCCGCAAATTCCTCAACCCAGAGAGTTTCTTCCGTCCTATCCATTTCTTTCCTTCGATTTTACCGTTGAGAATTAGCCGAAGGAACTCATATCTTGGTCCTCTGATTATATGTCCAAGATATTCTAGTTTACGCCGCTTAATAATATTTAATAGAGTTCGTTGATGTCCCATTCTTCGAAGAATTTCTTCGTTTCTGGTTCTGCTAGTCCATGGAATTTTTAGTATCCTTTCTATACAACCATATCTCAAACGCCTCGATTTTATTCATGATATCGGCGTTTAAAGTCCAAGTTTCACATCCATGCAAAAGTACAGACCACACGTAACATCTTGTAAACTTTTCACGGATTTCCAAATTTAATGAGTTATTGGATAATAGAGGCTTGAATTTCTGAAATGAGTTTCTTGCCTGTTCAATTCTACATCGAATTTCGAAGGATGGATCTAGATTTTGGGTAATCCAACATCCAAGGTATTTGAATCTCTGAACTCCCTGCAGCGGTTGTTGGTTTAACATTAGTTGGGTTGCGCCGATATCCACTTTACTGGTCACCATATATTTAGTTTTATCGATATTTTTCGACAGTCCCCAATTTGTGCATTCTATGTCAACTCTATTGATTAGCTCCTGCAGATCGTCGATGTTTTCAGCTAGAATCACAGTATCGTCGGCGTACCGTATATTGTTAATTATTTCTCCTCCTATGATAATTCCTTTTGGATCTTTTAAAGCTTCCCTAAATAGATTCTCAGAATACACGTTAAAGAGGGTGGGAGATAGTATACAGCCTTGTCTTACGCCTAGTTCAGATAAGGCTGTATACTATATTCGTTATTCAATTTTACACAATATTTCGTTAGCTAGAAATTGAAAATTTAATGTTTATTGTTGAAAAAATAGCCATAATTGGAAAAAAAAAGTACAAAAAATGAAGTTAATCCTTTAAATGTTTTCGACTTTCTAAACTTGACTTACAAGTTCCATATTCCGCCTAGAAAAACTTTTTAATATGTTTAAAACGTGTGCTAAATTTTGTTAAGATCGGTCAGATAGGTTTTGCATAATAATTTTGCAATCCAGCCTATTGGAAAGAAATCGCAAAATTTCAAATTTATAGTAGTCCCTAAATAAGGCCCTCAGATAGTTGCAAATTTTGATACATATAAAGGAAGGCTCAATCTTTCAAAGGCTTTTTGTAAAATTCAAATCGGTTCACTAGGAGAGTAAGAAATAATGCCTTTATTATGATAAAACTGCAGAAATTAATTATTTTTAATGTTAATTATTTTAAAAATTTTGATTTTTACAAAAAAAAATTCGTTCGCCTTTGTTTTAACAATTCAAATTATTTATTAACAATTTATAAATACATATTTGTTTACTAAAAGTAACAATTTACTTCAATGTATAAATTGCAATCAGAACCAAAATGACTATCTACAGAACACTGATTAGAACCGTAGTAACCTATGGATGTGAAACTTGGGTAATGACGAAAAAAGATGAAGCCCAACTCAGGACATTCGAGAGAAAAATACTGAGAAAAGTATATAGCCCGGTACAAGAGAAAGATTGCACATGGAGAATCAGGAGAAACGACGAGGTTAATGAGTTAAATGAAGGTTACGACATTGTAAGATTTGTGAAAAGTCAAACACTGTCATGGCAGAGACAAAACGATGCAAAAACAACAAAGAAAATGTTACAATGGAAGCCAATAGCAAGGCGAAAAAAAGGAAGATCCAGAACGAGATGATTGAATGACGTCGAAGACGACCTGAAATCATTGAACATAAGACAATGGAGAAGAAGGGCACAAGAGAGATCTGAATGGAAGGACATAGCCAAACAGGCAAAGACCCATCCAGGGTTGTGATGCCAAAAGAAGAAGAAGTATAAATTGCAATCTCAAAAAAAATGCATGAAAAAAAATGCAATTACTTGTTTAACATACAATTGTTTATTGCAAATTTCCCAATTTGCAATTAAAAATGGTATTTGAAAATACGATATTTGAAATCCTTGTCGTCCGAGACATCGATTAAAAAAAAAGAGCAAAATTGGTTAACAAGAAGTCGAGATAATGCAATTTTTAGCGCGCGCTATGATTTTGAACTCGCCGATTCACATTTCTAGTGAATGTCCCCCACCACCACCTCTCATGCAATCCGAGCGACATATTACGCGAAAACGGTTTTTTATTTGTCTTTTTTATGGATGCTGCCATGAAGTGCATTACGTAAAAATTTTCATATAAAAAGTACTTGACAAGACGAGGGTATTTGTTTAAAAACGAGCCCTCTATCACTTATGGTTACACGGCAAATGTATGCCAACTTTGACCTTCAATACCTCGGCAACCAGTAAGTCGAATGTATCTTTTTTTTAAAGAAGCGTCCTTTAATGTTCTTTAAGTGTATACATTTTGAAATTGATATGTTTAAAGCTCGTAAAGTTATAACCTCGATAAAGCCTAAAAAATGTTTAAAACTTTAAAAAAATTTCTAGGCTCTCCTAGTGAACCGATTTGAATTTTACAAAAAGCGTTTGAAAGATTGAGCCTTCCTTTATATGTATCAAAATTTGCAACTATCTGAAGGCCTTATTTAGGGCCTACTATGAATTTGAAAATTTGCGATTTTTTTCCAGTAGGCTGGATTGCAAAATTATTATCCAAAACCTATCCGACCGATCTTAACAAAATTTAGCACACGTTTTAAACATATTAAAAAGTTTTTATAGGTGGAATATGGAGCTTGTAAGTCAAGTTTAGAAAATCGAAAACATTTAAAGGATTAACTTCATTTTTTTGTACTTTTTTTCCAATTATTGCTATTTTTTTAACAACAAACATTAAATTTTCAATTTGTAGCTAACGAAATATTGTGTAAACTTGACTAACGAAACTTTTAACTTCCTATAATTTGTTCTCTAGGATCAATATTTTCCGAATTATAAACGAAAATAGAAGCAAAAAAATGAGAAATTTTCAATTATTTTCAGATTTTGTTAAATAAAAAATTTAGCACAGGGTTTGCGACTGGCGCATATCGTGATTATCGATATTGGGCACATCCTGAAGGGATTCCAGCAAAAAAATAGCTTCCTATGGAAAATGTCCATTATGGTCTGAATTTCTACAGATCCCGCATAGTGTACAGTTAAGAGCACTACCATTTGCTTTAAAAATTGTAGAAAGCACAAATTTGGACGATTTTCTGAGTTGATATCAAACGTAAGAAGTCTCAGGATTTCTATTGTTTTTGAAGTAAAATTTCAGGCAAAGGTAAACAAAATTTATTATAAATGCTTTGTAAAAGGTATATATTAAGAACCCAAACGAGCTAAGTTAAAAAGTTAAAAAAGTTAAAAAGTTTGGGTTCTTAATATATATCTTTTACAAAGCATTTTTAATAAATTTTTTAATATATTGTTACGAACATGCATTCAGCGTGGCCCGCCTAACGGTCGCATCTCGAAGCACCGAGAAGTTTCGGCGATATATCGTGCGCTGTAAACTTCCACCCGTCAAATAACGAATTAGAGGTGGGACCACTCCCGAATATTCTCGAACATAATAATTTTGTATATATACGTAACGAAATTAGGAGTTAAGTTTAGTTGATAAGAGAGTACCGAGCTGTAAAGATATAAATAAATATATTTATATAAATTCGAACCGCTCGTTTTATTTAAAAACGGTACAATATGGTATACAGCCAACTACAGGAACGTAGATTCCTTGTGGATTTGCAAAGGTAAACGTTTTTTTGTGTTTCATTGGACGTAAAGATCTGTTTGTGCCTGGAACTTTGTGGACCTTCGAATCGTCACGACTAATTGAACAAAATGGATAAATTTGAAATTGGGTACTAAAAACTTTACCAACTTTGGAAGATAAAGCGCGACTACAATACACGCAGCAAATTCTGCGATTTTTCGTGGAAATTAACAATTCTTTGTCTTCCAAATTGGTAATTAGTTTAAAAAAATAACTTGAGGACATTATAATAAACT
Organism: Diabrotica balteata; assembly: GCA_918026665.1. Classification (NCBI taxonomy): domain Eukaryota; kingdom Metazoa; phylum Arthropoda; class Insecta; order Coleoptera; family Chrysomelidae; genus Diabrotica; species Diabrotica balteata. The sequence continues at coordinate 4,687,604 of OU898279.1, read as the reverse complement.
GGAAAATAGTATATTTATTGAAAACAATTTTAATAAATCATTTAGAAATCGTCTGAAGAATAATAGCCGAGGCATCTGTGAAGTTAAAAATAATCGGGATTTGCCCACATAAATTTCAATGACACACATATTGAAACAAAATAATAATATTAATAAGAAAGAAAACATTACTGTGATTATATTGTAATTGTTATGGGGAACTTTACAGATATAAAACGTGGTCATAATGTTATTTTTAAAATAATAGGGTTATAAAGTATACAGTGAAGTAGAGAGAACAACAGTACCGTGGTATCTAGGGGAAGAGAACTTATGGATATAGGAGAGCAACCGGTTTAAGCAGGTTGCTAACTTAAGAACTTATTTTCGACTGAGACATCTAGTTTACATCGCGCAATTTGCTAAGCAACAAAAAATGTGCACCTTCATGGGTAACACATCATTGTCTGTATTACTGTCCTCTTCATCTTTTAAACCAGGTTTATTTTCATTCTCCTTTGCTTCAATTTCATCTAACCACGCCAAAAATTGTTTCTTTGGGCTGTATCAATAAAATAATTGCAGATAGTACAATTAAATCTCCGCAATGACAACAACAAGACTAAAATTTCTTCTTCCTTTTTGGGTGCTGTGTCTGTATTCAGACGTTAGCCGTCATCATGTTTACAATTTTCTGAAACCTTTCTCTGCCAGCTGCTGCGCGAAATAATTCTTCTACTGTGGAACCACACCGTTGTCTAATATTAGGCAGCCATGAAAGTTTCTTTCGAATAATCCTCTTTCCTTCCACTTTTCCTTGTATTATAAAGCGAAGTAGATGGTATTTAGGTCCTCTAATTATATGGCCAAAGTATACTGTTTTTCTCCTTATTATGGTGTTTATGGGCAGATGTTCTGAATTGATCATTTGAAGAACATCTTCATTGGAAGTGTGCGAAACCCACGATATTTTTAGGATTCGTCTATAGCACCACAATTCGAATGCTTCTAATTAGCATTGTGGTTTTTACCGTCCATGTCTCACAACCATACAATAGGATGGACCACACATAACATTTCAGGACCTTCTTACGAATATTCATCGACAGGTTTCTGTTGCATAAAACTGGTTTCCAGGTCATAAAAGCCTTACGTGATATTTCGATCCTGGTTATTATCTCTTCATCAGAGTCACAATTTACATTTAACCAGCTGCCAAGGTATTTAAAATGATTTACCCTTTTGATCTCTTCTCCATTAAGAGAAATCAGACCTTGATCTATATTGATCTTTCCAAATGCCATCCACTTTGTCTTTGAAATAAGGCCCCTCCGATAACTTGCTTCACTGACTAGATTTAGTAATGTTTGGAGATCTTGTAAATTTTCTGCAAGAATGGCTGTATCGTCAGCGTATCTAATATTGTTGATTACTCCCTCTTGCCTGTCATACAAAGATTTCTACAGAGTCCATATTAAAAAGAGTGGGTGACAAAACACAACCCTGCCGCCTGCAACCCAACAAAAACATTCTTTCGGAATTCACAACTTTTTTATAATAGAACGCGCATACAGAATAGTGCCTCTCTAGTTCCTAGACTGTTTCTAAATATAAATTGCTTATCACCCATCTTACTTTCCCATAGAAGGAATACTCGGTTTTGTAAAATTTGTATGAGTATCTTCAGCTGATTAGTCTAAAATCGCTGCATTTGGTGGGCCTGCTTTTCTTTGGTAATGTTGTAAACAGTGACTCTAACCAATCATCTGGTATTTTTCATTCGTTGTAAATTTTGTCGAAGACAGTGGTTAAGCAGGCAATGCTTTTCTCATCCAAAAGTTTAAGTAGTTCAGCAGAGATTTGATCTGGTCCAGGTGCTTTATTGTTTTTGACTTGCTGTATTTTTGACTTTTTCGAATTGACTTCCGAATTCAGTATACTGGGACCTCTGTCTAACTGGTTGAAACTGGTAACTGAAACATTATAAATGAGCTATTTATATAATTGTTCTTTTGGAGCATAGCTCTGATGATGGCTTTATAGACCGAAAGCGTTCATCTAGAAAATAAATGTTTACACACTTCAAAAATACTTTTCTTTTTCCATTATTTGATTTGTCGTAATTGTATACAAACACATATCAGTCTGTTCATTTAATAACCTGATTATACGAATATATACGAATACATCAACAAGCAAGATTTTTCATAATTTTATCCATGCAAATGAGGTCTTTACTGTGAAATAAATGGTAGTAAGCGATGTATTTTTCCTGGTATTAATGGCTTTGGTTACGGTCAGTTAGCCAGACACTTTTATTTATTCAAGAATAACATCAAATTTGGAGGTGATTATGTCTATCAATCAACAGACAATAATTAGGATAACAACAATGTTATTTATTTGTTAAAAACTGAGTAAGATAAAAAACCTGATAAAAAATAATACTGCAATGTGTGCTTATAATTTAGTACTTTTGAACTGATTAAATAAATAATTAATTATTTGTTAATCTAAAAAATAGCAATTTTATTTTTTATATTTACTATCTGTCTATACTGGAAGTTTTGATTTACATTTATCTCTATTCAAGTTTCCTTATTAAAAAAAAATAATTCCGGAATATTGGCTTTGCTCCGATTTCAAAACAGTTATTGATACCCTGTTAAAGAGTCGAATAAGCAATTAAGTAAAAAACCATTTGAAGATAGTCTAAATGTAACAAAAATATATACCTATAATTAGATGTTGCAGTATAAATAGATGTTGTCACGGCCTTTTTTCAGCGCAACATTTCTTTCTAATACTCTATATTTACAACAAAAATTGTAGGAGTACATCATGGATGCCTCCTGTCTCCGCTTCTCTTTAAGTTTACGTGGAAGACATTATTAAGGAATCTCTGAAGGAATATTCAGAACACCCACTATGGTACCTTAAAAGGGGGTGAATAAAAACAGTGATGTGAATAGTAAATCATCATCATCATCATCAATGGCGCTACAACTCTTCGTGAGTCTTTGCCGCGTTTACTATTGTCTTCCATGTGAATAGTAAAAAAAAATCCAAAATAGTTTTATGCCACATTTCAGGGGGTAAAAGTAGTGGTAAAGGGGTAAACTTCTGGTTGCAAGTTGATACATTTGAAGGGAATAAACTAGGTTTACGTGTTTCGCAGCATTGAGAGTCAGATTTATTGCAAGATTAACATGTTTTGTTTTAAGCAGATATTTCGACATCTTCTAAACTTTAAATGTAAGTATTATATCGTATCATGTTATGTTCTTGATTTGTAATAGTTCTTTAGTGTTATATACCTATAAAAAGGATAACATATTTTAAGAATGTATAAATAACACACTTTTCTATTTTCAGAATGTTGTTTGAGGTTATGTCATATATTTAGGATGCGTGGGGTGAATAGAAACACAGTAGACAGCTATTTCACACAGTATACTTGACAAAATATCTAATATACTTGTTTACCTTCAGCATGCCCAGGAAAGCCGTAGCAGAGTTGGTCAATGGTCTCAGCCTCAGGAAAGCAGAGAGTAAATATGGCATTATATTAAGGCTGTTTTATCGGTGCACCAAAACCTAGGGACTGTTATTTACCGAAGAAATGTCCCGAATATTTGGACACAATATTCGAAATTATGTTGCTTTTAAAATGATGGTTTTACTTTTTTTATTTTTTTGAAACTTCTGTTAAAATATTGGGTTATACTGTTTAACGTTCTATTATAACCAAACTTTTTACGCCCATCACTTGAAAGAGTTTTTTTTTCTGTAATCGTTGATTTTTTTTTTCACCTTTCTCTGTCCAGTAATAATCAAGAAACACGTGTTTCAACTTTGAAGAAAATTGCTAAAAAATACTAAAATCTAATAGTGAAACGTGTTACTCATGATTGTTGCTTAGTTTCACCATTATCGCCTTCGTGACGTCAAATCTCATGAATGTACGGTCAGTTAGCTCGTGTAAAAACTTATTTGAATGAAGATTAATGCATTTGCTGTCATTAAACTAGCCATTGGCCGGCGCCACTGAGTAAAGATAGTCTCGCGTAAGCAGTGTAGAAAAGTAAGTGATACGCCCATTTTAAATCGCAGTGTGCTTGAACTGCTAAAACAGCCTTAAGTGTTATTTATAGACATTTCAGAAAGGGTTATCAGCTTAAAAAAATTTAGGGAACAACTGCTTTAAATAAAGAAAAGGAAAAAACTTTGGTGAGTCGCCCAATTATTTGCAGTGAATCTGGCTATCCCATTGATTCACTAACTCAGACTTCTAATTTAAGATTTTCTTGACCGCCAAGCCAAGACCATAAAACAATGTAAAGACAATTTACTTGGTCGGAAGTTTGTCTACTCTTTCTTGAAAGGCACCAGGCTAGCTTGTCATTCTGATTATGCCAAAACAGAAAACGAGCCAGAACAATCATTTCTCTGGGAACAATTAATGAATACTTTGACAGACTTGAAGCAGAACTGGTTAAAATTCCTCCATCGAATATAATGATTTATGACGAAACTAACTTATATAATGATCCGGGCAGAAGTAAAATAATAGCTAGACGAGGATGTAAATATCCTGAAAGCGTGATGAATTCTACTAAAAGCTCGATCTCAGTTACGTTTTCTGCTACTGCTGATGGTCAAATTTTGCCCCCTTATGTAGTGTATAAAACATGAGTTTTGCCTTCGGCCAACAGATCTTCTTCCTTGACTCTTTCCCTGTATTTGAGTCTCAAAATTTCATATTTTGGTCCCCTCATCACGTGGCCTAGGTACTTCAGTTTTCTGGTTTGTATAGTGGTGATTAGTTCTGTGTTCTGTTTCTTTACCAACCCTTTCCAGTACTTCTTTATTTGTAATTCTATCAGTCCATGATATTTTCAATACTCTGCGGTATAACCAGAGTTCGAAGGCCTCGATTCTTTTTTTTAATACCCAAGTCTCAGCTTCATATAATTTCATAGGATAGATATTATTTATTTAGAAATGAAAAAAGTATAATACAGGATTGATATTTCCATCTCCAATAGTATTGATTGGAGATTGCATTCATTCGAAAATGATATCTATATATTATCTAGATATATAAGAAAACATTCTAACGTAATTTGCAAACCATTATAAAAATAATAATCAACATTAAGTTTGTTATTGCTTTTATTAACTGATAATGATAACAAAGTAGAGTATAAAGTAAAATATTTGCTCTCGTCCTTTTCAGTGCAAGTTTACAGTAGATAGACGATCGTATGTAACTACAAAAAAAAAAACGACGCAAATTTCGTCTCGTATTTATATCTTCGCATATTTCTATATTCAACTGTTTACAAACCGGAACCACAGCGGAAGGTTCAAGTAATGACCTCCATTGTTTTGAAATCTAGGATTAGATAATTTGTTGAAAAAGTATGAGTGATGTTAAAGTTATGGATGAAGGGGTGTTTAGTAACCTTCTAGTGGTAAACAGAGACAAGGTAAGAAAACACTGGGGCAAAACCGAAACAGAAATATTCGAACTATTAGACAGACTGAAAGAATGGATTAAAACACAAAATTTTCCTGAAATGCCAAGTAAGTAAATTTTAATTAAACCAATATTTATATTTCAACCGTATGGTTAGCATTGTTTTGTGTAAATTTTAAAAAAATACCTTAATTATACGTCTAGAGATGTATATAAAGTTCAAGGTTGTAGAAACCCGCTATTTTAAGCGCGCATGTTACAGATACTTTGATACAAATTCAGAGAACCATCAATACACGTGCGTTTGATATGCGTGGATTGCTTTTATCATATAAAAACCATGATTAAAGATTAAACATTTATCTCAATATTTAATAATTTCCTATGTTTTAATACTTTTATTTAACCCGTAATTTTGAAATAAGAATGTGTACACCTATTTATTTCGATTCTAAAATAAAAAAAAAAATACATTTTTTTAAGTAAAAAACAGCATGTACCAACACGGTACACAGGCTCTATTTATAATTATTTTTGTAATTTGTTTTAATGTGGAACATGTGTGCCATATTGGTTCACACCAGGAAAATAATCAAATACCTTCTCCCTAAGATATTTTTAGTTTAAAAATACAAAAACAATTTATTTTTTCAAAGAACATGTATGAATATTTAAAAAACACTTAACACATACAGATTGAACGAAATAAATTCGGATTATACGAAATATTATGTATTTCGGCTCAATTCTGCTGTAGGTGGTTGGCCAACAAAAGGTTGTCAAATAATTATATTATAAAAATCCAATACTTCAGCGGGCTGCTGGATTCTGAAATCATAAAAATTTAAAGCTACACATAAATCTACGATTTTATTATGCGGTCAAACCACTTATAGTCCAGGAAATGAAGCATTTCACCTCGCAATTTCTTCGTCCTGCGTGGATTGACTTGAAATTTTAACAGAAGATAGGTAGTAGCCAAGGATCAAAATCTATATCAAACCAAAGTGCGCCAAAGCCTTGGGGGTGGTTGCCACCCCCTCTAGGGGATGAATTTTTTTTTACGTTTTAACTACAGGTTTCGATTAAAGAAGTGATTCTAAACAAAAAATGTTGTTTATAATTTTTTTGTAAAACTGATATTTTTCAAGTTATTCGCGATTGAAAGTAACAACTTTTAGACGAAAAAATCGACGTTTTTAATCGATTTTTCGGGAATAACTCGAAAATGGTACATTTTATCAAAAAAAAAATTGTAGAGAACAAATTTGTAGCTTTTAAAAAGACAAATACAATTCATTTTTTAAAATGTTTTTGCGATATAACAGGAACCGAAATACGGCCTATTAATGTTCAGCGGTTTTCTTCAAATGCCAAATTTGAAAGATTCAAAGTCAAATATCGGGAAAATGATGCATTTTTGGAAGAAAACTCACAGAACCTTTTTTAAAAAGCATAAATAGACCAATCATAAAAAAAGACTAGCTCAAAAATTGAGTGAGTTATGATGAAAATAAGGTCAATACCTCATTTTTTACAAAAAAATCGATGAAAACAACCCCCTAACGAACCCCATAATTAAAATCGATCTTAACCCTTCTGCAATTCTCTTTGTACAAATATTGTTAATACGTCCAAGAAGTTTGACCCATTTAAAATGCTTAGTTTTATAAAAAGTACAGCATAAAGCGAGAAACGATTTACAATTTCATATTTTTTACCCTTCTTTTTTCAAATATCCCCGAAAATACTGAATATATAAAAAAAAAATAATAATAAATGTACTAAATTGTAGCTTTTTTAATGACTAAAATTTTCCTTTATTTAGATTTGTTGTACAATGAATATTTGGCGAGATATAGCCGTTTAAAGCATCGATTTACGATCAAGCACCATCTTTTTCGGGCACTTTAAACTCACCCCATTTAAAAAACCAAAAAAGTTGCAAAATTTTGGCAAAAAATTGTTTTCACCTATAGCACTCATAACAATTGATTTTAAAGGGTTGAAAATGTATGAAATTGTATTTTAAAGTATAAAAAAATCACTATTTAACTAATCCAAACCAAATTTCACTCAAGATTTCTAATGTTATTTTACAATTTTTGAAAATTAGGGGTAGTTTTCACCCCTAAGAATAATCAGGGTTCATCGGCATGACATAAACTATAAAGCAGAGGGTGAGTTGAGCTTAATTCCAAATTTTTATGCAAATCGTTCCAAGGCGAAATCATTTTCTTCGCATTACTACTTTTTCTAACATTAATCTCTAATAAGGGTCGCTTTTTAAGGGTTGAAATATGATGGAACTTAATTCAAAAGCATGAAACTATCATTATTTAATGAATTCAAACCAAATTTTACCCGTATTCAGGTTTAATATGTTATTTTATAATTTTTGACAATTGGGGGTAGTTTTCACCCCTAATAACAATCAGGGTTCGTCGACATGACATAAACTATAAAGCAGTGGGTGAATTGAGCTTAAATCCAAATTTTTATCCAAACCGATCCAAGGCGAAATCATTTTTTTAGAATTAGTAATTTTTTTACATTAATCCCTAACAAGGGTTGCTTTTTAAGGGTTGAAATATGATGGAACTCTATTCAAAAGTATAAAATAATCATTATTTAACTAAATCAAACCAAATCTTACCCATATTCAGGTTTAATATGTTGTTTTATAATTTTTGACAATTAGGGGTTTTCACCCCTAAAACCCTTCAGTGCACTTCGGTTCGATACAGATTTTGATCCTTGGGCTATCACATACCTTCTTTTAAAATTTCAACTCAATCCATGTAGGACGAAAAAATTGCGAAGTTTTAACTTTTTTCGAGCTTCATTTCCTGAACTATTATCGCTTCCTTTACGCAAACAACATTGTTGCGAGACAGATAGTTAAACGATATTTTATACAATGTCTATACCCAGGTATGAATTTATTTTTGTCCAAGTTTTATATTGGTTCACTATTTCAAATGCAGTTTAAACAGACATATATTAAATTGTATGATCCGTTTTAAATTCGTTCAATTTGTATATGCGATAATAACGGTACATGCCGGACAAAAAGGGTACACCCTTTTGGCATTCTTCATCGCTGATGTTCTTCCTTCACGGTTCGAAAAGTTTTTATATTATACTGAACACCTTTTCCTTTTCTCTTTCTCGTCAAACGTATGCAGAGTTGTTAAAGTGTTTTCAGAAGTTGTTTGCGGCATTAAAAGACTTTGAACAATCTGTTCACGGAACTCAGTAACTGAGAGATGTTTGCCGGTAACATATTTGTAGGGAACTAAGGAGTTCACAATTGCGGTATTTGTTATTAATTCCACAGCCAATTTAAGATACCACTTTATACTTCATCGAACAGGGGAATTACATGCAGCCTTTTGATCCGACATATCGATAAAAGATTTTGCAGAATTATAGTAAACAATGGTCGATGGTTTGGGAACAGATCCACGTTTTGTTTGAACATCATCATCAAAGGAATATCCTTGGACGTTAAAATCAAAACGTCCCGTTTATTTTTCTGTTTTCCGATAACTTTTGTATTACTCTGTATATAGTTATGTCAATTCTTTTTAATTTTGCATCGACTACCGCTTTTGGATTATGTTTCCTATTGTCATGTAATGTTCCGACTAAATGGGTTTTCCTATTATTTAAATCATGGTATGTATGTAATAGTCCGTGTACGCCGGCATGTCAACAATCCCCATTACAATTTAGATAGCTAAGAAATCGTGGATCTCATTTATACTTGGGTCTACATATTTGTGAAATGTTTTGTCAAATACAGGTTAGTTTGTTCTACGATTAATTCAACAATATCTGGACTAAAAAAGGTTTTAAAATATTTTAAAGCTTCAAAATATAAAAAAACACCAAAGGGGTTTTTATATTTTAGGATTTTGTAAAACAATTACTTTGTTCCATTGTTACCTCATATTCAAAATCATCAGTCCTCCAGTTGAATGAAGGCTTATCTTTTTTCCCCTTCCGTTTTATTGAAGAACTTTCTTGTTTTTGGATTACTGGAGAATATTGTGGCACTACTGAGGGAGTAGCTGCTACTAGTCTTCGTTTACTGACTAAAACAGGTAACATTTCTATAGCTTTTTCAATATCTCCTTCAAAAGTTATATTTTCTTTACATCATCTGTGTCCTCTGTGAATTCTTTAAAAAAATTACGAGATAATATCTCTTGTTCATCATCACTACTACTTTCTTGGTCGCTTTTAGCACCAACTGGAGGCAAAAGAGCCAATATTATATCAATTCTCTTTTTTTTAGTCTGAAAAGAAAATCCAGATTTAAAAAATTAGTGCAGATACAATAGCCCGAAAAATTTCAGAGAAATTGGTGGTTAAAAGAAGGCTAAAATTTAATTTTTAACTGACGAAACCTTTTGGACCTTTTACAGTTTTCGCTGGTAGAGAATATTTTAAAATTGGTAAAATCAACTACTTTTTGTATCATATTACTGACAATCAATAGACTTCCAGCATCTATAGGCTCACTTTAGTGATTATTAAGAACTGGATCAACAAGGCTAGGCAAGATTGACCCTAAATTATGAGCAGGAGCGTACTACCCTTAATAGCCGGCGTTTTGGACCATTTGAAATTTTCTCTTACCATACCAACTATTTTTGATAAACCGTGATCACTAAATATTACATTGCTCTCATTATATTTATCAACCTCCTCTTACAATACTTCAAGTTCATACAATACAGCTTCTCTATTAGGTTCATTCCCAGATACATTTGTGCTAGGTTCATTTCTCTTTGAGCCTTCTAAATCCTCCCAAACATCTTCAAACTCCAAAATATTTTTTATCATATTTTCTCTTAATCTCTTAGAACAAAATGCCATCATTTTTAAATATATAAAAAAATAAAAACACCATAAAAATTAACAACAGAAACAGGGAGTATCCAGTGTTGCAAAACTTACACCAAGCAGAAAATTACACCATAAATAAAAATATGATCATTAATACTAGCTTGGGGTTAATGACCCAAAAACAATTTTTTTGTGTTTAACAAGAGATTTACACGAAATTTTAGTTCATAATTAAACAAAAACAAATAAAAAACAAAAAAATTTATTATAATTTGATAATTCGTCATTTCTTGCGGCAAACACTTCCTATTTACATGAAGAGTTCCTGTCACATGTGACCTTTTACTAAGTAATTTGTTAGATAATGTTTGCAATGTTTTAAATGCTTTTTGTAATATTTATCCATACACAAATGATGGTCTTTGTTTAATATAAGTGCATCAATAGCATCACAATTGATTTTAATTAATTTTTTTCTCCCAAGTCAATTCTTAGGTCTTGCTAGATTTGAATAATATGTAAGTGGTGTCATTGTCCACTTAAATATTAGAACACCTGAATACTACCTCATACTAGTACAAAACTCCTATCTAAGTCGTCAGATAAGAAAATATTTATTAAATTATCAAAATAAGTATTCAGCTTTTTTTTGCACTTTTAACAATATTTTACCAAAATTATTAAATTGTAAGTACTTTTTAGCCGACAGTACTCTCGAGTTTTTTCTAACGAATTGTAAGTACAATCTAGACAAAACAAAGAAAAATTTAACGACATATTATTCTATAAGAAAAGAAATACCTGAAGTATACCGTCATTCAAATCCACGATCACCAGAAATGGAGAATTGCTGGGATATGGGGTGAGTAAAATAAAACAAATTTATTATACATCAGACATTATTAAAATAAATATATCTGGTATAGCACTGTGTATACATTAAGCTAACATAATGTCAACATCTCAAAAGTTATCAATGAAAAGATCAATATTATTATAAAAATTAATATTAAACTCATCAGGGTTCCAGGTTGAAACGCGTCGATTATTACTTCGCTAAGCTTTCGACATCCTCTCTGATTTTAGGACTTTTGGAGTCTCCTGAGCTTCCAGACACTACTATACTCTTCACTAGTCACTACACTGCAGAAGAATCATTTATACCGTCGACAATGATTTCGTTTGAGTTGGGGATGGCGTCAAGATATTCTGGCGGTGGGATTTTGATTGGAGGGTAGAGTGAACTATATTTTTTCTTTCTTGAGACAATTTAGACTTTTTTCAATTTCTATGGCTTCTCGGATAATCCTTGTTAATTCTGCAAATCCAAAACTGAATTTATATCGGAATTGTAAACAGAAATGGTATGTTCATAAATCCGATTTGAGATTCTACGGTTAGATTCTTCAAATACTTTCAACTCTTGTCCTATAAATTGAAGACAACATTCCAAATGAACAACACGGAATGTATGTAATTCCTTATGCCTTTCTTATGTACGGCGTTTATAGATTTCGAAAAGGCTTTCGACAGTGTCGAACATTGGGCAGTGAAAAGTTCTTTGATTAACAGCCGAATTGACCACAGATATACGGAACTAATAACCAATATATATATATAAGGAAGCCAAAACAACAATTAAGGTATATGAAGGAACAAAATTATTACAAATAAGTAGAGGCATGAGACAGGGTGATACAATATCACCGAAACTTTTCAATCAGGCTCTTGAAGATACTTTTAAAAGATTATAATGGGAAAAAAAAGGTATAAAAATTTGTGGACAACGCTTGAACCATCTAAGGTACGCTGATGACATCGTATTGATAACCAATAAAAAAGAAGAATTATTTGAAATGATGAAAGAACTGGACGTAGAAGCTGGAAAGATAGGCCTTAATATGAATTACAGCAAGACCAAAACTATAACAAATACAGATGAAGACATCACAATGAGAATCGGACAAGATGAAATAGAACAAGTTAAGGATTATATATATCTTGGTCAAACTATAAAACTTAACAAAGAGAACCAAACAGCAGAGATCAAGAGACGAGTTAGACTGGCATGGGCGGCATTTGGCAAACTAAGCTACATTCTTAAAAACAAAAGGTATCCACAGCATCTTAAGACCAAAGTATATAATCAATGCGTACTCCCTGTTCTTACTTATGGTTTCCAAACGTGGATATCTACAAAGGCAAACATGGACAAAATCATAAAAACCCAAAGAGCAATGGAAAGACAAATGTTGCACATAAGACTAATGGATAAGAAGAGAAACGAGAGGATAAGAGAGAAAACAAAAGTGAGGGATGTTAGACAAGAAGTTGCAAAATTGAAATGGAGATTTGCCGGACACAATATAAGACAAAAAGAAGACCGATGGAACAAAATTCTTATAAGTTGGAGACCGTGGGAATAAAAACGAAGCAGAGGAAGGCCCCAAATGAGATGGGCAGATGATATCAAGAAGCACATGGGCTCTAGATGGATGACTATAGCGACAGACAGAGAAGAATGGAAAACGATTGGGGAGGCCTATGTCCAAAGATGGACCGAAGAAGGCTAATAAGATAGATTAGATAGATCTTATGTAGGCCAAACGAATGCCCACATAAGATCATGTACAACAACAGGATAATGTAAGTCTTTCAGTTGAAACCGCAAGAAAAAGACTTCGTGCTGAAGGACTATACAGCAGTAGACAGTTATGGGTTCCCGAGTTATCCAGGCAGCATAAGATTGTTCGCCTAAATTGGTGTCTTCAACACCAAAATTGGAACATTGGAAATTGGCAAAATTTGTTATTTCAAACGAAACCAGGATTTGTGTAAAATAAAATAACCTACGAAGTCGTGTACATAGGGAAAAGATAAACAAGAATGGAAACTGAAAGGTCTATTCACAGGTATGCAGCAGGAAGTATCATGTTCTAGGAAGGCATTATGATCGATAAAAAAACTCTATTTATTTTCATTAAAAGAAATTCAAAAGGACAGAGCTATGTCGATTTGGGAGGAAATTAAATTGGCATGCATGATAATGCACCTTCACATACCAGCGAAGTGACTACATATTTCTTTGAAAGAGGAGATATCACTGTTCAGGAGTGGCCGCGTTGTTCACCGGAACTTAACCCTATATAACATTTGTGGGATATGCTTAAAAGAAGAATTAGAGCTCACCGGGATAATCCACAGAACACCACGCATCTAGTTAAAGCTGCTCTTGAAGAAATGAACAACTTACCACAACACAATGTTGATAATTTGATTAAGAGTAACAGCACCACTGAATACTAAAGTACATACAAATAAATAAAATAATTTAAACATTATTCTGTTTCTCATCTTGCACACTCTTTATCCACCTTTGACTGGGATAACAAATAACTATTATTTCAACTATACAATGAATGCAGACTTCGACACCTTAACTATGAATGCACATTGACTTAAACAGTTTGAACTGATGATTCTTTTTTTTAACTTTTTTGTTTTATTTCCAGAGTACTCTGTCCATTACCGAATCCACTCGAGGATCTTTACAGACTGTCAATAGTAAAAGTAAATCAAAATTGCTCAAATTTTGTAGCTTGGAAATATTTCGCACTTATGTTAAACATATATGAAATACGAATATGCGAAGATTTGTGTCTGAGTGAGATTATCATAGTAGATTATAAACAATTATTGTGGAGTCATGTTTTTAAAATGACGCCATGGCTGTTAAAGATGGCAACTATATTAGACGTAAGTTTTTTGTTTAATATTGGTACTTCAGTTATTTTGTTAAAACTAATTAAGTAAATATTTTTATTGGGAATAATCACAGTTTTATGAGAAAAGGCAGCAAATATTTGATTTCACGCAAACAAATCCTATGTATCTCTTGATACGTATTTCGACCTAATAGGTCTCGTCAGAAGAGCTATTCATAGGGGTTCTCAACGTGAAAAATCAATATTTTCTGCCTTTTAAGAAGCAACAATAACATAGCTTCAATACGGACGCAATAGCGACATCTAATTACAAAAAAAAGCCTTTTCTCATTTTATTCGGATTTACTCTGTGTGAGTACTAGAAGCACAATTCGCTAAGGATTTCTGCCTAGTTGTAAAAGACATGTCGTGGAATGCAAATTTTAGATTCCCCATGTGTCTTTTAACATCTTTTATCAACGTCTATTTGCCTTGCAATTTTTAGAAGGCTCAGATTATAAAGCAGAAATCTGAATTGTGTTTCGAAACTATTTTACGATTTTTGTAATCACAGTTTTACTTTACAATAAGTTTATTTTGATAAATTTCGATTTTCACTTCGGAAATAGTTCTCAAAACGATTGATTATTGATTAAACGCTCATATGACTGGTCATATTTATGAGATGGTTCTATTTCTTCTTACGATGCGTTTCATCTATATTTTTACTTTCAGAATCAGTCGTTGAATACTAGATATTGAATCTTTCGCCACATGGGTTTCTTGAAAGCTTCTTTGTCGCTTTTTTTTTGTTTTAAAATATCTTTAGATTGACTTTTTTCTTTCTGAAAAATATTTTTCTTATGTATTTTTATTTTTTTTGCAATATAATGAGTTCATAGTCTATGTAGAAATAACCGGTCCTTGCTTAGACTCGGCGTTACTTCTGTATAGACAGATAAAATCTTAGTTACTTAAAGTTAAGTTGAAATAATTGATGGCAAATAAGATCTTATGTCTGATAGATGAAAAAAGAAATCATAAAAATAATGACACACAAGCAAAAAGATCAGCGGAAAGAAATCTGTTCAAAAAAGATTGTAGCTGAAAACAAATATGGAAGCTTTAATGAACATAAGAAAGTATAAGGATTAACGAAACGGTTACATATTAAACACAATACATTGGTCGTTGCAAAAGGAAACATAACATTCGACACACAGAGGAAAAGCTAAGAGCTTGGAAAGACTACTATGGCAATCCGATAAGTACTTAGTTAACAAAACGAAAATTTTGGAAATGTGGAGATTTATTTGTCAACATAGTCTCTTTATAGCTCGATACACTTGACTTAGCGATGCTGCATCTTCTTTAAAACCGTCTAAATACGTTTTCTCGAGGTCTGCAAAGTAGGCTTTCGTGACGACGATGACCTCCTCATTCTACTCAAATTTCTGCCCGGCAAGTGCCCTTTTCAAGTTTGGAAACAAACAAGTCACATGGGGCCAAATCTGGAGAATACGGTGGATGGGGCAACAGTTCGCAGCCCATTTAGACCAATTTAGCCATATCGAAGGCGGAAGTATTGTAACATAAACAGCTTAGTGTGAACCAACCTTGAACTGACAGGTGAACATGAGTTGGTTCACCTGTCAGTGTTATGTCTGCCACTTGTCACTAGACAACAGACATTGTAAAAAAACATGTAGAAGCCTTAACAATAATAAAGATTAAACTAACAATAGTTGTCTCAATAAAACATTACAGGTATGAGCTAATACGTTGTAATGGTGAAAAAATACTTTTTTCTTTGCCAAACGGGGTCATTTTTTCTGCAATTCTTCGTCTAATCGTCCTAATAATAAAGCGTAGTAGGGTCCAGTGACCATTTTGCCCTTCTCCAGGTAGTTGATGTAGATCACCTCTTGAGAATCCCAGAAAATGGTTTCCGAACATGTCGCTGGGCGCCATCCACTGTTTCGACTGTTCTTTGATCTCTGGTGTATACCAGTGGATCTACGTTTCATAAACGGTTAGAAAACGACGTAAAAAATTCTTCGGATTACGCTTAAATATAGTGAAACACTGCTCTGAAGTATTCTCACAGTTGCGCTTGTTGTCCGGAGTGCGCAGACGCGGCACCCATCACGCGAACCAATTTCTTAAGTCCAAAAGTCTATGCAGGATATGACACGTGGTCTTTTGAGATGCCTACTGTCTCAGCTATTTCACGCACCATCAGTCAGCGGTCTAAAATACGAGATCTTAGAGTTTTGTCACCATATTCTGAATGGTAGCCATTTTCAGGGCACCCTGGCGTGGCTCAGCAAAAACCGACATGCCACCAATCGAAACTTTGACAATAAAAAACGTAGGTTATATTTCTATTGAAAGTTCAAAGCCAACTAGTGCAAAAATAATAAATAATAATTTGACTTTCATGACGTAAAAACGAAAATTTTTCAAATCGATGTTTCTAGAAAACTGTATATCCTACAGACTTAAAATAAGAGTACCTTTTAGTACTAGAATACCTAAAAATTTAATAATTTAGTATCACGAATGCCTAAAAATAAAGACAAAAAAGTTATGGGTTAAAATAACCGTTCATCATCATCATTGGCCTTTACAATTCTTCGTAAGTTTTTGCCCCGTTTACTATTGCCTTCCATTGATTCCAATCCTGTGCTATTATTTCTCATGGCCTTACTTCCATCTTCTCCAGGTCTTCCCTGACTGCGTCTTTCCACCTTTTTCTAGGCCTTCCTGTCGATCTTCTACCATCTGGTCTTTCCCAAAACACATTGCTAATCAGTCTGTCGTCATCACTCCGTACCACGTGGCCTGCCCATCTTAATCTATTGGCTTTTATATATCTTACGATGTTTCCTTTCCCGAAGAGAGTCTCTATTTCATTGTAGTATCTGCTCCTCCATTCATTTGTCACGCTGTCCCTGCAAGGACCATATATAATTCGCAGGTTTTTGCGTTCCCATACTAATAGCATATTGATTTCTTTCTTTCTCAATGTCCATGTTTCACTTCCATATGTCACTGCTGGTCGTATTATGGTTTTGTACATTTGGATTTTGGCACGCCTTGATAGAAGCTTTGACGTCATTAGATGTTGAATGGCAAATAATGATTTATTCCCCGCCAGTATTCGTATTTCAACCTCCCGTTCTCCTGTGTTTTCACTGGTAATTGTTGCTCCAAGGTATTTGAATTCTTTGACCCCCTTAAAATAACCGTTGACCTACCCAAAACAGACGCCTATGACCGGTATTAGAATATCGGATTATGTATGTATGGAATCGATTCAACTCTGGACGATAAATTATCGGTTCAGTTTTCGTTTTTCTAAATAGAAGCTTTATGGAGGTATTAAAAAAAACTATTTACAAGGCGCCATCTTCAAAGAGTTCTAGCTCCCTTAGGAAGTATTTGCGGACTAGGTGAATTGGGTTAAATTATCTTAACATTAACTGAGGAACCTCATTTTGGGTCTTCATTTGCCAGCAGAGTTTCTGGACACCCTGTATAACTAAATAAGATCATACTATATTAAAAATATTATGAATATTAAAAATAAAATATATGTTTCAATGTTTGTTACCAAAGTATTTTAAAACATATTTCTTTTTAGAAATTGGCAAAAAATCGTATAAAACAAATACATGTAATTGAAGCTCCATCCTACGTCAGCGTGTTAATTAATGTTGCGAAAAGATTTCTAAAGAAAAAAATGGTAGATAGGGTAAGTTTAAAATATTGTAAAATTTATAGTTTAAAGTTGTTCTCTAAAGCTAGCATAGTTCAAAAAACTCTTACATCGAAGTAACAACTTCTGTTGTAAGTGATAATATATGATTAAAAAAGTATAATATTTGATTAAAAAATTAAGTTAAAACTCCAAATGGATTATAATAAAAATTCAGAATGTTTTGGGACTTTTTGGTCCATCTTAAGTGAACTTTGGAGTATTTGCACTACTAACCGCAAAACTAAACAGTGGTTGGGTTTAATTGCAGATAACATACTTAAGTATTCAATTAGACGACATAATGCCGATGATGTTAAATAAGTTTAATATCTTGGATATATCAAAATCATCTTTTTCTATTTACTTATTTTACTAAGCTGACTAATGACAGTTGGTGTTACCTCTGCTAGACGTTGTCATCAATATTCAAAGTCACGAATTTCTCACACAGATAGCATGTTTTTATGGGTTTTCGTATTTATTGATCCGTTACTTATTGGGCAAAAGATTGGAATATTTTAGTTGGAATTTTAATTTATTACAAGAGTGTACATATTCACAAACTAATATTTTTTAGATATTAATACATAAAAACATAGATAGCTTGTACGAACATGTTCCAAAAGAATTACTTCCAAGCGATTACGGTGGAAACGAGAAATCACTGGATGAAATAATTGGTAAGTCTATATTATATATTTTAAGTTTGAAGCTCTTATTGATGAATTACATATTAATTATTGAAGTTCAATAATGAAACTAATTCGTGCTTGAATAAGCATGAGCTGCGTTCGTCAAAATGAAAAAAACCGCTGACAGCACCATATCTTCCTATGATTCTGACTCTTAACAGTTATAATGGTTAGATCTTAGGTGTTTTCCATACCCTATATGGTGTGAAAAGCTGGGAACTCCTTGGAAATATAAAGGACTTTGAAATGTGGGTCTACAGGCTCAATATCAGAGTCTCATGGACAGATAGGGTCACAAATTAATCATTGCCGGAGAGACTGAATATTAAATCTAAACTTCTTTGATTTTTTCAAAATTTACGTCTCTAGAGGAATAAGATATAATTTCATACAACTTATACTGCAAGAAAAGATCGTTAGACGAAGATCCTTGAGACGTAGAAGAATTTCTTGGCTGTAAAACCTTCATACATGGCTTAGAATAACTTTGGTTAAATTATTTAGTGCAGCAGTTTTGAAAGTGCAAATAGCCATGTTGAACAGCAACCTCCACAGGAGATGCTGAATGCAAGAAAAATAAATTCTGTCATATGATCTTGTGTAAGAGCTCATTTTTTTATATATGTACCATTTCATCTTGGAGGACCTAATCCTTCTAAATTCCCCCTTTTGGTTTAACAATTTTTGATTTCTGGGAGCTTATGTTCAGCCCCATATTTCAAGTCCATTCTGTAACAATAGTCAGAGCCTGTGGCACTCTATCTCTGACTTTGCCAATAAATTTTATGCCAGAAAATAATGCCTGTCGTTGTTGAGGCTAGTTATCAGCTTATCTCTGACCAGATTCCACAAAAGATAATATAATCACATGGCTTCTCAGCATGCAGTGTCCAACTGCAGTTTGTTTGGTCTATTTTTTTTGGACGAATCACTCTTGTGATTGCTTCGTAGGAAGTGGAACCAGAAGGTCAAAATATCATAAGGATTGAAAGGAAAAAGAAATTCGTAATTTAATGATATAGAAAAATCAAAGTATAAGTTATTAAACATTAAAAATTGTCCATTATCATATCTAACACAGTGGCAAAGTGGCAAAAAGTAACACAGTAGCTGACAAATCTGAAAGCATACGGAAAAGACATTCACTTACAAACAAATTACACAAGAAAAACGAATTTGTAAATAATAAAAGGACAAAAATGTTTAATTAAATAATTTAGGGATGAAAGATATCAAGAGAATGAAAAAAAAGTACATTGATTTTTATAAAAAGGAGCAGAAAACCCAAAAAACTAGATTATCATTTAACAACATAATTCCCATGACGCCGTTAAATTCAACATCCCCTACATCACAGGATTTGTCGATTTAATAAAAGTGTTTGATCTAATAAGTCTTAGTCACTCAGTAAAAAGGTTTAAAGGAAAGAAATTTTTTTTCAAAACTAGGGTTGTTGCTTAGATTATTTATTAGAAGAACTTAATGCTTCTTGTATCTATATCACACTAAAATAAACTACCCAAGACAAAGTAAAGAAATATTGCCAGATACAGGGTTAAATGTTGGGCAATGGAGGTCATGGACCAAATAATAGCGAGAGTAAGAATATTCAACTACATTGAGGATATAGAACTTAAGGAGAAAACGAGGAAGGAACCATCAAAATGATAGCAGGGGGTTGTTGTATAGGGATCGAAAATATAATCCAGTTAAATAGGTCATGGAGGTAACATAAAAAAAAGAAGAAGATCACATAATAATTAAATTATGTATACAAATTGTGGGTACTCGAGAAGGACTATTTGCCATCAACATATTAATTCAGCGATGTCGGGATGTGAATGTTGATCTACACTTGTACTTCGTTGACTACGAAAAAGCTTTCGATAAAGTAAGACATGAAAAACTAATATCAATACTTATGAACAAGCGCATTGACAGTAAAATCATAAATATAGTGCAAACATTATATTGGAACCAAAGTGCCATAGTTCAAATTGATGGGCAACACTCAGAAGAAATGAAGATCTGTAGAGGAGTTAGACAGGGATGTGTGTTATCACCACTTTTGTTTAACTTATATTCTGAAGAAATTTTCCAAAACACGCTCAATAATATCGAAGCGGGAGTCACCGTTAACGGAAAATTAATTAATAATTTAAGATATGCAGACGACACTGTGATCATAGCAACGAGTATAGAGGATCTACAACATCTTATCGAAAGCTTGAGTATAAATAGTGCTGAGATGGGAATTACTATAAACGCTAAAAAAACGAAGTACATCCTAATTACAAAAAGGCCACAAAATATACATCACCTACTGACAATAAATGGTAACGTGATAGAACAAGTAGAAAAATATCAGTATTTGGGAACTTTGATCAATGAAACCAATGGTCATACTGTAGAAATAAACAGACGAATAGAGATTGCCAGATCAGCATTTATACGAATGAAGCCACTCCTAACGTGCAAAAATCTAAATTTGGAGATCAGACTACGTACCATTCGCTGTTATATATTTTCAATATTATTATATGGAGCTGAGACTTGGACATTAAAAAAATGTAATTTAAATAGAATCGAGGCCTTCGAACTCTGGTTATACCGCAGAGTATTGAAAATATCATGGACTGATAGAATTACAAATAAAGAAGTACTGGGGAGGGTTGGTAAAGAAACAGAACTAATCACCACTATACAAACCAGAAAACTGGAATACCTAGGAATACGTGATGAGGGGACCAAAATATGAAATTTTGAGACTGATAATACAGGGAAAGATTCAAGGAAGAAGATCTGTTGCCGAAGGCAGAACTCATGGTTAAAGAATCTACGTGATTGGTACCAATGCAGATCGATTGATTTGTTTAGAGCAGCAAGTTCTAAAATAAAAATAGCCATTATGATTGCCAACCTCCGTAGGGAGACGGCACTCTAAGAAGAAGAAGAATACAAATTGTAAGAAGCTTTGCCTTTGTTCAGAAATATTTCCGCGGTTACAATTAAACCTAAAGCTAACAAACCAGACTTTCGGTTTGAACCGGATCGATTATTACTACGCCAAGCTTACGACATGCTCTCTGATGTCTTCTTCAGGGCTTCCGGATTCAGGCTTCCTAGACACTACTACAGTGATCACTAATCACTGCACTACTGCTACTGGGAATAGCGGATCGTGACTTGATTTGGTTGAGAGTTGGCGCGAACATTTCTGATGGCGAGATTTTGATTGAAGGGTGAAGCGGATGATATTTTATTTATAAGAGCTCTCCATGTCGAAGGCAACCGGATGCTGCCAGCAGTTCTATTGAGAAACTTTGGCCTTTTTCCAATTTCTATGGCTTTTCGCATAATTCTTAATTTATAGAAGCAGATGAGGGCTATGGTCCTGGAGTTTTAAAAATACATTTTTTGACCTGCATGAAGATGGTGTTTATCCAGAGCTGAAATTGAGTTGGAATTGAGAACAGAAATGGAATGTTCATAAATTCTCTTTGGAATGTTGTCTTTGATTGATCGGACAAGGGATGAAAGTTTTTGTTGGATGATAAATATTGTCGTTATTCTTCTTGATTTACGGATTTTATCGTTTTTGTCATTGACACTTTTGATGTATGAAATAAAAGCTTTGGTATGATCAGGGTCTGAGTCTTTGGGTTGAAATTGAGTGGAAGATTGATGTATGTGGATGCTCTTATTGATGTAATTTTTGTGGTAACCATTTTGAATGAGGCTTGTTTCAAACTAGAGAGCTCAGGGGGTCTACTTTCATCATCGTAAAGGTGTATTGATCTAGAGATAAGGATATGAATGACTGAATTAATTTGTGAAGGTAGAAAATGAGGAGTTAGCACGCAAGTAACGATTAGTATAGGAGGTTTTTCGATAAACAGAGTGATCAAAACCTTGGGATTGGTTTTTCCCTATGAAAACGTTGAGAAATGGTAGGAATGAATCAGTTTCCAACGCCATCGTAAACTGGATACTACAATGTATACCATTCAGATGGGTTTGAAAAGACACTATACATATATATATATATATATATATATATATATATATATATATATATATATATATATATATATATATATATATACATTTAAAAGAATCTGTAAAACTCACAACTAGTTATACTTATAACAAAACCTTTTTTTCAGACCTATGGAAAGAACACGTCAAAAAATATCAAAAAAGATTTGACTTTTTAGATCAAGTAGGAATGGAGACATATGAAAAAGAAGAATGGGAATAGGTGTCCTAAAAACTACTTTATTATATGAACTATTTTGATAAAAATTGTTGTGAATGGTTTTTAGTTTTTTTTTGTATTTGAGGTTAATGATATATTTTTTAAATTAAAATGCTCAAATCGATGTTTATAGATATAAAAAATATCCCAAAAATAAAAAAACCGATTTTAAATAAACCAGCATAAATTTAAAAAATAGAAAAAAATATGGAAATGGAATCGTCCAGCAAGTTAGTGGTGGAGTAGCTATTTTATAAGAGCTGATTTGGAAGCTAAACCGATCGCACTGAGTAGGTACTAATCTTGATCTCGTGCAGTATCTATAACTTTTCATAAGAATATTAACCTATGTAACATATATTTACTACACCATAGTGATCTAGATATACACGATAAAACCCAAACTTATAACAACTTAATACTAAAGTAGTTTCCACTAAAAAAAGTACGACAAACTGCTGAAAAAACACCCGTGCAATGGTTTAAGAATAAATAAAGGTCTAACAGATCTAATATTTCTCTTAATAAATAAATTGCAGATGCCACTAAGGATCTCGATTTGTTCAAAGTATATAAACAACAAAAATTTGAATATAATCGGCAATTACAAAATGCTAAAAAGTCAGCTTACTGTGATTTAATTAATAATTCCAATAATAAACCTAGAAACTGATGAAAAATAGTAAATTTCGAAAGAAACAACACAAGGTCCAGTTCGATCCAACCTGATCTACCTCCAGACGAAATAAATTAATTTTTTACTACAATTGCAGAGAACATAACTACATCTCTTCCCACAATTAATGTCGATGTCCTCTTCAATTATAGAAATTATCCTTCTCCGAGCAAGTCATTTTTTTTCGTCCCGGTGTGGAAGAAGAAGTCTCTCAAATAATAAAGTTTCTTAGTAATTCTAATTGTAGGTACTTTCACGAAATTAATAGCAAAATGTTTAAAGAAACTTACCAAATAGTTTTAACACCATTCACTCATCTTATTAATTTAATTCTATCAACTGGAGTATTTCCGGAATTACTCATAATCATCATGAAACGTTTTAGATCGATTGATATGTGAAAGTTTATATTCAGTGTATCACCATCATCTTTGGTTCTACAACCCTGGGTGGGTCTTCGCCTGCTCAAAAATTAGTCTCCATTCCCTCCTATCTTTCGCCCTGGCTTTCCAATTTCTGACCCCTACATTCCTCAAGTCATCTTCGACTTCGAATCTAGATCTTGGCCTGCCTCTCTTCCTGGCTCCTACTGGCTCTTGATAGAATATCTGTCTTTAGGGGTCTCCAGTGTCCATTCTTTCAATGTGTCCTAGCCACCTTAGTCTATTAATTTTAATAGACCGGACGATGTTGCATTTTTTATAGCATTGATACAACTAAAAATTGTAGCGCCTGAGCCGTATCCCGCTTTCTTGTACTACTCCATATATGTGTCTAAGTATTCTTCTTTCAAAGCAGCCTAACAGTTCTTCGTCGCTTTTTATCATAGTCCATATCTCTGGCGCATATGTCAGGACAGGTTTAATAAGAGTTTCATATCGACCCCTGCATAGAATAACGTTGTAACTAACATTTTCGGCGATTTTGAGTTACAGTGTTCTTCTTGAATAACTTTTTACGCTCTATCTGCCAACATGGTCGGTGTGGCTGTAACTGCATTAATAAGAAAGATTAAGAATGGAATAATACCGTAAATATAAAAAAAATGAATTATTTGTAGAATAACAGAGTAACTACAGATACGACGTTGAAATTTTGGCGAAAAATACTGTATCGTACCATAGTGTATCAAAATAATTCTCATATGTCAAAAACTACACCGTTGTTACATATTTATTTGCCGCATTGGCTGCTAAGTTCCAAAAATTATGCAGGTAGATACTACACTTCGTGTGTCAATATTTCGCGGCCTTATTGTGAGAATGGTAGAGAGAAATAGACAGATCTTTTTAAGAATCTACATCTTGCATATTCATCTTATCTAGGGATAACAAAAGCAAAATATGATAATCTGCAGAGTTTATGTCGAAGCCAGTGCACATTCCTGTCACTTACCACGATTATTTTTAAAATCTTCCAGTTGATTGCAAAAACATTAATCAAGACAGCGATATGGAAGACTAGACATAAAATAAATATGTTCATTTTAAATTTAATTCGAATTTATATTTAGTTTGTAATTAAATTTGCATTATAAAAACTATCTACTGTTATTATTCCTTAAGCCACAACGAGCAAGAATTCGAAATTCATATTTCGAAACTTTATATTTATATCAAAAACTGTAACTGCCACAGTTCAAAGACCTATTCTCTAATAAAAAAACTAGACCTTATTCTAAAAGATGACTTCAACATTTGTATAACTACTTACTTCTTACAGTGAAAAAATGTCACATACATATAAAAAAAGAAATCCAAGAAATTTTTCATTTTTTTATCATTTCTGAAGAATATTATAAATGCTGGTTACAACGTTATTCTTTGCAGGGGTCGATATATTAGTATCTTGGGTTTTCTGCTCTGTGACATGTGTGATGTTAAGAACTGCTTTAGTCCAAAGTAAGCTCTGTTCGAAAGGTATATTCTTCTCCTAAGTTCTACGGTTACTAGGCTGCTGTTATTTAGTTGTGTTCCAAGATATACAAACTCCGAGACCCCTTCGACCGTGTGTGCATCTGTCACCAGATCTTGTGGTGCCGCTATTTGTGTGCTGTTCGTGACCTTCATGTATTTTGTTTTGGATACGTTAACCTGCAGTCTCATTGTCTTCGCGGCTTTTTCAAATGTTTCAAAAGCCTGTATCAGCTCTCGTTTTGTCCGTGTTACTATATCAATGTCATCTGTGCAAGCCAATATCTGCACACTTTTATTGATGATCGTACCTCTGGTTGTTATGCCCGATTTCTCTATGGCTCTTTCTAGCGCGATGTTAAACAATAGACACGATAAACTGTCTCCCTGGTGTAATCCAGTATGTGTTTGAAAAGACCTTGACACTCTGTTTTGTACCTTGACTTTCCACTCAACTTTTGAAAGAGTTGCCTTTACCAATGTTATTAGATGCGACGGAATATCTAGTTCTGCCATGGCTTTATAAAGTGCTCTTCTGTCTACACTGTCATAGGCACTTTTAAAATCTATGAAGAGGTGATGGGTAATAATTCCATATTCATATGTCTTTTTTAAGGTTTGTCTGAGAAGGAAAATCTGATCAATTGTTGACCTTTCTTTTCGAAATCCACATTGGTATTTGCCTATTTTTTCTTCTGTATATACTAGTAATCGATCATAAAGTATATAAGCCAGTACTTTGTAAGCCGTATTTAGGAGGGTAATGCCTCGATAGTTGTCACATGTGGATCCCCTTTCTTGTGAACAGGTATTAAAATACCTACATTCCAACTATCTGGGAGTTTTCCTTCTCTCCAAATGGATGCAACAAGTTCTATTATGTATTTTTTTAGGACGTTTGCTCCACACTTGAACAGCTCAGGGGGTATACCATCTTCTCCAGGGGATTTGTTGTTTTTTAACCTTTTTATTGCCTTGACAACTTCTTCTTCTGTTGGTATACTATTTTTCTCCTTATCATCGTTTATCGTTTATCTACTCTCTCAAAAGTATGTACATGACACATCTTTTGGTTTAAGCTTTTCAAATCTCTTTTAATAGTTTAATCTCACTGGAAGCATCCACAACCATGATCTATATGCCGTCTTATGTAAGAATCCCTGGTAACGAACTAGCCGACCTCTTTGCAAAACATGCCGCATCTTCTAATAGGAAAACTGAAAATATACAATTACACACATATTTACAGTCCTATTTTAAAAATATCATCCACATGTCTTGGCAAGATCACTGGAACAAAATCCCTTCCAAATTTCGTGATATCCATCGCACCGTTAAAAGGCTTGAGTTTCCTTCCATGACACGACAAAACAAAATCTTAATTTGCCAACTTAGAATCGGCCATACAAGACTAACTCATAAATATTTAATGACTTCCCAAGACCCACCTACATGTACACACTGTGATAATATTCTATCTGTTAAATATATTCTCGTAGACTGTCCTTATTTCAACAACAACAGAAAAAATAGTCTTTTGAGTCGAAACTTACAAAATATTCTCAGCTCGCCAGATCAATTCCAAAACCTTATTAATTTCCTCTATGAAACCAAGCTTTACCAGAAACTTTAGAAGAAGAAACGTAGTTTAGAATTCGATAATTAATAATTGTACCAATACTTAATGCATTTCTTTATCGATTTTAATGTTGCTGTATATTCTTGTTATATAATGTAATAAAATTGCACCTGTGTCAATTACTTTATCGTGTCCTGACATGTTATTGATAAAATTTCGGCCCAGTATCGGGCTACGTCGGTTCCATCTCTGTTGGCGACCCACAAACCTTCGAGGGTACATTGATGAGGACAATTTCTGCATGTTCCAGATTCCAGATGTTCCATATTCTGTGCTTCTCCACAGTCACAGTTCACATCATCTTGGTCAATTTTTTCCCATTTTACCATGTTTGATTTTACTATAGCAACCCCCGTTCTTATCCTATTCATAGTTTGCCACGTTTTAAAGTCTAGGGACTGGCCGGTCCATTGAACCAGGGGTAGAAGAAAATACTCAAGCGGTTCATTCTGCACTGTTCCAAGAAAGATTTTCCTAGATTTTAGTCGCTTTCGTGGTGTTCGAGCTTTGTATAGGGCATGCCGCTAGTCCGCAAACTGTTTAATTTTCTCTTTGTGATCTGCAACGCCTCGGCGCGTTGAGGGTTCTGCGAAACATACTGCTTTATATAGATTTGAGAGTGGCGTTGGTTTCATGCACCCCGTTACTATCCTGCATGTCTTATTTAGCACAGTATCAACTTGTAAGGTGTGGGCAGCTCTGCCCCAAACAGAACACGCATATTCAGCAGTTGAGAAACACAGTGCCTGTGCCGTTGTTCTTAAAACGCCAGGACGTGCACTCCATTTATTTCCCGTTAGCTTTATGAGTATGCTATTAGTTTGTTGTTAATTTTTCTCTCGTTTTCATGCAATGTTGTGTGTAGGTGAGGGACCGGTGCAGAGTTACTCCAAGATATATGTGTTGGTTTGTGTGTTCTAATGTATTACCATTCCGTGTAATTTGGAGTTTTCGCTTGGCTTCCTTTGCGCGAAAGTGGAAAGCGTAGACTTGGGTTGTAGTGGGTTTGAGTCTCAGGGAATTCTGCAGGTAGTACGCTGTCATTGTTTTTAAGGTAGTTTCGAGTTCCTTCTCCACTTCTTCAAAACTATATCCTTGAGTACATATTGCAAGATCGACAGCATAGAGGAAGTGCTTGGGTTCGGTCGTCTAAGGTTGGTCGTTTGTGTATATATTGAAAAGCATTGGTGCTAAAACACTTCCCTGTAGCAGGCCATTTTTTTGAACTCTCCACCTACTTACTTTATCCTCCGGCATAACGAAAAAACGTCTGTTTTTCAGTCTCTTAATCTTACCTAGACCACCATCTTACCCAGATGGTCGTCATTGAGAGTGTCGTATAATTTGCAGAGCAATGTTTTGTGCCTTACTGTGTCATAGGCTGCTATCAAATCTACTAAAGCAACCCCCGTTATAAGTTTTTCTTCAAAGCCCTCTTCAATGTGTTCTGTTAGTGCGAGAACTTGACCGGTGCAATATTTGCCAGGTCTGAATCCTCCTTGTTGTGGAATGAGGTGCTTGTCAACATTTTTTTCTATTCTGGTGAGTATAAGTCTCTCGTATAGTTTGAAAAAATGACACAACAGAGGACTAGGTCTGTAGCTACTGGGGTTTTCTGGGTCCTTTCCTGGTTTTAACAGGAATTTTAATTACTTTAGATTTCCTCCATGATTTTAAAATTTCGCAAGTTTTGCAGCATGTGTTATAAAATTACAAGATCCAGTTTTTTGCTCCTTGGCCTAGATGTTTTATTTGTTCACTGCATATATCATCCACACCAGCTTTCCTGTTTGTTAACCTGTTCATACCGTCGTGGAATTCTTTTAGCGTAAAAAGAATTCCTAGGTGATTTGTTTCCGAATCCAATCTTCTCCTAGTGTTTGTGTTTTTATATCGGTTCGTAGGTCTTCCATTTATAAGTAGTTAAGCAGCGACTTGGTTTGCTGTAACCTTGCAAGGTGATTTATGTTCTTTTGGATCACCTCTAAGTTTTTATACAAGGTTTTCATGCTATTTTGCTACGGTGTGTCATGTCCATTTTTTCCAGGGTCTTAATCTACTTTTCTCGTCTGGCTTGACTTAGCTATTGAAGTAGTACTGCTCCGTAGTCATTAGCTATTGAAGTAGTACTGCTCCGCAGTCAACCGTTTCTTAGCTAAAAGGGTCAGTGAAATAGAGGGTTTCGTATGTTCTCATTAGTTCTTTGGACTCGTTGGACATCCTGGGAACATATTATAGTTTACATCCTCTAGGGATGGCTTTTCTAGACACATTTTTGAGTATCTCTACAAAGTTTTCGTAGTTTTCTACTTTTAGTTCAAGACGTAGCAGCTTAGAATCTAGCATGTCTGCATACTTTTGTCAGTTTGCAGTTTTTAAGTTAAATCTTCTTCTAAATGGAATAGCTTGTGGTCTGACAATTGGAAAGATGTTTATATCAATTAGTCTATGCTTTTTGTTTTTGGTATGCGACCACATAATAATTTGGTACATCGGTCTTCGAAGTTGTTACTTTAAAAACAGATATCCGGGATATATCCTCTTTTCCAAACTTTGCTCTGAACTGATGGTAGAAGCTTAGGATCATGGATTAACGTGAGGCCATTCGTTTCGGCCCAAGATTCTACTGCGTCTCCATTTGCATCCGAATCTGCATAGCGCCAGGGTAAACTGTGACTGTTAAAGTCTCCCACTACCAGCTGATTGAGTTGTGATTGTTGTGAAAGTTAGTTGGGGGTGAAAATATAAAAGGCTGTTTTGGGGGCTTGTATACCGAGGTTATTGTACATTTTCCGATCTCACTGGTTATTAACTATGTCAGTGTTGGCTCTGAGAAGAACCGTTGTGGCTTTATGTTTACCATATGATTTGGTTTGGTCCGGTGTTGGAAGAATGAGCCGTCTACTAGTAGATGTTTTCAGGGGACGCCGTCAATAGTGTTTACTTTGTAGTTGATATGGCACTATTGATCTCGTGGAGGCTCCTTCCTTGTCCCTTATCTGTGTCAATGACCTACGCTGCCGAGAAATGTGAAGCTAAATAAAAAAAACCTACTTTTCTTGAAAATTAATTATTGTTTTAATAAAACTAAGTAATAATATTTATTAATCATGTTTATTTTTTAATCCTCTAATTTGTTTATAAATTTAAATGAGTTTTTTTCCTAATGTATTATTCAAAACCCCACTAACTTCAATAACACTATAATTAACCGAACTTTAAGCAAAATATTCATACGAAAAGATTTATTATTTTGACAGGAAATTAGTAAACAACTTATCTGATATTATTAAAATGATTATATTATTAGTATAATATATAAGTTTAATTCCCGTATCTAACTTGCAGATAAAAAGAAAGTGTTGATAGAGAATAAAAGCCAGTAACAATTTTTTTATCGCGCACATTATACTTGATTTCGTTTTCAATCTCTGTGCCGTGTCTTAAGAAGTACTTCAAAGATTTTGTTCGAAACACGGTCACCCAGTTCAACAGAAATTGTACGATATACCGCGCAAAAATTCGTTGCATTAAATTGTACTTAACCAATTGAATCATAACCTTGATTTCACGACCTTTAATTCTAAATCATGAAGTCCAAAATAATAAACGCCGAGAATCTGGATCCACAACCGTTGTTACTAATAAATAAAGAAGGAGTTCGAAAATATTGGGGAAAGTCTGAGTCCGATGTCTGTGAAATTCTAAAAGATCTTCAAGAATGGATCAAGAAACAAAATTTTCCCGAAATGCCAAGTAAGTTACTTTAAAATTTGTTTTAGTATTATTTTGTTTAGGCGATTTCTAAGTAGCTTAATGTTTGTAGTTAGAGCAAAAAAGTCAGTTATTAATTACAATTCATACCTTAGGACGTAAATAATAATTATTGTCTAGGAAGTAAGATGTGATGTAAAAAGCAAATGAGACAATCTAAAGAATCTTTAGCCAATTTTCTACAAAATTATAACGTTTTTGCAGACTTTATTGCTTTATAACTATAAAATATTTTTATCTTTTTTGTATTTTGATTTTTCTTAGTTTTCAACCTCTATTTTTTGTATATGCACAGGGTGAGTTTGTAGTGCATCATTGGTCAATAATTCAATTATGATACAAAATATCCAAAAAATTTATTTAGAAAAAATGTAGATAGCGATATTCTATAGGGTTAGATAATATATAAAAATCTACAGATTGATTTCTATGATACATAGTGATAACTATGTGGTAAAGCAGAAAGAAAATTTTTTTAATAGGATACCCTGTATGAAGCCATTATTTGCAAAACTTGTTCTTTGCTCGAAAGTCATTTTTTGGGAAATCGAGAAAAACGATTAACGGCCGAGTAGTTTTTAGCTGACAACGAAAAGAGTTTTATTAATGTTGCTTAATGATTTAAGCAATAGAAATTAGAAGTTTCTAGCCTAAAATTTTTACAGATTTTTTAGAGAAAAAAATGTTTATTGCAAACAACCAGTTTTGCAAATAAATATATAAAATAATAACAAACCGTATATAGTTCAATAAAAAACATAAGGGATTTATTCATGAAAATAAAACTTTCACATTTTAGTCATATAAAGAAAATGTTAAAAAAAAAACAAAAGAAATATCAATAGATCATGCTCAAACGAAAAAATAGTCATTTTCTGCATTTTGGCAATTTTCCAAACCATTAGCGGTTTTTTCTGGTAACGTAGAATCTGTCTTCAAGTGCTCTTTGTAAAAATTTAGTTCAGGAAGGCTTCTCCAATTTCATCCATAGTGTTTGGAAAGAAGACCAATAATAGTTCCTTTATCCCCCTTTAGTTTTTTTCCCAGTGGTCATTTCTTAGGAGCCATTGAAGAAAGAGAAAATTTTTTCTTACAAACGCGTTTAGCTTTTTCAACGTCATTTCGGTGATTGGGTTCACCTTGGACTGAAACATTGTTGCCTTTTTTTCTAAAAGATAAACCGCTTTGCTTTATTAAATTCAAAGTTCCATACACTAGGCAGCTTAATAACTCGTTTTGTTGTGTCTTCCAATCAAACACATCCCAATCGATACCGATTTTTCGTACAGTGGAATGCTTTCTGATTAAATCGTCGTAGCCACTAATTTTCACAATAATAGGCCTTTTTTAATGTCTTTTACTATAAGGCTCTAAAGATACGATAAGGCGGAATAAAGGAATGACCGACGATCGTAAAAATTAATTCAATTTGTTTAATATGATTCGGCGATTCTTCTAGAAGCCAATAAGCCAACATTGCCGACATATTCGAATTTTTATTTTGTCCGCCGCAACCATCAGCGAACGAACGTACTGTTTCTATGCTGACATCAACATCAAAATTCTTTAGAGCATGTTGTAAAGCTGACACTATTTATTAGAATCTTTTCGAAAGTCAATTTCTGTCCACACGTAAGAAACAAATTTGTTGGTCTTAATTTATCCGTAGAAGTTCCAGCAACAATTGCGAAATTATTATAGTTTATTTGCTGGCTGAAAAATATGCTGCTTGATCAGGCAGTCCAGGCAGTGCTAAGTTTTTTTGGCAGTCGAACGAAAAGTAAGCTCTGTTGGGTTTTGGATTTTTAAGGAGTTTGGAAAAAGCCTTTGCTTTTAAGATATGAACACGATGCTCAGTGGCTAACTTTTGCCGAGCAGCTAAAGAAGTTGCTACTTTCAACTGCTCCTTTATTCTTAAGCAAGTGGAGCAGCGAAGTTCCAAAAGCGATGTTGTAGTTAACATTCACATATTTGCGAAAATAACTAAGCTTTACATGCATAGGCTGAGGCACTTTCCGAAGATAATTCTTAAAATTCAAGTCACATGGCAAGTAGACCCTCACCTTTGCTTCTACAGATATTTTCAATTGTTTGTAAATTGCATATGTCCTCGACTTTTATTATAATTCTTATATCTATTACAAAATTTTGTACTTGAAAAATCTTATGCGTCAATTCGTTTCTTTGTTTTTATTGATTTATCTTTGGAGTATACCTCAAATTTTAATATTATAATTTGTCAGCACTTCAAACAGTTTTTATCGGATTTATTTCCGATAATACATTTATTTCCAGGTGGGTATATACTGATAACACATATTTTAAGTTAATGGAAGCAAGATGTCTTTGATTCTTCGTCTGTTTGTACGAAATTTCTCAATTTTGCTTCTTCGTTTTAGCGAAGAATTAGAGCTAAATAGCTCAGGCGGTAGAGTGTCTCGTTATCACATAAGGCTATATTGCTAAATGCTGCTCTAGCTCGTTTTATTCTCGCCTTAATTTCTATGGTCTGTTCCCATTTTGCATTTACGTTGGTGCCAAGGTACACATAAGATTCTACATGATCAATTAGTATGTTACTTATCCGTAATTGTCGAGCAGGTTGTTGCTTTTTGCTTATCAGTATCCACTTTGTCTTCTTGAAGTTGAGGCTCAGGCCGTATTCCTCACTAACTGAATAAACTCTTTCCATTACTTGTTGTAATTCATCTATGGCACTGGTAAGGATCACCGTGTCGTCGGCATATCTTATATTGTTCGTTAACTCGCCGTTTATTTTTATGCCCTCATTTGCATTTTCATACATTAGTTAAATATTTCCTCGGAATGCATATTGAATAGGAGTGGCGATAATATACAACCCTGATGGACACCTCTTTTGATCTGCACATTTTCAGTGAGTTCGTTGCCAATTTTTGCTCTTGCTGTTTGACCCCAGTATGGGTTTGCCACAATTCGAATGTCCTTGTCGTCAATACCTGTCTTTCGCAGAATATCTATCAATTGTTCATGATGGACATTGTCAAATGCTTTTCTAAAATCTACAAAGCACAAATACACGTCCTTATCAACTCTAGTTCCAAGTACTTTCCGAAAACCAAACTGCGATCTATTAATATTTGGATCACATTTATCAAATATTCTTCTATGAATGATCTTAGTGAACGCTTTAGTGACATGATTGATCAAGCTTATAAGCCGTAGTCATCACAGATCTGGGCATTTGGTTTCTTCGGGATTGTAATAAATGTTGGCTGCAGCCAGTTCTCCCGGATTTTACCGCTATTATATATGTTGTTAAAAAGTACAACTAGATTATCAAGGAACTGTTTGTCTGATTTACATAGGATCTTTAATATTTCGCAGAGTATATTGTCCGGACCTGCTGACTTATTGTTTTTTAGTGCTGCAATGGCATCTTCTGTCTCCGATTTAGGGATTATTGAAGGTCCTGTTTCTCCTTCTCCATATAGGTGTCATCAGCAAAACTAATTATGTTTCTAACAGTTTTTAGTTTGAGCATGTCAATAATATAGAGTAAAAAGTAGAGGGCCTAAAACGGTCCCTTGCGGTACGCCATAATTAATTACTTCAGGATCACTTTTGACACCAACAATTTTTAAAAATTGTTTGCTTTCAGTTAAGTAACTTTTTAGTAATGTCAAAACCCGCCCTTCCAGACCATACTTCTCAAGTTTTTTCAACAAGATCTCGTCAGATATCGTGTCCAACGCCTTAGAGATATCGACGAATATGCATAAACTACGTTTATTAGATTTAAAAACTTCTAATATTTGTAATGTTAGTTTACAATTGTATGAAAGAGTTCTGAAAGCCAGAATAGAAAAAGAAGCCACAGAGATCGAAGAACAAAGTGGATTCCGACCAGGGAGATCTTGTGTCGACAATGTATTTACTCTCAAACATCTAACGGAAAAGAGATTAGCAAGAGGACTAGAACTTCATGCCACTTTTATAGATCTCCGTAAAGCGTTTGACTCCGTACCACTGCAGAGACTATGGACAACATTGGAAAACGCAGGTATACATGCAGTATATATAAATGCCGTGAAAAAGCTATATCGAGATAACCAAGCTTATATTAAGGTTGGAAACCAAATTTCCAAGGGTTGCACCCAAACAAAGGGTGTCAAACAGGGCTCTTGCCTCTCCCCAACCCTATTTAAAATATATCTTGGTAATGCTTTAAAATATTGGATGAGAAAATGCAGCCCAATGGGCATATGGGTAAATGACACTCCTATATACACAATCCTCTTCGCAGACGACCAGGTAGTTCTTGCCGAAAACCTACAAGATATGACGTACATGATAAACAAACTAATAGACGAATTCAAAAAATGGGGATTAGAGATTAATACCGAAAAGACACAATACATGAATATAGGAGGCATCGGTCAAGACATGGAAACAGAAAGCGGATTAATTAAAAACGTTGATCAGTACCAATATCTCGGAATTACACTAAGCGAAGACGGGAGAGACGACAAAGATATACCAAGAAAAATAGGAAAAGGAAAAACATGATAAAAACACTACATCCGATCCTGTGGAATAAAACTTTAACTAACAAAACAAAGAAAAATATATATCAGGCTATGATTCAGCTGGTGCTGACGTATGGGTCAGAAGTGTGGGTCTTTAACAAGAATATGTCACAAAAACTCCTCTCAACGGAAATGATGTACTGGAGAAGATGTTCCGGGTTAACTTTGTTTGACCACATAAGAAATGAAAACATAAGAGAGAGAATGAAAGTAAAGAACACAATAATGGATACGATAGCTGAAAAACAATTAAAATGGTATGGACACCTAAGACGGATAAACGAAGAAAGGATACCACGAAAGGTTTGAAACTGGAGACCTACACAGAGAAATAAAAGGGGAAGGCCAAGAAAGAAATGGATATAAAATATTCATATAGAAATGGAAAATAGAGGTCTTCAAGAAGGAGACTGGGCCGATAAGAAATTATGGCGATTGGGATGCGAGAAGCGACAAAATTAAAGTTGCAAACACTCGCTATATATATATATATATATATATATATATATATATATATATATATATATATATATATATATATATATATAGTTTACAACTAGAACCTTGTGTCGATTTTTTTTCCTAAAACCATATTGGCAATCCGATATTAAACTAAACCTATCCAAAAAACTTACTAATCTATTTTTTAAAATTTTTTCAAATATTTTGAAAGAAAAAAACAGATAACAAAGAGACTGGTCTGTAGTTAATTACGTCTTCTTTATTTCCTGTTTTAAACACAATTTTGTTTGTTTTTGAATATTTTTAGACATTCTGGAAAACAACCATCCTGAAAACATGCCTTAATGAGAAAAGTACAAGAAGTAATAATTTCTTTCTTAATTTGTTTTATGGTTTCTGTCTTGATACCATCACAATCAGGAGATTTTTTGTGTTTTAAAGATTGTATTGCATTTACCACCACTTCTTTTTGGTCAACGAGATACAAGTACATACTGCTTTCTATCCTATCTATTTCCTCAATCTTGTCATTACAAATGGGTATTTTTTTTGCATACCTTTGTCATAATGTACTGTAATGTGTATTAAATTCATTTGTAATTTTTTTCTCTCTATTAGTTATTGTTTCTCCTGTTTTGGTTTTAACTCATTCAATTTTTGTATGTCCTTTTATTTTTCTTCACAATGAATTAATTACATTCCAAAGTGATGAAGAAGTGGTCTTATTTTTTTCAATTCGTTGTTTTATATAAATTCTTTTTGCAGTTTTATCTAAAAGTCTTAATATATTTTTATAATCTGCATATCGTTGTTTTTTAAGTTATCTGAAGGATCTTGGAATAGCTGATCATACAATCTATGTTTTTCATGAACAGATTTTAAAAGTTCCTCTGTCATCCAATCTTTTTTAAAAGTGATTTTTAGATCATTTTTTTTAATAATTGTATTTTTGTTTATTAAATTTAAAATTTTGTCGATGAAAAGTTCATTTTTATTTGTTTTATTATAAATATCCAACCACTTTTCCTGCTTCAAATTGTTTTTTAGATTTTTGTAGTTGATGTACTTGTTAAAGATATCTATGAAGAAGTTTCTAAAGATAATGTGTCATTTCAAAGATTTTACATATTTCGCAATCTTTGTAGTTCTTACTAATGATTTATTTCTGTATATTTGCACAATCAGGGCTTTTTATTTCATGACTATATTGTTTTGACAAACGTCTGATAATGAAATTTTAAACTGTATATTTACTTTTTAACGCAATAAAAATTGTCCGTTGACATTGGTATAAAAATATCTTTTTCTATCTATTTTTATATAAAGGTTATTTTTTGATATTTGACCCCCTTTCCACGAACAATTTAAATGCATAAAACAAATATATTTATCAATTAATTTAAACGCCATAAAAATATTTTATTAAACATGGGACAAAGTTCGTTATTGTTGATATATTTTAATAAAAAATGTGTACCTCTGATATAAGGAATGAATATTCACATCCAAAGGTAATTAGTTCAATAGGACAACAGGAGAAGTTGTTTGTTTTTGGCTGAGTGTAGGAAAATAATCCTAAGAGTCTAAGACTGTGCTGCCGAGATAAATATTTTTTTTCATTAGTTCAATAAATTATTAAACTTTTTTTAAATCTGCCATTCTTGAAAAAGTGACCTTATACTGACCTTATAATAAACGCGCAAAACACGGTTTAATTAATGGTATTGGAACAATATGGAAACCTATTAGTGAAAATTTAGACGCTTCCGACAAAGGCGAATATTTTAATAAGTGTATAACTAGGATAAACACTGATCAAGCTCAAATTGAAAAACTCTTAAGAAATCAGATATCTGTCACTACTTTAGTCATAAAAACTCTTCTTGTTCTTTTTCTTCTTCTTCTTGTAGTACTACAACCCGGGGTAGGTCTTGGCTGACTGCACAACTTGCTTCCATTTTGAAAGGTCCTCCATAATAGTTGGGTCAGTGGGTAACCTCGTTGTTCTTAGATCTGACCATATATTATCTCTCCATCGCATTTGAGAACGTCCTAAGGGCCTCCTCTCATATTAACTTGGCAAGGCGGTTACTAGAGAGTCTATGGACGTAGCCAACCCATCTTAGATGTTGGGATTAAATCTTTTGGACCATGTCGCCTTTATACATCTGCTTGACCTCAGCATTTGTTCTTATTCAGTATTGGTTGCAAAGATTCTTCTGAGGATTTTCCTCTCAAAACATCCAAGTTATCTTTTAGTTTCTTTGGTCTGGATTCACATCTCACACCCATATATGAGCACCGGTCTAATCACCGTTTTATATACTCTAAGCTTTGATGTTCGTGTTACGCTTTTAGATTTAATAGTATTAAGGAGGCTGTACATACATCTGTTTGCTGTCTGAATTCTTCCTTTAATCTTCTTCTAGTTCTTCACTCTTTCAAAGTTATATGGGTCTATTGTAACATTTTGTCCCATTCTATCTCGTCCCTTTTGTTTGCTGATGCACATTTATTTGGTTTTCTCTTCGTTTACCCTTAAACCAGTTTTCATTGCCTCTACCTCCCACTTATTAAAAGTCTCCTTCATATTGGTGACTGTGTTTCCCACAATGTAAATGTCATCTGCGTATGCTAATAGTAATTTTGATCTATTTACTGTCAGTAATTCTGTTTTTAAGTTGTGCTGCTCTTAAATGTCATAACTGCTCATAAATCTTATGTCTTAAAGGCATACTTTAATGCCGTTATAAGTGATTTTGGTGACAATGTATCTCCTTGCCTTTTTATTCCAAAGAAAACATTAAACATGTATAATCAACATCGTGTTCAGTGGGCAGGCCATGTAGTTAGGATGGAAAACTGAACACTGGTTTCCAAAAAAACTGTTAAATGCAAAATGCAGAAGGAGACACTTATTGGAAGACAACAAGGAGACAAGAAATCTTCTTGGTAGTCGATCGCGAAGAAGAATGACTACAGACCATAATGAAAGGAGAGGTATGTTGAGGGAGGCCAGTACCTACTCGAATTGGGCTGCAGAGCAATTGGATAAATTGAACTGGTGAAATCCCAGATGACTAGTTGAAGGCTGAATTGATAACTTTACCAAAAAAAAAACTATCGAAACACTGTAGCGACTTATAGACTGTAAAGACTTAGCTCCAAACAAAATTATATATCTGATCAAAAGTTTCGGAGCTCACCAAGACTAAAAAAAATGAAACAAAACACTGTCAAATACTGGATAATACAATATTATATTTTACTGTTTTGTGACAATAATAATTGTTAAAATAATCAGAGCTGCATTATAATGATGATTTAACCTTAAAAAGTCTTATATAACATAGTAGTTTAAGATATTTGTTCAAGGTTATTTAAATTCCAAATATTCAAAAGAGATAAGATTATCTGTGTGATGTAACCTTACGTTGTGAAAAATCTAAAATAGTCCAAAAAAATGATAATTTTCTATTAATATAATTTATTTTTGCATAACTTGTTTTATTTATAGAGTGGGGCAAATGTGTCGACATAATGAATTTCTGTAGTATATTGCTTAAAAAGAATCCTCCTAGGTAATTGCGTAATAGATTTGGCGCAAAATGCTGTTGCAAGATTTAAAGTATTTCATCAGTTTCAAAGAATATTCCATAATTATAATAAAATAATTATTATAGAAGTTCTTCAAAAAGTGAAAAATAAATATCATAAACGGCAAAATTCTTCACATACCCACTATACACACTTCTAAAGTTTGAAAAATCATATTGCCTAATTGACTTAATCTATTCAAATAATTAATCATAAGTAATAATTTTCTTAAACCTTTTAAAACAGAATATTAAATAGCTGAGAAGATCTATATCGCATTTTAGGATGCGATCAATTAATTTTGTACTCAGCCTGAGCCCTTTTTTAAATCAATAAATCAAAATTTGTCTTAAGGGAAATCTATTTTCATCCATAGTGCCCTATCATATCTTGTATGTCGCTATACGTTCATTAATATTGAAGATACTGTCTAGTGCCCCTTTAGTAGTCGCCTTGTTTTATTTTTTCTATCTGAATATATTTGTTATATACTCCCCTTTCATTTGTTATGTCGCATGTTAGGATTCAAAAAATCCTAGAGAAAAATATAGAAAAATCGCTATAGAAAAAATATTTTAAATAAAAATATTTTTATTTTTTATTATTTTTTTATTTTTACGCACAACAGGCCGTTAAGGCCTAGGGCATTTTTTTACACACAATCCTAATATTAACTAATTAAAATTATTTTAAACAACACTTTAACTTAAATATGTATATACAACATTCTTAACTACTCTGAAGGACCTGGTGGACAATAGTTCTCTATTCGCTTCTATTTTGTGCTTTTTTTTCCAGTCCCTCACCTTCACGTGTTCAAGGTATTCTTCTACTTTACTAATTCACCTCATTCTGGGTCTACCTCTTCTTTTGGGGCTGATTAGTTTTCTGGTTAATCCTAGTTTGAGCATTCTGTTTGCTGCCATTCTTTCCACATGTCCCAACCATCTGATTCTTTGTGACTTGACGAACTTGGTAATGGTAGGTTCTTTGTATAAAGCTATTAATTCATTGTTGATTCTTCTCTCCCAACCATTTTCTGTCTACCGTCCTCCGAATATGCGTTTCAATATTTTCCTTTCCCATCTTTCCAGAGTATCCTCTTCCTTCTTATTTAATATCCATGTCTCACTGGCATATGTTACTGTGGGTCGAATTACTGTTTTATATATTCTGAGTTTACCTTGTCTAGAGACGTATTTTGAGTTCAGTAGGGCTCTTAAACTACCTAATTTTTTATTCCCTTTTGCTATTATGGCTTCGAGCTCCCATTTCTCTTTTCCATTTTCATCGAAAACTACACCCAAGTATCCAAATTTTTTCACCCTTTTAAAACTATAGCTTTTACCACTTACAGATCTCACACTAAAGTATTCTTTTTTCCCTTCTGTCCCTCCCATGATCATATATTTGGTTTTGTCTTCATTTAGGTCCAATCCGAATTTCTGTGCTTCTTCGATGATT
The DNA here is from genome assembly GCA_918026665.1 of Diabrotica balteata. Classification (NCBI taxonomy): domain Eukaryota; kingdom Metazoa; phylum Arthropoda; class Insecta; order Coleoptera; family Chrysomelidae; genus Diabrotica; species Diabrotica balteata. The sequence goes on along the minus strand of OU898279.1, from coordinate 4,646,776 downwards.
TTCTTCACAATTCTTCTCCATTCTTTCTCGGTTTTTGCTAGGATCGTTAAATCGTCAGCAAATGCCAAGCACTGGTGCTCATTTTTCATGATTGTTTCTTCTACCTGCATGTTGCATTTTCTGATTACAGTTTCTAACACCAAGTTTAATAATGTAGTGGATAAAGGATCTCCCTGTCTCAAGCCTTTTACAACCGTAAATTGATCTGTCAACGAATTTGTCTAAAGACACATTTGCCTGTATATAGCTAACAACGGCTGTGAATGTGAATAGGAAGCTTAGGCAGAGTATAGTGTCATTGTGCAGTTACATTTTTAGTTTGTAGCGTTACATTAAATGTTAACAAATAGCACCAATTCAATTCCTGCACATTCTGAATTTCGTTGAAAACGACCTAATATTCATCAGTTTATTATTTGTTTTCTCAACTATTTTCTTCACCTGTATATCTACTCGGTTTTTCTTGTTAGCTTTACGTACTATTTCCATCTTAATGTTGTTGGTTGTGTTCCTGTTGAATTTTTTTCTATGAAGTTCTCATATTTGTATTCTAATGGTTATTGAACTTCTTCATTAAAATATGTAAATGAACCTTCTTCCGCATACTTTTTAATTAAATAATGTAAAATTATTATTTTTTCACAGCCACGAATTTGTTAGCAAACATTAAATAAAAAACAACTGTTGTTATTAATATAATTTTATTATGGATGTAATAAATTATAACTATTGTAATTTAAGTTTAAATTTTTTGTAGTTATTATTTATCTTATAATAACAGAGAATGTTCTTGTCTGAGTTATTTTTTGACTTTTTTTTTATCTAACTTATTATTTATTTAAAAATAGTTCCATTAACATAATAAAAATATAATTTTTATACGAACCATTCGAGACAAAAATTAATAATATCTTTCTTCTTCGGCATTACAGCCCAAATTGAGTCTTGGTCTCTTTTATTTTTTGCCTTCACCCTTGCTTGTCTGTGGTTGATCTTCTTCATACACGGACTCCTAAAAGGGTTTGTCGCTGTTTACTGTGTCTTTCCAGCGCTTTCTTGGCTTTACAACCGGTCTTTTTCCCCGAATTCTAGCATTTAGTGCTCTTTTTGGTAGCCTATCCTCTTCCATTCTTATCACATGTTCGGCCCTTTGCAATTTTTGTATTCTAATGAAGTCTGACAGTGGTGCTTCGTTATAAAGTTGATATAGCTCGTTTTTGTATCGACTTCAAGGTTCCGTTTTCACTCACAGGTCCTCTTATTTTTCTCAGTACTTTCCTTTCGAATGTGTCGAGTTTGCGTTTGGATGTTTCTTTCAGGATCCATGCTTCACTGCCATAGCATATTATTGATGTTATGTTATGCTATTGATGTTTTTGTTAGATTCTTATCTTTGTATTTCGGTGGACATTTTTAGACCGACATATATTGGAGAGGGCAAAATAAGCTCTGTTTGCCTGCGTTATTTTCTTCTATATTTTTACATCTTCTGATCCGTCGGCATATATTTTTTTACTCCCAGGTATATAAACTTTCCAACCGTTTTATTGTCATTTTCATGTATAATGTTCTGTGGGTCTATATTCCTTTTCATCTGTATCATTATAATATTAATATCATCGACATAAGCCTCCAGTGGAACTGTTTAGTTTGTCAGTAGATTTTCTTCATTCAGTTTGCATTTGCCTAACCGCATAGTCCAGTGTCAGCCCATCTCCCTGCTTTAGTTGTTGCGAAACTTTGAAAAAGTCTGTCCGGTGGTTTTGTATTCGTACACATGCCTTAGTTTCATCCATTGTGGCTTTAATAAGTCTAATTAGCTTGTGTGGTATTGCCAATTCAGCCAATATATTATTATTGGCTTTTGTTTTTCCTTTTTTGGTTTTTTTTTGACTGAGTCGTATGTCTGATTGAAGTCTATAATCACGTTGTGAGCATTAATGTCTTCATTTATGTTCCCATGATTTACTCAAGATCTGTTTGACTGTAAATATTTGATCCAGTGTTGATCTTCCCCGTGGGTAGATTGTTCCCCCGAGATGCCCAAATAGACAAACGAGGAAACATTTTTAATAAATCATCCCAAATTTTGGCATATGCAGATGATCTTGACCTAGTTTCCCGCACAACACGCAAGCTAGAAGAAATGTTTACTACCTTGTCAAATACCTAAAAAAATATGGGACTGCAAGTACATGAGGAGAAGACTAAGATAATGGCATCAGTACCCAACAATAGAGCCAGAAACATCGGCCACCAATTCACGGTTGATAACTCTACCTTTGAAGTGGTGGACAAATTCACATACTTAGGCTCCCTGATCACCAAGGATAACGTCATGACGGAAGAAATCAAACGAAGAATAATCCTAGCAAATAAATGCTATTTTGGATTGAGTAGACATATGAGAAGCAGAAAGTTAAGCCAAAAAAACAAAAATAACAATATAAAAAACCCTTATACAGTCAGTGTTGACATATATGGACCGAAGACGTGGACCATTTCCAAGGCAGATGAAAACCTTCTGCTTATATTTGAACGAAGGATACTGAGAAGAATATTCGGTGGCATCTGTAGAAATGGTGTTTGGAGAAGGAGGTATAATTACAGCAGAACAACCCTCCTAGAAGAATCCTTATATCACAACCTGTGGGAAGTAGAAGTAGGGGTAGACCAAAACTCAAATGGAGGTACAAAAATAGGCGCAGCAAACTGGCAACAGTTGGCAATGCATATAACTGACTGGCGTAATAGACTTAGGAAGGTCGAGGCTCTTTTATAGCACTGTATCACCAATAATAATGATGATATTCACATCTCGTCAATCTGCCATTCTATCATACGTATTTCTCTATTTTTAGCTCCTTAGATGGATGGAAAATATCGAGCTTAGTAGTGAAGTTCGTTTCGGTTCGTAAATGCCCCTTTGTCCGCTTCTCGTCGATCGATGATGATAGGGTTAATAAATGTTGAAGTTGTGGAGTAAAAGTGATGATTTATTGACAGCAACTCGTAATTACACAATACGGTGTTCGTTCGGTAACTACTCAATATTGACTGTGTTCATTTGAATTTAAATCCCCCAATTTATAATCTCACACATAGATACATAAGCACCTTAGGTCATTGCTTCGTTCATATCACACCACCTAACTTTTGCTTATAATACAATTTAATCTACGCCTTAATTGCGACACTTAGGAAGTTCAATTAGAAAATATTATTATTCGGCAATTTATTTAGTTGTAGGTAAATGAACTAATTATTAAATTATCATACGATATGGTTTTGCAATATATATGATGCAAACTTATACACGGTGAAACTATAAAAGATTAAGAAGTTAAGAATAATGTGAGATTGCAAATTAAGGGGTTACTTTATGATTGAACATGGAACTTGTTGGTCAAGACGAAATAAAGAATATATCCCTTTGTATATCAATCATCTTGACCAGCAAGTTACATTTAATAAACTAAGTAACTGCTTTGGATTATATATTTATTTTATTTTGTTTCAGCGAATCACATGATAGAATTTTTTCTTACGAACTGCAAATACAAAGTTGAAGCTACTAAAGATGTTCTCAGTACTTATTACAAAATAAGAAAACAAGTCCCTGAAATATATGAAGATTCTAACCCTCGACTATCAGAAATAGAGAAGTCTTGGACTATGGGGTAAGTTTATTTAAAACTAAAGAATAAAATCTGTAGTTAGTTTTTGATAGACTGAACAGTTCACAAAACATAGTCAAATTGAATTTACAATAGAAACAGAACAAAATCAATCCATCAATTTTTTAGATTTAAAAATTATTAAACTTAAAAACAAACATGACTTCTCCATATTTCATAAACCTACCCATACTGACACGACTATACACAATTCATTATCCCATCCAACACAACATAAACTGGCAGCATATCATAGTATGTTACCTACATAGATTAAAAGAAATTCCGATGTCAAAATACAACTTTGAGACAGAAATAAATATAATTAAGCAAATAGCAGTAAACAACGGATACAACGAACAAACAATTAAAAAAATGTTAAATCAAAAACTACACAAGAAAGCCCTGAAATTAGTATTTTTACCACCAGAGAAAAAACCCAGTACCTTCTGCCCGATTACATATACAGGCAAAATAACAACAAAAATAGCCGAACACATAAAAAAGAAACGAATAACACCAGCTTTCTGAACAAATAACAACCTAGGCAAATATATCAAAAATAACAAGAGCCAAAATAAAAAACACTTACATAGTGGTGTGTACAAATTTAAATGTGGCGACTGCCCAAAAACTTACATCGGTCAAACTGGTAGAAACTTTAATAAATGAATAGCAGAACATAAAAGGGCTTTCAGTATTAGAAAAACAGATTCGACATACGCACTTCACCTTATAGATCATAATCATTCTTTTAATGACAAATTTTAAACTCTTCACATTCAAAATAAAGGCCTTAAGCTGTCTTTGTTAGAATCTATGGAAATCAACAAATTAAAAAACACAGATATAATTCTGAATGACCAACTTGAAAAAAACAGTTCTCCCCTCCTCAACCTATTTCATTAGAGACTATAAAAAGTAAACGCAAGCCAAAATTAGATCACTTAGAAAGGCAATCAGCCGAAACAGCTGTAGTGATAAGAGTTAAAATAAATTTTGTGGAAGTTTGAAAACAAAGTTTTCAGTGTTTTATTATTACAGTTCAGAAAACGTTTAAAAATTTATTTCAACCATGAATTATTTAATTTTCTTTTCTAATTATTTAAATTTTTTTTTAAACAAGAATACTTGTTCTTTTTAATAGGTATATCTTTTTGAGTAAGCAGTAGTTTGTGATTAAAAAAAAAAAAAAAATATGACAATACTGTGCTCTTTATAAAGTATTTTTGTAAAAGTATAATATTATTAATGAATATGTAGGTATAAGAAAAACAGCTTTTGTAAAAAAAAAATTGACTTTTAATTAACAAAAAAAGATGATTTTCTTGCTTCATTAAATCTAATTTTTTTTTAACTTATAGATGTTATTGTCCATTACCACAATTAACAGATGACTTATGCAGAATATCTATTGTCAAACTTGACTCAAATACGTCCAACTTTGTGGCTAGTTCATATTTTGCCAATATAATGAACATTTATGAACTACGGATATACGAAGACTTATGCCTTAGCGAAATTATTATTTGCGACTATAGTGCTTTAAGTTGGGGACATGTTTTTAAGATGGATATTTTTACCGTTCGAAAAATGGCACATATAATGGTAAGTCATTTTATTCTTCTCATACTTTTTAGTCTAATATATTATACACACACACAACACAACAATTTTTGAAGAACCCCAGCTCCAAGGGACATGCGTGTTTCAATGGAACAGTGGGAACCATATGTCCGAAGATAAAACCGGTCTCATTCCGTAATGGAGCGGTACCTATCTGACCACCAAGCTATAATCAACCACACCCCCCTTCGCAGGGTATAACGAATGATGAGGCTTTCTACTGAAAGTTACTTTGGAGGCTCTGGGTAATGGGACATGCTCTATATTACTTTATGTGATTAAGCCACCTGATTTTAGGGGTAGCAAGAAGAGCCTTTCTCCCTATGAATGTAATATAAAGGGCGTTATTTTAGATGTATCTTCTTCTTATGGTGCCATATTCAATTAGTGGATATTGGCGACAATTCTGGCATACTCCTCTCGATCTTGTGGGGCTCTAAAGAGTGCATGGGCATTGAGGTATGTCCAATTCCTTATGTTTTTAAGCCATGAGTATTACTTTCTTTCGATGCCCCGTTTTCCTTCTATCATCTGAGATATGATTATCATGTCCAATTTTCTATCACTTTTTTCAGTAGTTCTCGCTGCATATCGGTAATAACGCGGCGAATGTTGTCCTTCAGGAGGTTATCGTTTCGTCAATAGTTTAGCAGTGTTAAATCTCAAGATCTTGAAGGCCAATTCATGTTCCGAAACAACTATCCGGTTATCCAACGTTTTCTACAATAAATCAATTGTGGCACGAGCTGTGTGACATGTTGCGCCGTCATATTGAAATGACAGCACATCATGGTTGTTCAATTAGGGAATGAAAAAGGCAGTAGTCATGGCTCTATAGTGGTCACCATTCACTGTAATGTTCTGACCAGCATCGTTTTTGAAGATGTACAGTCCAATGATTCAACCAGACCATCAAGCACACCAAACAGAAAGTTCTTCTAGATGTAATGGTTTTTTAACATACATTTGAGAATTATCTTAACTCCAAATAGAGCAGTTTTGTTTTCTGAAGTAGTCATTCAACCAAAAGTGAGCTTCATTGCTAAACAAAATTTGCTAATGAAAATCGGAATCAACTGCAATCTCGTTTAGGACACACTCACCGAATCTACAAATCTACGTCTTTCTAGGTGATAATGTACCGTTCATTGTTGCATGAATTTTTGTAAGTACGCAAAGCAAGATCTTTCTGCAAAATCTTCCATAAACTGGATGGAGACATATTCAACTGTTGGGTGCGATGGCACTTTATGCTACGCTCTACATCAGAAACAACTTCTTCTGTACGTACTTTACGGCGTGTCTGTGGATGCATATTATGAGTTAAAGTGAACGTGGTTCAAAAGCGTTTCATGGTTAATCAAATTACTTGCTCTCATGGACTATTATGTTGACCAGAAAATGGACGTAGTGCGCGAAAGCGTTCTTCAGGCGTTAAGTCTATTCGTGCTGAAATGCCAAACCAAACTTAACATAAATCACTTGACAGCTGCCAAAATGACTGACAGTTAAACTAGTAATACTAACTTACAATTCTATACCTCTAAAAAACCCCAATTTAATATCTAAGAACGTTAATAACTTGGATTTAAAATTAGTTTTTTGTAAATATTAATAAACTGTATCCAAAAATATGTGGAGAAGACTAAATTGCTCCAGAAATGATGGAGCATCGAGGAGCAAAGGGAAAGGAATGGTTGTGGATTATTTGAAAATAAGCTTGAAAAAATTAAAATATGCCTGAGAAATTAGAAAATAATTTAATCGTACCAATACATAAAAAAGAAGGAGAAACTTAGTGTGAAATCTAAAGAGCAATAAATCTAGCTCAAGATGGTTATAAGATTTACACATGGAAGAGCTATAAACTAAAATTGGAGGAAGAATGGAAGAACAGGCAGCGTTTAGACCAGATTCACAAACAAATGATAACAGATGGCCTAGGAGGACAAATTCATTAAACTTCCCGTGCTAGAATCGGCATCAATAGAGTATTGTGACTCATTTCATTGTAGTGGTTAGCGTACAGAGGTGCCATCTACTTTGGTGGCCATGATAGTTTATTTTTTATAACTTTTTTTTCTTTTTTGTATTTTAGAATTCACTTAAAAACAGAGTAAAGCAGTTACATATTGTGGATTCCCCATCGTGTATAAACATAATCATAGCATTAGCCAAAAAGTTACTTAACAAGAAATTAGCAGATAGGGTAAGTATTTTTAAATATAATTTTAATGTTACCTATCCATTAAAACCGGTAGTGCATCATTATGTATATAAGTCACTTGCAAATAACATGTCATTTCTGTAATGGTATGATGTATGGTTTCTTCCCCTGTAAAGTCTACATCTATAATATTTTCTAAACCCGAAAATTTAGATTAATATATATTTAAACTGAAATAGAAGACATGTAACATTAAGACACGGAATAGAAATCAGTTTTCAGGAAGTAGAGATAGCCATAAATTCACTCAAACATAGAAAGTCACCAGACCCAGAAGATACCAGACGCATGGAGAAACAGCATAGTGATACCAATGTTCAAGAAAGGAGATAAAGCAGATCCTAACAATTATAGAGGTATAAATCTACTGAACACAGCACTTAAGCTTAAGGTCATTCTACCATGTTTTTTTAACAAAGATTTTGCAAAACCTAGAGTGCATTTCAGCGACCTGTATAATGAAAGTTTGGATAAGTTCCATCAAAAAATAAGATAAAAACGTCGAGGCAGGGTCTCACGTGGTGTTATTCTTCTACACTAAAATGATCAGCCTCATGTTGCCAAAATAGTGAAAGAAAATCTACAACGAAAGAAATGGAGGATATTAAAGCATCCAACCTATAGTCCCGATTTGGGCCTTGCGATTTTTACATATTTGGGTTACTAAAAAAGGACTAACAAAACTAAGACGTACAAAATGCCATAAAAGAATTCTTCAAGCGACAGCCACAAGAATTCTTTAAGCAGAGTATACATCGGTTGGTGCAACAATGGGATTTGTGCCTTAATTGTAGTGGTAATTATTTGTGGGTGTATTTTCCAATAATTTTTTTCTGGACCAAAGATGAATTCCAATTGAACAAGCCTCGTAAACATATATCAAAAATTATTAAATTATACATACAGGGAAATAAAGTGTATAAAGTTAAAAATGAACTCTTTACATAGGTAATGATTATTTGATTATATAAAAATACAACACTAGGGACACAGACCACTAATAACGTGAGTAGGATCATTGATGTGATGATAACCATTTCAATTTTGAAACGGACGATATCGAATGAATATTTCTGCCGTGCATAGAATATCAAGGTCAAGGAGCTATTTCAGGTTATATTTTTTCTAGTCAATCAAATATTTTTTACATATTTTTCCGATTTAATGACATAATTAGGATGTATTTAAATTTTAAATATTGTATTTATGACCGTTTTTTTAAAGGCAGTATTTCGTATAAATTAAAACAACGATTATGTTCCTGCAAATTGTATTTTATATAAGTCTAGAGAAAAAGACATTTTTTGGTTTACAGCTACAATAAAGTACAATATTGTTTCCCTAGGATATAGGGTTACAAGTTTAGATAAAATATATTGTGGTTTTATTTTTAAACAATCAAATAAACATAATCTAAAAAAAAAAAAATTCAAATCGGGTGAACTAGAAGGCCATTTAATACTACCTAATCTACCGAAGGAAGAATACAGGGTAGAAGGAGTCGCGGAAGAAGACGCATCTCCTGGTTAAACAATTTGAGAGCTTGGTTTAACTGCACTTCTGCTGACCTGTTTAGAACAGCGGTATCGAAAGTGCAAATTGCCATTATGGTTGCCAACCTTCTTAGAGGAGATGGCACATCTCCTCTAAGAAGGTTGGCAACCAACGTTGAAGAAGAAGAAGAATCTACCAATCCATGGTCCGGGAAATGATTGATCTTAATACCGCTAAACATTAACAAGAAAATGACTTAAAGCTCGGTCTTACTGAAACCATATCTAATTACAATTGACTCCAAACTTATTTTTCAGGGCAGGTCCAATTTTACTTCTAAGTAGCAGTTCATATATATCGCTTGTTAAAATTTCTTTTATAAAAAACAGCCCAATTAACTGAGTGCCCAATATACCCGATAATATCTAGTTTTTGTGGTCTTTGAGTATGGTTTTCAAGGATCCAGTGTGGATTTACCTCACTCCAATATCTTTTTCATCTTTTTCATTAAAAACCATCTTTATTCTAGAGCTTTTAAAAACACTTAAAACAAATGTGAGCTTTAGTTATAAATACAATTTATTTTACAAAACTTTTCAATAAACGTCAAGCCATTATTAGTTTTATGAATTAGTGTCAAAATCACACCATTCTAGATTAACTGGATTACTTCGAAAATATTTGGCACTGAGAAGTTTGATTTATACCGGGTGGTGAATCGTCAAACGGGCCATAGGAAACTCAATGAGAAATTTTAAATTGTTGAATTGCTGCTTCCCTAGTTATTTTAGATCAAAAGTCATAAAAAACTATTTGTAGAGTACTAAAATCTGAATTAAAAACAAATGTTAAAACCATTCTACGAATCAAATGTACTTTAAAATTTTTCAAAAATATAATACATTTTTCAGGCCACCCCTAAAAGTTAGGCCACACGTAATACAAGAATATATATTCGGACGTGTGTGTTTTATCATATTGATGTCAAATGTTTGACAATTTGAATTGTCAATTTTTTTATTTTATGCTTAAATTATAAACAATGAATTTTACTAAATACTACTACTAATGAACATTATTACTTTGTGAACAATAAATTATATTGTTTACAAATCGATCAATATAATGAAATGTACTCAGTTGACGAAAAATCGCATAATGTTGTATTCAGGCAATAGCGCTAACCTTTTCCTGCCACTACCGGATCTTTATTTAACGTAAGATATTCTAATTCACTAAAATTTAATTCCATGTTAAGTTAAGTTATACAACAATTCAATGAAGTCCAATATACTGTTACTGTGATCTTTATTCCTAATAATAATATATGATAATTTCTAAACATAAAACTATAACAAATGTTATAATAAAACATGAATAAAACATTTTTATTATTGCTTGTTTCTCCTTAACTGAGTACATTTTTTAATCAACTTAATTTTTTTTTAACAATAAATCACAAAATTTTGGCCATTTAAATCATAGATAAATAATGTAATATAATTGATTTAAATATTGTCAAATATCAGAAACAATAATATGACAAAACGCAACACGTAATACACATTTTTTCACATAAATATGTATTATATTTTAGCAAAATTTTGGAATACGTTTAAGTCGTAGAATAATTTTAACAGTTGTTTTCGATACATATTTGAGTCCTCTACAAATAGTTTTCCATGACTTTTGGTGTAAAATAATGAGGGAAACAGGGATTCAACAATTTAGAATTTCCCATTGAGTTTTCTATGGCCCGTTTGACAATTCACCACCCTGTATGTAAATATAATTTAATCCTAATTTTTGTAGAAATATATTAGTAAAGTGTGTTGAAATGTCCTTTGATTATATTATATTTTATTGTATTTTTAAACAAAAAATAATGTAATACGGTTTTTTATTTTAGATTGTGGTCCATAAATCATATGATAGTCTTTACGAGCATGTTCCAAAAGACTTACTCCCCTGTGATTATGGTGGCAAAGGAAGGCCTTTAGAAGAAATCATTGGTAGGTACAATTTTCATGATTTTCCTAAATTTAGTTTATATCTTAACTGAATATGGAAACTTAAATAAGGTTTAAATAGCGAGTAATAAACTATCAGCAAGACTCGTCCTTCTTCGCAGATCTTCGTTTCTTATTCGGTCACTCCCAGCTTAGACCATTCCATTACCAATACCAATACTATTACCAATTACCAATACTTTTCTTTTGAGGCTAGTTGGTAGTTTTCTCACAGTTTTTTTAAAACTGTCCACGCTAAAGTTATTCGTCTTTGGATCTCGCACGTTTGGTTATTCCTGCTGATTCTTATTTTATGACCCAAATACGTATATTTCTCCACCAGTTTTACCACTTTGTCTTGAATAGTTAAATGGTTATTGGGGACCATATTTGTCATAAACTTGGGGGAACAGCTTTAGTCAAATTCATTCTGAGGCCTACATTCGAACATACAAAGTCCAATTAATTTAACATATCTGTGGCTTCTCCTAAATTATTGGTGATAAGAACAATGTTCCTCCTCTGGTGGGAACCCGTAACCTCTAAAGAGTGGACCAACAGGAAATTCATCGAATCATTGCCGGTATAAGCAATCCCACACTTATGACCAACAGCTGCCAGCGGATGAGTTAATAAGTGAAAGGGCACTCTTTTGTCTAAGCGTTGGGAAATTGGTCCTGAAGGCGGAACAATCGAGAAAAAGGTCAACGGCGTAAGGATGCAGCAGGCAACGGGGAACCACTGCATTAACAGAAGACTCTTAAATTAAAGGCTCATAGAGTACCCCTAGTAAAGTCATGAATGGCAAATGAGCCATGGAGCACCCCACCGCGCCAATGCTTCAGACCATCTCTTTCCCCCCTTATAGCACTCTGATGCGCTATAGAGGCACAACTATCAGTCAAATGCTCTTGGAAAACTCAGGACAGCACATTGTCGCTATATTCTTGTTATCTTATTGTGGCTTATTCGCGAACTAAAATTGATTACTTGGGCCTCAAGGATCCGCTCTGAGTTCCGGCTTAGTTCGGCGACTTGGTGCTCAAGGTGTTGGGCCCTACGTGCCCGGGTTTTGGGGTTTTTGTTATTTTTTTTATTGGCTTGCGCCAATTTTTGTCTTTTTGGTGTTTTGTTTTCTCTCTGGTGTGATTTTTAATTTTCTCTCTGGTATTTTGTTTTAGTCTATTTGTTATTTAGGTCTTTGGGCTTCCATCTATGGAAAGCGTCATATCTTATCTTTCGCAGTATATGACTGGGGTGGTTCTCTACCTGTCTTTCGTTGTGTAAGTTACTATAATTTGTTGCAATTCTCTAAAGAGGAATCTTTCCGCTACGTATTTTGGTACGTTGACTGCTTCTCTTAGGCTGTTCTTGTGTGCCGCTTGTATTTTTTTTTCAAGTATTGCATATGTGTCCCCATGCAAGAGATGCATATGTTAGTATATGAAGGACTATACTATTTATTAGTCTTATTTTTGTTTTCAGTCTGAGTTTGCTTTTCTTTCCTGCTAGGCCTCTTATAGATGCTCTTGCCATGTTGGATTTTTGTATAGTGGCTTCTATGTGTTTGCCAAATGTTAATCCTTTGTCCATGATTACTTCGTATCTATTCCATTCCATTACACAAGACACTTATATGTCTCAAAATGTCAGTAGTTCTCTAACGATTTAACATTACTTGTAGGGTGTCTGGAAAAATTAATACGTACATCACAAATCACAACTACCGGTTCAATATATAACAAATCTGTGCAAATCCTAGCATATGCTGATGATATCAATATTGTTGGGAGAACGAAAAACGCAGCACGAGAGGCGTATGTAGCACTAAAGGAAGCGGCTACAAAAATGGGTTTAATAATAAACATTAATTAAACGGAATACATGAAAGTAGGCCAGCAACCACAAATACGACGACCACTTGTTAAAGAAAACGACGTCATCGAAGCAGTTAACGAATTTGTATACCTGGGAGCGCTCGTCAATACGGAAAATGACATTACCGCAGAGATAAACCGCAGAATTTGCACGGCTAATAGATGCTATTTTGGGCTTAATCCCTTTTTTAAATCTACAGCTATATCAAGAAATACAAAAGTAAAACTCCTAACATATGGTTCAGAAACCTGGACTTTAACAAAAAGCAATGAAAACATGTTAGGATGTTTCGAAAGAAAAATACTGAGGAGAATCTATGGAGCGGTAAATGAAAATGGTGTCTGGAGAAGACGATATAACTTCGAACTCTATAGAATATACCAGGAACCAGATATCGTAAAACACATTAAGATAGGACGTCTGAGGTGGGTAGGCCATGTAACGCGGATGGAGCAAACCGACTCCGCTAGAAAAACGCTCCTTGATAGACCTATTGGTCAAAGAAAAAGAGGAAGACCCAGAACAAGATTCCTAGATAACATAGACCAAGATATGAGAAATATGGAAATACGTGCTTGGCGGACGAAGGCGATAGATACGGACGACTGGAAGAGAATTCTTGGGGAGGCTAGGACCCACACAGGGTTGTAAAGCCAAAATGATGATGATGATGATGTAGGGTGTCTGGAGGGTATTGGGATTGTGAGAGCTATTATCGGGCTTGTTAGTCATTGTTCTGGCAAAAAAATTCCTGGATAGTACGAGTATCTCTGGATTTAGATTCAGTTACAAATCATAAAAACGTCTTACTGCCTTAAAAATCTAGTAAATTATTTATATATCTATATGAAATAAAAGGTAATTTTACGAAGTCATTTAATACAGGACTTCCCTCTTAGATCCACCTCTTAAAATATCAGCTAAAAATCCTAAATAAAACCATATAATATGCTACAATGATTTTATTCTGTTATACACCAACTTTTATTCAATATTTCTTTAATGAGTTTATATTTATTATTCGTTCTTTTTTGCAGATATGTGGAAAGAAAAGGTAAAGCAATATCAGGACAGGTTTGACACCTTAGAGGCCTGGAGCAAATCGGATTGAACAAGGATCTCAGTGTTTTATAGGAATATTTGTTTATTTTTATATGTTTATATGATGAGTAGTATATATTATACTATTTATTTATTTCTGTTATATTCTTTAATAAAGAAGTTATTATAATTAAGTGTTATTTTGTATTATTTATTTATTTATCTTAATTCAATTACAACACATTTAGAACAAAATTACAAATACTAGTAATATAGGTATATGACAAACTTTAAATAGTTACAAACAAACATCAAGTTTATTAATATAATCAATTGATTCTGAAGTTGCAAATAGGAAGTCTTCACGGCTACCATTGTAGGATCTTGAGGGACACTCTTCAATAATGTGGTCGATCGTTTGGTTCTCCCCACAGTCACATTGAGGAGACGGGTTCTTTCCCCATTTATGTAGCATATATGCACATTTGTCATGTCTGTTTCAGATCCTGTTTAAAGTGGACTATGTTTTGTGTGGAAGATCAAAACCTGGTGGCTTGTGGGTAATGCAGGGCATGTTATTTTGCCATGCGATTCATTCTTGGGACCATGCATTCGTGATGTTGAACTCCTCATGTATCATTCTTGTCGTATATATTGGTGATTTTCTAGATCGGAGACGGGTATTTCGTGAACCTTCGGTATCTTGGTGGATCGGAGTATATTGTTCATTTTTTTTGTATTCACGTGTAAGTGCGTCAACTCGTCGTAAATGTGGAGGTGGGATGTGACTTAATACTGCAAGCCATTGGATTGTGTAGCCAAACTGGAGCACAATATTCAGCGATCGAGAAAACAAGGGTTAAGGCAGTAGAGCGAATAGTGGAAGCCGATAGTTTCCAGCTGGTACCGCAGAGCTTCTGTATAATGTTATTTCTTGTACTCAACTTTTGGGCAGTTTTTGTTAAATGCTCTTTAAATGATAGCGCTCTGTCTAGTGTTACGCCCAGGTACTTCGGTGTTTTGTTGTGGGTAAGTGTGGTATTTTCAAACCGTATGTTGAGTTCCTTTCCAGCAAATTTATTGTTTAGGTCAAAGCAACTAACTTCTGTTTTGGATGCATTTGGTTAAAGTCGCCACTTGCGAAAATACTTGTCTAATATATATAAGTCTGCCGTCAGAACTTCTTCAAACGTTTCTAGTGTTCTGCATCGTGTAGTGAGGGCCCAGTCATCGGCGTATCCGAACTTTCTTGATTGTGTTTCTGGCATATTTGCTAAATATAAGCTAAATAGTAATGGAGAGAGCACTGACCCCTGTGGTAGGCCATTCTTAAGTTTCATTGGTGGGTTGATATCTGTGTGCATTACTACTTGAAACATTCGGTGGTTGAGCATGCTATCTATTAGGCGTGCTATTTGTTTACAGGGGATTGCACGTAGAATTTTGTATATAAGGCCCTCCCTCCATACTGTATCGTAAGCTGCCAAGAGATCAATAAATGCCGCTGAAGTTTTAAGTCTTCTTTGGAAACCCGCTTCGATGTAGGTGGTGAGTGACATTACCTGGTACGCGCAGCTTCGTTCTAGTCGAAAACCCGCTTGTTCGACTGGGATCACCTGGAACAGTTCTGTACTGATTCTATTATATATAAGCCTCTCTAATAGTTTGTAGATGGCAGAGCGAAGCGCAATTGGTCTGTAGTTTTTTAGGTTGTCGGCGGGTTTGCCTGGCTTTAGTATGGCTATTATCTTAGAGCGCTTTAGGTCTTGTGGAATATTTCCAGTTTCCATTATGTCTGTTAAAAATCCAGCCAGCAAAACTTTTGTATACTTGCCACAATTTATTAGGAATTCAGGGTGAATATTATCAAATCTTGGTGCTTTTGATTGCTTAACGTCTTAAAGAGCCTCTGATATGTCTTCGCTGGTAAAGGAAAGGGAATGCTCCGTTTCTGTGGCTACATGTTTTAAAGTTTTAAGTTTTTTCTTTACATAGATGGTGTGTGCTTTATTCTTTGGTGCCCTCGATGTTTTTACTATATGTGATGCTACAGTATATGGCTTTACGGCTGCATGTCTGCGTTTTGTACGGACACCACTCCCTAATTTTATTAGTAATGACCATGCTTATCTGCATGATTTCTGGAAGCTTCGACTTTCTACTGTTTCGTTTTACTTTTGGTTTCTAGCGGCGTCTAGGCTGTACAGTAGTTCATCCGCTATTTCCTGGTCGCCAGTTTCAAGAAAGCTCTGATATAGTTCCTCGGCATTTTCCGAGAAGTTATGGATATATTCTTTGCATATCCCCTTGGTATGTGTTTTTTGGCTACACTTAGCACGGCACCAACAATTTTAATACTGGGTTGGTCTTCATCGTATATAGAGACGCTAAAAAGTAATTAATAAACCTGTTGCTATTCTTATTGGCTTTCTGTACCATTCTGTTTTTACAACGCTGCTTGTAGGACGGTGTAACATCATATCCAGAAATGATATGCAGTTGTTGTTTTCTAATTCTACTGTAAATTGTAAGTTTGGACATTGACTGTTAAAGATGTGTAGTGTGCCCATTATTTTTTTGAGAGTGCAATAATTAAATCGTCCATGTATGGATCGCCCACGTTAAAAATGGGACATTACACGGTAACTTGCTACAGCTTTCAAGTAAATCATCCAGGAAAGTGGCATAGGATTGGTGATATTTCGTTTCCCATAGGTGTACCATGTATTTGTTTGTAATACACCTCATTGAAGACCAGTATGTGGGTCAAATATGAAGGATAATATGGTTACAAATGAATTAAAACCTGGGCTATGTTGTCAGATATTTGTCCATTGTTTTTTTAAAGTTCATGATTTTCTAAATATATATATATATATATATATATATATATATATATAATTCTTTGGAGGGTAACTTTCGGGAAAGCGTCAAAACAAGGATCAGCTAGAGATGGTATAAGCCAGCTTGGTGTAGAACTTTATTCTATATGTGAAATTTTCGGTGATATGTTGTCACCTTCATCAGCACCTAAATGGAAAACCTATTATAGTACAGTGGTGGAAATCAACATTTAAAAACCTACATTGAAAATGTTCAGTTGGTCCTAGTTGTAAAAAACACTGTCACAAACATGTTAAAAATATTAAAAAATACATTTAAAATTTTGAATAAAACATTACAAACAACAGGGTAGTTTTTCAAATACAAACACAACAAAAAATCTAAAAATTTACAACCTAGGAAGCCCACCAGCACAGCCTTTAGCCAACATATTAAGAATACTGGACACACTGCTAACTATGAAAATGTGCAAGTACTAAAGAGGGTTGACAACCAATTTAAGAGAAACTTCATAGAAATGTGCTACATCCATAACTGCAGCTCTCCTATGAACTGTAAGAAAGATGTTGAAAACTTAAGTTGTATTTATTCCTTTCTACTTCAACAGGACTTGACAAGAAGTAACAAACTAGAAAATGTGGGGAACTTATCATGACATGCATAGATTACCTACCTGTGCTTTAGAGGGGACTTCATTTCCTTGCTTATTATGTTGCCTAGGGCTCTTTCTTTTCGTATCCATGTGGTTGTGTTGTGCAAAAGTGAAAATTATAACCTAGTTACATATGACACCCAGATGTTGACAGAAATATGTCATCAAAAAAGAAGATTAATTCTTCTTTTCTATTTGTGGTTTTTGTAGGTTGTAAATTTTTAGATTTTTTGTTGTGTTTGTATTTGAAAAACTACCCTGTTGTTTGTAATGTTTTATTCAAAATTTTAAATGTATTTTTTAATATTTTTAACATGTTTGTGACAGTGTTTTTTACAACTAGGACCAACTGAACATTTTCAATGTAGGTTTTTAAATGTTGATTTCCACCACTGTACTATAATAGGTTTTCCATTTAGGTGCTGATGAAGGTGACAACATATCACCGAAAATTTCACATATAGAATAAAGTTCTACACCAAGCTGGCTTATACCATCTCTAGCTGATCCTTGTTTTGACGCTTTCCCGAAAGTTACCCTCCAAAGAATTGTATTCTTAGCGTCGTTACACACACTCTATTTATATATATATATATATATAAATGTACATCTACCAATTAAACATTGCTTTTTAAACAACATTAAATAAACATTAATTCCAAAAATATTGATGAAGCGTAATTGTCTGAAATTTATTTATATTGTACTTGTTACATAACGTATTAAGGTTGCAGATCAAGGACAAGACAATTACTTTGGTTGTATTGAAATGGGTACACACATTTTTAGTTTTTTTTTTACCACCAAATATCCAATAAAACTTATAGCGAATATGTTGCTATATTACAAAAGTAATTGTGTTTGAGTTTGAGTTTATTTAGTTATATATTGTGATAAAACGAAATTAGATTTTTGTACAGTGTTCAGTTAACTTATAAGAGTAAGGTAAGCATTTTTCGTATGTAAACAAACTGTTACATTACGACATATTAAAATAAACTCCACATTTAACATACCAATTATTAACACAATGTCTAAACCAATTTAAAATATTCAAATATCTATATAAAATATATTATGTATCTTGTGTCTATCTTATAGTAATAGATATTTAGATATCCTTACGTTTATTGAACTAAAATTAAATATTTTTGGTACTAGTATCGAGTAGATAGTTTTGTCTCATAGTGTGAAACGGGAAAAATATTGGATTTTTATGTTAATATATAAAAATACTAAGAAAATAATTCTGTTTTAACTAATATAGTATTTTATATAATTCTAATATAATATACGATGTGTCAATTTGAAAATGTACCACCCTCTATAATTTGGTCCCCATAGAAAATCCCCATTAAAATATGCAAGAACACGCCAAATTTATTTGAGAGGGGAACATTTTGTACACCAGTTTTCAATTAAATTACAGTGGGTAATCAAATTCTTAGAACCATCCCATAAAATTTTACCTTTTGTTTAATAATGGTAATGGTAAAAAAAAAATACCAGCAGATCCACAAAATCATAAGAACGAAAATTCGAGAAGCCAAAGAAAAATGGTTTTCCAACGAATGCAGGGAAATAGAACAATACGAACGAAAATACGACAGTTACCATATGCACAAAAAAATAAAATCAATGACAAACAAAAGGAAATTCAATAAGTCACCCAACAGCATTAAAGATAGCGATGGAAATCTTATCTCGGAGCCATCAACGATCTTAGAAACATGGAAATCATACATAAAAAAATTATTTGCATCTGACAGGACTGATGATCACCTATATGGAGAAGGAGAAACAGGACCTTCAATCCTTAAATCGGAGATAGAAGATGCCATTGCAGCACTAAAAAACAATAAGACAGCAATGTAACTATGTAAATCAGACAAACAGTTCCTTGATAATTTAGTTGTACTTTTTAACAACATATATAATAGCGGTAAAATCCCGGAGAACTGGCTGCAGTCAACATTTATTACAATCCCGAAGAAACCAAATGCCCAGATTTGTGATGACTACCGGCTTATAAGCTTGATCAATCATGTCACTAAACCGTTCACTAAGATCATTCATAGAAGAATATAATGATAAATGTGAATAAAATATTGATAGATCGCAGTTTGGTTTTCGGAGAGCACTTGGAAGTAGAGAAGCAATTTTTGCTCTCCAGGTGCTTATACAGCGGTGTAGAGACGTTGATAAGGACGTGTATTTGTGCTGTGTAGATTTTAGAAAAGCATTTGACAATGTCAATCATGAACAACTGATATATATTTTGCGAAAGACAGGTATTGACGACAGGGACATTCGAATTGTGGCAAACCTATACTGGGGTCAAACAGCAAGAGCAAAAATTGGCAACGAACCCACTGAA
Organism: Diabrotica balteata; assembly: GCA_918026665.1. NCBI lineage: Eukaryota > Metazoa > Arthropoda > Insecta > Coleoptera > Chrysomelidae > Diabrotica > Diabrotica balteata. The sequence continues at coordinate 4,626,951 of OU898279.1, read as the reverse complement.
AGTGTGCAGATCATCAGACGTGTCCGTCAGGGGTGTATATTATCCCCACTCCTATTCAATATGTATTCCGAGGAAATATTTAACAAATGTATGGAAAATGCAAACGAGGGCATAAAAATAAACGGCGAGTTAACGAACAATATAAGATATGCCGACGACACGGTGATCCTTGCCAGTACCGCAAAACGCAACATCATCATCATCCTTTTGGCTTTACAACCCTGTGTGGGTCCTAGCCTCCCCAAGAATTCTTTTCCAGTCGTCCCTATCCATCGCCTTCCTCCGCCAAGCACGTATTTCCATATTTCTCATATCTTGGTCTATGTTATCTAGGAATCTTGTTCTGGGTCTTCCTCTTCTTCTTTGACCAATCTTTGTTTGCTCCATCCGCATTACATGGCCTACCCACCTCAGACGTCCTATCTTAATGTGTTTTACGATATCTGGTTTCTGGTATATTCTATAGATTCTATAGAGTCTATAGAGTAAAAAGCAATAACATGCTCCATAATTACGGATAAGTAACATACTTATTAACCATGTAGAATCTTATGTGTACCTTGGCATCAACGTAAATGCAAAATGGGAACAGGCCACAGAAATTAAGGCGAGAATAGAACGAGCTAGAGCAGCATTTAGCAATATGAAAAAGCTCCTCATAAGCAAGGATTTGTCTTTTCATCTAAAACTACGTCTAGTTAAATGCTACATTTTGACGATCTTACTGTATGGTGTGGAGGCCTGGACACTGACGGAGACTTTCACGAGAAAACTAGAAGTATTCGAAATGTGGGTGTACCGACGCATTCTTCGTATATCCTGCACCGAACATGTCACCAACATAGAGGTACTCCAAAGAATCGGAAAGGAGAAAGAAATCGTGAATACAAGGAGAAGACACTCCAAAGAAGTGGCTCCAAAATCTGCGGAAGTGGTTGGGGCTCACATCGGTCGAACTATTCAGAAGCGCCGCAAACAAGATCAGAATTGCCATGTTAATAACCAACGTTCGCAACGGACAGGGCACTTGAAGAAGAAGAAGAAAGGACACAGCTTTCATTTGGTTATAATCGCACACTAGAATCTGGGGAAATAAAAAAGCAGATCAACTATCAACTACAAGCCGTATCAACTTAGAGAATACTACAAAATATCCTTATAGTGATATGAAACATCTGATTTAAGTTCATTGCAATAACATTTGGCAAAATTACTGGGAAAATTCATCTTCCAAATTATACCCAATATGCCCAAAGGTGAACAGCTCTTTGAATATCCCCACAAGTAGACGAGGTAAAGTAATTATAAACCGTTTAAGAATTGGTTATACTACCATATACACATTTTTAATCAGTAAAGATCCACTACCAATTTGCAATAACTGCTCCACTTCATTGACAGTGAAACACTTCCAAAATCAAAAAATGCATGGAATTTCAGACGATCTCAAATCTATCCTGACGAATAAGAATTTAAATGTATTAAATTGTTTAAGAGATATAAAATTGTAATATACTATTTAATGTACATAATCATATTAAAACTATTGTGTTTGTCATCCCACTAATAACCCTGCGTGGTTGATGTGGAATAAGTGTTTTAAATAATAACAAAGACTTCAGAAATTCGACAAACTTTGGAGATCGAAAAGTTATTTACACGTTTACACTCACAAATTAGAGTTTAGGCTTTTAATTGGAAATCTGTTTTATTTACTAGATCGTATTGTATTCTAAACTTCTGCACTTGGACTTATTTTTGCCTTTCTCTACTAGGTGGCCATAGTAGTATCGTATTTAATTTAAAAGATATTTTAAGGTGACCACTGTGCCTCTATGCCCACCGTCCCCGCTCTCCCCTATAGTGGTGTTTAGGGACCTACACAATAATATAAATAAATAGTGATACTGCTAGTATTAAAACAATTCGATTCAATCTTAATTCAATAATTAATTAATCGATCTTAAAGATTAATCTTGGTATTTGTTTATCTTCTGGCAGGTAGCCAATTTGCATCGAATATATCGCTGTTATTGGGTTATAGACTGGTTTTCTCTGTAGCGATCCCTTTTTAACATTTTATTTTTATGAAATTCAAAATAAAAATTGCGTCGCTTCTCGACGGAAACAAAAAATAGATTCTATTATCCATTTACGTCTTTTTACGATCTTTTCAAGGCTCGATTTTGTATGAATTAATTTCCATTTTATTGCTTACTAACTTAGTAATAGTAGTGTTGAAAGACTCTTGAATTTAATCAAATAAGGAAGCAGCTAGTTCCAAATTTCCGTTTTTAATACCACATTATGAGTAACGTAGTGTCGTAAAGAATTCCGTCGTCGCTATTATAGACTGAAAAAGAAGTTTCACTTGCTAAGGTATCAGTTTGTTTTAATAATTGTATTAATTAATTTGTATTCATATTTTGGATAATTAGCCAACGCGCTATCTTTGTTGATAAAATTCTTATCATTTTTAAATAAACATATTATATAAACTCCAAATTTTATCTCTGAAAGTAACAACAGTGTATATGTTAACGAAATCGGTACACAAATATGATCACGGTATAATTATTCTAATGAGGTAACCTTAGTTTAAGTTATAATGGAAGAAAATACTCAAGAAAAAAAATGTCTGAAGGTTTTTCAAACAAATAGAGATAAAATAAGAAAACACTGGGATAAAACAGAATCAGAGGTGGAGGAAATTTTGACAGAACTTAGAGAATGGACAAAAAGCCAAAATTTTCCAGAAATGCCAAGTAAGTAATAATAAATAGATTAAATAATTTAGTTTACAATATTAATTTTGTAAATATTTTATATTATTATTACTTTTTAAATAGCTGCACATCTATTATTCTAGGAACAGTTTATTAGTATTTTTTCGATTGTAGTGGGATGGCATTTTAGGTAATGCATCCAAAAACTTATCGAGATGTCTAGCCTGCATCTCAACATTGACCTTACTGGTTTTTGTTCTATTCAAGTTGGCATTGTTTTGTGATGGATGCGTACCGTAATGACTTTTTTAACCCATGACTGAACCGTAAATGAACCCAAATAAAGAGTGTTGAGGAACATGGTTCGACATACAGGCCGTCTAAGTGTGTTCCTATGCTCATCATTTCCTGGTAGTGAAAATTGGAGAGTATTACTATCTAACACCTCTTTGAATACAAATTTTGTCTGTTTCTTTGCCGTCTACCAGAATATCTTCTTCTTCTTAACATGCCATACACCAAAGTGCGTAGGCGACTATCACATTACTAGAATTCTGTTCTTGGCGGCGTGACACAGCTCACCTGTATTGTGTATTCCTGTCCATTCTTTAATATTCCTTAACCAGGATAATTGTTTGCGGCCGGCTCCTCTCCTACCTTCGATCTTCCCTTGTAGGATTAACTGTGGTATTTCATATTTTGCTTCTCTCAATATGTGCCCAAGGTAACCAATCTTGCGTTTTTTAATTAATTCAAAGAGTTCTCTTTCCACGCCGGCTCTATTAAGGACGTCATCGTTTCGAACTCTATCCACCCAAGGTATGCGCATCATTCTTCTCAATGACCACATTTCAAATGCTTCAAGTTTGTTGATAGATGTTTTTTTCAAAGTCCACGTTTCCATACCATAAAGCAAGATGGACCATATGTAGCACTTGACCATTCTGTAGCGTATTTCGAAGTTTAGGTGTTGATTACATAGGAGCGGTCTGAATTTCACAAAAGCTTGTCTTGCCAATTGTATTCGGGTTTTTATCTCGTGTTGTGGATCCGATTGGTCATTAATTGTGGTGCCAAGGTATTTAAAAGTTTTCATGCGATTTATACGATTGTCACCTATGCATATTATCGGGTTTTCTGGAGGGTTTCTGCTAATGACCATATATTTCGCTTTCAAAATGTTGATTTTGAGGCCATATTTTTTACCTATGCTATTCACCCTATCAAGTAATAACTGCTGATCTTCCAAATTATCAGTTATAATCACTGTGTCGTCCGCAGAGCGTAGGTTGCTAATTGGTATGCCGTTCACCTTAATGCCTAATTTCGTATCTTCTAATGCTTCCGCAAATATGTTTTCAACATATAAATTAAAAAGCATCGAAGAGAGTATGCAGCCTTGGCGGACACCTTTCCGGATTTCAAATTCATCCGTATATTGGTCTTGATCAATCCTCACCTTTGCCATTTGGTTCCAGTATAGATTCTGAATAATTCTGATCTCCTCCTGGTCAATGTTGGCCCTATGTAGTAGTTCCATCATGATATCATGTTTAACATTGTCAAATGCCTTCTCGAAGTCGATGAAGGTTAGGTAGACATCTTTTCGTTGATCTAAGCAGTTTTGTATTAAGGTGTTCAAACATAAAATTGCCTCTCTTGTTCCTAGTCCTCCCTTAAAACCGAATTGTGTTGACCCGCTAAGTTCTTCTAGTATCTTGTACATTCTTGAGTGTAATATCCTAAGGAAGAGTTTCAACAAGTGACTCATTAAACTGATTAAGCGGTGTTCATTGCATTTTGTGGTATTAGCTGTTTTTGGGATCATCACAAAGGATGACTGCAGCCATTCTCGCGGAATGTAACCAGTATCATAAATTCTATTGAACAGCCTTACCAAGATTTCGATATTCTCCTCGTCTAGTAGTTTTATTGCTTCTATATTAATTTCACCTGGACCTGTTGCTTTATGCATCTTTGTGGTTCTAACTGCATATTCTATTTCACTTCGCATTATTGATGGCCCTGATAAGTTTTCGGAAGGAAGTTTGCGCGTTGGTTGTGTTGGTCTTTCGTCATTACAAAGGCTTTCTGCGCTTTTGACTCTATGTATTCGTTTCTGTCGTTGCGTATTCTTGTTATCCAGAATATAAGCTTCTTAATTCCAATATAGATGCTGTAAAAATCTCAGATCTTTATCATTTATTCCAATTATTTTTAGATATTTAAACAGCCTACCATGTTGAACCTTATCGAACGCCTTCTCAAAATCTATAAAAAAAACGTAAATTGGTTTCTGTACTTCCCATGATCGTTGAAGTAGTGTTAGCATTGAGAACAAAGCTTCTCTTGTTCCCAATCCCTCTCTGAAACCGAATTGTTTATTTCCCATTATGTCTTCACATTTCTTCTTGATTCTATTAAGAATTATCCTAAGAAGTACCTTGTACCTAATTAGTCTAAAGTCTTTACATGATAATGTATTAGGTTTTTTTTGGAAGTGGGATAAATCATCCAACCATATTTGTGGCAGTGTTTCGTATATGTAGTTATAAATGTTTGTTAGTTTGTTAGTTCTAAATATTAGTTAGTTATTTCCCATTTTTGCTTTGTTTGATGGCTTTCTCTACTTCTCCTTTTAATATACTAGAACCAGTATTCGTATACTTGTGGCGTTAAGTGGTGGCCTCATATCCAGGAAGAGCTCTTTTATGTAGTTGGTCCACTCTTCCTTTTTTTCGTTTAAGTCGAGAATAATTTTACCTTTGGAGTTTCTCATAAAGTGAGGAGTAATTTTTCTCTGAATATAGGTAATTTCTTTAAGTTTTTTTGTGTATATTAAATTCGTCATGTTTTCTTTGTAGTTATTCCACCTCACGACATCTCTGTTTCATCCAGGCCTCTTTTACTCGCTTAACCTCGTACCTTATTTGTCGATATATTTCTCTATATCGAGTCTCATCTTTATTTTTACAATTTCGTCTTTGCTGAATAAGGTCTAGTATGTTATCGGTCATCCAATCCTTTTTCTTTACTGTTTTTTTTTTCGATTTTAAAACTTCGTTTGCTATGGTAACCATGGCGGAATTCATTATATTTATATTTTGTCAGATATTTTCTTATTCATATCATATCTTTATAGCTGTTTTTTAATTTCCATGATTTATCTTATTTCTGAACTCATTTGCTATTACGGCATTTCTTCGGAGTCGATTATTATGTTTTCTACGCTGTTGGGGTTTTTATTTTTTTTTAATTTTAGTTTGAATCGAGCACAGAGCAGATTATGATTAGTTGCTGGGTCTGCACTTGGAAATGTTTTTGCAGATGTAATACTGTTTCTAAACCTTCTGTTAATGATAATGTAGTCGATTTGATTTCTGACTACCCTTCCTTCTTGATTAGCTGAAGATTTCCAGGTATATAGTCTTTTAGGTTATTGAAACAAAGTATTTGTTATAATGCAGTTCTCTTCTTGACAGAACTGTATTAGTCTCTGCCATCCACGTACACAAGTATTTAAATCTTGAATAATTCTAAATGTTAATTGTCATTAATGTTTACAATTTTAAGGAATAACAGTGACATTGACTAAAATAATTTGGAAATATTTTAATCATTTAGTGTATCTACTACTATTATTTGTTTACATAATAAACGTTAATCTTTAAGTAAATATTCTAGTAATCATCAAAAATTGGGAGATACGACTTAAATATTTTTTTATCTGTTAAAGGATTCATCTGAAAAATCTGAATTGCTTTGAATGAAAGCTAATAGTCCAGTTATTGAAAAACTACATTAAGTTTACTAGATTTGAAGCTAATAATTTATTGCTTTTTTGCTATTTTTACAAATAATTCCTTTTCTAAAATCACTTGCACATATTTAAACTGCACATAACTTGTATTTTAATGGCATTTGTGATTATTTCATATGTGGTTAACTTCTACTCTGGAAATCTTTCTCAAAAAGATATTTTTCTACAAATTACTTAGAAATGTGTAAAACCAAAGATTTTGTTATTGGTTATAATTGGGTACTAAGTTTTTGTTTTGCAACTCTTATAAATATTATGCTTTTTTAAGACTCCTAATAAACATCTATTGTTAATCTGATAATCAGAAATATCCAGAAATTTATGTAATTAATTTTATAATTTTTAGCTGATAGTATGCTTGAATTCTTTGTTACAAATAATAAATATAATATAAAAAGAACCCAGGATAATATTAAATCGTATTATGGCGTACGAAAAAATGTACCGGAATTTTTCAAAAATTCACATCCTAGATTACCTGAAATGCAAGAATGTTGGGACATGGGGTAAGTAATTATAATTTTTATTAAATCATAAAGCTCATAAATAAGCCACAATTTAACTTTAAAATGAAGTTTAGTTGACGTTTCGATTGACACTTCGGATATCGTTCTCAAAATATAAAACATTAATCATTTAAACAAATTTTGTTTTTGTTACTTATTAAAAAAATTCTTCTAATAATTCAATTTTATTTGACCCATTCATATTGACAATTCAGACATATATTATACATTTTAAAGTAAGTCATTTCCTTTAAAATGATATTGTCAATATTTTTGAGTTGCGTTCGTGGGACGACTTTACTTGTAAGATAGTCTATTAGATTAAAAAATATCAACTTTATCTTCAGAATACCCATCAGAAATCATAGCATGTGATTTGCCTCTAAAAGAAAACCAGGTGCAATGATAAGAGTAAAATTCTTCTGTTAGTGATTTCATAGTAAATCATGAGGAAAAATAGCTGGGAATAAGGATAAAAATACATTTATTGACGTTTCAAGGAAAATTGAAACAATAAATGTATTTTTATCTTTAATGTGGCTATTCCCAATCAATGCCACACTTCAGTATTGTCATTTTAGGGTTTACATTCCTCTAGCTATACCACACGAAGGTCTTTATAGAGTATCTATTGTTAAACTATTACCATATACCTCAAAATTTCATGCCAATAGATATCATGCGCATTTAGCAAATCTATTCGAAATACGGATTTGTGAAGATTTATCAGTTAGTGAGATACTTATTGTCGACTACAGAAATCTGCAATGGGGCCATGTCTTTAAAATATCTCCTTTTGTTATACACAGAATGGCAACAGTAGTTGAGGTAAGTTTTACATTCGTTGTAAGATTTTAGGTTCAAATATTTAAAATTTTATTTAATAGTACTTAAAAGTATGGCATTGTAGCATTTTTGCCTCCATCCTATATAAACTTTAAATTTGCGTCTAACAAATATTCGAAGAATTGCGGAGCGTTCAGAACCACGCCAATTAGCAGCCTTCAAGTCCTAGCAGGAGAACCGCCATTAACTCTCAGAAGACAATATTTTTCAATGTGTTGTGCTACTAAATATCTCAGTGCAAATGAAAACCCGTTTATAACAAGATTAATAAGGAGCAACACTCCAAATATGTACTTAAATTATTACCCTAGAAACTTACCTTTCAATCAACGAATAAATCGATTTGAATTTGATATACCTACATCAATTGAGAGCCACTTCTACAAACAGAAGCCAGTCTCCTCCCTGGAAAGTAGATTTTAGATAAAATACCAAAAGTAGATTTTACCTTACTTAACTATTCCAAACATTCATACAATCCTTCTGAAATAAAACAACAATTCCGGTCTACCATCTCCAGATACCCTGATTTCAAACTAATTTTTACTGACGCCTCTAAAAAAAAAGTTTCACAATAAAACTTTTTGGATCCATTATCCAAAATGTTTTTAGATAATTGTGGCATATATGGCAGAAGCATATTTTTGATCAAAGAATACCAAAATATAAAGAAATACGTAAAAATACTTAGAGAAATTCTTTCTTGAAGGTCTATCCTTGATGTCGCTAGTTTATTGTACAAAAATATTCATTAGAAACTTCGATAATTGAATATCAAATTGCACAATTCTTATGAACTGCTGTCAGATCGCGGCCATTTGAAAATTGTCATAAAAGTTCGCTTTGCTGCATTGAAATGGCGCTTTATTACCGGTTATACGAAATATGTGCTCTATATGGACATGTCATGCATAAATACTTTAAAATAAGATTCGATCTCTAACGGTTAGGTATAAAACTAAGTATTGTGCCATATGTGACCCAGTATGCGTAAGGGGTTAACAAATCTGACATCAATTTGTGTAATTGTCCAAAAATTTTAATATTTGTTTCTTTTAAAAGGTAAATGTTGGCATGTCTTCATTTTAAATGTAACATACTCTATACTGATTATAAAACTATAACTTGATATACCGAAATAGTAAAATACGTGTAAGTTACTACTAAGAAAACATTGCAGTGATAATAATAATATATATGTTTTCTTTGTAGAGCATGTCAAGGACCAGATTACAAGAAATCCACTTTGTTGAGCCTCCATCATCGATAAATATATTGATAACCATTGCGAAGACCTTTTTAAAGAAAAAAATTGCTGACAGAGTAAGTAGTTTATGTAAAATTACTAGGAAAGATTCTAGATTAGTACTAGAATGATTCTACTTTTTCTTCGCGTGCCATATCAAAATTATCCGACTTTCGCGATCACCATTGCGAAGGCTTCTCGATCTTCTGCAATATGGAATAATTGTCCTGCATTTGGTATCTGAGTCCATTCACGAATGTTTCTTAACCAAGAAACTTGTTTTCTTCCTACACCTCTACAACTCTCTATTTTGCATTTTAGGATCAGTTGTAATATTTTATATTGACTTCACCTTACTATATGTCCCAGATAAGACATTTTTCGATGTTTAACAGTCTTTAGCAGTTCTCTATCTTTCTTGTCACTCCTTAGTACTTCTTCATTAGTTTTCCTTGCTGTCCAAGGTATCTTCAGCATTCGTCTATGAACCCACATTTCCAATCCTTCAATTTTGATTATGATCTATACTTTTAGCATCTACACTTCTGCACTACACAAAAGTACGCACCAAACATAGCACTTAACCATTATTTGTCTTAGTTCTAAATTGAGATGATTATTACAAAGAAATGACTTCATTTCATAAAAGTAGTTTTAGTCATTGCTATTCTACATTTAATTTCTATATCTGGATCTAATTGGTCCGTTATCACAGTGTTCAAATATGCCATTTTGTAAACTTTCTCAACTTGGACTTCGTTTAATTGAAGCTTTGCATCGAGATGTGGTTCATGACTAAACACTAAAAAATTGGTTTTGTTTGAGTTTATTTTAATGCCCATTTCCTCTTCAAAAATTGAAAAGCAAACAACGTTTTTTTTTGCATTTAGTAGATGTTACATTAATGCAGCTATATATAAATCTGTACCTCTTTCATATTTTATGTATGTTCTTCTGCTTTTGTGGTCTTGGTATGTCTCTCTGTCCTCTTGAATTATTTGTTTCAAGCTTTAAAACAAACGTACATTATAACAACGTTACTTCTAGTTCAGTTTTGCTTATATTGATGATCATACTCATACTCTGGGTAATCTGAAATTTTGTCGCGAAGTTAAATTGGTTGCCTACATACAAGTTGTTTAATATCAATTTAATCTGATTTATTATTATATTTTCCTTATAACGTCTATAATTTCAGATAAGAATACATAATTCTATGGAAACTTTAATCGATTATGTACCCAAAAATATATTACCTGAAGACTATGGTGGTGAAGACAAACCTTTAAGTGAGTTAATCGGTAAGTATATAGACACAAACATTTTATTATGATAAAGGTACATTTTAGATTGACTTTCTGTTCCCAAGGCAAATAACTCCATGGTTTTGTACAGAAGTAAAGGAAAAGTGCAAAGAAAAGCAAAAGCTTACCTGAAATATATGTCAACCAAAACACAAAAGACATATCATAATTTCAAGACAATTAGAAATGAAACATATGCACTTGCAAGAAAAATAAAAAATGATGACTGGAAATGCTTTTCGAAAGAAATGGGACATTGTATGTAACAATAAAACACTGAAAACTTTGTTCTCAAACTTCCACAAAATTTATTTTAAACCTTATCACTACAGCTGTTTCGGCTGATAGCCTTTCTCAAGTGAAAGGCTTAATATAAAATAAAAGACGGTTGCGTTTCGATTTAATTTGAGTCTCTTTCCACTCCCTGACACGTGTTTCTGGGTTTACCCGTCATCAGGAGTTTGTAAGAAGACTCAAAAAAATATTTCATAATTAATATGATTTTTTTTAATAAAAAATTTTTGATCTTAAATTAATTTCTAATTATTGAGAGATATGACTTATAATATTGATTTGCTTTTACAAGTTTGCTTCATTTGTCTTTAAGCGTTTTAGTACTGAGCTAATTTTTTGCTATCTAAATTTATAGTTACATCTTAAATAATTAAATCGAAAACATTGATTACACATCAATTATTGTTATGTATGTTAAGATTTTCAAATTTTTCTGCAATGATACTTTTGACATAGGTACTGTGCTAGATTAACATAATTTTTGGTTTTATTGCTAATATGCCTATATTATGGGTAACATATTTTATTTGAATTGCTGCGCATTCTATTGCGAGGTACCCAAAAATTTATAAAGTTTCCTTTTACGTGATTTAACATATTTACGATATTTAACAGAAATATGGATATTTTCAAAAACAAGACTTGAATAATACATTTATGGGTTTTTAATGGAAATTTCTTCCATATCTTTCAAATAATCCAAATAATCTTCTCTGAGTTATCGAGACCATATTATATCAGCAATAAATTCCGGAATTAAAACTTCCACTCTTCTTGTATTTTCACAAAGATAGGGAAGACGTCTCAATAAATAAGTTCAAGTGCTTTTTTAATTTCTAACAGTATTATTTCATTTGCAGATCTATGGAAAGAAAAACTTATGGAATATAATGAACGATTTGATATGCTTCAAGAATATTCCACGAAAGATGCTTAGTAATTTATTTATAGTCAAATTTAAATTTTATTTTTGATGTGTGAAACAATATTTTTTATATTTTGTATATTTTGGTAATAAACTATTGAATTATTTAGTTTTATTTATAATACAGTAACTGCATGTTATTGTATTGACTTAAATAATATAATGATAGCATTGGATTCTTTAAAACCAAATAAAACACCAGGAGTTGATGGAATTGCGATTAAAAGCGATAGAAACAATTGTTGAGAAAGAGTCAATCATAAAACTAGTTTTTTTTTCAGTTTTCACTATTTAAGAAAAAAAAGACAAGTGGTATAACAAAATTGAAGAGTGCGATCAAAAATTCGAATATTTACCTACTAGATTTTAAGGATATGAGTCAATAAAGTGGGAAAATATTAGAAAATCACGATTTTTTCGCAATTTTAGAATTTGTAAGTCAAAAATGATTATTTAAACAATGATGATTTATAGCCCGTTAGAAAATAGATGGGAAAGCATACATCTAACTATCTGATTTTGAGGTAAGGTAAAAGAAAGTGCGAAAAGGATAAAAAAGTGGTATTTTCGAATTTTATCTTTATTAAAAAGTTAAATCTTGACTTTTACAATGAACGTTGATAATGTGGAAGAAAAAATGATGAAAAATGTTGAATTACCAACTGAGTTTTGAGGTTAATGTGCAAATAAATGAGTAAAAAAACGGTTTTTTTTTTAATTTTTCGATGCTTTCTGCTCAGAAATTGAAAATTCTGCCTTGGCCATTTAAAAGAACGAAAAAAAAGTAATATAAAAATCATTGTTCAGTTAACTAGATTTCGATAATTAGCTTAGTAAAGCTTAGTTCGTAATTTATAGGTCGATAACTCCTTTTTTTCTAGAAGGACGCCTGCTGTCTGTGAAAACTTCGTTGTTTGTTCCTTCTATACAAAGTACAAAGATAGGGAGGAATGCTGGGGCAATTGTGAATCGAAGAGTCGATTTAATTTTTTTAGTAATGTCTTAAGACCAGTAAAAATGATAATACTCTTTGCTTTGCATAAGCAGTTTTGGCAGAGTAGTCATTAGATTTGTATAGATACTGGGAATTTTTGAAAAGTATTATATAGAATGTCCCCGTCGTAAGCTTGATTCCTCCACAAAGTTCCTGTTTAAATCGTTCCTGCCTGAGTACGGAAATTGTTTTGTGTTTTCCATTTTGAGAATCTATCCAAGTAGCTTCCCAGAGATGTAGCAAGATCAAAGTTAAGTGAAACATGTGAGAAATGAGGTAACTTTTATTATATTAATTTTTTCCAAGTTATAAGACATTTTTAATAATTGCTTTCATTAAAATAAAAGAATTTGTAATATTTAAAGTTTTATATTATTTTTGTCGTAGATGTTAAGTTCAATAATATCTTCATTAAAAGGATATCCATAAAATTTTGATAATCTAAATTTTCCATATATAACCTAGGAACCATTTCAAATTTTTTGTAGCAATCTTTTATGTAAACAAAGAACATGTAAGTTTTTATTAATTTGGATTATGTTGTATAATATGTTATTGTAAAATGACTTATGTTGTATAATATGTTATTGTAAAATCTGTATTTTTGATAACTGTTTGTTTGAGACAAAAGAAAACGTTTAATTTGTTTCTCTGATTATTATTTCCCTAGTTACAACTAGTGGTTGTAATAGATATAATTAGGCACCTCAAGTGGCGCCCTATATTAAATTCCTTGAGGTGTTTCCTTTTTATTTTCATTTAGTTTGTCCCAAGAAATTTGTATAAGTACCCCTTTATTTCTCTTTTTTGTAGTTGCCCCAATCCAACCCCCATATTTTCAACTTATCCACGACCCAGCTCTCCAACAACCAACTGAGTGCCGTACGCACTAGTTCCGATTATTTTGTTTGCCTAATCTTCTTCCCTATGTTCTTACCCTAAGGTAAGCAAAATAGTCGTTACATGGTCAATGGAAGGTCTATCTGAATGGTTTGATTGTAATGTAGGAGTGAGACAGGGATGTTTTTTTAAGTCCATTACTCTAATGACCTATCTTAATGAAGTATTAAGATAAATTTAAATGGATTAGAGATAAATGGTTTGATTATAAGACTTTTAATATATGCAGATGATTTGGTTTTAATGGCAATCAATCCGAAGGTGTTACAGTGAATGATTCTTCTTCTTAGAGTGCCATATCCCTACGGAACGTCGGCGACTACCATGCTTATAATATTGTTACACTGATCTCGGTCTTGCGCTACGTGTAGCGATTGGTCCGCTGTCAAACCTGTCAACTGCCGCAAATTCCTCAACCAAGAGAGTTTCTTCCGTCCTATCAATTTCTTTCCTTCGATTTTACCGTTGAGAATTAGCCGAAGGAACTCATATCTTGGTCCTCTGATTATATGTCCAAGATATTCTAGTTTACGCCTCTTAATAATATTTAATAGAGTTTGTTGATGTCCCATTCTTCGAAGAACTTCTTCGTTTCTGGTTCTGCTAGTCCATGGAATGATTAATGAACAGGAAAAATACTTCAGGATGTGGAATCTAAAAAACTTAGATAAATCCAAAATTCTTGTATTTACAAGAGGAGGTGGTGTGATCAGGGAATCTTGGAAATTGAATGATCGAGTATTAGAGGTAGTGAATAACTATAATTATTTGGGAATGATAGTAACACCCAAATTGTCGTCTAAAACTCATCTAAGTAGTTTAAAGTTTAGTAGTACCCATTTATACGTCATATAGCGTGAGTGGTTATAGGCAAATACCACTGAGAACGTAGCAAAAAATTTATTTGTATGTGGTTTCATAGTAAAGCCACTATAAAACAAAGGGATAAGTCATACAAAACAAAAAATACTTCAAAAATGCGATAAGAACTATTTAGACAATGTTTTTGACAATTTAACGACAATAACAATAGAAAATTTAATAATTTGAAACAAATAGATCCAACTATTTTGCAAAAATACCATTTTATTTACTCTTCAAATCATTTTATACCTCTCCTCTAAAAAGCACATTTTTGACTTATCTGCTTTTGTTTACCGACTAATGAATTTGTCCGACATAGCAAAAAAATAATTATTAAGTTTACTAGACAGTTTGGAATGGGATTGGTGAAGAGACTGTACTTATTCTTATCGTGACACTGAAGACAATGCCGGTAACCATGGTACAATTCATTGTACCATGGCCGGTAACTATATACAACACATGTGAATATCAATAATAAACACAGACGCTACGGGACGTATAAATCATTGGCTTTTTTAAGGCAAATAAAATATAATATAGTATTTAAAAATCAAACGTATTCAAATTTTATTAATATAATCCTGCATGTTAATTATTCATTAAAAAGTAGTCCCATTTCAAATATAAAAAAGAAAAGATCTGGTTCCTGTTTATTATCGGGTTTAATAAACTAAAGTGAAACAAACATAATATTAATATAATCGTAAGCATATTCGAAAAATATGTAAAACGGATCTCGAATATGAAACGCATTTAAAAAAATATGAAAAATAAAGTTCATGGTCACTTGTCGTTTTTAATTTAATATCAATAAATTAGTTTTTAATAAAAAATAAAGCGTAATTGTAAATAATTAATAAAAGTGCTTTTTACGATCAAAATGTTTTAGTGTTTTAATAAAAATTATTTTAGACATTAACAAAATACCGTAATTTTTTTATTAACATAATACCAACTTCAACCCATAATGGAAATGGAACAAGTCCTAAATTGATTGTTCATTACATTAATCACATATCTTAAATGTGCATGCCCTTACAGAGGAAAAGGAAGCCGATGTCAAAGAAAAATTCTATGAAGAACTAGAAGCTTCATACTTCATACAAAAATATGAAAAGAGCAACAATACCTACCAACTATAGGTAAGCACAGCCTTCATGAGGTATCTAATGACAATGGCATCGGACTAATAAATCTAGTAACTTCCCTTAACATGGTCATTGCCAGTAGGTACATGCTTCCAGCGAAGAAATATTCATAAGGGAACGTGGAGATCTCCAGATGGGGTTGCAGTAAACATGATCGATTATGTTATTATTAACTCTAGACATTACTCGGACTCGAGATATAAAAAACTATCGTCCTATAACACTCCTCAATTTCAAAATTCGATGGATACCTGTCGAAAGAACAAGCTGGTTTTAGAAAGGGATTCAGCACAAGTGACCATTTACTAAGTATGAAAATACTTATAGAACGAGCAAATGAATACCACATTCCTCTATATAAGGCGTTCATAGATTTCGAAAAGGCTTTCGACAGTGTCGAACATTGGGCAGTGAAAAGTTCTTTGATCAACAGCCGAATTGACCACAGATATACGGAACTAATAACCAATATATATATAAGGAAGCCAAAACAACAATTAAAGTATATGAAGGAACAAAATCATTACAAATAAGTAGAGGCGTGAGACAGGGTGATACAATATCACCGAAACATTTCAATCAGGCTCTTGAAGATACTTTTAAAAAATTAGAATGGGAAAAAAAAAGGTATAAAAATTTGTGAACAACGCTTGAACCATTTAAGGTACGCTGATGACATCGTATTGATAAACAATAAAAAAGAAGAATTATTTGAAATGATGAAAGAACTGGACGTAGAAGCTGGAAAGATAGGCCTTAATATGAATTACAGCAAGACCAAAAGATAAGATGAAATAGAACAAGTTAGGGATTATATATATCTTGGTCAAACTATAAAACTTAACAAAGAGAACCAAACAGCAGAGATCAAGAGACGAGTTAGACTGGCATAGGCGGAATTTGGCAAACTAAGCTACATTCTAAAAAACAAAAGATATCCACAGCATCTTAAGACCAAAGTATATAATCAATGCGTACTCCCTGTTCTTACTTATTGTTCCCAAACGTGGACATCTACAAAAGCAAACATGGACAAAATCATAAAAACCCAAAGAGCAATGGAAAGATAAATGTTGCACATAAGACTAATGGATAAGAAGAGAAACAAGTTGATGAGGAAACAAAAGCGAGGGATGTTAGACAAGAAGTTGCAAAATTAAAATGGAAATTTTCCGGACACAATATAAGACAAAAAGAAGACCGATGGAACAAAATTCTTATGAGTTGGAGACCGTGGGAATATAAACGAAGCAGAGGAAGGCCCCAAATGAGATGGGCAGATGATATCAAGAAGCACGTGGGCTCTAGATGGATGACTGTGCGACAGACAGAGAAGAATGGAAAAGGATTGGGGAGGCCTATGTCAAAAGATGGACCGAAGAAGGCTAATTAGATAGATAGATAGACATTACTCGGACATAATAAACGTATGCAGCAGTAAAAAAAAGGAATCCAACATTGAAAAATATAACATAAAAAACTTAGCAAATAACAGCAAAAAGGCAAAATACAAAGAATATATAAAAGGAAGGCTAAAAAACAGACAAAAGCACAACGATATAAACAGAGAATTGGAAGCGTGTAAAAACATCATACAAGACGCGGTCAAAGAGACCCTGGGTCTACAAAAAAGCTTAAATCAACTGAAGGACGATGGTTTGATGAAGAGTGTCATAACATAACAGAAAGGAAAAATAATGCATATCAAAGACTGCAACAACGACATAGAACACGGAAGGCAGAGGAGAAATATAGAATGTTAAGGAGAGAAGAGAAGAAAACACATCGCAGAAAGAAAAGAGAACACGTAGTAAAAGAACTCAAAAAAATGGAAGAACTAAATAAACCATCAGAAACCAGAAAATTCTACCAAAAACTCAACAAAAGTAGAAAAGAATTTAAATCAAGAACAATGATGCGCAGAGACAAAGAAGGATGATCAACTATATGATGGAATTATACTGGATCAAACAATACCAAAAAAACAACCCCCCTTCAGTAGCTGAAATGCAAGAAGCAGTTACCACGTTACCAGACTGAAAAACAACAAGTCACCTGGATTGGACAACATTAGTGCAGAATTAATAATGGAAGGCCGAGACTTCCTATTGAATGCAATACACGAACTGATAGTGAACATATGGAATAATAAACAACTGCCACCAGACTGGAATACCGAAGTAATTACCCCTCTACATAAAAAGGGAGCTCAGCTTCAATGTAAAAACTACCGAACAATAACGCTACTACCTGTAGCATATAAAATTGATTGAGACCATATGCGGAAAAAAATAGAAAAAATAGAAAAGAATAGAAAAAGAATAGAAAAGATGATTTAGCATTCCATTAGCATAACATTTTTTTATGCTAATGGATTGAAGACAAATAAATAATTACAAATGAAAACAATAATATAAATACAAGAATAAATTATGCATAATATTTATTGCGTCTAGAATCCAACAAGAAGTACAGCAAACATTCTTCTCTCAAAAATTCATGAATATTAATTTAATAAACAAATATGTTTGTACACAAATTCAAAACTAAAAAGTATAACATAAGTAAATCAATATAAAAGCTTTTAAATGTTTAAAAATAGTCACTTGAGATTTTAAACTTCAATTTGATACCCTAGTCATTGTTTTACTATTTTAAATTACAAAAAGTAACATGTCATCTCAGCCATTCTTTAAAACCGATCGTCAGTTAGTGTGGAAATATTTTGGCAAAAATAAAAAAACTGTTAATGCAGAAGTACATGTTATAAGGAGCTGGTTGGAAACCCAAAAACATTTACCAGAAACACCATGTGAGTATCTATTATCTTTGTATTGTATTATTAATATTAACGTTTGCTTTAAACACTAATATATGTATAAATCCTGTTTTCATAAAATAAAACTGCAACTTAGAGGTTACTTTTAGGTTATTTTGACATATATCACGCTTTCCAAAAATGTTTATGTGTAAAAAGATTTTTATAAATTTTAGAGTTTCCTCTAATATTCCATAAGTGTGGTTTTTTCAAAATATTGTACCTCCAGTACGTGTTAAATGCTTTCTTTAAATCGAAAAATATTGCTATACAATCTTGTCGCATTATTAGGGCTACCTGAATATAAATTTTCAAGTCTAATATATTATCTGTGCCTGATCGATTTGGTCTAAAACTATTTTGTTTCAAGTTAAAATAACTTGTCCAATATATTCATCATCATCATCCAGCCCTTTGCGTCCACTGCTGGACATAAGCCTCTCTCATTTTTGTCCATTGTGCTCTATCTTGAGCACTTTTTATCAAATTTCTTGACATTTTCTTGAGATTGTCAGTCCAACGAGTAGGGGATCTTCCTCTACTTCCCTTGTCTAAGCTAGGCCTTCACTCAAGCAATCTGTTCATTCACCTTTCATCACTGATTCCAGCGCAGGGTCCGGCTCACTTCCACTTCAGTGTGGCAATTCGGGAAATTACATCGGTAACTCCTGTTCTTCGTCTTAAGTCTTCATTTCTAACTCGGTCACGAACCGATATATTCAACATTGATCTTTCCATTTTCCTCTGAGCTATTTGCAGCGTTTTAGAACTTGTAGCTGTCAATGTCAAAGTATCGGCACCATAAGTCATCACAGGCAACACACATTGATCAAATGTTTTACGTTTTAAAGAAATTGGTATATCGCTTATAAAGATGTCTTTGAGTTTTCCATGGGCTGCCCATGTTAGGTTTATTCTTCTTCATAGTTCGCATGTTTGGTTGTCTCTTGTGATCTTTATTTCGTGTCCACGATATATGTATTTTTCCACCAGCTCTACTTCGTTGTCTCCAATATTGATATTTCCGCTAGGTACTAGGTTTGTTATGGATTTTGTTTTGGAGGTGTTTATTTTAAGACCCACACTGGCACACACTAACTTAAGTTCATATAGCATTGTACATATCTCCTTGAGGTTGTCCGAGAACAAAACTATGTCGTCTGCGAATTTCAAATTTGTTAATCTTCTACCGTCAATGTTCAGGAATTTCTCTCCCCAGTTAAGTTTTTTACAAGCATATTATAGTACTGAGGTAAACAGTTTAGGCGATAAGGTATCACCCTGTCGGACTTCTCTGCCGATTGGGATGATTCGTGTTTTCATGTAGTTTCACTGATATAGTTGCGTTCTTGTATGTATTGTAAATTAATCTTGTATATCGGTAGTCAATGCGGCATGCTTGTAGTGCTTCCAGGATTTTGTGAAATTCTACCGTGTCAAAGGCTTTATGGAAATAAACAAAAGCCAGAATGAGTGGTCGATTGTATTTGATAGTCTTTTCTATTACCGTTTTAATGCTCTGTAGGTGATAATTTGTTATAAATCCGGTACGAAATACTGCTTGCTCTATTGGCTGGTAGAAATCAAGTTTTTCTCGAGACGATTCGTTACTATTCTTGTAAGGAGTTTGTATAGGTGACTAAGAAGACTTATTGGTTTGTAGTTTTTTAATTCATAGGGATATCCTTTTTTGTACAATAGAATTACTTCAGCGATATAACTAGTTACGGAGATGTTGAAGAAAAAGTACGACAACAAAGCTTAAAAGCAAGGAAAGCGGCGGATTTAATGACACAATCTGGAACAACAAACACCTACGACAAGACACAAAAACAAGAATCTATAAAGCAGCAATTAGACCTATATTAACATACAGGGCGAAGACAAGACCTGACACATCGACGACTGCTAGAAACAACAGAGATGAAAATACTCCAACGAATATCAGGGAGAAGTCTATTGGATAGGGAGCGAAGCGAAAACATAAAAAGAGAATGCAATATAAAAGACATAAATAGATGGGTGACAAAACAAAAAAAGGAGTAGAACGAGCATATCAGTAGAATTGCAGAGGATAGAATAGTACGAATAGCACGAGATAAGTCACCAAATGGACGAAGAAGTATTGACAGACCAAGAAAAAGATGGTGCGACAATTTAGGATTCTAATATTGAAGAAGAAACAGGCTTTAAAGCCTACATACTAGAAGAAAGAAGAAGAAGAAGAATTACCTCAGCATTGTGTCATTTGTCGGGTATATTACTGTGCAAAAGGTACATGTTAGAATCATTTTGGTAGTAGCTCTGATCCTTGGTTAATAATGCCCTTTTTTCTTGGTAATATTTCTGGTACTTGATCTTCTCTGCTATTTGCGTGGTGTTGGCTTGTGTATAGCAATCTTTAGAAGTCTTCAACTATTTTAAGGGTTTCCTCTCTGTTGGTTGTAAGATGACCATTTCTATCTTAAATCTTTATTATCTGTCTTGTCCCCGTTCTTAGTCTTTTTCTCAATACTTTCATACTTTTATGGTTCTCAATGGTATGTTCAATTCGTTCTTGGTTGTATTTTCGAGTGGCTTGTATAACAGCTTTGGATATTTCTTTATTTAATTTTTGTAGTTCGTCGGCTTTAGTTTCCGTCTCGTTTCTTATTTCTTATTTTTTCCTTTTTTCTGCATTATTTGTCTAGTATTTTGGCTAATCTTCTCTTTTTTTGAGTTCTAGGACAAAATTTGTTTTGACTTTCTAGTAAAGCATTTGTTAATTTATTATTTAAGTCGTTTATGTTATTTTCTGTTTCAGGACTACTAAGTATCTCAAAATACATTGCTAAAAACTATCTACATGTGATGGTTTCATCCATGGTTTTGATATGTTCATTTTTTAATTTTCTTATACCTCTCCTTCTAGGCTTATTTCTATTTTACCTCGTATGATCGCTACTGGTAACACATCTGTTTAGAACAGTGATGTCTTTAACGATGTGCTGGCATGTCCATCTTCTCTGTGGTTTCTTTTTAAAAAAGCTGCTCATTTGGAACAGTTCATATTGCAGCATGAACCTTAACAGTATTTTTCGTCACGTTCACTTCTACCATCCAAGCCAAAGTTTCTCAGTGGATTTCATTGCTGTTTTGGCGTTAAAATCGGTACATATAAGAGTAAAATGTCGTTGATAGTCTTTAAGAGCAGCTTCAATATCATCATAGAATAGATCTACTTCTTCTTCATCGTGATCTGTTGTTGGTGCATAAACCTGTATTATTTTCATATTATACCTTGTATTCAATTTGAGAGTAATACAGATCACTCCCGTGGAAAATTTCTCTAGTGATACTATACTTGTTTGGAGACGCTTGTATATAATGAAGTCGGTTCCTCCCAAGGAATTATTGTTGTCACCTACGTGCTAAAAACTATGTCCTGATTTTAGTTTAATTAAGTATTCTTCACCGCTTGTGACTTCGTTGAGACCGACTATGTCCCACTTTATGTTTTCCAGTTCACACCCCAGTTCAGTAAGTCTTTCATCAGATAGTAGGGAACGTGAATTATACTTATGTTTCTATATAAAGTGTTGTCTTATTCGGGTTACTTTTTCCTGTCTTTGTCAATTTTTTGTCCCCCTCAGAATCTATGGGACAGACTGATAATCTATCAATGCAAGATTCTGGAACAAATTTCCTACTTGCCGGTGGTACTTGCGTGTTTTCAACTGAGATTTTCGTGGGGGGTATTCAATCTTTAAACACCACGCTATCTAGACGTGTTTGTGAGTGTTTGTTTCAGCCGCCCATTCTCTGTCCGACGCTGTCCAACATATTACTTATAATACAAAAATGTTTCCAAACCCTAGAGTTTAAATATCAATAGTAAATTTACTTATTTAACCCTAGAGTTAAATAGTTATTTACTGTTGCATGCTTATAACAAAAAGCATGCAACTTTAAAATTTTGTGTAAATACATCAATATTAGAGTACAATCTTTGATAAACACAATATGAGTTAAATCGAATAAAATTTTTTGAGCAGCCTGTGTATACGTATTTTTTTATTTACTTTATTATGTAAGACATGCTTATACATATTGCTTAATACAATTTTTCAGTTTATTCTATGATCGAATATTTCCTGACGATATGTCAGTTCAGCATAGAAAGGACGAAGCAGTGTTTGGATATGTATTACGCTATTAGAACAGTTATGCCAGAATATTTCAAACAAACGAATCCCACATCGTGCTACATGACCGCAACATATGATCTATGGTAAGTTCACTCCAAATACCTAATTGCATGTTACGGCGAATTGTACTGTTGCGCCATACATATGGTCTTTCAATTCATCATAGCGATAGCAAAGTTTTTGCTGAAGTGTAAACTTTACAGTCTTCGTATAGCTAAAAAGGATAGAAACCGATTTTGTTAAATCGTGTTTCGTTTGTCGTTACCACAATAGGTAGCACCTGTGTATGAATTTGTATCTTTCTCGGATCTCTGATGAAGCAGAGAATATGCGAAAATAACGTTAGAAGATCATAATATATATATATATATATATATATATATATATATATATATATATATATATATATATATATATATATATATAATAACGGATTGATTACTGCTGTCGCCGCTTCTCTGTCCACAATTTCCATCTTTTTCTGTCATATGCAGTTGCCTCTTCTATCGTTGCGCCAACTTCTTCGTGGTCGTCCTCTCTTTCTTCTTCCAGGAGGGATCCATTCCAGTACTCTTCTAGGCCATCTGTACTCTGGCATTCTTTTAACATGTCCGAACCAGATTAATTGTTTTCTTTCTATGTTATCATATTTCGCTCTATTTTAATTTCGTTTCTTATTTGTTCGTTTCTAACTCTCTCCAGTTTCGATCTACCGCAGCTTCGTCTCAGATAATCCATTTCTGTCGTCATAAGTTTGTTTTTATTAACTTTGGTGACGTCCCATACTTCAGAACCGTAAAGTGTAATACTTTGGACTATACTACCGTAAATGTGTTTTTTGGTTTCTCGTCGAATTGTTTTTTGCCAGAGAAGAGAGTTTAAGGCACGGGTCGCAGCTCTACCCTTGTTTATTCTTTCCCTAATTTCATCTGCGCTATTTTCCTTCTTGTTGAAAATGACCCCCAAATATTTGCAGGATTGAACGCCTTTGATTTTGTCTTCTTCCAAGACTAGGTCACATATTTCATTTGTTCCCACTGATAGATATTCACATTTTGTCATATTCATGTTTAGACCTTCCATCTCATATTCTTCTTGCAGTTTTCTTACCATATAGCTAAGATCGTCGCTGTCTTCGGCAATTACTACCTGGTCATCTGCAAAGAAAAGTGTATATAGCGAGTTTTCTTTAACCGTTATTTCCATGTTTCTACATTTTTTTACCCATTTCACTAAGGATCTGTTCAAATAGATTTTAAATAAGGTTGGTGAAAGACAGCAGCCTTGTGTTAGTCCCTTTGTTGTTTGAAAAGGGGAGGATATTTCTTGTCCCATTATAATTCTTGCACAGTTTTGTTCATAGTATTTTTGAGTGGCGTTAATAAGAATTGGGTTTATTTTCAAGTTACCCATTTCTATCCATAGTTGGGAGATTGGTACACTGTCATATGCTTTTTCCAAATCTATTAAAGCTTTATGGGTTTCTCTATTTCTCTGCACTCGTTTTTCCATTGCAATTTTTAATGTGAAAATAGTATCCATAGTGGAGCGTCCGGCCCTAAATCCCTCTTGTTCTTCGGGTTGTTTGTCTTTAATGTCATTTTCTATCAGGTTTCGTAGTACTTTTGAGTATAGTCGGCCTATAGTAGCAATCACTGCGATCCCTCTATAGTTTTTAGGATCCGTCTTTGTGCCTTTCTTGAGTATTGGAGAGATATACGATTGTCTCCATTCTTCTAGAACTCCGTTTAAATATCTTTCGAATAATTTTCGGATCATTTCAAACAGTTTTGATAATCCATACCTAATCAACTCTGGATGTATTCCGCCTGGGCCTGGAGATTGTCTTAATTTTATTCCCTTAACTTCTTCTTTCACTTGTTCTATTGATATTTCTATTCTTCCTTCTACTTCCACTTGTGCTCTACACGAGGTCTGTTTCATTCTCTTAAGCTGTTTACCACCTGCACTACAGTTTTCATAGTATCGTTGATTTTAATTTTCTTTCCGAAGAGAACCTCTTGATGGATAATACAATAAAACATTTCACAGTTAACACCATTTTCCCGCAAAAGTCCAGTCAATCCCGTTATGCGTCCCGTCATTGCTTTTGCTCTGTCGCGTCGGTGCAAACACAAGAGCACTTTTGAAAACCTCTTATATTTTTCACAGCGTCACTAACTGCTTCAAATATATTTATACCTTTGATTCCGTCTTCCATGTGGTGCACTTTTAGAAGTTCCTCAGTTACACAAAAATCTTTGCTGATGCAACTAACAAAAATTAATAGTTGATTTTTGTCACTAATACCAACGCAATACTCTTTTACAAGAGTATTGTGAGCTTCACCTTGATATTTGTCGTATGCTGTTTTGTGCTGGGTTTCATCAGGCCTACTAATATTGTATTCTTTTGATACCGCGGGTACTTGACAACAAATAATGCACTGAGGTTTGCCTTTTAATTTGATGAAGAAATATTGATTTTCCCATTTTCCTTAGAAGGCCCGATTCCCTTCGAAAATTGTTCGTTTTTTGGCACTACTCATTCTGAATTTAACATTCAATTTAATCTCCAATGTTAATTCAACACGACACGTGCAGCTGACTGAAGTTAACTGCCCGCTCATCGGGAGTGGTTGTTCTAGGTTAATAACTTTCTTAAGATTACGGAAAGTTAGATAGGGTTGGAACAGGTAAAAGGTATCAAGGGCAATATTTTTGAAATGTGTTTGCGGGTTCCGCAGTTTAACGAGCCTCGGGCCGCATGCGACCCGCGTGCCTGAGGTTGGACCACACTGAATTAGATTACGTAGTTAACTGAAATATGGTCATACGTATTTATATATTGTTATCGTTTCAGCACAGTAGTTCCATTGCCTACTCTTACAAATAATCTTGAGCGAGTCTTTTTTGTCAAGTTTTATCCCAGAGACTCTGAACTGTTTAACCTAAATAAAATAGTAGCAGCAGCTTTTATTAATATGAATGAAGTACGCTTGCGTGAAGATTTAGCAGTAATGGATAAGTTTATTGCGGATTTTGAAGGTATAAAACTTTCTTATATCCCTAAATTCACACAAATTGATTTTAGAAAAATGGCCTTCATATTTGAAGTAAGTATAAATGCTGAATTAGTAATTAGGTTATTTATAACATGCTATTTTATTTTTAAATAAATTTTTAAAAAAGTGCTGTTGTACAAAACTTAAAGTAGATTCCAATAAGTCGGAATTTGTTCTTGTACAAATGGACAAGCGGTTGAAAATAATCTTATATACTAAAACGCTAAGCCCTTTTCTTGTCCACCACTTTAGGTACTTAAAAACCATATTAGATAATTAAAATATTTTTTCGAAATATTATTAATATTACGTTTGAGATTGTCAAGATATACTTTTGGTACAAAAATTCACTTCCGGTTTTGAGATGACCGGAAGTTAAAATTTACTTTAAGTTTTAGACCCCACAATGTATATATGGATCAAAAGGTCTCGTCGAGACGAATCTAAATATGTACTTTCGGTTGCGATCCGACACTGGAAGCGACCCGAAACGCGCATAAATCGTCAGGATAGAGCAAATCTGACACCGGATTCGTGATCAACATGCAAAATTAACTGCTAAATGATATCCATGTCATGACATTTGATGAACTAAAAATTGTATTCCGGTTTTGAGGTCGACTTCCGGTTTCGTTTTTATTAAAAAGTAAAAAGTAAAAGTCTACATAACTCCCGGTGCCAAGCAAAAGTTTTCAGAAAATGGAGAAATTGTAACAAAAAAACATTGTTTTCGACGAAATATTTCGTGATATTTAATACCCTTTTTACTTGCATTATTATTGATTAATGTTATGTATATTCTTGCTTAT
Source organism: Diabrotica balteata (assembly GCA_918026665.1). NCBI lineage: Eukaryota > Metazoa > Arthropoda > Insecta > Coleoptera > Chrysomelidae > Diabrotica > Diabrotica balteata. The sequence continues at coordinate 4,600,497 of OU898279.1, read as the reverse complement.
ATTGTTTGTATTGATCTCTTAATTTTTCTCGCAAAATAAAAATTTCATTTAAAAAACTCGATGTCGAGTTGGTCCGCTAGTGAAAATACTAATTTCCGTTACTATTGATAATAGTGCAGTGGCTTAAATCAGTGACATATACGTGAACAATAACAAAGATAATATACCTAGCAAATGAAGGAGAAAACAACTTCACAGAAGTTAATGCGTCAGTGGCGAATGGGGGATTATCTTATATGTTCATTAGAATAGAATAGAAATATGCTTTATTGTCACTGAAAATTATTGAACAATTTTATGGACAAAGCTAAAAAATAAATCAGTCAAATAGTACAAAAAGTATAAAACAAAAACAAATATAGTAAAAAACAGAATAACACAATTTTAAATTAGTAAAATTATTGTATAACCTACATAATTTGTACAGACAACAACAAATGAGACAAATTGTAGCCACTGCTTGAGACACCCAAATGTAATTATAAACAATACTAATTTTGTTTCTTTGTTATACATTAAGAAACTCGTCAACTGAATAATATGGTCTTTCTGAGAAATAGATTTTTGTCACCTTACGAAACTTAATGAAGGATGTTGCGGATTTAATTTCTCTTGGAAGGTGATTATAAAGTTTCTTTGCACGATATAGAATAGAATTCTTTACTAGCTGAGTGGACGGGATCGGCAAATAGACGTTACAATCCGAATTTCTAATGGAGTAGCCATGGTCAGGTCTATCGGGAAAAATGTTTAGATGCTTTCGAATCAAACAAACCGTTTCCAAAATAAATAAAGAGGGAAGCGTCAAAATTCCGTGATTTTTGAAGTAGGTCTTGCAATGAGTTGTTTGTTTATAGATAACGAATTGCTCTTTTTTGCAACTTAAAAATAGTATCAAATTGGGCCGCTGTACTGGAACCCCAAAATGGAAGCCCACATCGAAGATGGGACTCGAACAATGAGAAATATGCCATTTTGGCAGAAGATAAATTTGGTTCCTTCGAAACAGATCTTATTGCAAAGCAAGCTGAGGCTAGTTTCTTCCTTAAGGAGTCAGTATGCAAGGACCATTTGAGATCACTGTCAATGAGAATACCTAGAAAATGATAAAGAAATGGAAGAAGTTGTTATGCGAAAAATATAAACTAATTTTTATTCTTGTTGTTACCTTCGCAGTGTTTTGGTTATTGATAAAATTATAAACCAATAACAAAATATAGTTTGCATGTAGAATATATCCTAATTTTTGTTTTTATTTAAGGAGCTGTGGAATAAACAATTAAAAGAAATTCACTTTTTTAATGTGCCCAAGTATGCAGAAAAGTTAATTTATCTCTGTAGAACATTTTTGAACAAAGATTTACGTGAAAAGGTACATGACTTTTAACTTATATGGTTATTATTATTGTTTTTATTTTTTATTTATTATTTAATTTGATATTATAAATATTTCCATAAAATTAATAATTGCAGATTTTTGTCCACAATTCTTTAGAAGAAGTTTATAAAGTAATTCCGAGGGAAATATTACCAAAAGAATATGGCGGCGATGAAAAATGTTTAAAAGAACTTAATAGTAAGTATTAATTTTATGGCACAGATTATCTACCACCCTCATACAAGATCTCTTGTATAAGGGTGGTAGAAATATTAAAAAAAAAACTCCGTACAAAATATAAATAATATATTCACGCGCTTCGATGGAGAAACTTTCAAATAAAATGTAAAGCAGTTTTGTTTGGTCTCCTTTTTGGTCTTGTGAGATTGAAATTTTAAAAGATTTCCTCGGCTTCTTAAGTCTTTTTACACTGCCATCTGAAATATTTTTTTAAAAGTTACGTCTTAAATATGGTCAACTGGTTAAGGTTACTGGTTTGCTACAAGGACATTGGTTACCTGGTATTTTATTTTGAGATCGATTTCAGATTTCGGAAGTGAAAAAATAAACGTGAAAATAAAACGCATACCAACATGAAATTAAGGTTAGTATGGGATTACAATAAAATGAATATATATATATAAATATATATATATATATATATATATATATATATATATATATATATATATATATATACCTATATATAAGCTTGTAGCAGAACGTTTCAGGTCCATAGCTTAGTAATTCTGTTCCATTTTCTTCTGTCTCTAGCTTCTTTTCTTCAATTTTCTATCTAATTTTTTTTCTTCAAACGTCAAATAATGATGACATTACTTATCTTACTTGATCCTGTCAAAGTTTGATGTCTCCGCCGGCTGCAGCTTTTTTCCCATTTCTTTACGGCGGAGGGAAACATGTTGTCATAGCAACAATATGAAACATGTCACAAAACCACAATACAAATGTCATGAGCAACAATTAAACATCATTTTTATTTATAGTAATATTAAATGTACAATTAGTTAATGAGGCATTTTCAAAATTGAAACCGTGCAAAAATGTTCCCGACTCTTGATACGCTTTGGTAATTGTTAATGATACTGATGGTCGAGAACAACTTTCAGAAATCATTCCCGATGTTGGCGAATCATGAGGGTTTAAAATTTTTGAGCATTATCGTTCTTATTTCTTATTGAATCCTCTATATATCCGGCAACCGTGCTTGATTTCCAGCTCCCATGTCGTTTGAGGCATTCTAGATTTCAGCCTCCATCAATTAAAAGTGTTGCTGAAGTTCGTCGTAAAGAGTGACCCGTGTATGCGCTTGCATCGTTTAAATTTAAATAACTAGCTACTTTTTGGGCTACTGCGCTGATCGAATGTATTCCCATGACGCTTCGGTAACACTTTACATTTTGGTACTTGATAAAAAATCGGTTTTCTGTGAAATTTTCAGGCCGCAGTGATGCATACTTTTTATACAGTTTAATGTAGTTTTGACCAATTATCGTAAAATATTTAATTTGTCATGTTTTACTGTCTGGGATTTTAAATTGTTACTGTTACGTGTTTTACTGTCTTGTCTGGAATTATTACATTTTCTTTATCCTCAATGTCCACAGTCTTCATTTTTACCATTTCGTCGCATCGACAGGCGCCGGTAACCCCAATTAACAAAACAATCTGAAATATTTTTATAATTTAGTAGAGTATACTACATGCTTTGCAATATAATTTTTTTTACCTTTAATTCTAAATACAACTTATCTGGCGCTTGAAAGAAAAATTTATCAAACTCGTCTTTAGTGAAAACTTTAGACTTCTTTGCAGTATATCCTTCGCTTGTTTTTTTCAGAAAGGCACGTAACTTTAAAAATTTGCTTATATCCACATTTTCTCTAATAACTAACTTGGATTTTATCATAGAGTATCGTGACCACATTGTAGAAGATTTCCATTTATTTTCATTTTCCATTATATTAAAACATGCCAGTAAAACGTCTTCGGTAACTTGCCGTACCCCTCTTGTATCGCATCATTTTGGAAGTGGTTGTACGCTAACCGATACTTTATTCCGGACTTGGAGGGCCCCTTACGTGCTACTGCACCATTAGCCGCGGACTCAATTTCGTTTAGGTTTTCCATTTTCGCACTAAATTTGCGCTTGCGGTTGCAACAACAATAAGCTGTCTTTAATAATTGCAAACAACTGTCAAACAACTGTAACCAGGGAGACGCAAATCCCACTGACGGCGACGACTTAATTATTTTAATTTCTAACATCTAGACGACTTTGATAGTTGTCACAGTTAATTTTGAGTAAAAATAGCGTATGAATTGTACTATTTATGGTTGAAAATTGCTACGTTTGAAGACAAAATAGTATACTTTATTCGGCAAAGAAGCGACTTTTCTTGACTTGCCCTCTATTACGCGCCTCACTTCGTTCGGCGCGTAATATAGGGCGCGTCAAGAAAAGTCATGCTTCTCCGTCTCATAAAGTAATATACTATTGTTGATCTTTCGCAATTGTTTCGAATCGGTATGCCCCTTTTTCTCTTATCTTCAGGTGTTCTCCATGGTATGTTCTTTACCCCTCCATTGTATTCCATTCTTCCATTCTTCCACTGAAATCTTCTAACTTTGACAAAATCGTTTATTCCCCCTTCGCCAAACATTTCATAAATCTGAGCATTTGTTCTTCGCTCCCATTATATTTCTGTTAACTTTCCTCCAAAAATTCTTCTTAATATTCTTCTTTCTCATATTTTTATTTTCTGTTGTAGTATCTTTGTTATCATCTATGTCTCGCATCCATACGTTACAGTAGGTCGTAGAATAGTTTTATAGAGCGTTATCTCTTTAGATTTTATTACTCTTTGCAAACTGCCTGCACATCTGTTTCCTTTTGTTATTTGTAGATCTATTTTCTTTTCTTCTTTACATTTATTTGTCACATTAACTCCCTTCTTCTTCTTTAAGTGCCGTCTCCTTTAAGAAGGTTGGCTATCATCACGGCTATCTTCACCTTTGACACTGCTGCTCTAAACAGCTCAACAGAGTTACAATTGTACCACTGCCTCAAATTGTTTAGCCAGGATACACGTCGTCGGCCTATGCTTCTTCTGCCCAGTATCTTTCCCTGTATAATGATCTGCAGCAACTCATATCTCTCACCTCTCATGACATGACCCAGATACTGCAATTTTCTTATTTTAATTGTATTTAATATCTCCTTTTCCTTGTTCATTCTTTTTAAAACGTCGTTGTTCGTAACCTTATCGATCCAACTTATTTTTAAAATTCTTCTATAAGCCCACATCTCAAACGCTTCTATTCTGTTACTTATATCTTTTTTAAGCGTCCAAGCCTCCATTCCATATAATAACACAGAAAATACATAACATCTAAGCATTCGTACTTTAAGTTGCAGACTCAGATCATTGCTGCAAAGTACTTTTCTCATAGTATTGAATGTTGATCGGGCTTTTCCTATACGTGATTTGATTTCCTGTGTGTAATCGTTGTTTTCGGTTATGATTGTTCCCAAGTATGTATATCTGTTCACCTTTTGAACGAGTTCGTCCCTAATCCATAACGTGTCCTGTTGTTGTGTCTTTGCGATGGTCATGAATTTCGTCTTTTTGATATTTAAAGTAAGTCCAGCCTCTTCGCTACTGTCTACAATCTTATTTATCAGAACCTGCAATTCTTCAACTGACTCTGCGATTACTAAAGTATCATCGGCGTATCTGATGTTATTTATAAGTTCTCCGTTGACTTTAATTCCACTTGATGTTTCCTTTAGTGCCTTCTGAACTACCTCTTCTGAATAGAGGTTAAAAAGCAGCGGAGACAATATGCATCCCTGCCTTACCCCTCGTTGTATTTCTATTTCTTCTGATAGTTCGTTGCCAACCTTTACAGATGCAACTTGATTAAAGTAAAGGTTTGGTATTATTCTAATATCTTTCATATCCAGATTTTTATCTTGAAGTAGCTGTAGGAGGCGATTATGTCTGACTTTGTCAAATGCCTTATTGTAATCAAGGAAACAGACATAAAGAGGTTGGTTAACATCCATACATCTTTGGGCCAATACATTCAGGGCAAACAAGGCCTCTCTTGTACCCATTGCGTTTCTGAAGCCAAACTGCGTGTTACTAATATCTTGCTCCAGTTTTCTGAAAATTCTTTGATGTATAATTTTCAAGAATATCTTTAGAGTGTGGCTCATTAAGCTGATGGTTCGATGGTCACAGCATTCTCTAGCGTTAGCTTTTTTCGGTAGAGTCACGAACGTCGACTTAAGCCATTCTTTTGGAATGACGCCTGTATCATATATGGTGTTGTACAAGTCTTTTAGTATATCTATTTGATTTTCTGCGATTAATTTTATAATTTCCGCTGGTATCTCATCAGGACCTGTAGCTTTATTATCTTTTGCCAATTTTACTGCATGCATGACTTCTTCTTTTGTTATACTGGGCCCCGTTTCTCTACTGTTGTATAGTTCTATGTTTTCTGGTTGTCTCTCATCTTTAAATAATTCCTGTATGTATTGTTTCCATCTTTCTATTTTCTTGTTGTTATCAAGGATAATTTTACCTTTTTCATCTAATAGAACACTACTGTGGTTTGTTTTTCTGATGCCGGCCAGTTCTTTTACCTTCCTATGTAGATTAAAGTCATCATGCCTTTCCAATAGTACTTCTATTTCCTCACACTTGTTTGAGTACCATTTTTCCTTGGCTTCTCTTATTTTCTTTCTAATTACACCATATATGTCTTTATATTTTTCGATGTCTACGTTCTTGTACAATCTTCTCTTTTCCATCAATTGCAGTATCTCATCATTAATCCATGACTTTGTTGTGTTATTATTTTTCTTTCCTTTTAGAATCTCCTTCGTTGGATTCAGCATTATGTTTTTAAATGTTTCCCATTTTCTGTTCGAATCTTCGTCTGGATCGATTATATTTATCTTTATTTCCTCGTTAATTTTTTTGGATAGCTGATCTCTTACAAATGAATTTTTCAAAAATGAACGTTGTATTTGATTCTTATTGCAACGTGCAGTTAGTTTTTTAAATCGGAGATCGAATGATACAACAACGGGATTGTGGTCTGTGGCTGCATCAGCCCCAGGGTATGTTTTTGCTGATTTAATGGAGTTCCGAAACCTTTTTCTTATTAAAACATAGTCTATCTGGTTTCTAATAACTTTCCTATCATTATCCGCAGGCGATCTCCAGGTGTAGAGTCGACGATTAGGTAACTTAAAATAAGTGTTTGTAACTACCAGACTGTTCTCTTGACAGAACTCCACCAATCTTTCCCCCCTCTCATTTCTTAAACCAAGTCCATATTTCCCTACAATATCTTCTACTTCTCCTTTTCCTACTTTTGAGTTAAAATCGCCCATAACAATCGTGATATCTCTATGCTTTGTATTATCCAGGGCTTGTTGTATATCTTTATAGAATTGTTCTATTTCATCGTCTGTCTTGTCGGAAGTTGGAGCATATACTTGGATTATATTTAACTTTCGTTGGATCATTGTTAAAGAAACCATAACTACTCTATCTGAGATAGGACTGAAAGAAGTGACTGATTGACATAAGTTCTTATCAACAATGATTGCTACTCCATTTCGATGGTTTGGATCATTATTTCCCGAATAGTATATTTTGGAATTTAAAATCTGTTGTTCACCCGAGTCTGGCCATCTGGTTTCACTTAGTCCCAATATTTTGACAGACATGCGTTGCATTTCTTGTATGACGTTGTGTATCTTTCCGGCTTCATAAATTGTTTTAATATTCCAGGTAGCGATCTTTGCACCTTTATTCTTTTTGTAGGGTTTTCGTAGATTAACGACCGGGGGAGCCCTACAGTCTTTTGGTTGTCTACCCCTGCCGGATCTTGACGACCGAAAATCATGATCAGTAACTTGTTGTAACCATCTTGTACTAGCCATAATGATTAACTAGGGATATCCATTAAGGATCTTTAATGTAGTGGTTTCCCCTTGCCTTCTACATCCTTACGCCGTTGACCTATTTTTTCGGTTCGTCCGCCTTTAGGGTCAGTTTCCCAACCCCAGGACAAAAGGGTGCCCTTATACCATTATTAACTCCCATATACATGTGGGTGCCCTTATTAACTCCCATATACATGTAATCCTCCACCTCTTCAATTTCCAGAATTTCTCTGTCTTATGCACTTTCCATATTTAGCTTTCAGCTTTTCTTTTGCTTATTCTTCAGCTCCATGTACGTATTTTGTTATATTTATATTTATCTGTAATCCCATAACTCCTGCGGCCTCTAGAAGATTCTTAGCTATGTTTTCTAATTATTTTCTACTCCCAGTCAAAAGTACATTATCAGCATAGACTAGAAACTGGTGACTCTTATTCAATATTGTTCCCGCTCTATTCATATTGCTGTCTTTAATTATCTTTTCAATAGACAAATTAAACAGCGTGGTGGATAAAGGATCCCCTTGTCTTACACCTTTCTGAACTCTAAAGTATTTTCTATTCTTTCCATTAATATTAACTGGACTTGTAGTGTTCTGGAGCGTCATATATATCAGTCTGATTATATTAGATATGATTTTGAACTTCTTTAGTGCCTTCATGAATTTTGATCTACCTACATTGTCATAAGCACTCTTAAAATCCACGAAGAGAAGGTGTGTCGGTGTGTCGTATTCATATGCACTAGAAAGAACTTTTATCAGCATAAATACATGGACACTAGTTGATCGATTTTTTCTAAAACTAGTTTGATAGTCGCCCAATATAATTTCTGTATAGTCTTATATTTCTCTTTTTAGTATGGTTGCCAGCACTTTGTATGTGACGTCCAGGAATGCTATTCCTATATAGTTATAACAACTTGACAGGTCTTTCTTTTTATGTATGCACCACTCTTTGGGTATTATTTAGTTTTCCCAGATATGACATATTAGTTTGTAGATTTTTTCTTTCAGGTAGTTTCCTCCATATTTTAATTTTTCCGATGCTATCCCGCTTTCTCCAGTACTTTTATTGTTTTCATCGCAGTTAAAACTTCTTCAACTTCATCCTTAGTTGGTCTTGCAATATATATTTCATCCATTGGTATTGACTCTCGTTCATTGTCGTTTTCCTTCTCTATTTCACCGTTCAGGAGTTCTTTGAAATATTCTTTCTATCTCTCTAATTGTCGTTGTTCATTTCCTATCAGATTACTTTCTTTGTCTTTATTGTGCGTCGTTTTTGAATTGTAAGCTCTGCTTATTTCTTTAATAGCTGTTTAAAAATATTTTATATCCTTCCTTTGGTATTTTTCTTTTATATTTTGAAATTAACTCTCCATAAGCTATCTTTTTTTCCTTCGGCAAATTTTCTGTACTTATTTTCTTTGCCCATTATATCCTTCTTTATCATTATCATTTTTTGTTTGCAACATCTTTGTTCCAAGCATACCATCTTGTTTAACTATTTTTTCTTCTTTTTCCTTATACTCTTTGTTATATTTCGGTATAAATATACTCGTACACATATACAATCAAATGAATATGTTTTCGAATTTCAAAAATATTAAAATTTCATTTTTTTAGGGGAATGGTTACATAAACTTAATGAATATGGAAACAGATTTGAAAGCCTTGAAAATATAAAAGTTGACGACTCGCTAAGAGTGCCGTATGGAAAGAATTGTGATATTTTGGGATATTATGGAAACTACATGAAAACTGAGACTGATTAAATAGTTTTTTTTTATCTTTTAGTGTTTGTATTGTTAAACAAGTAATACTATTAATTTCATTAAATGTATTTTAAATCATTGAGTTATGTTTTTAATCAACTTTTTTAGTATACTTTAGAAGTAATTTACAATAGTTTAAAAACAAAATTAATCACCAAATACCAAAGTTACACAAAATACAGCAACAGATTCGACCATAATAATCTCAAAAGAACAGCAAAAAAGAGTGGCCATGATGGTAGACTGATAGAGATTACATGAGGTAATTACAAAAATAGTAAATGACGCAATCAAACCTGTAAAAATATCACTGAACCAAGATACGAAACTAGGGGACACCTGATGATAGGTTTCTGAAACTCAAACGGCATAAGAACAAACGCAAACGTGCTGGACGTACTTATAAACATATATGAAATACATTTCACAGCATTACAAGAAGCTAAACTAACTCATACCGTGAACATTTTTCGGAAACAAGTTTCCAAAATACTCCATTTTCAGAAAAGACACTAAACACTATAACAGCAACAACAATAAAAGTCCAGATAAGACAAGGATAAATAAGGATCACTACAGCTTATGTAAGGCCAATAGATCCTTTAAACGAGAATGACCTGGATGCGTTCCTGAACATAGAAGCCCCGTTTATAATAATATGAGATCTAAACGCCAGATTCTCTAACTGGAACGATTTAGCTACAAATAGAAATAGAAGCATAATAAATAATTACATAGTGAACAACAAAAACACTATGGCATTTGGGGCTATCAAACCAACCCACTTTTTACAAAATCACTAACGTGGCTCATTCCAAATTATGGAAACAAAAGGATGGATTCCTCATGTAATTGTCATACTGAAGCCAGGTAAGAACAACAAATTTTCGCAAAATTACAGATCGATTAGATTGTTTCCAGAAGTCACTAAGATATTAGAGCGAATCATACAAATCAGACTCCAATCAGAGACAGACAGGTTAGGATTATTCCTAGAAGCATAATTCGAATTCAAAGCTCAACATTTTAGCGAACTACAAGTACTCAGACTAACAGAATATATATCAGAATATATATCAATAACACGCAATATTCAGAAACAGCCTTCCTAGATGTAATTTTTAGCAAATTGCTGGTGACTCTCCTCTCTCTGAGAGCATGTTGTCTCAAAAAACGATCATCAATTTAATTTGTGCAATGTTTTCGCCCTTGCCATGGTCTTCGATGGTACAACCCTGTTTTATTATATTGCCTCACTTTGAGACTGATTCTGAAATGAGGTCTTCTTAACAAACGTGCAACGTATCGCATTGAAGATCCTTCATCAAGGAGAGTCGATGCTCGCACTGCTTTCTCCATTGACAATTTCTTTAGAGGTTCATTTTTTTATTTGATTTTTATGCAAATGAACTTCCAAACATGCATGTGATAAAAAATATCACAATAAAAAGCTTGTTTCTCACAAGCATTTTGCTTTAATCGGCACTTTTTATGAAGAGTTTAACTCACTTTTAGTCTAAAACACAGTTTAATACAAATTATTGTTAAAACAAGACTATTATTAACTTACATAACAACTGTCACTGACAAACAAGGTCCATAGGTAACATGTCGTACAGTAAATTATCAATAATAGTACATTGTTTACCGGGAAGGAAAAGCTTAACATTCCTGGACGACTGTGAAGATTGCTAAGTCGAGGCGCAAGCCGAGACTTAGCAACACAGAGTCCAGGAATGTGGCTTTTCCTACGAGGTAAACATACTATTTTTCCGCAAATCGTTTAAAATTCGACAGATATTGATTGATTAAAAAAAAACGCGATAATTTTATTCCCAAATAAATGGTGCTTTGAAATTCCTAATAAAATTACTTGGGTTACTATGGAAACGTATTTAGGTTGAATTGTCAAACTTGACGCTTATAAATTTAATTGCTGGTGTTCTAAAATGTTGTACAAAATGTTTCTCATAGTTCTAAGAGTGTTCCTCCAATGTTCAATAATTGTACTAACTGTCAAATTACTGTAAATATAACAAATTGATCTTAAAAATGTATTCAGCAATGACTTGATGTTTTCAAAATATAAATTAATTCCTTATAAGCAATGTGTTTTCTATCATGTATGTAGAACATAACAACTGTACGGACATATCATTTCCTTACAGCAAGGAAGTCCTGACTTTTTCTTCAAGAAATTTTGACAGGAATGTCAAAATTTCCTGGCGATTTGCGGAAAATAAAGATTATTGAAAAAAATATGAGTAGTGCGTTAATTTTGTCCAGGAGTTTATTTAAAATCAGTAAGTTTTGTTCAACTTCCAGGATAACTGGTAGTGGTAGCATATTTTAGAATAATTGGCTCTATTTTCATAAATTATATAGATGCACCTAATTCGAACCCACAAAGGATCACTTACACCCACAATCTTGTCTTCTGCTCAATCAGTTTATTGAGAGAATGTTTGCAGTCTCAAAACAAAACGATTTATTGATAAATATAAAAAACAAGTCAAAGTTTGGATAAATATTTTGATTAACACATGTAACTAATTAAAATGACATAAACAGTAACGTATAAATATTAATTCAAAATTTTTACGACCGCCAATTCCGTTGGATATGATAAATACTCAAAACGTGGCAAATAAATTAAAGAAACACATAAAACATATTTTATTATACAATAACACAATATAAAAGATTTGAAAAGCTTTCAGATTTTACAGTTTAAATTTTGAACGTTGACTCAATACTCCTATACTTTTTATATTAGTATTTCATAATTTGAAAAAATACTATGCCTTCAAAAGCATTTTTTAAAACAGACCGCCAAGATGTGTGGAAACATTTTGGCAAAGATGAGGAGAGTGTTAATGCAGAAGTAAATATTATAAAGAAATGGCTGAAAACGCAAAAACATTTTCCTGAAACACCAAGTAAGTAAATTTAAAAACTTAATCTATTATAATATATATATCTTTGATACAGTTTGTCCCAAACCCTTTTTTCAGTGCGTCACTAATTTTGACGTCATATAGGATTTTAAGAATGTCGAGAATTATTGCATGACATTTTAGTTAAATCTGGCAGTTGCAGGATCGTAATCGGCTAAACGTGAAAAGGTTATTTTTTTTAATGCATAGCAGTTTGTCATAATTCTATTCTATTCTGTTCTATTTTATACATTCCATGGAAAGTGCTTAATTAGCTAAGATTTGTTTATGGATTTATTATTATTTATTACAAACACTAGGGAATTGGAAGGTTTGTTTATTTAAAATAACGCTTCCTCCTAGAATCTTTTAAGAGTTGACTGCAAGGTAAAAAAAATTACTGACAATTGCAAGGCATCAAAGTAAACATTCCTGCGATAAAATAATATCGATTTAAATCAGTCATATTTGGATAAGTAATTTTCTGATAAGTTTGTGTGGCAGCCAATAGTTTAATTTTGTGAAGAGTTGTCATTAAATAGTGGAAATAGTTTAAATAGTGAAGCAGTTGATTTTTGAGTTATTCTACCAGATTTGGTGTGCAAATGATAGAAGGTTATAAAGTTTAGTTAAAAAAACAATATAAATAGTTTAAATAGTGAAGCAGTTGATTCTTGAGTTAATCTACCAGTTCCGATATCCAGATGAAATCGTGTTAATGGAGTTTAGTTAAAAAACAAGATACAGAATGTAACTTTAGCTTCTTTTTTATGTATAAAAAAAATGAATATTATATTTCAAACAATCTATAATCCCATTCAGAATCTGATTCTTGAAATTCAATGATTACACTAGATATGTGGCTGGTATCAATTATATCCTACATTTCAAGAAAATGTCGTGGTTCTAAAAAGAACCGTTTTAATACATATAAATATCCATAAGGGCGAGCGCCCACCAAAGTGGCGTGGCAGTGGCAAGTAGCAAGTAGCACGCGTCTAGCATAATGTAACCAATGAAAACGAATGATTCAGTTTACACCAAAATGACAGTGACGTCATTCATTCTAATCATTCGTTTGGATTGGTTACATTATGCTAGACGCGTGCTACTTGCTACTTGCCACTGCCACGCCACTTTGGTGGGCGCTCGCCCTAAAGGTATTAGTTTAAGATATTTCCTCAATATCATTCCGGAATTCACAATCTGATTCGCGAGCGACAGAAACTGAAATAAAGATAACTCAGCCTCATTTTCTAATTGAAACTAATTTAATAATTTTAATATTAGTCTTTTTTCATTCTCGGTATATCTCGGAATATTTAAAATATTTTTATGACAATAAATACAGAATTTAATTTTCACTGTAGTTAAAATGTCTAAAAATACTAACCTGGAATGGCAATTATCATTTTATCAGTTATTGTGAAAGTACTGTCACTGTCATTATCAAGATCATCTGTGTCAAATTATATTTATATGCATAATTGATTGGATATCTATTTAGCATATTCTAAACTCCAACCAATTATACGTTCGTAAGTAGAATTCGCTTTAATATGCGAATACCCGTAAACGATACCTAATTTTCTAATTTCTATGTATAATAATAAGCGACTCACGTTTTTTTCTGTCACTTCTAGCTTAATGCGTTAGAGAGAATTCGAACAACTATGACGCACTGAAAAAAGGGTTTGGGACGGACCGTACATGACTTTTATTCAATAATTATGATTTTTAAAGTTCTCGATATGCATCAAATTAGCATTTAGTTGTCTAATATTTAATTTAATGTAAAATATTACTAAACATAAACAAGATTGGATGCTTTCATGGCCAGAGTCAGAATAATCAAGTAATTATCATTAGCGTTTGATGTCAATATAATATATATCGCAGAGTAGACTAGGCAGGTCGAACATACAAAAGACTTTGAAAATAATAAATTTTGCTTTTATTTTAGCTGATGTTATGATTCAGTATATTTTGACAATATGTCACTTCAGCATAGAAAGAACGAAGCAGTGTTTGGAAATGTATTATGCTATTAGAACAGTTATGCCGCAATATTTCAAACAAACTAATCCGACATCTTACCACATGACGGAAACCAATAACCTATTGTAAGTAGTCAGTAATGGTCTTTATATTTTTTTCTTAGATCGTCCGATGACGTAAAATATACAGGGTGATTAATTAAGATTGCCCAATGTCTCAGTTGTAGATTATAGACCTCAAAATATGATGAATCTGTCCAACAGGCCTAATACAAATATTGCTAGTTTCAGAGATATCGGGTGTGGAATAGCGACGACGAAATCCATTGATAAACATTACTTTTGATCTTATTCAGCTTAGAATTAGTTTGACACCACTCATTTTGCCACAAACACAACACTTTATTCTTAAAATAAGCTTTTAAGTCACTGAAAACACACTTGTCTATCATCATCATCATTAGTGGTGCTACAGCTCTAGTTGAGCCTTGACCTTCCCCAGTCTATTTCGCCAGTCGTTTCTGTTCATCGCCAACCGTTGCCAATTTGCCGCGCCGATTTTCCTTGCGTCCTCGTCCACACCGTCCCTCCATCTCAGTCGTGGTCTGCCTCTACTCCTATTTCCCACTGGGACCGATAATAGAGTTCGTCTGGGTGGGTAATTTTCATTTGCTCTTGACACATGTCCAGCCCATCTAAGCCTACCTATTTTTATGAAGGATATTACATCTCTACCATTTACTATTTTTTTATACTTCTCACACACTTGTCTATAGGCTCCGAATAATCGCATCGTCGTGCAGTCGCATGAGCTTCTTCGTTTCCCATTATCCCGACGTGTGAGGGTACCCACAAAAATTGAACTCTTTTTCCATGTTGATGAGCTGGTATTTTAGTAATTTTTCAAAAGGGTGTTTCGGAAACATGTGTTTTAATGATTTTAGAGAGCTAAGGGAATTTGTTATGATCAGGGCTTTTGTGAAGGTTAGCTTGTTAAAAAATTTCACCGCACGATATTTAGCGTAGAGCTTAGCTGAATATGTGCTACATACTGGGGAAAGACGATTTTTAAACCCATCATATTGACATATTGTTATAAACGAAACCAGTGTAGTTGTAAATACATTTTTTGTAAAAAAATTCAAATTTTTATGTCTTTGGATTTTTATTCGTTGGGAATAGAATAATTAGTATTAAAATATGATAAAAAGAAAATAAAAAAAATTGTTAAATAATACAAAATGAAGAATTAACACAAATATTACAAAATAATCCAAAACTTAGTATAAAATTAATTACTATAAACACTAATAATAATAAATTAAATAAAAAATAAATAATTTAATACTAATAAATGTTCAGGTGTGTAACAGATGTTCAAATTGCTTGCCATCTTGTGCAATACAACAAGCGATTCTATCTTCGAATGATTTACTTACATTATTTAACATAGCAGGAGTTATTGAGGCAAACGCGTTTTTAATTCTTAATTTCATGTCATCTCTAGTAGTAAGAGGTGTAGCATAATATTTTTAATATAACATCACTTAAAAAAATCCATCACGGTTAGTCCTGGTGACCCAGGGAGCCAGTTATATGAACCACCTCTACCTATCCATCTGTTTGTAAATTTTTTGATAAGGTAGTTCCTAACATTGAGTGAGAAATGAGCAGGAGCTCCGTCCAACTGGAGCCACATTTTTGTTCTTACACTAAGTGGAAGGTTCTCAAGCAGTGTCCAAAAATTTTGTTTTAAAAAATTTAGGAAATTTGTCCCAGTTTGTCCCATTTGTTAAGATGTCCGTCAAAAAAATACGGAACCAAAAAAAAGTACTCGCCCATAATGCCGCCCCAAACATTAACACTCCATCGGTGTTGGTTATCAACAGTACGAAATAAATGTTTATTTTCTGTGCCATAATAATAAAAATTATGTCTATTTACTAGACCAGTATTACGAAAAGTCGATTCGTCTGTAAATAATACATTTCTAAAAAAATCAGGATCTTTTCCAACTTTATCTAAAGTCCATAAACAAAAATTTAAACGGTTACCGTAATCTTGTTCTGTCAAATGCTGGTGAAGTTGAATGTGATACGTATGAAAGTGGTTGGTCATAAGTATTCTACATAAACTAGTTTGACTGAATTCTAATTCACCCGAAATTTTTCTTGTACTAATATTTGGGTTTTCCGAAACAAAAAGCAGGACAACAATCGTAAAATAGTTTCGAAACACAATTCACACAACACAAATCAAATATTTGCTGCCTTTCTTTATTTTATTCGGATTTACTCTGTGGGAGTACTAGAAGCACAATTCGCTAAGGATTTCTGCTAAGTTGTAAAAGACATGTCGTGAAATGCAAATTTTAGATTTCCCTCTCTTTTAACATCTTTTATCAACGTCTGTTTGCCTTGCAATTTTTAAAAGGCTCAGATTATAAAGCAGAAATCTGAATTGTGTTTCGAAACTATTTTACGATTGTTGTAATTAGATGTCGCTACTGCGTCCGTATTAAAGCCATGTTATTGTTGCTTCTTAAAAGGCAGAAAATATTGATTTTTCACGTTGAGGACTCCTATGAATAGCTATGAATAGCTCTTCTGACGAGACCTATTAGGTCGAAATCGTATCAAGAGATACATAGGATTTAGTTGCGTGAAATCAAATATTTGCTGCCTTTCTTCATTCAAAAAGCAGGACATTAAAGTTCGTTAACGTTGTGACCAATAACTGGTTTATTTTTGTTTATCTTTTCGTATGCAACGTTACCAGTAGCACGAAATCTATTAAGCAATCTCTCAAAAACTTCCTTGCCTCATATTAGACATTGAATAATCCAAAATTGAACACCCTGTATTTAAATGTTTAATAATCAATAAAAGAATAAATTTAACCATTACCCAACTATTTCGCTGTAAGAGAAAATTCGTTATAATTACTTAAATAAGTCGAGAATGAGTCTTCTTAAAAAAATTTTTTTGCTTATAATGTAATAAGTTGTGGTTTATTTTGTATTATTTGTTTTATTAAAATTCTGTATAATTGGTTGTGCATCAGCAAGTAAAAGTATAAAGTGTACACATTTGTTTACAACTACATTGGTATTGTTCTGAAGCTATTTTCTTGTGGCATTGTAAATTAATTACTATTAAACTGGGAATAAGCCACAATTAAAGATAAAAATACGTTTATTGACGTTTCAATTTCTACTTCGGAAATCGTTCTCAAAATACAAACAGTAAATTAAACAAATTTTGTTTTTTGTTACATAGTGAACAATTCTTCTAATAATTTAATTTTATCTGACTCATTTATATTGACAATTCAGACATACATTATGCATTTTAAAGTAGATGACTTTAAAATGATATTGCCAATATTGTTGAGTTGCGCTCCTGGGACGACTTTACTTATAAGATAGTTCATTCGATTACATGAAATCAACTTTAACTTGAGAATTTATGTCAGAAAAAAATCATAGCATGTACAAACACATGACATGATGACAGTAAAATTTCCCTGTTAGTGATTCCATAGTAAATTATGAGGGAAAACCAGGAAAAAACCTCATAATACTATCCCGACATTGTAAGTATTTGTTCGTGAATTTAGTTTACCTTCAACAAACATCAAAATTCTGATTTTATATGTTACGTTATTTAAAAAACATAAATGATGTATCCTCTGTATGTTACTGACTTACTAATAATGGTATTTTCTTATTAATAACTTCCTCTTTTAATATTGGTAACCAGATCCTACTACATTCTGCCGAGGAATTTGCGACACAATTGGCCTCATTTAGCATAATTAGAGCCGCTTCTTTGATTTTTCTTTTTTTACCATCCGTTTCTTTTAGGACTACATTTGAATTATTCCATTGAACCCTATGTTCATTATCCCATGCGTGTTTACAGATTTGAGATCTATCAAATTCTTTATTTTTAATATAAGATTGATGTTCACTTATTCTAACATTTAATGGCCTTGATGATTCACCTAAATAAAACTGATCGCATTCACAAGGTATTTTATAAATGCAATTCTTTGTCCTTTCTTGTTCATTGTTAGGTTTGGTTTTGGACAAAATAGATCTCAACGTGTTTGTTGTTTTGAATGTTGTTGAAATGTTGAATTTATTTCCTATCCTTTTAAGTTTTTCTGATAGTCCTTTTATGTACGGTATTGTTATTTTCCTCATATTATTCCTTGTGTATGCTGTAGGATCTCGTTCTAAGTTGTTTTGTTCTATTCGATCGATTGTTGAAAATTCCTTATTTATAAACGATAAAGGATAATCATTTTTTAATAAAACAGATGTTAACAAATGTTTCTCTTCCAAGAACGAATTTTCATTAGAACAAGTAATTTTGGCTCTATCGTATAAGGATTTAATTATTCCCTTTTTTACATTAATATTGTGATTTGATTTGAAATTTAAATATCTATTGGTGTGTGTTGGTTTTCTATACACCTGAGTCTCATATCCAGTATCGTTCTTAGAGATTAAAACATCCAGGAAAGGTAGCGTGTTATTATATTCCTTTTTCGTGGTAAATGTTATTGTCTCTTCTTTATCGTTTATATCATTTAGGAATGTGTCCAACAACTCTGATCCATGAGGCCATATTGAGAATACATCATCTACATACCTTCACCATACTGTGGGTTTGAAATTTTGTATTTTGAGAACGATTTCCGAAGTGAAAATTGAAACGTCAATAAACGTATTTTTATCTTTAATTGTGGCTTATTCCCAGTTTAATAGTAATTAAACTACATTGGTTTCATTTATAACAAATATGTCAAAATGATGGGTATAAAAATCGAGAGCAACAACTATAAATATTTTGAAATCGAAAAGAAAATTTTAAATTACGCAAAATCGAAAAGAAAATTTTAAATTACGCAAAATCTATTACTCCTAGTTATAGGACATCCATATATAATTCAAAAGTGGAATTTTTTTTTAATAAAATAATTCATTAATATACAGGGTGTTCCATTTAACATAAGCCTTATATTACACAATGAATAATCCAATAATGAAACTATAAATTTTGAACACCCTGTAAATAAATGTTTAATAATTAATCATGAAATACATTTAACTAATATCCAACTATTTAGAGGTATAACCAATTTTACTAGAATTTCTTAAATAAGTTAGGAATGAGTCTTCGTTTACAGCTTTACATTTTAAGAAAATTCGAAATAACTCAGAACACTCTGTACATAGGTCTAGCGAAGTCTTATGAAACTATACCTAATTTTTTACTGACAATTAAAAAATGTAATACAATATAGGGTGTCCTATAAGAAAAAAATATAACTTTGATACGCCGTACTTTATTGGGACGCCCTGTATATTTCAAAATAATTTTAAAATGTAGCCCTTATCAACCTTCAAACTATAAATTTAAAATTTTTTCAAAATCTTTTACCGTTTCGCGTAATCTTCCGTCCCGTTAGTGGTGACTCACCGTGTATGCAAATTTTATTATTTGGTGAACGGGAAGAGAAAACAATATTTTCATATTTATGCACTATAACTTAACTAAACACTGTTCTTAAATTCCACCGTAAATTGCAAATTTTGTAGGACCGAAGAAAAATACTGTTTACTACTATACCCTCAGGGATGGCCTCGTGTACAATTATGTAGAAATGTATATAACCAAAGATGTTGTTATTGGTTATCGTATTGTGAGGTCTAGAATCTGCAACTTTATATTAAGATTTGTAGAAATCGTTTAAATAATTTTAGGATAATGTTAATTTTAATCATTTCAGTATAATGTGCCCGTTGCCAACTCTAACAAAAAACCTGGAGAGAGTGTTTTTCGTAAAATTTAATAAACGTAATTCTGCAAGATTTAAATTAAATAAAGTGATAGCGTCAGCATTTATTATTCCACCTGAAGTTAGAATGTTCGAAGATCTTTCAGTGAATGACAAAATTGTTATGGATTTTAAAAATATAAAACTTTTGTACATCCCCAAATTTAAACCAGATCATTTTCGGAAAGTAGGATTCTTAGTTGAAGTAAGTAAATAGAACATTAGAAATTTTGTTTATTAATAAAATATATAAATGTTTGTATCTTGAGAACGATTTCTGAAGTGGAAATTGAAACGTCAAACAATAAAGTTATTTTAAACTTAAACTATGGCTTATTCAAAATGAAAACAGTCATTGCAATAAAATGCTACAAGAAAATAGCTTCAAAGCAACCCAAAAAGTTTTAAAAATTCACTAATAGGTGAACAAATTTGATTTTTTGCGCACAGCCTGGGTTATAAGGATATTATAGCTATTATAATAGAAAAAATAAATATAAATAATGAAATAAATTGAAAAGGATCTTTCTGGAAAAATGACATACGATATTATTCCTACTGTTTTCCTTTGCCGCTTTCATTCTTATATTTCCAATGTTATAATTGTTTTATTCCACATTATTTTATTTTACTTTTAAAATGTCAATAATTTTTGATAAAGTCACTTTACTTTAAGTTTACCAAGTTTATTCATCTACACATATTTGTCTTTATTTTAATTTGTTGTGATACAGTTTTGCCTATATTTTAGGAGCTGTGGAATAATCAACTTAAAGAAATTCACTGTGTCAATGTGCCCAAATATGCTGAGAAACTAATTTACTTCTGCAGAACATTTTTAAATAAGGAGTTACGTGAGAAAGTATGTATATTAATTTTTAGTTGAACATACGAGGTCTGCAATTAATTACCGAGCCTGTGGGTACAGAAATTTTGTTTAGCAATTTCTTTTAAATCTTACTTACATCGTTACATTGCATCGCTATCGGCAAACCTTCCACTTTATGAAGTAGTGCTACAAGTTATTTTCCAAAAGGTTTTCACCATTTTTCGTTTAATGTTCTCTAATAATTCGTTGCATGTTCCTTAAGCAGCATTTAATTTGTTGGGAACAGGTAAAACTAGCAAGCGAGTACCGCGAGTAAGGCAGGTGATCACTAGGTTTTTTAATAAGGATATATCTACTACATTACAGAAAGTCAAAATAAATGTCTTTAGAAGCTGGGTTTCTGAGCAAAGGCCTAGCACAACTGTCATTATTTTTAAATTCTCAAACAAAATTTGTCTTAGAGTGTCTTAAAATATCAATATGTTAAGAAATAGCCATCATACTTAATAAAGTCCTTTCGAAAAATTTTAGTCATAGCTATTAAAGAATCACATCCTTCCGATGCGAACAATGGTTTTTCCTAGTTATTTGATTATTACAATAAGATTTTTGAAAGTTTTAATCAAGATCAAGGGATGTATACATTTAAACCACAGCTTACGAAAGTTTGTTAAAAAAATAAGCCCGAAACGTAATTGCAACCCTTGTATTAAACGAGTTTTACGTTAATTTAATAAAACTTGAAAGATTTACTTTATTAATTATAAAACACGAATGCGTTACAGATTTTTGTTCACAAATCCTTAGAAGATCTTTACAAAGTTGTTCCAAGGGAAATATTACCAAAAGATTATGGAGGCGAAGAAGAAGATTTGAAAGACATTAACAGTAAGTATAAACCAATATTCTAAACTGTTGTTTCAGCAAGAATAAACAAATCGATATGGAATATTCACATATTTTTTTTATTTGCTAAACATTAGTAAGAACATTAATATACGTGATTTGGTTGTTAATTACGCAATATTTGTCAGCCAAAAAATTATGATTTACCAGATTCCAAAAAAATGCTGATTTGATTAAAGTCATATGCTATATTTATATAATTATACAGTCATCATCGTTTAAAAGCATATTTTCTTCAAAAATTTTATCATAATTCACTTCTATTCCTCCTCCTCAGTCCTAATCCCTTTTGGGATGTGGTGACAGTTTTTTCACGATTTTCCTCCATCCTTCTTTGTCTTGGGCTAGTTGTTCGGCTTTATGAAACCCTTAGTTAATCAATATTTTTGTTTGATCTACCTAACGGCTTGGAGATCTTCCCCTGGGTCTCTTTCTTTCAACTCTACCCTCGACTATGAGTTTTTCCATCGTATCTGTTCTTGTAGCAATGTGTCCAAAATACTGCAAATAATCTTTGTTTTACTCCTATTTAGCTTTAGTCCATATGTTTTGCTTTTCTCCTTTAGACATCTCATTATGTCTTCCATTTCTTCTTGATTTGTTGCGATTATTAAAATGTCATCAGCATATTTTAGGTTACTGATTTTTTGACCACCATATCCACCCTTCCATTCGTCTAGTACCTTTCGCATAATGTGTTCGCTGTAGATATTAAACAGAGTTGGCGAGATTATGCATCCCTGCCTGACACCTGCCTCTGTTCTGAAATGGTCGTAATGGGTGTTGTTTATTTTTACTGTGCACTTATCACTTCTATTACTAAATCTTTAATTTTTAGAACATTTTTTAATAAAAAAATCACATATAGTCTTCGCTATTTTAGTTTATTGTAGGAATGAGGCTAACAATGGGGTTTTACGTTTTGTTTTTGATAAATTAAAATTCCTAAATAAAAAAAAAATTAAGTTATTGTAGAAGCGATACTTATAGCCATCGAGCAAAAAGATAAAAGAGGGAATCTAATCCTTATGAAAAGGAGACCAAAAAAGTGGCCTCTGATGGCGGATATATCCGGAAATGCGAATGCGCCAAATTTAAATTTTCCGACACTTATTAACAGTAGCTGTATAATATTTTTCAGAATGTGTTTTAGACGAGAAAGTTTTAAGTAATTATTAGCGGTAATAGTCTAAAATGCGACACAATTGTTAAAAAACTTTAATATAAATAAGATTTCAGGTGACATTTGGGATAAACAATAACATAACCCAAATAAATTTGATGTCAAACAGGAGAGAGACACTCTTTCCTTGTTTAATGTGGCCTCTCAAGATAGCACTTCCTGTCGAACAATATTTTTGCCCCCACTACCTTTACATTCCCTCTTTTGTCTTTTTGCTCGATCCTTATAGCATAAGGAGGCAGAGATTAGTTAATTATTAAGAGTTATGTCCTCTTAGAAGGGCTATTATCATATTCTTCAATTTGTTGCTGGCTTTCAGCGAATTGTATTATTATCAGATTATATATGTAAACATTTAGAAACGTACAAACGGTTTAATACAACCCTTATAATTATAAATATTTCTTCTAGGTAAATGGTTAAATAAACTCAAGGAATACAGACAACGATATGAAAAACTTGAACATATGAAAATCAATAATTCACTTAAAACACCATATGGCCTTAATTGTGATATATTCGGATATTATGGTAACTACATGAAAACTGAGACCCACTAAAATTTTTTCCTGCTTCTTTGGTTAAAACTAATTTATTATTTTAGCAGTTAGTATAGTATAGTACCTGTGAGTAGTCAAATTATTATTTTAAATAATTAGTACAAGATATTTTTTATGTTTTTATTAAATTATTTCAAAATACGATTTATGATAGTTTTAATTTATTTTATTTAACTTTTACCTTTTCTTAGTACAGTTGTTTTGGACAAAGAAGAGCATTAGAAAAAACAGGTACACAAATATTGTGATTCTACATATATCGCGAGTAGATCTGTACTTCCTTACCCCTTGTCAATTTATTTATTTTAAAGATATATCAAAATCAAATCAAATCAAAAGTGATGACAAATTCAAATGCCATGAGCCAGTAAATATTCGACTAAATAAATTACACTATTTAACCACCTAAGTATTTTTACACTTCGTTTAAATCACTTAATTCAAAAACCAACTTGTTTACAATACTAAACTCAATTGTAGTAATTATATACTTTCAAATCTCAATTACAGCTGTTCTATAAACTATCAACTCTATATTTATATCATGACTTCATATTTAAATCTAAGGTTTATATCTGTCATAACAGTATTTTAAAAATGGGGACAATTTACTATTGTACAATTCAGTACATTGGACCATTTAAATCGATACCTTAAACGAAATTTAAAACTGTCGTATATTCGTGGAATTGGAGTATACTTAACGATGGATCTCTAATATTTTCCCATAGTGGTACATTTCGAAAACAAACCAAAAATTCAACCATACACTAGAAATACTAGGAATACAGTAATAGAGGATTAGTCACCGTTGACACAATTTGTGAAGAGTCAATTAAATTATTTTTTAGATCCATACCCGCATGACAATATAAACGACTTCTCCGCATACCGTCATACTTTCCGCAGTAGATTATATCATTGGAAAAAGAAACTAGTAAGAAATCGTATTGAAGTATCATAGTGGAACAATCACTGTCAGGATGCTATAAAGAAGACTCACAGAGCATTCAATAAATATAAAAAACAAAAAACACAAGAAAATCTTTTAGAATATAAGAATTTAAGGGCTATTAGTAGAAAAGTGGTAAAAGAAGCAAAAAAGGAATCGTGGAAAAATTTTTTATCAACAATAAACAGTTCTACCCCAGCAGCAATAATGAGGAAATAAATTAAGAAAATTTCGTGACGCCACACAAACTCATCAATAAGATTTTTAGAATTTAAAAACAAAATTCATACATCTAGATCTGGAATGGCCAACGCATTAGCTTCATCCTAAGAGTCATAGTCAAGTAACGAAAAGTTTTCTCAAGAGTTTTTACAATTTAAAACCAAAGAAGAATTACAAGAATTTAATTATGATAAAAGCGATAACCTACCAATAAATGCACCAATACTAGAGGAAGAGTTACCTGAATCTATAAATTCTAATAAAAACTCTAGTCCTGGTCCAGATGCTATTCCTATTATTTTCCTTAAAAATTTGCCTAAAAATGGAACTGTCTATTTACTAAAGACATATAACAAAATATGGCTTGAAGGAGTGTTTCCACATACTTGGAATAATGTTTACACAATACCCATCCTTAAACCTGTCAAACCACGTTCAGACCCAAACTCCTACCGTCCAGTATCGTTAAGATGTGCAATGAGCAGAGTGCTCGAAAAATTAATTAACCAACGTCTTATTTGGATACTCGAGCAAAGATCTGTTTTATCTAACAAACAAAGTGGGTTTCGTAAAGATAGATCAACTCTAGACAACTTAATTGTCCTCGAGTCTGACATACATGAAGCGCTAGCAAATAATCAAAGCTGCATAGCGATATTTTTTGATATAACCACAGCATTTGTTACAGTTTGATGCCATGGAATAATTAAAACTTTACAGAAATTAGGTATACAAGGAAATATGCTAAACTTCATCACTGACTTTTTAAAAAACCGAAGCATCCACGTAAAAGTAGATGCTTTTTATCAACCACTTTTAAAACAGTTGCAAAAAATTCAAAATGCTGCTGTAAAAATAGCCTTAAGAGCTTTTTGCTTACCTATGTTTAGTAGGAAAAAAGCATCTCTAATTAAAAAGACAATATCTTAGCCTAGCATATGCTGCAAACGTTTCAGCAAATAGTGAAAATCTTGTCAGAAATAATGTCTTTGCTTCTCGTTTCCACACAATATATCTTATTTATATCAATATATCTCGTTTCCACACAATATATCTTAACAAAAAAAGATCTAAACCCCCTTTTTATGAAAGACTTAATAGATACATGACCAGCAATAATATTGTCTGCCCTAAAATATACCAAACCACCCTTTTAACCGCTCCGCCTTGGATGATCAGAAAACCCTTTCTAGACTTTAGTTTAACAACGACTAGTAATCAACTTAATGCTTTCTCTATGGTTAAACAATTTTACAGTAAGATTGATGAGTACCAGAAATACCAATATATTTATACTGATGCCTCCAAATCAGAAAAAGGAGTGGGATGTGCCTTCATACACAACGACTACATTGCTTCAAATAAAATCTCAAATTTTAGCACAGTATGTACAGAAGAACTATTCGCAATCTACAAAGCATTATAATATGCACTGAACGCCAACTTAGACAGGTGCCTAATAATAACAGATTCCTTAAGTTCCATGAGTAGCTTAGGCACCATTTACCCAACTTATCTATTGTTGAGATTGATGAAGAAACATTTGTACCAACTTCAGCAAAAGAATGCGATTGTAAAATTTATGTGGATTCCGTCACATATAGGTATACAAGGTAATGAAAGAACAGATGCTGCCACTAAATCTTCAGTTAACAACGAAGACTTGATAGAACCTACCTATAAGAAAGCTTTTCATCGCTGGATTAACTCGACATTAAAAGAACGGTGGCTTTAAGAATGGAATCAATCTCAATAAAAACTACGAGATATAAAAACAGCAGTTACAAGATGAAAGAATATGTGTAGCAGCAGGAAAGACCAAATTATAATAAACAGATTGAGATTAGGACATACACGCCTAACGCATGAATACCACATTACTGGAAGTGTTCATTCAATGTGCGATTAGTGTGTCAACAGTTTAAGTGTCCAAAAGTGCCCTGCATATTCAAATGAGATGAAAAAGTGTAATATACCGACAACGCTACGCAAGTGTCTAGAAGAAAACTGTGTTTATTCGTCTGTTTTAAGTTTTTTTAAAATCAATAGGAATATACAACCAAATCTAAACATCAATGCGTGTACAAATAAATGTGTAATCTTCTATTAACCAATGTAGTTAGTTTAACTCAGATTTATGTATGTAAAAATCTATGTATTTCAAAATATGTATTATATTATGTATCCAAAAATGTAAAAAAAATTGTAATACCAAGCTGGGATAATAACCACTTAGGTTGATGCGCCTTAATTGTAAATAAAAAAAAATATTTTTGTGCATATCATTTGGTATTATTGTATTGTTTTTATTAAAACTGAAATGGGTTAAAAGAGCCTTCGCCATAAATAAAAGTTTTATTATTTCGTTGACCGCTGTTAACTATAATAAACTATATTTGTATACTAATTAGAGTCAGTCGAAATATGTTTTCAAACATTGATTACTTTAGGAACCAGATATTTCTTATATAAAGCCTTTTTAGTATGATATTTTACACATACCCATCCTGACAAACCTACCAGAATATTATTATTGAGTATTAAAATGGAAGAGACTGAAAATTTTCTAGTAACAGATCATAAAAAAGTATGGACTAATTTTGGAAAAACTGAAGAGGCTGTTAGTAAAGATGTAAAAATTATACAGGACTGGATAAAATGTAATCATTATTTTCCTGAAATACCTAGTAAGTATTTCGAATAATTTGATTTCTTTTAAGTATATCTTTTTTGGAAGTCTTTTATTTCTTTACATGAGTTCTCGAGACAAAATTCTTTCGCTTGTTTCATTTTTGTTTTTACGAGTTTGATTTGAGGATTTTCTGTATTATCGATCTTTTGAAAATATTGTCTATGTTTTCAGAGACTCTTCTTCTAAAATTGAGTTTGGTTTGTAATACCAATTCGTTGATGATTCTGTTTTCGTTTGATATATTTGTTATTTTGTGTTGTTTTCTATTTATCTGCTTGGTCGAGATATATCATACTAGGCTTATTTGGCTTTGTTAATTTATTTAATTTAATTTGTGTTTGGAAACAAATTTGTTTAATTTGTGACGGGGTAAGTTTTTAAATCTTTAATATTGTTTCAAAATCGGTGGTATATTACGATTTAATGTATTTTATTTCATACTATTCTATTTTGTTGTACATTTCAAGAAGATTTCTATGTGTACAAGTGCCTTCATGGAAGTTAAAACCAGGTATCTGTAATGAAGAAGTCCTTTTTTGGTTCTTTGATTTTTCTCTTCCAAGCAAAGTTTCCGTTGATGTTTTGCGTTATCTTCTCTTTAACGTTATTGTTAAAGTCTCCCATACCTATTGTTGTTTCGTGTTTTCTTATCATTTTTAGTACTTCTTCTATTTAATGTCAGCGATGGGAGCATAAATCTGATTTTATGTAAATGCGTATACTTTATGTGTACAACGTCTTTGTCACAGAATATATCTCCAAGTACAGAGGAACCTGTCCAAAACTTATCAGAACAGCTAAAAAAATGTACTATCAGTATTGTCTGGAAAGCTCTAAATATGTTGCAAGAGAAACTTGGTCCATAATAAACGATCTTCACAATAAATTTAACACAGTTCAAACATTTTGTCTTCCAAACCCTGAAAATCTAAATAAATACTTCGTTAATGTAAGTAAAAATATAACATCAACTATTTTGCCACAACAAAATCCTATTTTCTATCTCCACAATGTAATAATGTTTTGAATTCATTCTACTTCAAGATCAGTTGATAAATCTGAACTGATCCAAACAATCTAAATCCATAAAAATTTTCTTAAATCTTTCAAAAAATGTATTGGAAGTCCTGGTCTCACTAATTAGCAATTCTGTGGAAATATGACAGGCATATCCATTGTTGGACATATTACTCCTCCAATTGCTTCCACGCTTCCCTATATTTTGCAATTTTCATCCACTGCTTTCCAGCTATAGCTATCCATCTCTTTTTAAGTCTTCCCACGCTTCTTTTTGTTTCTTGATGTCTTCAGAATGTCACTTTATGAAACCATCTGTTGGTGTCTTGTCTTGCTACATGTGCTACCTATTGCCATCTCAATGTCGCCATTTTTCCCATGATGTCGGTTACTTTAGTTCTTCGACGTATGTCGGTGTTAGCAATTTTGTCTCTGGGGCTTATATTTAACATGGCCCTCTCCAGTTTCCCATCCCTAAGTTGCAACTGGTAGTATACAAGTGTCATAGGTTTTTCGTTTTAAGGGAATTGGGATTTTTCTATCTTTTAAAATGAAGCTCAACTTACCAAAAGCAGCCCATGATAATTGTGTCCTTTTAATTTCTAGGGTTTGATTTTCCTTTTCGTTTTTAATTGCATGTCCTAGATATATATATATTGTTCTACCTGTTAGGCTGTTGCTTAATATCTTTGTTTTGGCGAAATTCATTTTTAATCCTATTTGATTCGATTTGTGATTTAAATCTTGTAGCATTGATTTTAGTTCATGGATATCTGTGCTTATTAGTACTATGTCGTCTGCAAAACGCAAATGGTTAAGATATACTCCATCTATTTTTAATCCATTTTCGGCCCAATTTAGTTGTTTGAAAACATTTTCTAATGCCAAAGTAAATAACTTGTGTGAGATGGTGTCGCCCTGTCTCGCACCTTTGCCAAGGTCTATTTTCATAGTTTCCAGATCATCATCTATTTTTACGTAAAAAGTAACATCATCGTATATATTCTTAAGGAGGCATCATCGTATATATTCATTTCTCGATACTGTCGAATGCTTTGTGATAATCGACAAATGCCAGATGTAGTGGTATGTTGTACTCTATTGTTTTTTCAATAGCTGTCCGAATCGTTTACAAGTGATCGATAGTGCTAAAACCCTTACGAAAGCCTGCTTGCTCCACTGGTTGGTATGCATCTAGTTTAGCTGTCAATCTATTTGTTATTATTCGGGTTAGTAGTTTGTAAAGGTGTGACAATAAGCTTATTGGTCGGTAGTTTTCTATATATGCGGCGTCCCCTTTTTTATGGAGTAGAATGACTTCCGCATTTTTCCATGTCTTCGGTATTTATCCTTCCAATAGGCATTTATTCAGTAATGCTCTTATTGCCTCTTCTATTGCCTTACTATCCAAAATTATTGTGAGACTTATAAAAGCTCGACTTTCTCTTTGAAAACAACATTTTATTACAAAGTAAGTTTAAATTTTTATCTAATAAATGTACCAGCGATGCTATGTTTTCTGTACTACATGAGGTCTATCAATAACTAACCAATAATCTTTACACTGCCATTGTTTTTTGTGACTATGCCAAAGCTTTTGACTGTGTTAATTACATTTTGATAAAAAAAAATAAACTTCTACGGAATTCAAGGTAGTTCTTTGAATTGGTTCCAATGATACTTGAGGAATAGCAAAGGACCAGTTAGAGCAAATGATACTAATTCTAGTCAAAAGCATTGTATGTGAAGTACCACAAGTATTTTAGTCCTCTACTTTTCATTATCTTTATAAATGATATAACTAACTTAATCGATGGAATTTTTTTCTTTTTCTGGAGAAAGTCTAATATTGCAACTCTTCATGCAAGTATAACTTCTAATCTACTTAAAATAAAAACTTGGTTCGACTCTAATTTATTCATTTTTAACGTGACTAAGACAGTAGTATTATCCTATAAAGGAGCTCTTCAACCCTTGGTTCTCAACAGCAAGATTAGTATCGTTGATTGTGTAAAATTTTTGGTATTTTTATAGACAGCAACCTTAAATGGTCCCTTCATATTGATTTGTAAGTAAGAAACTAGCCTTAGCCTGCTATGCAATACGATCTAGTTCGAATTAAATTAATTTAGCCAAAATAACATATTTTTCTTTGTTCGGGTCTTATCTTCGATATGTCCTTCATATCACATGCACCAACTTAAACTTATTATACGAAGAAGGTTGCGTTTCGATTTAATTTGAGTCTCTTACCACTACCTGACACGTGTTTCTGGCTAAAGTGTCCTTGGTACCGCCCATATCTGAGGCATTTCCCTGTGGAGGAACCACAGGGAAATGCCTCAGATATGGGCATTTCTCTCTACCTGTGGAGGCCACGATACGGGCAGTTATCTAATATGTAGGCGGATTATATTATGGAATGTTTATTTAAAATATTTATTTAAAAAATTCACAATAACTAAAAATTTTAAATAGTCTTCTTGTGGAGTTCGACTGTATTTTTTTTCCAACCTTCAATATATGGGAGGGATGAAACCCGTAGACGGAAGACATGATTGATGCGTCGTTATGATTGGATATTAAAGTAACTTATAAACTCAAATTGTATAGCTTTTAATTACAAAAACTAAAAACAACCTAAAAAATGATATATTATGCCACTATTTACTAGCCGGAACAGGAAATGTTACTCTGTGGCACTCGGCAGCTCTGCAAATACGCACCTTGTGGCGCAAACAGCGCAGTAGATCTTCTTCTTCTTCTTTTTCTTCTTCTTTCTTCTTGTATATAGGCTTTAATGTCTGTTTCTTTTTCCATATTCGCCTCCTAAATTGTTTAAATTATAGCACCATCTTTTTCTTGGTCTGCCAATACTTCTTCGTCCATTTGGAGACTTATCTCGTGCTATTTGTACTATCCTATCCTCTGTCATTTTAGTAATGTGTTCTTTCCACTTCTTTTTCCGTTTTGTGATCCATAAATTCAAGTTTTCTATATTGCATGCTCTATTATCATGTTTTTGCTTCTTTCCCTATCCAACAGACTTTTCCCTGATATTCGTCAAAGTATTTTTATCTCTAGTCGTTTCTATTTAGTAGTCGTCTCATTTTAGATGTGTCTTATCTCCGCCGTGTATGTTATTACAGGTTTAATTTCTGCTTTATAGTTTCTTGTTTTTGTGTCTTGTCTTAGGTGTTGTTCCTGAAGATTGTGTCATTAAGAGATCCCGCCGCTTTACTTTTAAGCTTTGTTGTCGTACTTCTTCAAGATCTCCGTAACTAGTTATATTTATTCCCAGATATCTAAACCTTGCTTCCTGCTTTATTATTTTCCCATCAATTTCGATTTTACATGGTAGGTGGTATTTAGATGTTGTCATACATTTGGTCTTTTTTGCTAATATTATCATATTGTATTTCTTAGCTGTTGTATTGAAGATGCGTGTTAATCTTTGAAGTTCGTCTTCTGTCTCGACGATTAATGCGGCTGCATGTCGTCTGCATAACATAATATGATATTTCTTTGTTTCCCATTCTGTAATCATGACCTTCACGTACTGTTTATATTATTTTGTCCATTACTATATTAAAGAGAAGTGGGCTTAACGAGTCACCCTGTCGGACTCCGCTTTGTACTGGGATACACTGTGTTAGTTTTCCATTTATCTTTGCCTGTATTCGATTATGGTAGTAGATGTTTTCGATGGTTTGTATAACATTGATTGGTATGTTTCTTTTATACAGTGTAAACCGTTTTTGATTTGTATGCGACTTTGTCAGGTCTATAAAACATAGATATGCTGGATTATTGTACTCGGATTATACGCGCAGTAGCTCCATTATTCAAATCTTTAGCGGAAAAATATTTTGGGTAATTGTAATCGGTGTTCTTACGAAATATGTCACATATGAAAAGAGACCTATGTAGACAAAATATTGTGTTTTAAATAACTTGAGTATAAACTAGTATAAACTATTTCTTTAGACGATATTATGATCCAACACTTTCTGGTCAACTGCAACTTTAGTATTGAAAGAACAAAACAGTGCTTGGACATGTATTATGCAGTTAGAATTGTTATTCCAGAGATGTACAATTACATCAATCCAACATCAAGTTACATGGCCGCAGCTTACGAACTTGTGTAAGTATATTCATTACTTTTTATGATACTAACCAGTACAGAACGATCAGTATGAGACTAATCAATAATCAAAAAGTTTCCAAAACTACGTAACATTATTTAAAAATTACAATGTCGGTGTCAAGTCATTATCTTTCCGAGATATTTTGAGTTTTTCATCAAATTTCGGTGAAAATTTTTTCGGTAGTTTCAAGTAGAAATAAGTATTGTTTCCTAACGACGAGAGTGGCCAAACGACTGGACAACGTCCACTTTCATCCCTATATTCAAAAAAGGAACTCCGCTAGATTGCAACAACTACAGAACGGTAATCCTAATATCTCATTCAAGCAAGGTTCTACTTTATATAATACATGAAAGACTAAAAGCTTTTTTATTGCCTCAGATATCAGAAGAACAAGCGAGATTTGTAAAAGAAAAGGGCACAAGAGAACACATCCTTAATGTCAGACATCACCATCATCATCCAGCCCCATTTTCACATCCATTGTTGGATATAGGCCTCCTCCAAACGTCTCCAGTTCTCTCTATCTTTAGCTGCTGCAATCCAGTTTGTTTCTATTCTCTTTAGGTCGTCGGTCCATCGGGTGCGTGGTCTGCCTCGACTTCGCTTGTCGGCTCTTGGTCTCCACTCCAATAATCTCTTCGTCCATCTTCCGTCTTCCATTCTAGCAACATGTCCAGCCCACTACCACTTTTGTTTATTGATTCGCAGTATAATATCGTCTACGCCAGTTCGTCGGCGTATCTCTTCATTTCTCACGCGATCTTTCAAGGTCAGGCCCAGCATTGATCTCTCCATTCGTCTTTGTGTTACCCTCAGTTTTTCGGCAGTAGCTTTCGTTAAAGTTAGGGTCTTTGTTCCATAGGTCAAGACTGGTAAGATGCATTGGTTAAATGCCTTCCTTTTCAGGCGAATTGGGATATTTGTTTTAAAAATGTCTCTCATCCTTCCATATGCCGCCCATCCCAACGTGATTCGTCTATTTAGCTCGCAGGTTTGGTTGTCTCTGGTTATTCTAATTTTATGACCCAAGTATGTGTATTTATCGATTAATTCGACCTTGTTGTTATTAATCTGTATCTCTTCGCTGGGAACCATATTGGTCATCATTTTGGTTTTCTCGAAATTTATATCCAGCCCAGTTTCTTGTAGTATGTCATTCAGTTCTTGGAGCATGTCTTTGATCTCTCCCAGATTATCTGACAGAAGCACGATATCGTCCGCAAAACGTAGATGGTTTAATCTTTCTCCATCGATGGATATTACTTTCTCTTGCCATGTTAGTTTTTTAAATGTATACTCAAGAACGGTAATGAACAGCTTTGGTGACATGGTATCACCTTGCCTGACTCCCCTTTTTATCTTTATTTTATTAGGTGCAGAATGTAGACTTATGGTTGTTGTGGCATTTTCATATATATTTTTGACTATATTACAATATCTGTGGTCGACACTGCAATCTTGTACGATCTTTTAAGATGGACGGCAGTTCCACTGTATCAAACGCCTTTTTAAAGTCTACAAATGTCAATGCCAAGGGAAGGTTATATTCGTTAGTTTTTTCTGTCAGGGTTTTTAGGCATTGCAGGTGACCGTTTGTGCCGTAATTAGGGCGAAAACCAGCTTGTTCCCGAGGTTGGTAAAAATCCAGCTTTGTCTCTAATCTGTTCGTTATTATTCGGGTGTATAATTTATAAAGATGGTTAAGGAGACTGATTGGTCTGTATCTTTACAGGTCTGCTATATCTCCCTTCTTGTGTAAGAGTACAGTTATTGAATTATTCCACTTTGTTGGGATATTTTGATTCCATAGGCATAGATTAAAGAGCTTTTGAATTTTGGCTATCAGTACTGAGCCTCCTATCTTGATCGCTTCCGTGACGACACCGTCCTCCCCCGGAGCTTTGTTATTCTTCATATTTTTTAGAGCCTTGTAAATTTCGTCCAAGGAGATTTCTGGGATATCTTTGGAACCCTGATTTGGAACCTTACTTTATTGATATTCAACTATTTCTAGAGTCGATTGGTTGCTACATAATGTCTCATAGAATGATTCCACAATTTGTAACAAATGTTCTCTGTTTGACGTGATGTTGCCATTTCTATCCTTGAATTTGACTATTTGACTATATCGGAAGCGACCGGATTTTAGGGTCTCGAGGCCTTCACCTCGCCTTCTCACTTCACTAACTCCGACGTTGTCCCATCTGATCTTTTCTAATTCTCCTTCCATTTCTTTAAAGCTTTCATCAGAAAGTAGAGTTCTAGTATTCATGGTTGCAATTTTGAAAACTGTTTGTTTTTTAAAGCATACTCTTGTCAAATTTGTGTCCCCCCAGAATCCTTGGGACAGACTGATAAATCAGTGTGAGAGTGTCTATTCATCTGGAGTAGTTTCCGTTTTGTTTTAAAATGCTCAGACAGCTAATCGAAAAAACTCGTGAATTCATTAAAGAAATTGGGGGCTTTGAAGTACTAAATAGTTTCATATACATCCTTGTTAACAAATAACGGAGGGTGTGACAGAGAGATACATAGAAGGTTGCCTATTGCTAGAGCAACTATGATGAAACTGGTAATAGTTTGGAAAAATTCTAGCCTAACAATACACACAAAACTAAGGCTGGACCTTAAAGACAGTGGATAAAACGAAACTAGACGCTTTTGAAATGTAATCATAGTACTAATGTATTGATATTAGAACAACTTAAAGTAAAGGATAGATTGCTTAAACAAATACAACACAGATATTTTCAGTATTAGCAAACTGTATCAAGATAACCTGGCATATATTCGAATGTACGGATATCTGTCTGACAAATGCACTTTGGAGAAGGGAGTACGCCAAGGATGCGTTTTATCTCCCTTATTATTTAACATCTATTCGGAGTTCATAATGCGCAGAGTTTTGGATGGTTGGGAATGAGGAGTAAACCTAGGTGGTGTTAAGATATCTAACTTGCGTTTCGCAGACGACACTACACTTCTAGCCTCTACTCCAGAAGAAATTATTAAATTATTAAAAAAACTCGAGGTAGAAAGTGCTAAATTTGGACTCATGGTTAACTACAACAAAACCAAAATCATGGTTATTGATCGCCAACAACAGTTTCCTGAAACCCAAACTATTGCGGGATGCGAGGTAGTCTCATCTATGATATATCTTGGAGCTTTAGTTAACAACACAGGCAGTTGTGAATCCGAAATTAGAAGACGCATTCAACTAGCAAGAGTAGCAATGAGTGAACTAAATGGGGTCTGGCGTGATCGTCACATTACTATGACAAACAAAAAAAGACTCGTTTCAACTCTGGTCTTTTCCATATTTTACTATGCATGCGAGACATGGACAGTCAAAGAATCAGATCGACGACGTATAGACGCCTTTGAAATGTGGACATGGAGACGCCTGCTTCGAATTCCATGGACGGCTCGCCGTACAAATATCTCGGTTCTGGATGAAATTAAACCGGATCAGCGTCTCTCCGTCTCTCAGTACCGTTTACTCTAGAATTTTAAAGTACTTTGGCCATATCCATCGAAGTGATCACAAAATGGAGCGGTTGGTGGTCCAAGGAAGGCCTCAGACTCAACGCCAACGCGGAAGATCTCCACAGCGATGGGCGGACATTACTAAAAAGCTTCTCAATAAACAGTATACTGAGGCAATACATATAACTGATGACCGCGACCAGTGGAGAAATATTATCAATCAAACTGTCCCAGCTGCTGAAGCCCAATTATGAACCACAACACATCTACTAAGATGTTAGTGACTGTGATGATGATTTTCAGTACTTTGGACACATTGCTAGAAGAACAGGTTCTATGGAAAAACTGATAGTCAAGGGTAGTTGAAGGAAAGAGACCTAGAGGAAGATCTCCAAGCCGTTGGATAAAATATTGATTAACCAAGGGATACATGAAGCAGAACAATGGAGAGAAATTGTGAAAAAACTGTAAAGGCCTGATAGGGTCACCACATCCCTAAAGGGATTAGGACTCAGGATGAGGAGGAATCACATCTGTTAAGTTTGAAATTATATTAATGTTTCACTAATCAACTTATTTAAATTCTTTAATAAAGCTGCATTTGATCGAGATTAACTGAATTACAACCAAAAAAATACACATTGGTTAAACCGTTTTGTTTTAGCTTATGTTGCCCTTTGCCCCGTCTAACAGACCAATTGGAGAGAATATTGTTTTTAAAAGTAAATGATGGCGATCTTCAAATGTTTAATATAAATAAGGCATTGGCTGTAGCCCATACTAATATTTCTGAAGTAAGAATTTGGGAAGATCTAACGCTAGGTGACAAAATTGTGATAGATCTTAAAGATATAAAAATTGGTCATGTTACAAAGATAAATCCAAGCGATGTTAGGAAGTTTGGTTTTATTCTGGAGGTAAGTTCGTTGCAGGATTGCGTATTCATACCACATTATTACCATACATTTAACAAAAAGGACACTTTGAACTGTCTCTGTTATCTCGTCCAATATTAGTGACAATAATTAGGATTAGAGCGTACTGATTCAATTAGCCTTTTACATGAAATCTTAGTGTCTTTCCTACACATATCCTAACACTAGTTGTTACTTCATTATAGATATTTCTTATTTTCTTTATGTACAATTCTCGTTCCTAAGATTGACAATTATTAATTTTTTGCATACTTTTGAGATTGTTCGTTTACACAGATGATTATTGGTGATGTCAAATGATTCCCGCGGATTTTTTAACAATAATGTTTCTTTGTGATTTTGTTATTGATGTTTTGATGAGTTTTGATGTTCCACTACTGCATCAATAAGTGCCTGTAGGCCTTTAAATGTTTCGGCTATCAGCACATCTTTTATAATCTTCACACATTAAATCTTCTTTTTTTATACAGTACTCTCCATAGAACATCTCGAGGTAAAATTTGTTTAGCAGAAAATGGTTGACTTCAATTGGTGCGGTGGTAAATATTATTAAATTTATCTGACTTGGCCCATTGTTAAGACTTTCCCGGTGCGATAAGCAAATGTGGTAGAAAGAGTTGGTCATTTAACAATTAATACTGACTAAACGGTACTCCTGTAATAAAGCAAAGGATCCACAAAATTTACAATAATTATGACGACAAAAACAAAAAACGGATGTAAAATATATTGCTTTGCTTATATACCCAAAATTAATGTTTTCAAATTTGTGGTTCTGAAAAGAACCCTTTTGTTTTTAATCGTAACATTTGTAGATTTGATGACAGTATCACTCCACACATAGTTCTGTTTCGCTATCGCTATCCTTATCTAAATTAATTATGATCGGTTCAATTATATTTTGATTTACATGAACATATGAATTTTCTTTACTTGTTACGTTTTGGATTAAATTTCTCCAACTACTTGGAAGAATATCATTGACACATTTTCTTATAACTCTACAACAGTACTTCTTAACGTTGGAGAAATATTTTGTGACCTCACGTTAGACTTCAATCCGTGCCACATAATATGTTATATGGGATTAAACATACAATATTAGGGTACAAGGGTGGAAGCCGAAGCACTGTCTGTCCCATTTCCTCTGCCAATGTATCACAAACATATACCTCCATGTAATTTTAAATTTCCAATTATGTATTACTCGAGTTTGGAGCCTTACTTAGTTGACGACTGTGATAGCTTGCACTTTCCATTACTATCGCGCCATTCTCGGGAATGTTTGGCATAAGATTATTTTTGAACCATTCTTTAAAAAGTTCTGCCGTTGTATCTTCATGGTAGCCGACCCAGGAGTCTCTATTATTCTTTGCAGAAAGCCACAGGGCATTTGGAACCCAACCATTTTCTTGTTCTTGTCTCTGTCAAGCTATCCAGGCTTCCTAGAAATATAAGCTGGTCCACTATTTTTACTTTTGTTTCTTTTTGTAAGTAGTAATTGTTCATGCGAAACTAAAATGTCTGAGTCGGCAATATTTCTTTACGACTTGGTGTAAGAATGTTTTTCATGTGTATAAGATAGTTTTGGTATAAATAATATATATTAATCTATTCAATTGTTTAAGATTTTATTGTTTTCCAGAACGTTTGGAATTTAAAAATAAAGGAAATTCATTTTTTCAACGTACCGAGATATGCAGAAAAAATTATTAAACTTTGTAAAACTTTGTTTAATAAAAAGCTGGGTGAAAAGGTTAGTATTATTTTTTTAACATAAATTTATAATTGAAAACAAAATATCAATATTATTAATAGTTTATATTAATACTCATTTTACAATAAAAATTGGATACAATATTACCTACAGAGTTATGATACAGAGTTTACAATAGTATAGAATAACAATATTATGTAAATTATTTGTTAAACAACTGTGTAGTCTTTAAGAAGTCTATTAGGCTCTTGAGTCCGCTTCAACAGTTCAGAAGTTCGTTTAGCTGTGGGTTATTCGCGAGGAACCGCAAAGTGGGCGACGCCTGGTGGTAGATTTCAAAACTATCTACTTCGGGAAAACCTTGAAATTGTCATTATTTTGTATACATATTAGCGCCAGGTATATAATATATTGTAATTAACAATGACTTCGACTTCAAAAGACTATTACAGTGTTCCTCAACGTTCATCCCATTATAATTCACAAAAAAATTCCATACATAAGATTCCGCTGGACGAGAATATGAGAAAAGTTCGGCAATGCATTTTGCGAATTGGCAAACCTATAACCAAGTACATGACTGTGTGCAGTTTACATTTTATTGAGAACGATTACTTTCCAAGTGTTGATTAAAATGTTATTTATATTTTAATATATTTATACTTAATTTACTTTACAGTAACACCTGAAACTAAATTGAGAAGACTAAAGCAAAATGTTGTTACATCAGCTAAATTGCCCAACGGTCTCATTAAGTTATTAGTAGAAAACGTAAGGCGTAATTTACAAAATATAACGTGGCCAGCTCCAAAAACTGCCTCACCCTCAACAAAAGGTCTCTGCCGATCTTCCAACCATACAAATAATTAAGATAATGTAAATTTTACTTCCCGTTTTTCAGACCTACTGTAGAAAAACAAACATTTAATTTTATTTTTATTCAGGTTTGGGAGTCAATTACCTTATGTATAAACTTGAATCACAAACAAATAAACTTTGAAGAACGTACTCCAACTTTTAATTTAGCAAAACAACCGTGTAAATGATTTATATTAAACGTTTTATAGCTTAGAGATCAAATGACAAAACTGTGAGGATGTGCTTGACGGTGATAGTCAGTCAGTAAATGTTCTTTCTCAATAGGATAGGATAAGGATTATTACAGAGAAAACCAAACAGCCGAAATATCGAGACGAGTAAGAATGGGATGGGCAGCGTTCGGCAAACTTTCTTACGTTCTAAAAAATCAAACAATCCCTCTATACTTCTGAAGAAAGGTATACAACTCCTGTATAATACCGGTGCTCGCCTACGGAGCACATACATGGACATTTACATAGGCCAATTTGGATAGGATAAGGAAGACACAAAGAGCGATGGAGAGACAAATGTTGGGTGTATCACTTAGAGATAGAAAACGTAACCAGTGGATCAGTACCAGAACAAAGACAGTAGACGCGATAGAACAAGCAGCAAAACTTAAATGGAAATGGGCTGGACACAACGAACGTCTCCAAGATGGACGATGGAACAAAGCCATCGGAAAGTGGCGTCCATACAATGCAAAGAGATCAAGAGGCAGACCACAGATGAGGTGGAAAGATGACATCAGGAAACAAGGAGGTCCCACATGGCAGAGAACAGCTCAAGATAGGAAAAGATGGAGAAAACTGGGGGAGACCTATATCCATCAATGAAAGGATAAAGAATAGGTTAAAAAAAGGATTATTTATTTCAATAGGATGATAATATATTTTGTACCCGTTTAGGGTAGGTTGACCCTCTTCAGGCTTTAGTTAAACGTTGTGGATAGCAGTACAGAGGCAAACATACCCAGCAATCACTGGGGTGTTAGCTTCTTCTTTTCTGTTGTTCGTCACCTGTTCTTCGCCTGGAGGAGTTTAGAGCCGACAATCAGAGAACCAGAGAGAAAGGCTTTACTCGAATAGGTGTTCTTTCCAGATCGGTTGTGTGTGTTTTAGAGCAGGCGCTCGGGAGTCCTGGTGATGAGGGTGCATCGGATGATGACGGTAACCTTCCTTTCAGACGAGGATACTGTATCCGAGATACGCGTATCCGAGACGAAGATATTACATAGACTCAAATGGAGCTTTTCACACGGGACGCGCGAGTGATACCGTATGCGAGATACCGAATGCGTATGCCAGATAGTAGTCCAAATTTTGTTTCATTCTTTTTATTTACGAATGTAAACCATTTTACTTTATAGCGTCTTTACTACACTTTATACAGTTCTATTATTTTTTTAAATTACTACTTACTTTACTTGTAAATAAAGTTTATTTTATTAACTAAATACAGGCAATTAATTCTACATATTTAAGGTTTTTAATGAATTTCTATAGAACAAAAAGACGTCCCTTATCTTCGATGGCACGTAAATTTAGTCTTGCATGTGCAATAAGCCTATGGACTATTTCTAAGTAAATTTCACGAAATTTCTGCAAAATTTGTCGTCTTAGCTGATTTTCACTTTGGACTTCCCAGTTATTATTATACACAGTTTGACTTAAAACAGCTCAAAACTCTTTTATAGGCATCGCCCGAGGCACAATTGAAGGGTTGTGGCGCTTATAATGGCCAAATCGCCCTAGGTCGGAGTAAAATATGATTTCATCATTGGAGTGGTGAGTGTTTATAAATTTCACAAGCTTCGTAAGATAGTTGTCAACGTAATTGTCAGCATTAAGAGTTGTTTCACCGCGAACACGCCCAACAATAGGCTATGAAACACCAGCTTCTTAGACGGCACACCATACCAAAATTTTATCGGCCAAAAACTAACTTCGTCCGGTGTATTTTGTACATTGCGTATATAAAATTCGTCGTTGCCCTTCATTTCGGAATTGGATAAAGTAAAAGACTTTTCATCATGAATAATGAGAATTTTACCAGGAAAATGAATACGTCTCATCGC
Organism: Diabrotica balteata; assembly: GCA_918026665.1. NCBI lineage: Eukaryota > Metazoa > Arthropoda > Insecta > Coleoptera > Chrysomelidae > Diabrotica > Diabrotica balteata. The sequence continues at coordinate 4,558,982 of OU898279.1, read as the reverse complement.
ACGGCAACATCTAGGAATTTATTCTAACTGGGCTGGTGTGTTTATGATAGTATCAAGGAGTCCAATAAATAATGAACAACTAACTCTTGGTGGACAGCAAATAGAGAGAGTGACAAAATATAAATATCTGGGTGCTTACATCAATACAGAATTAGATCCAGACCAAGAGATCCGGGTACGAATAGAAATGGCAAGGGCAGCGTTCTTAAAATTCAAACAATTGTTCTGTGACAAAAATCTGAATATTACGCTGAGACTGAGGTTTGTTGAATGTTACGTCTGGTCGCAACTATTGTACGGGGTAGAAACATGGACACTAAAAGCGCAAATAGTTAAAAAGATTGAAGCCTTTGAACTTTGGATATACCGGAGAATGTTGAGAATCCCATGGACTGCCAGGGTCACCAATGAGGAAGTGCTGAGAAGAATGGGTCGAGTCAAAAAATTGTTGAGAACGATAAAAGTACGCAAGACTGCATACCTTGGACACATACTAAGAAATAATAAATATAGTCTTCTGCAGGTCATCATGCAGGGTAGAGTCGATGGCAAAAAGGGAATAGGTAGAAAGAGGAAGTCATGGCTGCGAAATATTCGAGACTGGACAAACATGACTGTAGACGAATTATTCCACGTTGCAAAAGACAGAGAAGCTTTTAAAAATGTGGTCGCCAACCTCCGTTAATGGGGACGGCATAGGAAGAAGAAGAAGGGCTGGTGTGTACTTAGGAGCTTTTTTTCTTTTATATCATCTTAAATTATTCCTAGAAATTGTTCTACTTACATATACTCGTGAAATATTCGTTTTGGTACATGTCTAATCAAACGATAAATACTTTGATGAATATTAAGTTAATACGACATCTTAATGAACCGTATGTGCCAAAACTGACATTGTTTACATCGTTTAAGTTAATTATTAAGTTTGGTTTTCAATGGCAACTTATCCAATGCTTCCTATCAATTATACTTTTAAATTTAAAATTTTCCGAAAACCATAGGGTCATACGTTATTTTAAAAGCGATATTGAATTTAAATTGTTATAATTTTTCAATTTGAAAACCTTTATAATAAATTTATATATTTTAAGATCTTTCTTCATACTTCACTTGAAGAAATCTATAAAGTTGTGCCTAAGGAGATATTACCAAAAGAGTATGGAGGAAATGAAAAATCCTTACATGAACTTAATGGTAAGTAATGTATTCCTGGATGACGTCGCAAAAATACCAGTGTGACACTTTGTATACATCCATTTCTATCAAGGTTTTCTCAGCCTTCACATACTACCCAAAGTCTACCTTGGGACCATCCTGAATTAACTTAAAATATAAGAATATAACGTTATTTATAATAGATTACAAGCCCATGGGACATGTAATAACAATTTTAAAAACTACGCCGTGAATTTTTATCGTTATCGGTAGATACACAGGTCAATTAAACTTACCAGTCAAGGGGGGAGGGCATCTTTTTGTACGGTATTAATAACTTAGTAGGTAATACAAAAATAATGACCTGCAACCTGATGCCGCACAAAAATAAATATTGGTATCAGTAGAGTGCGCGCAAGCACTCTTGACCACGGCGCAGTAGATGAAATTTGGTTTAGTCACCACTTCCGTGTGAAACGCATTGTACTATGCACTGTATGATTCCATTTACAATAGAACCTTTCTGCCTTTACGTGAATTTGACTCCGCCTTCGCGCAGCTCCATGGTCAAGAGTGCTACCAGGAACAATCTTTGATTTTTGAAACATTTTGACCCCCTTTTTGGGTAATTTGATATAGTACGGCATATGTAGATTACTTTTTTTGCAGTGCCGTAGATATCGGTGAGATATCTAAGGCGCACCCCTCTATTTTTAAGTAGTACAAATGAGGTCATTTGAGCCAATGACCTCATTTGTACTCACTGATTTAAATGTAGTTGCATAAAATAATAACATTTTTGGACACGCAGTACATTTTTCACGGTACATGTGCGTATAAGAAGAAAATTAATTTCCCTCTGATAAGTGGGATATTACGATCAAACATCTCTGTACGGCATTGATATATTTTGGTCATATTGACATCAATTGTCAACAAAAACAAAATGCCGTACAAAAAATTGTTCTAAATGGCACTGATAGTCCAGGTTGTATCATAAAAATGAGACATTTTTATGATGCCATAAAAATGTCTCATTGACTTGTAGTCTATAATTTATAATTTTAATGTCTTTTAGATATGTGGCTAAAAAAGACGAAGCAATACGAGGACCGTTTTACAAAACTTGAAAATATGGATATTAATAATTATATCAGACCAGATTTTGGCTACAATGATATATCAGGATATTTTGGAAATTACATGAAACTTGAAATGGAATAAATATCAGTTAATCTTATAACATTAAAACCTGCCATACTCTGTACTTATCCTCTTTAGTTAATAAATATTACAAGCATTATTTACTTTGAATAAATGAGAAAGGGAAGTATTTTTGAAGTTTTAAATATTTAATTCCTAGCTGAGCGCTCTCGGCTTACGAAGCCATCGTCAGAGCTCTATTTGCTAAAGTAGAATAACTAGTCTAAGCATCTTATTTTAGTATTACCACAGAATAATAAACAATCAGAATGTCGAAACACATAACACAGACATATGATTTGTGAGGTTATGTAATTGTTTATATTTATGTTTAATTATATTATATTTAACAATGTTAATATAATTGTATAGTATGTCTTTGATTGCCGTAAGTCAATTAAACCAGGTTAATTTTTCTATATACACCACATAAACAAAACCCTCTAAAACATGGCGGAACGTCTGCTCGAACGAGATGTGCGTACTTAATATTCCATGGAGAGTGGGCATTCTGATTGTTTATTATTCTGTGGTACTACTATGTTTAACTTACGTCAAATTTATAAAGTACTAAAGAGAAATCTTATTTTTGAAAAATGAAAAGTTTTTCTTAAAATGTTAAAAGAACTTCGAAAAAAATATCCAAAAGGCACATTAGACTCTACAAAAAACACAATAAAAAATTTGTTCATGATACAGGTGTACTTATCCAACCATCTGGATAAAATTGATGACATTTAACTGATTTTTCAAAAAATGACAACTGACATGTGAATTACATAAATTATTACATTGAATATTGACAATATTTAATTTTACAAAATTTTCGAAAAATTGATATTTAAAATTAAATGGGAAATGTATCAAAGTGCAAAAATGGTAAAATTAAGATACATAAATCTTGGTTTGAAAATCATACATGTTGAAATTGACTAAAGGCACAGCCATCTTTACTTCCAAGCCATGAAGTAAAAAAGGCAACACCGCATTCTAGGACGTCGGTAGTCCGATAATCACCTGTAAGGTCTACCAGAAAATTATACTATTTTGAATTTTAGGAAACTGATATTTTGAAAACTTCAATTCATTACAGAGACCCCCTCTGTGGCTCAGTGGTAAGAGCGCCTGCCTTTAAACCTAAAGGTCGTGAGTAAGAATTCCACCTGGGTGGAAATTTTCGTTTATTAAAATAATTAATAAATGAAAATAATTTCTGTCCTTGTGTGATCGGTACACACCGTAGGGACCGCAGACGTTCGGATACAATTAGCGTCTCTTAGCAAAGACAATGACGTCGACTTTGCTAAGTATCAAGACAATTACTCTACACACACAAACACACACACACACACTACATTAATAAACTTATCTTGATTGAGACTGGCTGAATGACAATTGTCCAAGCCAAAACACACACAAAAAAAATTCATTACAGAAATATTTTTAGGGAAATTAAATTAATAAAACCTTATATTTACCTAATATATACATATATATATATATATATATATATATATATATATATATATATATATATATATATATATAAAGTTTTATTATTATTTAGGTTATATTATCAATAAAATAATCACTAGAGTAAAATTTATTGCACTTAAAATACAGTGTCAAACAGTTGTTAGTCTTACAATCAAATGCAGTCAAGAATCTCTAGAAATTTTAAATATTAAGTACTTAAGCATATAAATAACACAATACATTAACACGACATTGGTAATTGAATATCTTCTCTATGAATCCTTCTCTATGAATAGAGCATAACCTAGTATACCTTTCTTGGGGATCTTTGGGAAACTAAAACGTACTTTCTGCCTGTTTCGTTTTTAAAGTACTGGCATAATTGGTTTTGCAACCAGGTACACAACAATACCAGAGCATCTGTAACAAAAAACAAAAGTATTATTATTGTTGTTTTTAGTTTACATGTTTTGTAACAAGAAGCAAAAGTATTATTATTTTCAGTTTGTTTTGTAGGTTATATTTATACTTGCCTTTTAAATTGTCGTTAAGAATCTTCTAAAAGTTCTAAATTTAATGAAATTTCACTTATATTAATATTTTCTAATTTATTTAAACACAATTTACAACTAAAACATTCGAATAAAGTTAAAAAAAAACACTAAATTCAACAAACTTTACAAGCCTTCCTATATGAAATGTTAAACAAAACAAACCACGGTCGGACTACCACGCGTTGTTGCCAAATTTCTACTTCATGGCTTGGAAGTAAAGGTGGCTGTGCTAAAGGTCAAAAAAATATAACTGACAAGTTATCCTTGAATCCATAATTAAAATCATTTATCTGTCTATATAAAAGGCTAGTATGACAAGTCACACTGTTTGTTTTTTGTCCGGTAGGGAAATTACGCCACCTGGGGAAAGAAATTTTGTAACGGTTATATTGTCTACCACATAGGGTATTGCTTAAAGGGGATCGAAAATTGGGGACAGAAATTGCTGGGTTCGAAATAGGGTAAGTAAAACAAACCGAAACGTTTACAAACGGCTACTTTGGGTTTGTTTGGAGAGCTGGATCGTGAGAAAGTGAATGAAAAGGATACTGGAATGGGGAAACTAAGAAAAGTGAATCAAAAGGTTACTTACATGGATTTCCTGGACAAAACAACACAAGAAGGTTCCTAAGCTATTTAAAATGGACGTCGCTTGCAAGAATCTTCCTGATGTGTGGAACGGTAGGCTTTTTTTTCCAAAAAAATACAAAAATGTGTTAGAACCTTTTTAAAGACGAAATAATACTCTTGGCTTAGAGAGAAACATTACATATTTATATTATCTCACTATCTCAATAACAAAACAACAAAAACAACTTACAATGTTGCTATCGCTTTACAACTCTAGACGTTGGAGACACTATCAGAATTAAAATAATTGTTGGGCGACATTTGTAGCGAAAATAAATTATTATAAATGAACAACATTTTTTTTAAATGGAACTATGCGTAGAGTGTCAATACTAAATTTTAAAACCTTATAAGAATAATTAATATGACAGTTAGCCACTCTCTAATATTTACAATTTTACTAATTACAATTTCTTAACTTGTCATGAAAGAAATTATTGATGGAAAATGTTTATTTGTAATTAAAAAAAATTAACCAAAAAAAATAGCTGATTTTCAATGAATGTTATATCTCCTTTTAAAGTTCTGTGGTTGTGACTGGACTCAAAACTCACTGCAAAACAAACAAATGCATCTCACAAACTGCAAAAATGGTCTGAAATGACAACCAGGAACAAACAAAATGAGGATAGAAGCTGGGCACGGGATTATCTGGAGGCAATCTTCAAAACTTGCATTTTAGAACACTCAAACCTTTGCTTGGAACCATGTGGATATCTATAAAGTTGTAGTGATTACTCAGACAAAAACTGACACATTACCTTTGAGTATAATTCACATTTTTACAAACAAATTTGCCGGTTCCTTCAAGCTACGCACGTTGCGTCTTCTCTCTTTAAAATCTGAATCCAACCTTAACTTGAACTTTATATTTAATTTCTACAATACACTATATTTCCATGACAAAAACAAAAAACGTAAAGCCATTACGAGTTTTTAAAAAAATCTGGACTCGAAACAATGAAGTGACCACTTCGGTGATCTATTGCATAGTGACATAATTCTCCCAACTCGATAAAAACAAAACGTTAACGAAGATATTCCTGTTTATTTGATGCGCAAAATATCCTAAAGCGGCATCAAGATAAAAAAATACCAATGAAATACGCATGTGTAATATATAACCAAACTGTAAAATGTGTTTTTATAAATCTCGGCTTCACAAAAAGGATTGTGATTGGAGAAAGATAATATTTAATAAACATAAACTAACATAAAGCTTTATGTTAGTTTAGATTTAAATAGCTAGCGCCACCTAGGAAAGAAATCTGAACAGATTAACTGACATTAGTAAACTTATCTCACAGATAAGTTTGCTTGGAATTTTACCTTCATAATATATGTATAGTTTATAGTATGTATTGAAAACAGATATTGATAATAGGGTATAATATACTTGTAAATAGTTGATTGTTATGAAATGAATAAATAGTCATGCCAAAATTTATTTGCTCATAAAGTCTAAATAAAACTTGGACACTACGTACATAAATCTATTATGTTTTGATGTTTATATTTTTTGCATCTACACAAAACATGACATAAACTAGTTTTATATAAACATTTATAAACAAGCATAACATTATAGCTACTAGAAATGAATAGAGATTTGTTGGAAATAAAAAGATGTAAAAATTTAAATGATTAAATATAATAACATATGCAAATGATTATAATGGTTCTTCAGATTCAGTTGGCTCACATATTATGGTGGGCAAAAGTATTTTTCTAAGATTATTTATTAATAAAGCTATAATTATATTCATTGGATTTTTTGTCAAAAGGAATAGGTAAATTAGTTGTTGGATGAAATTGTTGATGAGTTGTTATTTCACTTATACTTCTCACCAACTTAAATTTAACCATTAAAAAGAGGTCGTCCTCCTCTTCTTGTTGTTTGTTTTTTTTACATTAGAGTTTTTAGTATTTAGAAAACGTCCTCAGCCTGATCATATAAATCTACATCTTCCCCTTGATACAGCTATTCAACGTTATATCCACAGACCTTTTAACATGCCCAAGACAATTATAATACAGAAATTTAAATTACCATAAATATCTTTCTTCAATCCTGACCCCCCAGGGGGAGTGTAGTGGTCGACGTGATGTCGTGTATTGTCCGTCTCCAGAGATCTGTCTCTGGTCATTTCTTTTAATTCATGCATAGGTCTTTGGCATATTCCTGTAATTTGATCTATCCATCTTGTTGGGGATCTTCCTCGTGATCTTCGGCCTTCTACCTTTCCTTGTATTATAAGTTTTTCCATGTTTTTTGTGTTTGCTCTCATAACATGCCCAAAATAGTTTAATTGTTGGAGATGGACTTTACTAGAGAGTCGTTGGCTAACTTTTAGCTCTCTTAAAATTGAATTATTTGTTCTACGGACGGTCCAAGGAATTCGTAACATTCGTCTCCAACAGAACATTTCAGTAGCGTCTATCTTTCTTCTCTCCGATTGTCTCAGAGTCCAAGGTTCACATCCGTAGGTCAGTATTGGGAATATTAAGCAGTTGATCAATCTCATCTTTATCGCTCTTGAAATTTGACATTCCTTCTATATTTTGGTCATTTCTGCTGTGGCAACTTTTGCTAGATCACATCTACGTTTAATCTTTCCTTGTAATGACTCTGTGTTTGTGATTAATGATCCCAGATATAAGTATGAGCTCACAACCTCGAACCGGTCAATTGTGGTTATGTGTGGATGATTGTTGTGTAGTCTATCCACTATTATGATCTTTGTCTTTGATATGTTTAATTGCAGACCAAATATTTGACTTTCGTTTTCGATCAGTCGTATAAGTTCCATCAGCTCTGCTTGACTATTTGCAAGAAGGGCTGTGTCATCTGCGAAACGTAGGTTGTTTAGTTTATGACCATTTATTGAGATGCCCTTTTCCCATCCTTCAAGTGCTCTTCGCATAATATACTCTCCATATATGTTGAATAATTGTGGAGATAGTGTACATCCTTGTCTGACACCCCGGTCTGGAGGAAACTTGTTCGAAAGTGTGTCAAGTACTTTAACTGATCCAGTTGTGTGTTCATATAGTTCAGTTATAAGCGTAATTAGATGTTGTGGTACGCCTACTTCTTTTAGTATTCGCCATAAGTGTCTCCACTTGACCCTGTCGAACGCTTTACGGTAATCTATAAAACAGATGTATTGTGGGATGTTGAATTCCCTAGATTTCTCGATTATCTGTCTTATATTCAGCAGGTGTTCTCGAGTGCCTCTACCTTTGGTAAATCCAGATTGCTCTTGTGGAATTTCTCTTTGAAGGAATGTTTTCAGTCTCTCATTGATTATATGTAGCATTATCTTGCTGGCATGGGATATAAGAGAGATAGTTCTATATTTTTTTTGATTGTACACAAGGCAAATATCGAAAACAGTAGTTAATCAAATCTTGCCCAAGTACTTTCGATCACAAGATCATCCTCAGGGGCATTTCGTCAGTTGTGGAATATCCAGCAGTAATAGAATGTTATAAATGTAAATTGGGACATAACAAATGCACTAAACAAAGACAAACAAACACTTTAAAATTTAAGAAATGGAGAAGCTACATTTTATATAGAAGCCGGAGACAGAATATTCTGTTCGTTGATTTTGCTTCCATCTTCAGTGTTACTTAAGGCTCTATCGAAATTCGTTTCAGAGTAAAGATTAAAAAAGGAGGGGTGACAGAACAGAACCCTGTCGTACACCTTTTTCGATTAAGAAATATGATGTAGACTCCAGTCCTACTTTCACAGATGCCACTGGATTCATATAAAGGTTCTTTATTATTTTAAGGTAATTCTCATATATCGAACGTTAGTGAAACAATCTTACTAATTCTGAATGATTACCACATATGAAGTTGATATTAATTATCAAAAATTCCCAAAATTTAACAACAGAAAAGAACAAGTAACCTTCACTCGCCTCCGTATTGGTCATACTCTGTTAACACACGACTACCTACTAAACTGTGCTGATAAACTTGTGTGTGACATGTGTAAAAGTGTCTTAACAGTAAAACATTGTTTATTGCAATTCCTTAATTATGATGTGCGACGCAAAATGTACATACCATCAACATTAAATAGTGCTCTTGACAAAGACAATGATACTAAAAATATTTTCGCCTTTCTCACTTTATCGTGTCCGGACATGTCTTTCATAAAATTTCGGCCCAGTATCGGGCTACGTCGGTTCCATCTTTGTTGGCGAGCCACAAATCTTCAAGGGTACATCGATGAGGACAGTTTCTGCATGTAAGAAGATGTTCCATATTCTGTGTTTCTCCACAGTCACAGTTCACATCATCTTGATCTATTTTTTCCCATTTTGCCATGTTTAATTTTACTGTTGCAACCCCCGTTCTTATCCTATTTAAGGTTTTCCACGTTTTAAAGTCTAGGGTCTGGCCGGTCCATTGAACCTGGGGAAGTGGAAAATACTCAGGCGGTTCATCCTGCACTGTTCCAAGGAAGCTTTTCCTAGATTTTAGTCACTTTCGTGGTGTTCGAGCTTTGTATAGGGCATGCCGATCGTCCGCGATTTGTTTAATTTTCTCTATGTGTTCTGCAGCGCCTCTGTGTGTTGAGGGTTCTGCAAAACCCGCTGCTCTATATAGATTTGAAAGTGGCGTTGGTTTTATGCACCCCGTTACTATCCTGCATGTCTCATTTAGCGCAGTATCAACTTGTTTGGTGTGGGCAGATCTGCTCCAAATGGGGCACGCCTATTCAGCAGTTGAGAAACACAGTGCCTGTGCCGTTGTTCTTAAAACGCCAGGACGTGCGGCCCATTTACTTCCCGTTAGCTTTCTGAGTATGTTCTTCCTAGTTGTTACTTTCCCTCTTGTTTTTATGCAATGTTGTCTGTAGGTGAGGGACCAGTCCAGAGTTACTCCATGATATATAGGTTGGTTTGTGTGTTCTAATGCATTACCATTCCACACAATTTGGAGTTTTCGCTTGGCTTCCTTTGTGCGAAGGTGGAAAGCGCAGACTTTGGTTTTAGAGGGATTGGGTCTCAGAGAATTCTGCAGGTAGTACGCTGTCATTGTTTTTAAGTCAGTTTCGAGTTTCTCCTTCACTTCTTCAAAACTATTTCCTTAAGCACATATTGCAAGATCGTCAGCATAGAGGAAGTGCTTGGTTTCGGTCGTAGTAGGTTGGTCGTTTGTGTATATATTAAAGAGCATTGGTGCTAAAACACTTCCCTATGGGAGGCCGTTTTTTTGAACTCTCCACCTACTTACTTTACCCTCCAGCATAACAAAAAAACGTTTATTTTGCAGTAAGGAATATACGACCTTTCCCAGATGATGGTCATTGAGAGTGTCATATAATTTGCGGAGCAATGTTTTGTGCCTTACTGTGTCATAGGCTGCTGTCAGATCTACAAAAGCAGCTCCTGTTATAAGTTTTTCTTCAAAGCCCTCTTTAATGTGTTCTGTTAATGCGAGGACTTGACCGGCCCAAGATTTGCCAGGTCTGAATCCTCCTTGTTGTGGGATGAGGTGCTTGTCGATATTTTTTTCTATTCTGCCGAGTATAAGTCTCTCGTATAGTTTAAAAAAGTGACACAATAGGGAAATAGGTCTATAGCTACTAGGGTCTTCTGGATCCTTTCCTGGTTTTAACAAGGCTATTACTTTAGATTTCCTTTATGATTTTGGAATTTTGCAGGTTTTGCAGCACGTGTTATAAAATTGCAAATCCAGTTCTTTGCTCCTTGGCCTAAATGCTTTATTTGTTTACTGCATATATCATCCACACCTGCAGCTTTCCGCTTTCTTTCAGCTTTCCCGTTCTTTAACCTTTCGCCTTTCTCAAAGACTGCAAGCTGTTATCAAAAATCTAATATTTTACTTTGTATAGATTTAGGTTTATTTCTAATTATGTATTGCTATCAGTATAATATACACATATCTCAAAATTAAAATTAAACACGGATTCAGATTATTTATAAAGTCGCATAAGGTATTAAATATTTGGGACACTTTGTACGTTAAGTGTTATTTATTAAAGTGGTTTGGATTTTTAAAAAATTATATCTCTTTTTGTATTTATTTTGAAAGTTATATAAGATTATTTTAATATAGATGCTTACCTTGGATATCCTGATATTTAAAGATTTGGTCGCAAAATATTGGGGCTTATATGGCTTCTTGTTAAAGTTCAAATCCGGTGAATAATGTTTTTTAATACAGATTTTCAAAAAATCTTTGACCATTTTGGGAAAAGTAGAGAAAATGTTGCTTATGATGTTGGTGTTGTTAGCAAGTGGCTGAAAACTCAGGACCACCTTCCTGAAATACCAGGTAACAGTTTTTTTTCTATTTAAAACGTTTTTCAAGTATAAACAATTTTGATATTTTAGTTGTTTACTTTTGATTCTGAGTACCAGATAATTTTCTATGTTTGTATTTTTAATTCATATTAAGATTGCCTTGTTTTTTTCAGTCTTTCTTCCTTATCCTTCTAGAAACTTTCTAATCAACAAATCTTCATTTGGGGATGAAAGTCCCGACCTTGAGCATACCCCAAGTGTCTTAACCTATGCTTCCATTCTTCTTCTACTAGTGCCGTCTCTAATGAGTGTTGGCTATAACTATTGCAAAATCGTCTCTATCTTCTGCTTTTCTTAGGGGTGTCTGTGTGTTTAAGCCGGTCCAGTAGCGAGTGTTTTTCAGCCAGAATGTTGGTCGTCTGCCAGGACCAATTTTTCCTTCGGTTTTAGCCTTCATGATCAGCTGCAACAACTCGTACTTATCATTTCTAAGTATGTGCCCCAAATATGCCAGCTTTTGCCTTTTAATGGTGGTTAAAAGTTCTTTGTCTCTTCCCATTCTGTAGATCACCATTTCGTTCATAATATGATCAGTCCACGGTAATTTCAAAATTCTCCTAAAGAAGAATAAAGTGGCTATAACATTTTACCATCCGATATCGGATTTGCAGATTGGGTATTTGGTTACTCAAAAATTCCTCATCTTCCAATAAGGCTATTCTTGATTGCTTTAGTCTTAAGCGAATTTCTGATTTCGGATTCAGATCTTCCGTAATCCAGACTTCTAAGTATTTCATTTTGTCCACCTGCTCATTATCTTCACTTTTTATCGGGATAATAAAGTCGATTTGAATTCCAGATTCTTCTTCTATTTGTTTGGTAGGTGACAGACTACTGATTTTTTCTCAAACAGAACAACATTTTTGTCCCATTGCATATGACTTCAACTGTATAAGACTAACCTCTTAGTTTTTGTTTTTTAAATTGTTACAGCCGACAACATGATCACCTATTTTCTGGTGAATAACAATTTTAGTATAGAGAAAACAAAACAATCTTTGGATGTATACTATACAGTAAGGACAATTTTGCCAGATATTTTTTATAATAATCTCCCTCTCTCTTCAAATATGAAGGCTGTGTATGAAGAAGTGTAAGTACAGGACATTATTTTACATTATTTTAATTTTTTTTTAATATATTTTATTTATTTTTATTTTTTTTTAAAATGGTTATAAAATTTTCATAAACGATTATTTTTTCAAATAGGTATAATATTACATCTTATATTCAGGGTGGTCCTTAAGTAATTGTACAAAAAGAAACCGCAGATTCTACACTTTAAAATATTACGATTTAAGCCAAATTGCTTGTATAAAATGTTGATATTAAGAAAGATACAGGGTGTTAAAGTGGAAATTTCAAATTTTATTTTTCGCTATAACTTTCATGTTTGTAAGAGTTTATGTATAAAAATTTACAACTGGGCACTATCGAATGTCAGAAATTATAATTTGATGCATACTTTGATGAAACTGATAGAGAGCGCAACATATGCCACATATGTGGCATACATTTGCATTTAAGTTTTTTGCTTTTCAAGTTACCGCCATTTGTGATAAAATATTTTAACAAAAGAAACGTATACTTATTAATAACTTCACAACAACAGTTTTCGAAATAATCGCATTTTACAAATCAACTGTATAATTCTGATTTAACGCAATTACTCCAGGCAACGAAAGAAAAATAGACAAAACACCAATACATTTGAATTTTGTTATAAAATACCTTTAATAAAGTTATTTAACGTAAAATTTGTTAACGAAATATTAAATAAAATAAATATATCAACAGGATAATTAATATTGTTCTGCAGCTATTTTCTTGTGGCATTTTAAATTAATTACTATTTAACTGGGAATAAGCTACAATTAAAGATAAAAATACGTTTATTGACGTTTCAATTTCCACTTCGGAAATCGTTCTCAAAATACAAACTTTAACTCAAGATTTAAAGACTCAAATTAAACAAATTTTGTTTTTTGTTACATAGTGAAAAATTCTTCTAATAATTTAATTTTATCTGACTCATTTATATTGACAATTCAGACATACATTATACATTTTAAAGTAGACGACTTTAAAATGATATTGCCAATATTGTATATATTGTATATCTTATATTAAAAATAGAGAATTTGATAGATCTCAAATATGTAAACACGCATGGGATAATGAACATAGAGTTTAATGGAATCATTCAAATATAGTCCTAAAAGAAACGGATGGTAAAAAAAGAAAAATCAAAGAAGCGGCTCTAATTATGCTGAATGAGGCCAATTGTGTCGCAAATTCCTCGGCAGAATTTATTAGGATCTGGTTACCAATATTGTAAGAGGAAGTTATTAATAAGAAAATACCAGTATAAGTAAGTCAGTAACATATAGAGGATACATCAGTTATGTTTTTTAAATAACGAAACTTATAAAATCAGAATTTTGGTGTTTATTGAAGGTAAACTAAATGCACGAACAAATAGTTACCATGTCGGGATAGTATTATGAGGTTTTTTTCCTGGTTTTTCCCTCATAATTTAGTATGGAATCACTAACAGGAGAATTTTACTGTCATCATGTCATGTGTTTGTCTTTTTAAAGACGAGTTACATGCTATGATTTTTTTTTCTGACGGATATTCTCAAGTTAAAGTTGATTTCATGTAATCGAATGAATTATCTTATAAGTAAAGTTGTCCCAGGAGCGCAAATCAACAATATTGGCAATATCATTTTAAAGTCGTCTACTTTAAAATGCATAATGTATGTCTGAATTGTCAATATAAATGAGTCAAATAAAATTAAAATATTAGAAGAATTTTTCACTATGTAACAAAAAACAAAATTTGTTTAATTTACTGTTTGTATTTTGAGAACGATTTCCGAAGTGGAAATTGAAACGTCAATAAACGTATTTTTATCTTTAATTGTGGCTTATTCCCAGTTAAATAGTAATTAATAACAGGATTTGACAAAATAACAGAATAATATAAGTTTACATCAAACATTTTACTTTTTATATTAAACTAAAGTCATAATTAAAACATTTTATTTACAAACCAAATTAAAAAATAGTCAAACCAAATAACATTAAACTTTTTATCAAAGCAAGTGTTCAATATGTCCCCCATTTTTTTAATTCAATCATCCTATATTAAATAGCATCCTTGTTTTTAACTAATCCGCTGCAGTATTTACTATAGGTATTATAAGTATAATAATAAGTATTATATTGGGATTTTAATGAATTAAATAATTATATTAATATCTCAACACAGGACCAAGGAAATGACTACCACGAACAATCCAACGTTCAGGAAAGTTGTATGATCTCACTGCTATTTCTGTATAATGTGGTGATATACCATCTTGCATAAACCACATATTTCGCCTTAAGTTTGATGATAATTCGTCCAATAAATCAATAAAATCATTTTATAAAAAATGTAAATAAATCTCACCATTCAAATTACAAGGTAATTCGCATGTCCGTAAAAATTAATTACCAATGGTTCCAAACCATACGTTTATTTAAAATGCATGTTTAAAATGCATGTCGTGGTAAAGAAAATGGTAGACATATCGAACACTTACGTTGACAAAAAGTTTAATGATATTTAGTTTCTACTCTACTACTAGTTCCTATTTAGTTTCTATAACTATTTTCTAATTTTATTTGTAAATAAAATGTTTTAATTGTGACTTTCATACAAATCGTAAAATGTTTGATGTAAAATCCAATTATTCTGTTATTTTGTCAAATCCTAATATAATTATTCTGTTGATATATCTATTTTATTTAATATTTCGTTAACTAATAACTTTATTAAAAATATTTTTTACCAAAATTCAGAAGTATTGATGTTTTCTCTAATTTTCTTTCGTTGCCTTGAGTAATTGCGTTAAATCAGAATTATGCAGTTGATTTGTAAAATACGATTATCTCGAAAACTGTTGAGTTTTGAAGTTATTAACAACCATACCTTATTTTTGTTAAAATAATGTATCTTTATTATTTTTTATCACAAATATCGGTAACTTAAAAAGCAAAAAAGTTAAGTGCAAATGTATGCCACATATGTGGCATATGTAACGCCCTCTATCAGCTACATCAAAGTATGCATCAAATTATAATTTCTGATATTTAATAGTACCCACTTGTAAATTTTTATATATAAATGTTTACAAACATGAAAGTTATAGTGAAAAATATTTTTTTTTTTTTTTTTTTTTTTTTTTTTTTAATGGACTGTTTTGTAATTTGTATTCACAGAACAACAATCAGAGTTCGAGTTAGTACTAAATGTAAGTTAAAAATAAATTAAATAATTGATTGTTTTCATTTTTATTTTTTTTTGTTTGTTTGTGATTTTTTATATTTTTTTTTTTATTTTTTATTTGATTTTTTTTATTTCCTTGTATTACTTTTTTGATATTGTATGTAATATGTATATATATATATATATATATATATATATATATATATATATATATATTTTTTTTTTTTTTTGTTTTGGTCTTTTTTTATATTAATTTGGTTTGGCCTATTTTTTTTTATTTATTTGTTTTTTTTGTCTCTTTTTTTTCCATTTTTTTTTCATTTTTTCGTATGAAAAGGTTTATTACATGATTTAACAAAAAATAAAATTTAAAATTTTCACTTTAACACCCTGTATCTCTCTTAATATTAACATTTTATTAAAGCAATTTGGCTTAAATTGTAATATTTTAAAATGTAGAATCTACGGTTTTTTTGTACAATTACTTAATGACCACCCTGTGTTTATTGACTAAACTTGAGAAGCCGCTGATTTAAATTATATTGAATAAATAATTATAACGAAAAAATGCGATATTGTTAATACATAAAATTGGTGAAAATAGCAATTATAAATTGTAAAAGTAGAAATAAATGAGAAATAAACTGGTTTACTCATTATCAATGTTTTATACAAGAATAGACTTACCCTTTGGTTCTATGGATGAATTCGTACCAAGCTGTAGAGTTGGCCGGTGGTACCGGCGCCCGGGACGCGGGAAGAACCGTCTGGAACTTGATGCGTGTCGATCGATCGATGTCTGACTAAGAAGTGGCAATTGAGAATGCCTTGATATGGTCACAGCTAAGAATCAAGCCCTCTAAGCGGTGGTCCCAGAGGGTGTACCAATAAATCATTCCATTGTATTGCGGTCCTTCCGATAATTTTAACTAATTGTGACGGTAACACGAAACTTTTGTGTGTATATTTTTGAACCATACAAAAGAGAAGCCAAATTCTCCGTATACACAACATCATAAATGAGATATCCAGTTTAAGTTTTATGAGACAACAGGAAACAATATATTTCAAAAAGGTCTTTTAAAATACAGCACCAAATTAGGTCATATTACAGCACCGTAACAGAAAAAATATTAATTGTAAAAATATAAAATGAATGCGCAAATACTTTCTCCAACATTCTCCCGCTCCAAAAACGAATGTTTTTAAGAACAGCTAAAAGTATAAGTATAAAGAATAGACATGAGAAGCTAGATATACTAAATAAGAACTAAGTAAGACTAAAATATAAACTAACAAATAAGCGGCGGTCATATTTTGACCACAGAACATTGTTGGATGCCATCTGAAACTGTAGTCAGATTAACAACGCGTACAATGTCATCAATTAGAAAAGAATAGCGTCGAATCGGTAGAATTTTTCGATCGGCAAAACTAAAAGATTGTGTCAAACACAATAGCGTTGGCCCCTTTTCCTATAAGAATTCCGTGGAGTGCGCAAAAAACAAGAAGAAGAACAGCGTCGAAATCTCGGCCTAATGTCGCATTTCAAGTCTGCAATGACAGCCGAGAAGTAATGATATTTCAACGAGATCCACGGTAAGAAAATGCCAGTTTGGTGAAAATTGTAATAATTGTGCAGGTGATAAAACACGACTAACACAATCAGAGAGGTGTTGATTAGAAGGCATATAATGCCGAGTAGAGTGTGGTATCAGTTCTTGTATGTGTTTAATACGATTGACAATTTATGGGTAGAAAAATTAGCTCAAGAGAGCGCAAGCGTAGAGTCAGATCAAATATCGGAGGATCGGAAGGAAAACCCTATGACAAAGGTGACTTGATCAGCCAGCACTATGGCTGCCAAGAGTTCCAATCTTGTCGAGACAGAGCGAGCATGAAAATTGGACTAGACTCGTTGACAAATGTGACTAGATCAGTCAGCCGTATAGCTGCCAACACCAGAAATGTAACACATACAAAATACAGAGGTCAGATTTATCTGTTCAGATGTTCCATCATCTCAGACTACATCAAAGTACCACAACGGTTGTAGAAGACGTTTGACTAGCAAAAAGACATGTAAAAGGAATAAAAACAAGAGGATAGCAACAAAAATACGACTGATTTACGAACGAATAGTCCGCTTTGTACAGGGTTTGTCAAAGGGACGAGAAGCATGAGAAAAGAAGTCAGCCGTAGGATTCCATTTTAGGCCTAGTACCGTAAAAATGAAAAGTTCCTCTGTGTTAACGAACAACATGTCAAAATGTCTAAGCCAAAGACTTACAAATAAATAAAAATAATTGCTGACACAATGTTGCTTTGTCTAGCGAAAAATAAATATGGTTGCTGACACAATGTTGCTTTGTCTAGCGAAAAATATAGCGAGCTTTAGAAGCTAAGCGATTACTCACTGCAGAAGGTGAGTAGATCAAAGAAAATCACTCGAAGCGTGATTATGACGTAGGTCCGTCGAAATGGCTGCTGGCCCACTGCCTAGCGAAAACCATTGAGCAATAAAACTAAGCGTTACTCTTGTAGAGTTTGTAAGCGAAACAAAACGCGAGGCCGTGATTCGCAAACCGTGTTCGTCGTTCCGAATTAGGTGGGAATCAGGCTGCGTACACAAAGCGTTACTCTTGTTGAGTCTTTAAGCGAAATAAAACAAAGAAGTACCGTAAGTAACGATACGTAATAACAACTTGGAGATGTTTAAAAGTCCGATCTCCAGAGGACCCCCTTTTATAGTTCCAAAATTCCTTATTTGCTTTAATTTGTCGATACGTTTGCCTTATATTGCAAATAAAACAACAACGAGGATATCGAAAATTAAGTAAAGAACCAGATGCCCTTTTAGGATCAGTATCAAATGTGTCGATTAGCGTCGAAGCTAGTACGAATTTTGGATAAAAGAAGCGAAATAAAAATTTGTTTTTTTTTTTTGAAAACTGTGTG
The DNA here is from genome assembly GCA_918026665.1 of Diabrotica balteata. Taxonomy (NCBI): domain Eukaryota; kingdom Metazoa; phylum Arthropoda; class Insecta; order Coleoptera; family Chrysomelidae; genus Diabrotica; species Diabrotica balteata. Next base: position 4,540,378 of record OU898279.1, on the reverse strand, counting down.
AGAGTTATAAGAAATAGTCGATTTAAAATCGGATTCAGGAACCGGCATCATATGTTGAGAAGCAATAAAATCCTCCATGAATGCAACATATGTTTCTTTGAGATTCGGGAATTTCCTGAAGCGATTCTTTAGCATATAAAACGAAGATATGCATAAGAATAACGAATAAGTAGCGAATATAAACAAGAGAAAAAGATAAATAAAAAGCATTGTGTTGTAAAAACAGTGGAATAACAGAAAATAGGCTTGTTAACTTTCAGAAAATCCACAACTTAGAGATATCCTTCACGAGCTGGGTCGTGTTGGGACAAAACTAACAGGTGCCTACTAAGAAAATCAACCACTTAGAAATATCCTTCACGAGCTGGGTCGTGTTGGGACAAAACTAAACGGTGCCTACTGAGAAAATCCACAACTTAGAAATATCCTTCACGAGCTTGGTCGTGTTGGGATAAAACTAACAGGTGCGTAAAAACAATATAATAACAAAAAATAGGCTTTTAACTTTCAGAAAATCCACAACTTAGAAATATCCTTCACGAGCTGGGTCGTGTTGGGACAAAACTAACAGGTGCCTACTAAGAAAATCAACCATTTAGAAATATCCTTCACGAGCTGGGTCGTGTTGGGACAAAACTGAACGGTGCCTACTGAGAAAATCCACAACTTAGAAATATCCTTCACGAGCTTGGTCGTGTTGGGATAAAACGAACAGGTGCGTAAAAACGGTGGAATAACAGAAAATAGGCTTTTAACTTTCAGAAAATCCACAACTTAGAAATATCCTTCACGAGCTGGGTCGTGTTGGGACAAAACTAACAGGTGCCTACTAAGAAAATCAACCATTTAGAAATATCCTTCACGAGCTGGGTCGTGTTGGGACAAAACTAAACGGTGCCTACTGAGAAAATCAACAACTTAGAAATATCCTTCACGAGCTGGGTCGTGTTGGGACAAAACTAACAAGTGATTACTGTTTTCTGCTTCCCAAAACCTTTGTCGTACATATCTATGTTTGTATACATAGAAGTAGCGAAAGATATGAATAAAATATAGAATGAGTCTTAGAGACTCGCCCTTATGGAACATAATTGAAAATGATTTCCAAGGCCACAGTATGATTTGGTTCGCCAAGAATTCTGACCAGAATGTACGAAATGAAGAACCAATTCAACCCCTATGGGTATGTCTATAAGGTCCGATTACAAAATGCGTGATTTGGTAGATCACTGATATAAAATTGGCTGTGAAGCCTGTATTGTGCAAGATACGAAATTATAAGAAAGATGCGAAAACATATTTGATATGTATCAAATATATGGAAAGAAATAGACGAGGATAGTAAATGTGGTTGTGTAGCAAAATAGAAATGTTGGTATTTAAAGAAGTGATTGTCTAAAGGAACAAGATAAATTTGACGGTTGGTTAACAAAAGAAGCAAAACGCGAGGCCGTGATTCGCAAAACCGTGTTCGTTGTTTCGAATGAGGCGGAATCAGGCTGCATGCACAAGAATTATGGAGTTAGCCAACGAGAAAAGTTCTTGAAGCCGTTTAGTCCCAAAAATTACGAACATTTATACCAATGATGAGAAACAGAACACAAAGCACATTTAAGAGCTTGATTAGTTACCTTAGGGTGCTCTGTAGCACTAATGAAACCACAGGTAACGTATATTTTATCGAAATATTGAAATAAGACAGCGATAATTGAAAGCGAGTAGAAGAAGACAACAAATTAAATCGAAACAAAGTTGTATGATTTATGAAAATCTACCCTGGCTACGAATAATAATGAAGGTGTGTGGTTTTGATAATTGAATGCATTTTATAGGCCTCCTTGAATCTAGAAAATGCCGAGTATGGCGCGAAAAGTTGGATTTGTTCATTTTGTTGAGCATTGTTTGATACGAGCACAAAAGAGAAGACAATGCCAGAATAAATTAACAAATCAACACGAAGAGAATATCTAGATTTAAAGAAGCGAACGGTTTTAAACAAAATCAATTGCAAACTAGTGAGAATATCGATCAAAAGGTAAGTAACGAAGAAAAATCGAAAGTAATGTGTGGAAAGTATGAGCAAAACAAAAAATAATTCACAAAAATTAGCATAAAAACAATGTAAAAAAATGTAAAACAAATAGTAAACGTAATATGTATGTGTATAATTAATGTATGAATTAATCAAAATATATATAAAAGTATTTTACGTACTGAAATTATGAATTATAAAAATAGAAATAAATTTAAAAATTGTTACGTAAATATGACCAAATTTAATTGCGTAAATTTAATTTAAAAATATAGCGTGAAGGACTGTATCAGATTTAAAATAAAAGAAACACAAAAAAAAACAAATAATTAATTAAAATGAATTTATGAATGAAAAAGTTAAAATCCGTCTCGAAGTAGACCAAATGTTTATTGACTAAACTTGAGAAGCCGCTGATTTAAATTATATTGAATAAATAATTATAACGAAAAAATGCGATATTGTTAATACATAAAATTGGTGAAAATAGCAATTATAAATTGTAAAAGTAGAAATAAATGAGAAATAAACTGGTTTACTCATTATCAATGTTTTATACAAGAATAGACTTACCCTTTGGTTCTATGGATGAATTCGTACCAAGCTGTAGAGTTGGCCGGTGGTACCGGCGCCCGGGACGCGGGAAGAACCGTCTGGAACTTGATGCGTGTCGATCGATCGATGTCTGACTAAGAAGTGGCAATTGAGAATGCCTTGATATGGTCACAGCTAAGAATCAAGCCCTCTAAGCGGTGGTCCCAGAGGGTGTACCAATAAATCATTCCATTGTATTGCGGTCCTTCCGATAATTTTAACTAATTGTGACGGTAACACGAAACTTTTGTGTGTATATTTTTGAACCATACAAAAGAGAAGCCAAATTCTCCGTATACACAACATCATAAATGAGATATCCAGTTTAAGTTTTATGAGACAACAGGAAACAATATATTTCAAAAAGGTCTTTTAAAATACAGCACCAAATTAGGTCATATTACAGCACCGTAACAGAAAAAATATTAATTGTAAAAATATAAAATGAATGCGCAAATACTTTCTCCAACACCCTGTATATCACAATTTTAAAGTGAAAACGTTTATAGGCATGCAAAAAAACATATTTTTTTATGGGGAAAATTTTAAACTTAGGGTTAGCCTAAAACCTATTTATTATAATAAATTTGTATAACTTTTAAAGTGTCTTAATTTTTTATTTGGACAGAGTACTTGTTCCACTTCCGACTCTGACACCAAAACTTCAAAGAGTTATGTGGTCCAAGCTGAACGGTGATCCTGCAAACTTTATTGGCGATCAATGTATCGCTATGATGAACCATGTAAACGAAGTAAGAATTTGGGAAGATCTCTCATTGGGCGATATTTATATTGTTGATTATAGTAACGTAAAACTGGGACACGCAAAAATTTTAACTCCTCAATACTTCAAAAAAATAGATTTCATAATTGAGGTAAGACTAATTTTTCATAAAATACTATTGTATATATAATTTATAGAGTTTAGACTACAGAGTTCTATAAAGAACCTAGAGGTCGAACTTAATATAATCCTATTAATACAGAATTAAAGTAGGCTAAAATTAAAGCAGACTATTTTTTGGTGAAAAAAATAAGGGGGCAAGAATTTGAACAATTTAAACTTTTGAAAATTTAGAAAGATCTCGCTCATCCAATCCTATATTACAAAAACTATGTTTTATCTAATTAATATTTAAAAAAATACACTCTATAAGTAAAAAAAAACTTTTCGATACTAGTTTTGCACACATTACAAGTGACTTATGGCACCTTTGTATGCTAACCACTTAAGTGGGAAACAATTAGGAGACATTCAATGGTCTTCCATGTTTGATTTTCTGTTCAGCCCGAGTGTCTGAGCCCATGGGAGGCTGACCTGACCTCATAACACTGTATTGATTACCAATTCAAACCACAAGAGATTGATGAATAGTGTTCCAACGCTATTTACTGGCTTAATACATCGATATGTAAACTTAATAATAGAGCTATGCTATAACAATAATAATTATCTTCTCTATTATAAGAAAAAAATTAAATATTTAGACTGTAGACAGTATATCTGTTCTGAAGCTATTTTCTTGTGGCATTGTATATTAATTACTATTTATAACTGGGAATAAACCACAATTAAAGATAAAAATACGTTTATTGACGTTTCAATTTCCAATTCGGAAATCGTTCTCAAAATACAAACAGTAAATTCTTGGAGGAGAAACATTTGTTAACATCTGTTTTATTAAAAAACGATTATCCTTTATCGTTTATAAATAAGGAATTTTCAACAATCGATCGAATAGAACAGAATAACTTAGAACGAGATCCTACAGCATACACAAGGAATAATATGAGGAAAATAACAATACGTACATAAAAGGATTATCAGAAAAACTTAAAAGGATAGGAAATAAATTCAACATTTCAACAACATTCAAAACAACAAACACGTTGAGATCTATTTTGTCCAAAACCAAACCTAACAATGAACAAGAAAGGACAAAGAATTGCATTTATAAAATACCTTGTGAATGCGATCAGTTTTATTTAGGTGAATCATCAAGGCCATTAAATGTTAGAATAAGTAAACATCAATCTTATATTAAAAATAGAGAATTTGATAGATCTCAAATATGTAAACACGCATGGGATAATGAACATAGGGTTCAATGGAATAATTCAAATATAGTCCTAAAAGAAACGGATGGTAAAAAAAGAAAAATCAAAGAAGCGGCTTTAATTATGCTAAATGAGGCCAATTGTGTCGCAAATTCCTCGCAGAATGTAGTAGGATCTGGTTACCAATATTGAAAGAGGAAGTTATTAATAAGAAAATACCAGTATTAGTAAGTCAGTAACATATAAAGGATACATCATTTATGTTTTTTAAATAACGTAACATATAAAATCAGAATTTTTGATGTTTGTTGAAGGTAAACTAAATTCACGAACAAATACTTACAATATCGGGATAGTATTATGAGGTTTTTTTCCTGGTTTTTCCCTCATAATTTACTATGGAATCACTAACAGGAGAATTTTACTGTCATCATGTCATGTGTTTGTCTTTTTAAAGACGAATTACATGCTGTGATTTTTTCTGACGGATATTCTCAAGTTAAAGTTGATTTCATGTAATCGAATGAACTATCTTATAAGTAAAGTCGTCCAGGAGCGCAACTCAACAATAATGGCAATATCATTTTAAAGTCGTCTAATTTAAAATGCATAATGTATGTCTGAATTGTCAATATAAATGAGTCAGATAAAATTAAATTATTAGAAGAATTTTTTCACTATGTAACAAAAAACAAAATTTGTTTAATTTACTGTTTGTATTTTGAGAACGATTTCCGAATTGGAAATTGAAACGTCAATAAACGTATTTTTATCTTTAATTGTGGTTTATTCCCAGTTATAAATAGTAATTAGTATATCTGTTATTATTTTAGGAAGTATGGAGTAATCAAGTTAAAGAACTTCATATTATTAATCCTTCCAATGTTGCCGATGTTTTAATCTCGCTACTAAGAAAATACCTGTATAAAAGCCTAAGAGAAAAAGTAAGTAAGAAGTATATAGGTATATATAAATATACTTTGAAAATAAGGCTATTATCGAGCACATTGTGCTCGATAATAGCCTTATTTTCAAAGTTCATTTATTCGAGCATTCAACCTCATTTCAATCATATATAAATATGTCTGCTAAAGAGATGCTGTAATATTATCCAAGTAAACATTGAACAATGTTAGGGAGAAAATGCAACTTTGACTTTTTTTTTGTATTTATTTACGCTGTAGCCACAAGGGTTATTAGCAACCTAAAAAATATATTACATGTAAAGTTAGAAAAAATTACAATAATTGACAGAGTCCTGAGTTTTTAAAATAACTTATTGTGTTTTTAATGTTCGTGTTTTTTCCCAAGGCTTCCTTTATAATATTTGGGATAGTGTGCTTCTTTCTTACTGCTTGATATGTTTTGCAATGAGTTCGTATATGCTTCGCAAAGAGTGTTACTTGACAATTTTCACTCATTGGCGGCACAGTTTGCGTAAAAAGGTGTTTATGTGTGTAGTGTCTATTCGCTGTGGGTTGGAGCCATGGTTTCACTAATTGTTTGATTTCCTTGAGTTTATTTTGTGATGCACTTTACTTACACTTTATATTTTATTTCTGACTTGAAGTCATCTCAAGAAACCTCAGCAATAAGAATGGAGTCCTGGTTAAAGAATGCAAAGCGGGCTAGTTCATCTGCTTCTTCATTTCCTTATATACCTAAATGTGACGAAACAAACATAAAGTCAACAGTGATCTGATTATTCTTTAGAGGAATTATTTACTGATGAGTCGGAATCTTCTTCAGGCAGTGAAGTTTTTACTGCAGAGAGTAAACCTATGTGTTTGCCAACTTTTCGTATTAATTTGGTGCTTTTGGTTTACATTCTTTTGTCGATGTAATATGGTTGTAATTCCATTAGAAACTTTTTAAGTGTATGAGAGTCTTCTGAGTACAATTTCGTTACGCTGATTATGTCTTTTGATCCTTGTATATTTTCGAATAGATCCACTACTTGATCGAAGCTTAACAATTGCTTTTCCTTTTCTACATATTCTCTAACTGGTTCTAGTAATCTTTGGAGATTTAATATCTTATATATATTATATATATATATATATATATATTATATATATATATATTATATATATCCCGTTTATAGCGTAATCCGCCTTTGGGTTCCCGTTCGCCAAGCCTGTCTATTCTGCCAGTCTTCTTCAAATAGATTTCTTGCTGACATGGCTTTTGAAATTCCTTGCATCCATGTTGTTGGTGGTCGTCCTCGTTTTCTTTTCTCTGGTGGTACCCATTCTAATATTTTTTTTGGTAGTCTTTCTTCCCCCATACGTCTAACATGTCCGTACCATGTCAGTTGTTGTTTTTCGATGTCTTCTATAATTGATCTTTGTACATTCATTTGATTTCTTATGTCCTCATTTCTCACATGTTCTAATCGAGACTTTCCCGCTGCTCTCCTCCAAAAATCCATTTCAACTGCCAAGAGGTTACATTTAGATTTAATATCTCATCTCTTAAATTTTTGTCATCAGTTTTGGTTTTTTCCTTTAATTGAAGCTTAGGATTTTCAAAGTTTTCTTCGGCGTGTGGCGTGATTGCATATTCTAAGTTTTTTTTTCTGGTTGCTTTGTTCGAAGTTATCTGAGATTCGTGAAAATTCATAATATGAATACCTTAATATGTGTATTTTTATTTGGAGGTAAGTGTTGACTTGTTTTGAATGAGGTTGATTTATTTTTTGGGTATTAGAGTGTGACTCAGACGACGTAGCTGTTGCGATTGTAGTGTTAACTGAAGAACTGGTCAAAGGTATAAATATACTTTCTAGTGAGCATAATATATACGAGATTATATATATATATATATATATATATATATACATATATATATATATATATATATATATATATATATATATATATATATATATATATACGTGAAAATTATATTTTTCGGTTCTATATGCTCTCATTCCTTCAAGATAGTCATTATTGTACAATTCTCTAAAGTGTTAAACATAATAGCTTGATCTCTATTCGGGATTAATATACGACATAGTTGACTAACCGCTTTTAAATATGATGCATTTTGTGGAAGCTTACTGAAAGATGACAGCTTTTAAATAGATTTAAAATCCGACTTAAACCGGTGCTATTTTACAGCTTTCGCTGTAGTACCAGCTCATAGAAATTGAATAATACTTATAACCAATTGCAGTGATTTACTTAAATATCTAAATCCAAATAGATGAAAAAAGTATATTTTATCTACTCACGATTCCAATATTCAGTATACAAATCACTTTCACTTTTATACTTAATTACATTTAAATATACTTCAATAATTACTATTTAACTATCACGATAAATGAGCGCCTAAAACACGTGTTTCTCACTTGCTGGTCAAACATCGACCTTTGTCTGACTTCTATTCAGACTCTTTGTCATCTATTCCTATATTTTTCATAGCACGAAGAAATAATTATATTAGTAGAAAAGAAAAAAAAAATAGAAAAGTTTATGAAATCGAGTTCGTAACAAGTCTGTAAGACTGTTTTGTGTTTGTACATAAAAGACTACCGGAAGCACAGTAGATTTCGGTGGTTCTCTTCTTCTGCAGGCATCGTCTTTTGTCAAAGCACCGTCGTCACTGACGACTTCGTCCTTCTCTAGACCATCAGGAGCCCACAACGCTTTGCCAGCCGGTTTTCTTAGAAGGGTGTATGCCTGTACCTACGGGGCGTACGTATCACATACAGAAGGACAGGGAGTGACTCCGCGACTACTCTGGGGGCCTCAGTAGCTTCTGATACTGGTGGCTTTGGGGACCTCTTGATCGCTGAAACCTCCGGCACTGGACAGTGTCAGAAACTGCAGAATAGGACGACGATAGTTAGCTGCTGGTGTAGAGTTTGTACATAGCTCAGTGGGAGTCTGAATCGCAGACGCGTGTTGTTTGTTGGGGTCCAATGGGAAGGAAGGGTCTAGATAACTGCGGCCATCTATTCCCACGGTATCTTACAGAGGGTCTTCGATCAGTCTATTCAAAGTGTCCTCTGAGTATGTTCCATCTTTGGTAGAATATAGATATTTTTCACATTTTGAAAGGTGAGAAACGTCCAGCTGAAAAGTCTTAGTTTAAAGAACAGGAGCAGAGCCCTGTCAATGGTCTCCTAGGGTACAGGAGACCCTATATGGGAGCCAAAACCAGACTAGCCGTGAATTGAAAATGTTCCATATTTACATGTTTCTATATGGCATTTTCAGATCAGTCGGCCAATAGCAAAAATCGTAGATGATTTAAGGCGGAACAATGCGCATTAGTCCACGACTAAGCCCCTGATGACAATATCTATTACCAGTTAGTGTTTATTCTGCGTTTTCAATTTTTCAAGTTTTCAATGGATACTGTGGTCCCAATAAAACTGTTAATTCAAAAAGCATCTATAAAAATTGAAGCAATTTTAATAGAATTTAAATCATAAATTAATAGACACAAACTTTAAACACTAATGCCGATTTTATAAAGAAAAGTAATGAATATAATGTGTTTTATTTCAGATTTTTGTTCATGACTCCCTTACTGATCTGTACAAATTTATACCTCGAGAAATATTACCAAAAGAGTATGGTGGAAATGAAAAATCACTGCAAGATTTAGGAGGTAAATATAATTTTTTTTTGGTTTTACAATCAACTAATTAAAACTTTCCTTCATAGACGCCTGGAGAGAAACTCTTCAAAGACACCGACCAAGATTTGAAAAATTAGAAAATATGTCAGTTCAAGAGGACCGTCGTCCATCTCCATGCAAAAATTGTGATATATTGGGGTATTATGGAAACTACATGAGAATAGATGTCAATTAAAGTACCTAATTCTACAAATTAGTCAAGAGTTCATTATATTTCACAAATTCATAGGCATTTCAAAAGTATATATTAGGTTATATTTAATCAATAAGTTGGCTAACATATTATGTTGTAAATATTTTTAATAAAACATTATAAATATAAAACTTTTTATTTCATAATTTGTTAAATTTTTAATTCTTCTGTTTTTCTTATTTTTCTTCTTCTTCAGTTTTTCCCTTTTCAGAGGTCGCAGTTCCCTATCCTTCATCACTACTCATACCTGTCCATCAGATTTTCTTCACCTAAATCATTCTCCCTTAATACCTCTGCTAACACTTTCATTTTCTCCTCAGGTTTCTCCTACCTCTTCTTCTTTTTTTAACTTCTAACAGCTCTATCTTTCTTCTTACACAGTTTTCAGTCTCTGCTTCTGACATGAGCAAACCCTTACAATCTTTGTTCTTGAATCTTTTTTGAGGCTGTAGGCTCTTTTCCTAATCAAGTCGTTTTTGGTCATGTCTCATCTAGTCTTACTTAACATCTACCGTAACATTTTCATTTCAGCTACCTGAATCTTCTTTACAGGCAACAATTTACCGCCATACACCACAAGGCAGATCTCCCCACACTTTTTGTTTATCTTTTCTTTTAGCCCTTCCTCCGATTTTTCGATTACAAAGTATCCCGCTTATTTATTTTTAGTTAAACCAACCAGCCTGTATCCTGTGGGCAAATTCTCGTCCTAGTATCACATTTTCGGCTATGTAGGACACAAGGTATTAAAATTCTTCTGCTCGTTCTAGCTTTTCTCTAAGCAATTCTACGCCCCCAACCATTCCCCTTGCTCCCAACCACATATATTTTATGTTTGACCTGTTAACCTTAAGTCCTACCTCTTCAATAGCCTTCTTTGTCACCTCGGGGTAAATGGAAAGGGTCTTGCCACCTTCTGTACCACCGTGTGCTCTGTAGAGGGGCTTCGAAAACATCGTGAGCTCCTCTACTTTTGTCCATTTTCAGGGTATGGACTTCAAAATGTTTTGTTTCCTGATGGCTCGTCTTAATAAAGACGAGAGATTTCTTACATGACAAATATCTTACATGATAGTTGTCGAAATAAACATCAGGTTTGTTGTCTTCGATGTCTTGCCTTGAAAAAGGCAAGTTATTTCTTACATGACCAAATATATATGGGTCGAAATAAAACACCAAAAATACAGTAGAAATAATACTCAGCCACAGAGTATGGAAAGCTAAAAAGGAAGCAGAGCCCCGAGAGCACTGAGCTCTCGGAGAGCCCGTGAAGGACTGACTTGATTGACCTGAAAATCGCCTAATTTTATACTTTCTGAAGTAGCGATTAGGGATTTCCAGGTCAGGGAGGGGCCAACGGGAAAAATAAGGGGCGGGGCGATGCGTCTCGAACGTGAACTAGTCGCGTCCGAGAACATCTTCAACACTCTTCTTCAACATAGTTTTGTTCTCCTCTACTAACACGATATCAGCAGCAAATAGCATTGACCAAGGCGCCCCCTTCCTTACTTTTTCTGTTAGTATATCCAAGATTAAACAGGTAAGAACCAAGGTGTGTAAAGGGCCTTGATACTGTAGCATTTGCAATTCATTGATTCCTTAAAATATATTGAAATCCCCTCGTATAGGTGATATATGAAAAATCGAAGAATATTTTTATCGTATTTCAGTTTTCTATTCGTACGTATTAAAACCCAAATATGATTTCAATTCCTTCTTAAGTCGGCTCGAGAATATAAACACCATTTTATAGTTTGTTTATATTTTACAGATTTTACTTCCTCGGTACTTCTTTTAATGTTTTATTCAAACTGCTTGAATTTCGTTTTCTAATAAATGCTTTGCTTTTCAACCATTTAAAGTGTTTGTTTATTCTAACTTGTACGATCAATTTCTAAGGATAATTTCGTCACTCACTATCGTTGGAGCCGCGGTAAGAAGCGGTCAGCGTCTCAATTTCCGTTGTGTTTTGTTTATTTTCAAGTTATGGGAACACATTTTTAAGATAATTTCGTCATTCTTACTTGGGTCGCTGTAGGCTCAGGTATGGATCCAAATTCATCCGTCAAATTTGCAATTTTCTGTTTTTGCCCCCTTTTTATGGAAATATGTAGCAGTCAAAAGTAAATTGTGAAGTATGTCTAGTTACAGAGGAGGTTAAAAAAGTATTTAAGAGATTTTTGTCGCCTGCAGCAATTCTGATGTTCCAGTTTGTTTCCAGTTGAAGTGCTTCTTCAATCTCGCTGTTCCTGCTTTATTCCTGAAGCATGTTTGGGTGGATTTGATTTATTTTAGAGAGGAACAGATCAGCTGAATTCGAGTTACCTGATATGAAGACTAAACAGTCATCAACATATCGAAACCAATGGAGAATTTCAGGATTTTTCATAATGTGTGTGGATTCTAAGTGGTCCATAAATATATCAGCTAGGAGAGGGAAAAGGCAACTAACCATGGCTAAGCCATCAGGTTGTCTGTAAAATTTACTAATGAAAACAAAAAAGTCTTAAGTTAGACAAGCTTTTAAAAATAGAATAATTGAGTTAGTTGTAGACATAGTGATAGAATTTGATCGTAGATCAGAGGAGAAGACCAGATTAATAGTTTCTTGTTGGGGACTGTAAACAGATTGCTGACATCGAATGAAAGCATGGTGATGTTGAGATGAAGATTTATTTGTTGGAGATTGTTGACTATATAGATAAATAGTATTTTTGACTGAAAAACGAGGGGTGAAGTTCGTCATGTTAATGAGATTCAATATGAATTTTAATAAGATAGAAACTGGAGTGTTTATGAAACCAACAACGGGACAAATGGGAATTCCCTCTTTGTGTATCTTAGGTAAACCATACAATCTGGGTGTTAATGGGTTAGTAGGTATTTTATAATATGGAGCATTGTGTTTTGAAAGAAATTCTGTGATAAGTTTATTGGTGGCTTTAATTTTATTAATGAACTTTTTTGTTGGATCTTCGGGGACTAGAATGAAATTGTTATCGGAAAGAAATGTAGTGACCTTGTCGTTATATAAATTTTGATCTAGAATGACTAGGCAATTGCCTTTGTCTGCTTTACTAATAATTAGATTATGAGATTTAATTTTGTTTTGGATAGACTTGAGGATTTGGAGTTGGTCTTTCTGTTTTTTGTCTGAAAATTATGGAAAAGAAACATTGAATGAGTAATTTTGAGAAGTAGAAAGTAGGTTGATGGATAATGATAGATAATGAGTTGTTGGATGTAGAGTTATTGAAAGAAGTAAAAGAAAATGGAAAATTTTGGTTTTTAAATTTATAGATAGTTTTATAGCAAGAGTTTCTAATTGAAGTTTTTTATTTAGAGGGATTGAGAGATTCTGGATGATAACATCTAGCTCAATGGAGAGACTCTGAAGGTCCTTTTCAGAAACCTTCCTCGGAATGAAGTATTTGAGACCTAGATTCAATAAGGTAAGTTCATTTTTATCAAAGATTACTGAAGATAGATTTTTGAGCTTATGGTGAAATGGGAAATTAGAGAATTTAGTTTTATTCTTGTTACTGTTACTGTTTTGTGAATTAGATGCATTATTAATAAGTTTATTGAGTTTAGATTTAAGTTTACTGAATTTAATAGAGGTTACAAATGGGTACATAAATATACCCATAAATATATATTACAAAGATCTAACCTCTTTTTTTTAGAAAATTTAATATGTTAATTTCCCCAACAAAGACAAAATGCATGGTTACAACAGCAAATTTACCAAGATGTAAATTGGAGCTGGAAGGTCAGATAATAGAACAAGTGATGGAGTTTAAATATCTAGGCACCACATTATCTAGCTAGAAACCGAAGTGGAAGATCAAGTGAATACAGCAAACAGAGCCGCAGGCTACCTAAATGAAAATATATGGAGAAATAATCGGGAAAATATCGGGAAAGAAACAAAAGGCAGAATTTACAAAACAGTCACCAATAATGACATAGGCGGCAGAAACAAGACCTACATAGAGAGGACAAAAAGCATGTTAGAAACAGCAGATATGAAAACATAAAATTGATGATAAGACGCTATGGGACAGAGCTAGATGTACAGATATACGACATAGATGCAAGGTGGAGAACATCAAAAACTGGTTAAGAAATAGAAGAGTAGAATGAAAACGATGGAATGACAACTTACTGGAGGCACATTGAAAAACAGACAGAGTCATGTCTTTATAAAAAGAAGAAGAAGAGAAAGAACTATTACAATATTTTACCAAAAGTATTAAACAACTAAGCTGCCATAGTTTCAAAAAAGTTATAATAAAATTATCTTCTAAAACATTGTTCTTACTGCTCAGAAGAATATATGACGCATTGCAGAACATCCACTGAACTGCTTACAATAACTTTACCATAAATCTTTTTCTATTTAATATGTGTTCTTGTTTGTGATATATTTAAGTTACGTTTTATATTCCTTTTTGAAATACTATGTATTTTTTTTTGACTTGCTTTAAACAGTATTTGTATATGTTATGTAGGTAAATAAATAAACTCTAAACTCTACTAAAAAGTAGTACAGAAAAGCACAGATGAAGTTGAAACACAACCGAAAAAATATCTTGTGAGCAAGCTTCAGACTGTCCTATCAATGATTCTTAACATTGCAGATTGTATACAAATTTTGGGACACTTTGTAAATTTATGTTATTGTATTCAGGATTTATTATTGTATTTTTTTGCTGTTGATTTTCGATGTATATTTTGAAAATTACATAACATTAATTAATTTTAATATAGACGATCTCCTTGAGTTTTGTGAGTATTTAAAAATAAAGGCATAACCATCGGAACCTGCATTAATTTTTATCGTCTATAGTTGAAAACTTGTGCATAGAAAAATGTCATTTATAACAAATGTTGAAAAGATTTTTACCCATTTTGGAAAAAGTAAAGAAAATGTTGCCCATGATGTCGCAGTGATAAAAAATTGGCTTCAATCTCAGGCCCATCTGCCTGAAATGCCGGGTAATTGATTTAATTTATATGTTAATAGGAATTTATAATTATTTTATTGGAAATTTCTGTTCGTAAGCTTATAGTTCATATTGTGTTCATTGCAGGTAAAATACATTACATTTAAATATACCTTACATTTAAAAATTGTTTCAATTATCAATTTAATTTTTAAATCACTAGCACTTGTTGGTGAGTTTTGATTGCAATTACATGTTTTAATATATATTATTATTATTTTTAAATCATTCTTTAAACTGTTTAGCTATTTGTTTATTTATTTGCTATTATTAAGACAATAAGTACAATCTATTTAAAATATACAAATATAATTAGCTTATAGTATCTTTAGCCCAGATACTCCCAAAACTTTTTATCTCAAAATGTTTTATAAATTCTGCTATGAATGGCTTTTTACTTCAATTATATATGAGTTTTACAAATAAAATTTTTCATTTAGGTTGGCCATTTTTGAGTTACCAGGTGTATGTTATAACCAACAGTAGGAATTCAAGCTACTTAAGGATAAATGATGTTATTATACAATAAATGAAACTAAGTATTAAAATTAAAGGTATTCTTTATTATTGTCACTAAAAAAACATGATTTAGGGTAATGTGCAACATCGCACTCGTTACATCTGAATGCTGCCTGCTTATGAAATACACCACACCTTGTTTGATTTTCTTGATAAATGACGATATGGTCTAATCTATCGTACCTTTACTCAAAATGTGTAAGTTGAATTTTTTTGACGATCCGCGTTTAGTTCTTTTCTTATACATTTTCAGTAATCCTGACGCAATGCATCTTCTGAATGCTAGGTGATCCATTTTCCCACCATTACTTTTACGCAATTGCCAGGCATTGTACTCTGCCATATCAAGACAATTTTGGTCTGTCTGGTCTACTCCTCTCATTTTTCCATTATATTTTTTTTATCATAAATGGCTGTGGGATGAATACACTTTTCTTTTCTTTCTGCGAATATCTTTTTACCTGTAGGGTTGGCAGTGGTGAAATGGCGTTTGATGCAATACTAACGACAATATTGTCGTTCCATTTACATAGTATAATATTTTTGTCTTCTTCGAGTGAGTATTCAAATACACCCCTCTGATCTTTTTTAAAAAGCTTGGAATTTTTTAAAGGAAAATCCGGAACTCGATTTTCTTAAATTGTTCCAGTACATTTTAAACTTCTTGCTGTTAGCTCACGTAGTAATGGAAGTGAGGTAAAAAAATTATCACAGAATAAGTGAAACGGTATACCTGGATTATCAGACTGCAATTTATCGGCAAATGACAATACGACACTGGCTCCTAATCTTAATTCCTTCTATGTATCAGAAAGTGGAGTTGTGGCAGCTGAATAAGGTTCAAACCACTCGACATATCCCTGTTTAGTGGTTCCGACCCATATTTTATAGCCCCATCTAATGGATTTACCTCCGATATACTATTTTGATCCATTCTGACCATAGTAAGGGACCATTTTTATTGATTATGTCAAATAGCGGAAGCGTTTTAGCAAGTTTGTCGCCTTTTTGTAATTCGGTATTATCAGAAACGTGTATATTTTGTATAATAAAATTAAATCTGTCTATCTATAATATGTCATCATTGTTTTCCCAGTACATAGACCTTCGAGAAAATGAGAAATATCCACTTAGAAGTAATATTTCAACGAAACACCTAATTTTATTTTTATTGATATCTCCAGAGCAATTGTGTTGAGATACATATAGATTACTAAAATGTATAACTAGGTCCACAACTTCATCATCAATATTGTTCTGAAGCTATTTTCTTGTAACATTGTAAATTAATTACTATTAAACTGGTAATAATATTGGCATCTCAACAATATTGGCAATATCATTTTAAAGTCGTCTACTTTAAAATGCATAATGTATGTCTGAATTGTCAATATAAATGAGTCAGATAAAACTAAATTATTAGAAGAATTTTTCACTATGTAACAAAAAACAAAATTTGTTTAATTTACTGTTTGTATTTTGAGAACGATTTTCGAAGTGGAAATTGAAACGTCAATAAACGTATTGTTATCTTTAATTGTGGCTCATTCCCAGTTTAATAGTAATTAATTCATCATCAATGAAAAGGGTAAATAACTGTAAAGGCGTGAGACAATTTTTTGGTTCACTTACTGGCTTCCAGTAGGAAAATTGGAATCAATATTTTGTTTTTTCCAGGAATACTCTCTCATTTTCTTCGGTTTAGGTTGTGGAGCACTTACTCCCAAGCGAGACACATACACAGATAACGGTAGGTTATCTTCACTATCAGAATCTTTAATTGTAGTATCTTCTGGACCTGAAATAATAATTTCATTCTGCGCTTCATCTTCCAACGGTGCACTATCAAAAACAACTTCAGCTTGTACTCCTAATTGATTACCTGGAAGGTTATTTATGTCAATGTGGTTTTCATCCCCGGAATCTTCGTTGGTATCATATTTATCGGATGGGGGGAGGGAAGACAATAATACCATCAGGTAATGAAGATGAATCATCTAGGTGTTCAATCTCATCTAATAACTCATCGACAGTCAATGGTTTGGTCCAATAACTAAAAAGTTACAAAATGTTATGACTGAGTAACATGTTATCCTACCGTATGTTATACCATACAGTCGTTTTTGAGCATTATTTTTTCCAGAAAAAAGAATAAATATTGATAAAAGTAATAACTATAGTAAAATATAATCCAAAACGAAAGTAAATGTTAAAACTTTCTGAAAAAATAATGCCATAGTATCCTCAAAATACTTACTTCCTTTTATCCATTTTGTATATACCACATGTGATAATATTGTAAAGTGAATAATAGTAAAACTCGAGGAATTTGTAAAGCGTATGTTTTAACGTACAGTATTTGGGTTAATAATTACTTTATAATTTATTCCTCCTTGCTCTCGCTCCCTTATACCTTCACGAGCCTTACATTCTTTTTAGGAACCAATTTTTTTGAGATACATCTCCATAGCTCTTGTCCAGTAACTGTATGGTAAGCCACCTCAAATTCTATATATACTTAATGTAGCTCTATCGCCGAAGTTCTCTATTAACTGTCTCCAAGCAAGCAAGAAGATATAATTACCTGGGAACTGTTATCAACGAAAATAATGATTGCTCTGAAGAAATCAGAACCAGAATAGAGAAAGCTAGAGCCACATTTACTAAATTGAAAAAGGTGTTCTGCGGAAGAGATCTAAGTTAAAATTCTTAAAACTTTTTTAAAACTTAAAATTCGCCTTTTGAGATGTTACGTTATGTCAGTTCTCCTCTACGGGATGGAAACATGGACATTGAAAAAGATCGATACCAAAAAGATAGAAGCATTTGAGTTGTGGATGTACCGTAGAATATTAAGAATACCCTGGACAGAGAAAGTAACAAATGTGGAGGTTTTGCGGAGAGTGCGGAAAGAGAAAGAGCTGATACTTACTGTTAAAAAGCGCAAACTACAATATTTGGGACATGTTATGAGGGGAGATAAATACCAGTTGCTGCAATTGATTATACAGGGAAAGATAATGGGAAAGAGATCTATAGGAAGAAGAAGGCATTCATGGTTGAAAAACTTGAGAGAATGGTACAATTGCACCAATTACCAACTGTTTAGATCTGCAGCATCAAAAATACGCATAGCTTTGATGATAGCCGAACTTCGGAACGAAGACGGCACTTGAAGAAGAAGAAGAAGCAAGCAAGATATCCGTTGTCCTCGTTCCTATTACAAATTTAAACTGTTCTTCTATCGATGTGTTTTTCCTTAAACTTCACTCTACAGTTATCTTCCAAGTTTTCATTGTTTACGTTATTAACTTTATCAATCTATAGTTCTTACAGTCCCGAATGTCCCCTTGTCTTTATACATTAATACTATCACACTCCCTTTCCATGCATTGAGCATCCCTTCCTCCATATATATATTCTACTGATAATTTGCCACAAAATATCAATACCTTCCTTACCTAGAGCCTTCTAAACCTCCACAAAAATACTGTACAACCTCATGTCTCGCTATCACCGGTATTAAATTCTTATTTAGGATCCCGCATCCTTTATATCTCCTTTAGTTTTCTTCATTTAGCAACTTTCTAAAGATCTAATACCATCTTTGCTTTATTTTAACATGGGTCATTAACACTATTCATCCATCCGCAGTCTTAATCTTCCGTATGTGGGTCAAGTCCTTTGATGACTTGTTATTTTCTTTAGCAATGCTGTATAACGTTTTCTCCCCCCTTTGAGATATCGCCAAAGTGTCTTCAAGGATTGCAGACAATCCTTCCTTAGCATTAGGTACAGCCAGCTTTGCTTCCCTCTTTAGTACCTTTTTTATATTCATATCTTCCTCTGTTTTGGACCTGCCATACGTCTTGCTAGCCTCTTTCTTCTGTCTAACTTTCTGCTGCACTTCATCGTTTTACCACCAAGTTTATTTTTGTCTCTAAGACACTCTTTGTCAGATAGCTCTCTTAGTAATTCCTTTTTTACTTGCACCATAACTTTACTCTTAGCTGCCCATTAATCCACTACCGTATTTTTTCCTTAAGCTCTTTTAGCACTCTACTATTAAAGACTCTTACTAAATCCTTATCCTTTATCTTCCATCACGTTACTTTCTGGTGTCCTACTTGCTTTTCTTTCCGCCTCATCTTGTTTTCTGTATCCGTTAACAACAGTCGGTGTTTACTATAAATACACTCACCATCTATCTCTTTACAGTTTTTAAGCTCTGCATCTTTGTACATCCCTGTACATCTATTTTAGTTGACTTCTTCTACACAGCACAAAATCTATCTGACTTTCCCTTACCCCGCTACTATATGTAACATACTGGTCTTTAGTCTTCGTAAAAAAACGTATTATTGATAGCCAGATCCATGCCACTGCAAAAATTACAGTACTTTAATTCTGAAAAAAATAATAATACAATATTTTTGTTACAGCTGACACCATGATTACATATTTTCTAGTTAATAACAACTTTAGTATAGAAAAAACTAAACAATCCCTGGATATGTACTACTCCGTAAGAACAATTATTCCTGATATTTTCCAAAATACTCTTCCCCTGTCACCAACTGTGAAAAGTGTATACGATGAAATGTAAGTACAGGTAACTCATTTTTGAAAAAAAAAAGTTTTAAGCTTTTGTATTTACTCAAACAGGTAAATGAGTATATCTATCTAGGACAAGCAATCAGAGCTAATAGAGAAAATCAAACAGCCGAAATATCGAGACGAGTAAGAATGGGATGGGCAGCGTTCGGTAAACTTTCTTACGTTCTAAAAAATCAAACAATCCCTCTATACTTACGAAGCAAGGTATATAACTCCTGTATCATACCGGTGCTCACCTACGGAGCACAGACATGGACATTTACACAGGCCAATTTGGATAGGATAAGGAAGGCACAAAGAGCGGTGGAGAGACAAATGTTGGGTATATCACTTAGAGATAGAAAACGTAACCAGTGGATCAGAACCAGAACAAAGACAGTAGACGCGATAGAACAAGCAGCAAAACTGAAATGGAAATGGGCTGGACACAATGAACGTCTCCAAGACGGACGATGGAACAATGCCATTGGAAAGTGGCGTCCATACAATGCAAAGAGATCAAGAGGCAGACCACAGATGAGGTGGAAAGATGACATCAGGAAACAAGGAGGTCCTACATGGCAGAGAACAGCTCAAGATAGGGAAAGATGGAGAGAACTGGGGGAGACCTATATCCAACAATGGAAGGATAAAGAATAGGTTAAAAAAAAATGTATTCAAACTAATATTTGTTTGTCTTTGTTTGGTTGTCTGGTGGAATGAATGCATACTAGAAACAGCATTTTACTTTAATTGAACGCTTTCCAATGTTTAGTTGTATGAATATGTTCTCTGAACAATGATCTCACCGTGATATTTGCTTATTAGGTGATTTCAACTTTCCGCATTATACTTAGTCTACGGAAGAATTCGGTTCTCTTGCTTCACCCTGCGTGTTGCTCTATTTAAGGCTTGTCAGCCCCAGAGGTACTTTTTAAAAAGGCCTTTTCAGCATAACACAGCATACATAAAATTAATTGAAGATCTGTCTGCGAAACTACTGATCGACTGGGTTATTGGACTCCAATACAGCTGCTCTACTACTTCTTCTTCTTTTTATGTAGACACAACTCTATCTGTTTCTCAATGTGCGTCCAGTAAGTTGTTGTTCCATCGTTTTCGTAGTCTTTTTTCATTCATAATCAACAGGGAATCTCCCTGTCTTATCCCATTGGCAGCTTCAATAGGGTAGGTTAGTTCTTTTTCCACTTTTACTTTTATTTTGTTGTTTTGGTAGATAATTTCTAGAGATTTTTCTCTCTTGCGTACAATAAGTCGATAACGTCCTTTAACTTGACCCGGTTAAATGCCCTCATAAGATCCACGAAATATAGATATGCCGGTTTGTTGTATTCTAATGATTTCTCTTGTACTTGCCCCCTTATAAATATGGCGTCGGTGCATGATCTTTTCGACCTAAAACCTTGATGTTCTTCTGCTAGGGCTATCATTTCATTTAGTTTATTTGTTATCACTTTGGTTGTTAATTTTAGTGCTGTGTTTAATAAATTTAACAACCGAAATAAAAGCCAGGATAGAAATAGCAAGAAATGCGTTTGTAAAAATGAAAATAATTCTCTACAACAAAGACTTTAGATTAGAACTGAGATTAAGAGCACTGAGATGCTATTTGTTTTCGATAGTGCAATATGGACTTGAATGCTGGACATTGAAGTAAGAACACATAAATAAGTCCCTTGAAATGTGGTGATACAGGAAGATGCTTAAAATAGCATGGATATAGAAGAAAACTAACACGAAAATAGAACTCTTCAGAGCAGCAGTAGATAGAGTAAATATAATGATGATGGTATCCACGAGACGGTACTTAAAGAAGAAGTTTAATAAATTAATTCCTTTTTAATTTTCTGTACCCCATTTGTCTTTCTTTTTGAAGAGCTAACCTCGTACAGCTGATATATTGTGTCGTAATTTTTCCATCTTGTGCGGCAGTTTAGTAGGATCTGAACAAAACTCTGTGTACTGCTTCTGAGGACTCTTAGCTTTGGTCAGTAATCGTGCCCATCAGTGGTTTGCTCATCTTTCTCTTTTTTTTATTTTTCATAGATTAAGAAAACCAAAAATTAAAAGGTTTATGACCAGGATATATTTTCCCTATGTTACTGTGGTTAATTTTTTTTTTGAGGATGGACTAAAATCTTTCATTTGCTTGTGTTAACTTCGTAAAATATTTAAAAAGCTGAAGAACAGAAAAGCAGCAAGTAAAGACAGGATACCAACCGAATTACTGAAATATTGTGGAGCAGCAAGGACAGAACAATTCTTTACATTAATTAATAAAATTATAAAACACAATAAAATAGCGAAGGAATGGAAAACGAACGACCTAATTCTACTGTTCGAAAAAGGAGATGAAACACAGCCATAAAGCTACAGAGTTGTAAACTTGTTAAATACTGCCCTAAGTAAAGTACTAATAAATCAGAGGATAGGTTCAGCAGATGAAGAACAGAGTTTTCGTAGTGGAAGATTGTGTACAAATGTAATATTCGTAATAAAGCAAATTACTGAAAAATCTTCTTCTTCTTCTTCAAGTGCTCTCTCCGCTAAGGAGTTTGGCAATCATCATTACTATTCGTATCTTTGAAGCTGTTGATTTAAATAATTGGTTAGATGTGCACTGGAACCAGTCTCTTAAATTACTCAGCCAACTACCCTTAAACAACGCAGCCTGTCAAAGCTTTCGACAGAGTAAGACTCAACGATGTAATTAGTCTTCTGTATAATAGAGAAGTTATCCTAAATATTATAAAAACTATCGAAAACATCTAGGAAAGAGCAAAATGGAAATCAGAATAGATGAAAAATTCACAAAATCTATAGAAATAGGCAGAGGTGTAAAACATGGGGACTCATTAAGCCAATGCTCTTTAATTTATTGATAGATGAAATCATCAAAAGGGTATAGTTTGGATACATACAACCGCGCAACAGATGGAGTGACAATTTTCCATAGAGGTATTAATTCCCTAATGAATTGCTTAAAAAGAAAAGAGAATAAGAAGAAGAACTTGTGTAGTTCGTCTAAAAGAATTCTTCTCAATTTTAGGGATTCGATTATTAGGTGTTCGTCTTTTCTTTTTAATTGTTATATTAAAATTGGTGAAAATTTTATTATAGGTTCAAGTTTAAACCATAGCGTTAACTCAACGGTCCCCTCCAGTACTTCTATTTCACTGATATGCAATAACTAGATATTGTCGTAGTTTTTGGGAAACCAGTACGTATACCTTTTTGATGATCATGGTAGGGAAAGTGACAGGAACGCTTTGGCATTGGGTAGCATCTTTGATTAATTCGAAAATTTGTATGATGATGCAGTCATTAGTCTAGTCATTATCTTGTTGACATTTATCAGGGTAGATGAATGGTTTGGATTCGCTCCTTATACGTTGTAGATCTATATACTGAAAAAGGTCTGAGTTGTATACTAGGTATGGACCAAATTAAATGTTTCTTTTGTGAGTATAGGAAACTAAATTTCTGTACCTAGTTGGCTGTGTACCATGTACCACAAAATTTAAAAATTTCTTGATAGAAGCTATAATAATATAAAAAGCCTGTAGACTTCGGCAAATATGCAAATAAAAATGTAGAAAATATGCGCATAAATATGCACGTGTTTACCCGAAAATATGCAAATATTTTACAAAATATGCATACAAATAACTAAAAAAATCGTAAAATAGTAACAATTTTATTAAAAAAAAAAGTGTACATAACTAAATATTTCCTACTATTCATTAAGATTTACATTTATTTTAAGTAACTACGTCATTTTTAAATATGAATAAACTTATTTAGAATTATGGTAACAATAAATGACCAAGTGGTGTTCAAAATTTTCTAACAAAAACTTGTGGCTTCTGTCTGAGTACATATATTTATATATGGAAAAACTTCGTTCAACATCAACTGATGTAACGGGAGCATTTTTCAAACTAACCAAAACATTTGGTTCTAAATTAATTGTTTCCGAAATATTTCCAGCTAGAACACTGACTACTTCAGAAAGAATATGGTAACCTTTATTTTTTTCCATAGTAGCTTCAAATTTTTTTAAAATATCTTTTCCAATATTACCTCTAATGTTCCGACAACATGACGCAAATTCTTTTATTAATGCTGTACTTTCGAACAATGACAGTTTTGGTGATTATAACTGAGTAATTGTTTTTTGAGCAAAACTAAAATTTGATTTTATAAATGAAAGTTCTTGTTGAAGCAAGTTACTGTGAAAAGTTTGTTTAGAATCCAAAGGAGATTGGGAACTTTCATCTGTTAACGTATCAATTATGTTCATTATTTTAACAAAATGATCTGCATAAAAATTAGCTGCTTCTAACCATGTTCCCCATCGCGTTAAAATAGGTTGTGGTGGAAGAGGAATGTTAGGTAGCATTTCTTTATAAAGTTGAATTCTTATAGGAGGTTTAAGAAATACTTTTTTGACACTGGATATCATGGTATTTACAAGAGGAAACTTTTTTCGTATTTCCTCTGCAACTCTGTTTAATCCATGCGCTACACAAGTAACATGTAATCAATGTGGAAAAAATATTTTAAAATTTTGTCCTGCTTTCACCATATAAGGAGCAGCATCCGATAAAATAAGCAGTAATTTATTAGAAGAAATAGTTGTCGGAAGAAAAAAAGTTGCTAATGTTTTTTGTATAAAACGCGAAATTGTTAAAGCATTTGTTTTCTCAAGTTGCTGGCATGAAATAAGATGAGATTTTGGTAAGGTATCTTCTTTAAGAACACCAATCAATAAATGAGCAATATACTTTCCTGAGGAATCAGTGGTTTCGTCTACGTTCACATTATTTCTTCTTAGAGACCGATCACTTGGAACATTAAGTTTGCAATATTTTTTTAGAAAAGAACTAAAATTTACATTTGCTAATTTTGAAAGCGGTATGTTTGCAGACACTAATGCGCGACACAAGTCTTCATTAAAAGTTTCTTGCTCATCTAATTTTTTTGAAGTAGATTGGAAACATTAAGCCATTGAAGTTTGATGTTTTCCTCCTATTTTTCCTTTTTTTGCAATGTGTGAAGCAGTTCTCACATGTTGGTCTATCTGAAATTTCTTCTCACATTCTCACATATACAAGGTGTTTTTGGTTAATCAAATAACTGGTTTGGAAAAAAAAACACTCGCTAAGTGTTTTAAATGCAGTATTATACCACAAATTAGTTTTTGTTACTAACCATTAGTACATCATATAACTTATTTTAAAATTCAACAAAAGTTTTTTTTTGTTAATTCAATTACAATAAAAATAATTGTGTTTTAGAATAGCTGACTTCATAAAAAAAAGTAAAGGTGAAAAATTTTTCTAAATACGCACCATTGTATTGTACCATGGACAATTTTTTCTCACTAGAGGAAGCTATTTTTCATTTAAAAACAACCTACTAAATTTCAAGTAAATACGTTTATTGGTTTTAAAGTTATTGTTGTTATTAACTAAAAGAATTTAATTTTTTTAAATTTTAACACCCTGTATCTCGAAAAGTAAATAAGTTTGACCCCTCATTAACTATATCGTTTTGTTCAATTTTTCGAGAAGTATCTACAGTCAAACGTTGTAAGTGTCATTTGGAAACACCCTGTATGTATGAAATATTAGATATTTAATAGAAAATATTAGATACTTACAATTTTGCCACAGACTGAACAGTAGATTTTTCCCATATTCATAGACAGCTCTTTATAAGGTTTAATCCAAGTTGAAGCACTGGTTGTTTTAGGCATTATAAAATCACAATCTTCCTTTTTGTTACGCACGAGTGTTTACGCTTTAAATATCAAAACAAAAATGATTTACAAATCTGAGCATCAAATTAGAAATGTTTAGGTACCTAATTCAATAAACTGGGAGATTTTGGAAAATCCCTAAATTGGGAACAAAACTATTAGCCGTTTACCTGCTGTTAAGATACAATCAATTGTAGATAGATTTGGGGATTAGATCATAAAATGCAAATGAGCGAACCCTTAGCGATTATCCAATAACTGAATGCCTCAGTGACCGAGACTTTCTAAGAATGTTGAGGGCTACTTAAATTGATCTTCTTTGAAATTGTAAATGTTTTGTACCTGTAGAGATTACGTACTTAGATCATTTCTTGATTAAAATGACTACAAAATTTTATACAAGAATTGAAATAAATTGGTATGTTTAAAAATTTTCAAATACAGTATAAAAATCTGAACTTTTATGCACTTTATGCAAACTTTTATACAAATATGCCAAAATATGAAATATTTGCATAAAATATGCACAATATGCAAAATATGCAGTATGCATATTTGCCGAAGTCTACCTATCAGGTTGCATCACACAACGTTGTTGAAATAACTATTTGATCATCAATGTTATCTGGATGTTTGAAGTAAACAAATTTCTGTTTCCAAAGACAACTTAATATTATTTTGTTTTGATAATATTAAAGCCAATAAATTTTGTTCCAAAACTATTAGGAAATATTTTACATGACTCATTGTACAAGACTAGCTAACCATAATTGCTTTGCCGAATCTATGAGCTTCAAAAAAATCTCAAAATTCTATGTAATGAGTAGTCATCATGACGTCTTTCTTATCTCATACACTCAAAATACTGTTAACCTGTTAATTATTTTTTAGAACACTTGTACCATTACCAAATTTGACTTCAACATTGCAAAGAGTAGTTTTTTCAAAAGTTAACGGCGATCCCGAAAGATAAAGTGGTGACTTAGCGATAGTAACAATGACCCATATGAACGAAGTAAGAATTTGGGAAGATCTCTCACTCGGCGATATTTACATTTTAGACTACAGTGAAGTAAATCTAAGCTATGTAAAAAAGGCTACACCGCAATTCTTTAAAAAATTGGATTTTATCTGCGAGGTAATTTTACATACTAAAATTTAAATATAAATTTATAAAACAAGAAATATGGTGAATTTGACTGGCATATTAAGTAAGGTCATAGATATGGTTTTTATTTTAGGAAGTCTGGAATAATCAAATTAAGGAACTTCACATTATTAATGCATCTAGTGCAGCTGAAGTCATAATCGCATTGCTAAGAAAATACCTGTATAGAAGATTAAGGGACAAAGTAAGTAGATAGTGGGTTTATTTAAGGTAATAACGTGCATATTTTATTGTTTAATATTTATGTACAAGTAAGAATTATTTTTTTTTATTTAACATATAACCCACATCAACCACGCAGGGTTATTAGTGGAGTAACATACACAAGAATTCATTTTATTTACATTAAATAGATGTATATAAACGTAAATATTTTAAATACTTTAATACTTGGTCAGTGTTTATGGTTAATGCGGTTTTGATGTCATCAGAGATTCCATATTTTCTTCTTGCTTCTTCGTGGTACTGGCAGTCAATCAGAATATGCTTCACCGTTAATGGGAGAGAACAGTTTCTGCAGGTTGGAGAAGATTCTTTGTTGATTAAGAATTTATGGGTCAGTGCAGTGTGTCCAATTCTTAGTCGGTTAATTATTACTTGGTCCCTTCTATTGGATGGATTATTCAAGATGGTCTTCACAAGGGGATAAATCTCATATAGTTTGGTTCCTGAATCTTTCCAGTAGTCTTGCCATATATTCATACAGTGGTCTTTAATTAGGATTTTGAGATCGGAGTATGGGTAATTTCTTGATTTGATTGTGTATTGTGAGTGTATTCGACTTGTGTTTGCTAGGCTATCCACTTTCTCATTTCCAGCTATTCCTACATGCGACGGTACCCAGATAAATGCTACCTCTTTTCAAGTAAGAATTATTATTGTTATGTTATCAAGATTATTAAGAGACCCCGAATCGAATGTTGATTGGCCAGTTAAATGTAAAAAAAAGCCGACAAAAAGTAATGTTATCAAAAAACAAAAGGTATCGGGAAAAGCTTATGTTAACCATAAGAGCGTTGAAATGCCTGCCAGAGTTATCGCCATCGGCGTAGCTAGCCTTAGTTTTCAAGGGGAGCCTGGCCCCCAGTGTATGGTTGATTAAAAATTTAATTTTTTTTATTTGCCGTGCAATGAAAAAATAAATAGAAGAAATGCGTTATAATAGTATACTAGTTTTATTTTTTTTAATATACCTAATACATAATATAATATATACACTGCGATAAATATTTATAAAAACAAAATATTAACAAAATATTACTTACAAGAGAAACTTCCTACTCTGTTCACTAAAAGAATTTACAACACTCTCTAAGTCTATGTCTACATCTTTTTCTATATACAACAAAGCCAAATCTGAATGTCTATCTTGAGTCATTGTCGTTCTTAACCAGTTAAAAATCCGCCTCATGGCAGAAAAAGACCTCTCGCACGTTGCGCTTGAAATAGGCAAAATAATCGATACTTTAAAAAGTTGGTAGAGGTTGGGATATGTTTTTTCTGAATCAGTTAAGTTTTTTTTTATATATTTATACAGCTCAGAACACTAACGCGTCGAGAAGCGGGGAGTGATTCCGACCAAATGCCAAATTCACCAAAACCAAATGCCGGATTCACTCCCCGCCTCTCGACGCGTTAGTGTTCTGAGCTGTTGGACGTGAATCCCTGTCCTGGCATTTGGTTTTCACCTCTGGCTGCGTTAAGTAGTTGAGTTACTGTGACCAAATGCCCATCTTGGTAGTTAGTATTCGCCTCTGGTTGCTTTGAGTAACTGAGTTACCGTTGCTAACTACCCATCTTCCTGTCTTTTGATTTCTTTTTCTTTGTTCTCCTGAAGAAGCTACATACAATTGTAGCGAAACGTCGAGATGAACCCACTTTTGGGTCACTCACAAATGACACGGTCCAAACCCGGAAGACGAATAAACTATAAAATTATAATAATTGCCAAAAATAAAGCCTCTGTTTACAAAAGCAAAACTATTTGCTATTTACAATATCATTCCTTACCTTTCTAACTAAAAATTCACTTTCTTTTAGGTGTTTGTTCATGAGTCTTTAACTGATTTGTACAAAGTTGTGCCTAGGGAAATATTACCAAAGGAATACGGTGGTGATGAAAAGTCGTTAAATGATTTAAAAGGTACAGAAAAGGAATTTTGTTTAAAAACTATATTTAACTTTGGTTTTTTAGATTCATGGTATAAAACTCTTCAAAAACACCGCTCTAGATTTGAAAAATTAGAAAATATGAAGGTTCAAGAAAATCGACGTCCTTCTGCTTGTAAAAATTGCGATATTTTAGGATACTACGGTAATTATATGCAAATTGATGTTAACTAAACAAATTATTTGGTTTTATGTGTTACCTGTTTATAATTAATACCTATATTCTTATATTTCTGATACCGTGTTAAATGTTTTCATTAATTTAATTTAATTTTAAAATTTAGTTTAATTTAGAATAAGGTATGGTAAGGTAAATATATTTTATTTTAACCAAATTTTTATTGCGTATTTTGGTAATTTTGAGGGAGGCGCCCTTGAAACATTTGACGTTACTAAAATTTATGATGATAAATCAGAATAGATTCGTCAGTGGTGGAAGGTATAATGAATGGTTTGACTCTGTATATCATGAGTCTTTTTCGCCATCATTGTCTGTCCTAAGGTAGAATAAATCAATACAAAATAATTGCTTAAAGAACTAATAATTGCTAAAAGTTCTTGGGTATGGACGGTAAGCACAGAATAGGTAAGATTTGTTTTGCTTGAATTTAATTTGTTAAGAAAATTTTTATTTTATATTTATTTATGTACAATAAATATTATTAGTTAATATGTTGTTTTATTTGTCCTAGCAAAACCCATTTTCCGATTTACTTTTAAGATAAAACATTGTCTTACCTGTGAGACCAAGCTAAACGAGGCATTAAGGTATGTTTATACTAGAGATTTATATCATTATAGATATCTCAGGTGTCGAGAAATAAATTTCCTTGCAAGTTTTCACTACGACATAAGTGTCACGCAGTAAAATACCTAATACCTCTAGTTGACAGGAAATTCTGACATAAATTGCTGTTCTGTTTAGACACATAAGAGAATTAAGATCACACTTTTTCTGTCCGTCTACCGTCTCATCATCATCATCAATCAGCCAATCGCGTCCACTGCTGGACATAGGCCTCCCTCAGTTCTTTCCAGTGTTCTCTACACTGGGCCGCTTGTAGCCAGTTTCCCGCTACACGTTTAATGTCACCGGTCCATCTAGTCGGTGGTTGTCCTAGGCTTCTTTTATAATTTCTGGGCCTCCATTCCATAATACGTCTTGTCCATCTTGTCTTGTCCATCCACCGTCCATCTTGTGTTCTGGCTAAGTGCCCTGCCCAGTTCCACTTAAGCGTCGTGGTTCTTTCGATGACGTCTTGAACTCCTGATCTTCGCCTGATTTGTTGGTTTGTTATGTGGTCTCGAAGGCTCACGTTCAGCATTGCACGTTCCATGGCTCGTTGTGTAACTCTGAGTTTATTCACAGATTTTTGCGTGAGTGTTAAAGTCTCTGCTCCATAAGTTTGTACAGGCAAAACACATTGGTTATAAACCTTTCGCTTGAGACACATGGGAATTGATTTAAAAAGTTCAATTCCCATGTCTACCGTCTACTTTCAGTTAAAATTTTACCATGGCTTGTAGAAAACGTCAGGCTGCTGCAATAATAATTTTATTATTGGACGATAAAAACAAAGAAGAAAAAAGAAAGTGTGGATGAAGAATTAGTTATTAAGAAGAAGTACTGCAGGGGCTTACACTCGGATAATTAATGAGCTAAAAGTTGAAAATTCAATACAATCACAAAATTTCGAATGTCGTCAACAAATATCGATAATTTAAAAATTTGGTGGGGTCATTGATCCAAAAAAATGACACCAAAATGAGAGAAGCAATTTCAGTTAATGAAAGGGTGCTTGTCACTTTAAGATATTGAGCCACAGATATAAAAGTTTTATTTTTCTGTGATAGCAGAAGTAAAAACACAATATATTTTAGGTGACAGCTACATTAGTGTGAGCTATCTATTTCGCAAATCAAAGTTTGCAATATCGGGTATAGTTTATGAAGTGTGTCAAGCCATTGCCATTGGCTCAAAGGATTATTTAATGGTAAGTGATTTTAAATTAAAGAAACCTTTATTAAACTAAATGGATTCTACATTAATTGCTTACTAGAATCAATTATTATTGATGTAATAAACTAAAGATCAGTATACTCATTTGGCAAAGTATACACGGAGCTCTGAATTAAATTGGACGAAGGATTGTAGTCAACAGTATTTGAAAATTAAACCAAGGAACTCATATCTTCATCCTCCTCTGCAATTTCCAAAGCGAGTTTCCGAATCCCTCTCTTTAATTTTCTTTCCAAAAAATTGTGAAGCAATTCCCTACGTTCACCAGCAATAAACAAACCGAAGATATCATACTCATCATTCATTTGAAAGTGCGCTTCGTGCTTTCGCAAGTAATTCTTCCTTATCGTCTATCTTCGCTTTTTTTTTACCGGCTGACTGGTTTTTTGGAATTTTTCTTTAATGGAGTCAGAAGTGCTTTCTTCATTTATATTCTCCAGATGCTGAAAGAGCCTTTTCTCCTTCATCACATTGTTCCTAAAAATACGAATAAAGTTTGCATTATAATAATTAAATTTACCCTAAAAATAATTGTTTTTTAATGCTATTCTATTTCAGATAGCAACAACAAATGAATAATGGTTAAAGATAAGTTGTGATTTAAAAAAAGTGGAATTTTCCACACTGTAGAGCTGCATTAGACGGTAAACACGCCACCATAAAAATTCAGGGTGTTATTTTTTTAATTACAAAGAGTTTCACAGCGTGGTCCTTTTGGCATTGGTAGACTACAAATTTTTCATCATCATATAACGGGGGTCCTACGACGATTGCCGCTTACCGCATTTCAGCCTCTATCTTTTCCTATCTCTCCAATCTCCCTCTTCTAAGCCTCTAGATTACATTGTTTTTGTAATTTCTCTTCTCCAGGAATTTGGTGGTCTTCCCCTTTTCCTTCTTTCTGGCGGAACATACATTAAGGCTTTCTTTGGCCACCGCTCCTCCTCCATTCTCATCACGTGACCATACCATTGTAATTGCCTTCCTTGTATTCTATCTGAAAGAGTATCTCTAATTTCTGTACGGTTTCGTATTTCCTCAGTCCTGATTCTTTCCATTCTCGATACTCGACATGACCTTCTAAGATAATCCATTTCCACAACTTCTACTTTATCTCGTTCATTCTTTGTCATCGTCCAACATTCGGCACCATATGTGGTAATCGGTTCTACAATTGCTCTGTATACACGAAGTTTGGTATGCATCTTTATTTTATTAGACCACAGTAATAAATTCAGTATTCGGATGCATTTTTCCCTTGGGTTATTCGGTTTTGTACATCTATCTTAACTCTGCCATCTGCTGATATGATGCTACCTAGATATTTATACGGATTGCAACCTTTTATGCCTGCGTTTTCAAGCCTCAGATCTGTGGTATTTCCTCCAATTTTTAAATATTCTGTTTTGCATACTATTTACAGTAAGCCCCCATTTGGCATATTCCTCAAATAATTTTCGATTGATATAATTTATATCTTCCTCATCGGTTGCAACCACCACCTGATCATCTGTAAACAACAATGTATACAGAGTTTCTTGTCCCACTTCGATGCCCATAAATCTACATTTATTTCTCCAATTCCTCAATGCTTCTTGGTCGTATATTTTAAAGAGTGTCGGTGACAAACAGCATCCTTGCTTTAGGCCTTTAGTGACTTTAAATTCATTTGAAGTTCTGGTTCCAATTTTTACACAACTAACTGCATTTTCGTACAATTTATATATCGCTTGGATATACGTCGAATCCAATCCGGACCTTTCGAGGACCTCAAACATTTTCTTTAACGGGACACTATCATATGCTTTCTCAAGGTCTATAAATACCAAATGGGTCTCTCTACTTCTTTCGACACGCTTTTCAATTATTTGTCGTAGGATAAATATATTATCAAGGCCGGATCTCCCGGTACGAAAACCGCTTTGTTCTTCAATATCTTGTATCTGTCTTTCAACCCTCTTCTACAAATTTTTACTTGTCGATATTGGATGCAATGGACATATTTCCGATAGGTGCGTTTTTGCTGTATGTACGTACATAATCTTTTGATGACAAAAAAATCATCAAGAAAATTTTATTCAACTAAACTAGTTTTTATAAACAATAAATTTTTGAAATAAGGCCATTTTGTTTCATAATTGTCATCATTTCCTTGTCCCGATTTTTTAGAATTAATTTTCTTTAATTTCGTATTCAATTGGTTCAGGAGGTTATGCATTTTTTTAGTAATTTCTTCCACACTGGTCTTGAATTTTTCACCTAATTTTTTAAAGGCATCGGATTTTATTATTTTATTTTTATATTCATTGGAAAGTATATTCCACAGACAAAGGAGTTGTTCATAGCAAGCAATTAAATCGGTCACTTCTGCCCGTGTCCATTGTTTTTATTATCGGACATTTTACCTATTGTAAACACTCTACAACGTAGCACTAAGTACCCTGAGAGACTACTAAAAAGTAGACCGCCAGCCAACTCCTGCGAGATCTATCAGAAACTACTTAAGACTTGTCTCAGCATTTATATTTTGTCTCGATCATTTTCTCTCAGCTATTTGAATAAATCTCGGCTAGTTTCTATCACCACTGTTTACATTTCATATACTTTATTTCAGAGAGAAATGTAAGGAATAAAATCTCTAATATAAACGTACCTTTACAATTGGTTACCAAAGAAAGTTGCGAGTTTTATTATTTTACATTGACTCTCAACTTTTGGAGGTAGTTATATTGTTTCCCATTGCCACCCACTATTTCTGATAAGTCGTTTACTGGTTATACATTGGTGCTAAATGCTAATGCTAATGCTAATATTAAACGGGACTAGACTAAAAACGAGACTAAAAATGAACTAGTTAAAAAAGAAACATCCAAAATATCATTAGTTGTCAATAAACTCAAGGATAGCAATAAAGAAGCAGCATATAAATAAATATAAGCTGATTCTATGACAGTTATGTCAGTTGTAGGACAAAGGTACTTCTTTCGAGCAGAAAAGATATGTTGCCTTCATGTTAAATCAAAATATAACATTGACCTAGTGTCATTATAATATTCAAATTACTGATGAGTTCTATCAAAGAATTCCACTTATATCAAATACAATGGTTTCCACATTTAATTACGAAGCTAGTTTTAACTACTTTAGGTGTTTTTAACTGATGATAATCCCACTGGACCAAAAACTTTTTGAAGATTTGTACACATTTTGGATAAATTTTAAATAAATTATATTAATAAAATATACCATTATATTAATTTCCTGTAGTTATAATAATAATATTATCGTATAGAGATACAACGTTAGTAATAACCGAAAATTGTTTTATTAATAGTTTAATAGTTTTATAGAAAACTCAATTTCACATAAGAAAATGAAAATAAATCATACCCAAGCTTAGAAGAAATTTATGAGAAAATCGGGAAACATTTTTGGGAAAATCGACTTTCAACGTCAGCTACTCATAACACCAAAACGCGATAGATTGAAGACACGATACACAACTGTCAATATTACAATAATATTTCTTACGAACCCTTTACCACTGAAGGAGTCTTAAATAATATCAGAGTTCAAAACTTCTGGCTAAAGAAGTTTTCACCGTCATTTCTTACTCAGAGAACGACTTATCTAATACCGAAGGATCAAAATAACACCCAAGGTCCAGCCAAGTACCGCCGAATTACTTGTCTTAAAACTTTATACAAATTGGTCACGTCTTGTGTACCCGGCGTATCCACCAGCACTGTGCTCTAAACAACATTATAGAGCCTTAAGAGAAAATATCCAGCTTTCTATTTATCTAGATCTAGATTTCTAGCTAAGGGGATAAGGGTTTTATGAGCTGAAAAGATCAACTTATAATTGACTCATATCTTCTTCTTTTGGTGCCCATTCGTTTCGAATATTGGCCATCATTCTAGCTATAATTATTTTATAAACTGATGCTTTACATAGATTTGTTGTTGTTGTGGAAAACCATTTCCTCAGGTTTTTTAACCATGGTATTCTTTTTCTCCTAATTCTTCATTTTCCGAATACCTTGCCTTCAAGGATTATTTTCAGTAATCTGTATTTAGTGCTGTTTAAAGTCAAACCGATACTCGACTCAAGCAAGGCGAAAAAATAGGCACGGTTCGGACATCTAAACCGGATGGACAATAATAGACAAGTAAAAAGAATGTGGGACGCCAAACTAATAGGGAAGAACAGAAGAGGAAGACCCATTAAAGAATGGAACAGTGACATAAAGAATTGTATTATAAACGGCCCAACATCGAAAGGTACAAATGGGTCTACTGATTAAGTAAGTAAGTAAGTTCTAACCAGGCATACACAAAGGAACCTTTTACTACCTTCATTAACTACAAGAAGGCCTTTGATTGAGTGCCGCATGAATGAGTCATACATACCTTTTTAAAGCATATAATGACGGAAGGAAAGACTAAAATTTATCTTCAAATACCTGGTGAAAACAATAACAATATCGAAACTGAAGATATTCAAATTACTTGGGGCTTTTTTCAAGGAGACAAGGAGAGAAATAACACAACAGATGTATAACTTCAAAATGCCACCCTGTACTATTCATAAAAAATCGTACATAATATAGTTCATTTATATCAGGTTGTAAGAACCTTTTAAAAATATAAAAATATACATATAAAGGCTTTCCGTTAAAAATAAAGATTATTGACCGCGCTAGACTTGCGTGAATCACCCTGTACATTTAAATTTATGTTTTAAAAACGCATATTTAGATTCAAGTTGATTTAAGTTGATGAGTCCTGGCGTTTTTTATTATTTTTAAAATAAAGTCACTACCAATTTTATTTCATAAATGGTTTCCACACTGTATATCCATTTTTAGACAATTCGTAATTTTATATTCTTTTATCTGCTATTTATTTTAAGTAATTTTTTAGGTTTGTTTATTTCTAATTTTTTCTATATTTTGAAAATTATGTAAGTTTAATAAATTTTAATAACGACGATAGCCTTGAATTTTGAAGTATTTAAAGATTTGGTTACAAAAATCGGAACCTGTCTTACTAGCCATCTTCTGCAATTGAATTAAAAAATGTATTTTAACACAGATTTTCAAAAGATTTTTAATCATTTTGGGAAAAGCAAAGAAAATGTTGCCCATGACGTCGGGGTTATCAGAGCTTGGCTTCAGTCCCAAGTCCACCTGCCTGAAATATCCGGTAATTGATTTTATTTTTACTTAAATAGAAATTTCTAATTATTTTAATATTTATAAGGTTTATATTCCTTTATTATTTATCACACGCATCTCAAATTTTTTGAAATTCGTTCAATAATTTTGGTTTTAATAATAACCATTATTTTAACGACTTTTGGCAAGTTAACTTCAAGCATCAGCGAGAAGCACTATTACCTGACTTGACAATGGCAAGTGCGACCTTGCCGACACGTCGTTAAAATAATGGTTTACATATATATATATATATATATATATATATATATATATATATATATATATATATATATATATATAAGGAGTTTATTACAGCTGCCGCCGTTTCTCGCAACCTAACTTCCAACGCTTGCGATCGTTCCAGTGATCTACTTGTAGACCCCTATCTTCCATTGCACCTTTTACTTCTTGTCTCCACGATCTTCTTGGTCATCCCTTTTTTCTGCGGTTGGTGGGGATCCACTGTAACATTCTCTTTGGCCATCGTTGATCGGCCATACTATTTCAGCCTTTTGCATTCTATAATTTCCAAGATGTCAATGTCTATGCCCATACGCTCTCTGATTTCAGTATTCCTTACTCTATCTCTTCTAGTGAGTTAGCAACATCTTCTCCAATAATTCATTTCCATAGCTTTTATTTTGGATGCGTCATTTTTATTTATTACCCAAAGCTCTGAATCATATGTAGCAATGCTTTCTATGATACTTTTGTATATCCTTTGTATATACATCCTTTTGTATATCCTAATTTTTGTGTTTCGGGTGATGTGGTTATTCCAAAGTATACTATTCAGTCGACGTATTGTTGAATTTCCTTGACCAATTCTATATAGTAGCTATTTCTTTTGTATTCCGACCATTGTTTGTAATGTTTACACCAAGATATTTATAGCTATCAGTATTTTGAATTTGTTTGCTTCCTAATTCTAAGTGCTTTCCTCACCTCCCACTACTACGTACTCTGTTTTTGATGGATTAATTGATAAGCCCCACTTAGTATATTCTTCATCTATTTTTCGTAAAATGTAGTAGATATCATCTTGACCTTTTGCAACTATTACTTGATCATCAGCAAAATGCAAGCTGTACAGTGTATGGTCTCCAATTTTAACACCCATAGGTTCACATTTTCTTTTCCAAATATCCAAAACCCCCTCCAAATAAATCTTAAAGAGTGTAGGTGCAGTGCAGCAGCCTTGGTGAAGTCCTTTGGTCACTTTTATCTTTTTTGTCACTTTTTGTCCAATCTTTATTTCACTCATTATATCATGGTACAACTCCCTTACAGCATTAATGTAAATCGGTGGAATATTCCTGTCTTCTAGCACCTGCCATAGCTTGGCTAATGGGACACTGTCATACGCTTTTTGAAGATCAATAAATACCATGCGTGTCTCCATATTATGTTCCAAACGCTTTTCTATTGTTTGTTTTAGGCAGAACACATTGTCTATACAAGAACGACCAGTACGAAAGCCACTCTGATCTTAAGCGTCTTCCCAACAGTCTTCAATCCGGCTTTTAATTATCTTCCCGTAGACTCTACAGATTGAGTTAGTTTCACTAAGCCCTCGGTAGTTCTTACAATCTTTTCTGTCACCTTTATTTTTGTATAGATTGCTGATATATGCAGTTTTCCATTCTGGAGGTAGCTCTTCTCCTCTCAAGAATAAATTAAAAGTATAAGCCGATAGCTGAAATAGTTTGTCAGGGCCATATTTAATTAGTTCAATGGGTACTCCCCCCGGTCCTGGAGCCTTTCCATTTTTCATAGCATTGGCGTGTTTTTTAATTTCTTCTGGTGTTATTTCAGTCTCTTCGCGGTAGGAAATATCATATTTTTGGTAGACAATATCTTTGAATTTTGTTCGATCTTCTGTCAGCATTTGTTTATAATATTCGACCCATAATTCTGGGGCTATTAGAGTTAACCTACTGCATTTTTTCTATCTGTTCTACTACCTCTAATTGTTTTCCAGGCTTCTTTACTTCTTGCTGTACCCATAAAATTTTCTACGTTATCGCAGCCTTTATTCCACATCTCATTTTTGGCTTTACTTACCTCTTTTTTTACTTCTTTGTTTAATGGTTTTTATTAAAACCAAAATTATTCAACCCAGAGTCAAACCCGGAAAATTACAGAAAGCACATTGAGAAGCTTTTTGACCATCAGTACACCACCAGAAATATTACTAAAAATATTACCAAAAATATTACGAAATTCTAAGAAATAATAAAAGTTTTATTTTACAGCTGATACCATGATTACCTTTTTTCTGGTTTATAACAATTTTAGTATAGAGAAAACAAAACAATCCCTGGATATGTACTATTCGGTAAAAACAATTATACCAGATATTTACCAAAACACTCTTCCTTTTTCTTCAACTGTAAAAAGTGTATATGAAGAACTGTAAGTACAGCCTTTATTCTTAAGAAAATTAGAAGATCACAATTATTTAGCGGTTAGACCTAGAGAGCGGACTTTATAAAAAATACAAATTGTTGCATGTTTTCTAAATTTTGTTTGCGTTATTTATTTTTTTGTTTATATATTTTCCTTCTACAATCTAGTTTTGTACGCAAATTATTGAGCAATTCAGTAAAACATCTTATAAACTACAATAGTCAGTGCCAGATGCTGTTTTTATTAGATAAACAAAGTAAAAGTCGTCGGTATCAAGGCAAAAACCTTGTGTTCATTCGGAAAACCGTTTTCATGAGTTTTTTTCCATAATCACTTTCATAAGATACCCCATAATAAGGTTCAAGAGGTCGTCCAGACAAAAAATTGTTCAAATTCTTTTAAACAATATTTTTTTTAATTTTGTAGATGATCCTGAACAAAATATGTCTCGTATAGTTTTTCTGTAGACTTGATTCTTTTCGAGTTATCTTATTTCTTTCTCGGAAAGGAGTGATATTTTCATATTTCTTGTATTCACCCCTTTCACATTTTCTGGCCCCTAGCTGGTTCTTTCATGTGTTGAAATGATTTTCATTTTTCTGTGCCTATTTTCAGTGATTGTTCCCTTCCCATATTTGGTCTTCCCTTTCTTCTTTTCTCGTATCTCTTGGATTCTATTACTCTTCTTACTAGTCTGCTATGATCCATCCTAATAATGTATCGGAACCCTTTTAATTTTCTTCGTTTGATTTTAGATCCTATCCTGTAGTAGGAATCGCTGCTTAAATTCGTTTCTTACGTAATTATTTCTGGTATGATCCAATTTTTGTGACACCAGCTATTTTTCTTAGTCGTTTCATTTCCACTGTGTTCAGCGCGCTGTCTTTTTTGGTGTTATTGACCCATATCTCGCTTACATACAACATTGTATTATTACTGCATTAAACATCTTGAGCTTAACTTCTATTTCTATTTCTTTTTTACAAAAATCGTGTTGTTCAGTCCATAGTAAATTTTGCTTGCTTTTTTCACTCTGTTTGATATCACCTGATTGATTGGTCTTCTTCTTTCCCTATCCACTTTCCTTTTACCATTTTAAGATCGATGTCGTCCACTTCACCCGACTTAATTCTTGATAACCTCTCCTCCAGCTCTTCCTTGTTTCCTTATTTATTTCTTCCCAGTTTCCCCCCAATTTTTCTCCTTTGTAGTCTTTGGTTCTTCGTTCGTTGGGTTTCCTCGTATTCATTAAATTTTTGTGTAAAGTATTGTCTCCAAATATCTTTTATATCTGTTTTTATTGATATATTGATATAGATGATGTTTGTTAATTGATTTTAACAATAATTTGTGATTAAACGTTCATATAAAGTGGTGTATATAAAGAAACTGTCATACCCCTAATCATTTTACTTAACTATTTAACTATTTTTCAGAACATTTGTACCACTGCCAAATTTGACCCCAAATCTACAGAATGTCGTCTTTGCAAGACTTAATGGCGATCCAGAAAAATTAGTTGGTGAACTGTCAGTAGTAATAATGACACATATAAACGAAGTTAAAATTTGGGAAGGTCTATCATTGGGCGATATTTATATATTCGACTTTTCTAACGTAAAACTTGGCCATGCAAAAAAAGCAAGTCTCCAATTTTTCAAAAAACTAGATTTTATCTGCGAGGTAAACTTTATTTATAAATTATGTCAATCTTCAGAATTTAAGAATTTAAATACAGGGTATGGCATTAGTGCGAGAAAGTTCATTTACTCATTTATCGTATTTATATATAATAATAAAATTAGGTAAAAGGTGCAGATTAGATAGTATTATTCGCCATAGCCAATTCCGACAGGGGGCGCTGAAGATTTTAAAGATAGACGATAACTTCGAGAAAACAAATCATTTTGTCATTTAATCTCTAAGGTATAAAACGTTTAATATAAGTCATTTACGCATGTGTTTTGCCAAAGTAAAAGTACGTTGTTCAAAGTTTGTTTGTTTGTGATTAGAGTTTATATATAAGGTAATCGACTCCCAAACCTGAATAAAAATAAAATTAAATGTTTGTTTTTCTACAGTATGTCTGAAACACGGGAAGTAAAATTTACATTATCTTAATTATTTATATGGTTGCAAGATCGGCAGAGATCTTTAGTTGAGGGTGAGGCAGTTTTTGGAGCTGGCCACGTTAAGTATATTTTGTAAATTACGCCTTACGTTT
Organism: Diabrotica balteata; assembly: GCA_918026665.1. Lineage (NCBI taxonomy): Eukaryota > Metazoa > Arthropoda > Insecta > Coleoptera > Chrysomelidae > Diabrotica > Diabrotica balteata. Next base: position 4,499,728 of record OU898279.1, on the reverse strand, counting down.
TCTACTAATAACTTCATGGGACCGTTGGAGCAATTTAGCTGATGGAACAGGATTTTTCTTCAGTCTTCTTAATTTAGTTTCAGTTGTTACTATAAAGTAAATTAAGTATAATTATATTAAAATATAAATAATATTTTAATCAACACTTGGAAAGTAATCGTTCTCAGTAAAATGTAAACTGCACACAAACACGTACTTAGTTATATGTTTGCCAATTCACAAAACGCATTGCCAAACTTTTTTCATATTCTCGTCCAGCGAAAACTTGTATGTATGGAATTTTTTTTTGTGAATTATAATAGGATGAACATTGAGGAACACTGCAATAGTTTTTTGAAGTCGAAGTCATTGTTAATTACAATATAAACCGGTCGCTAATATGTATACAAAATAATGACAATTTCAATGTTTTCTCGAAGTGGACGCTTTTAAAATCTACCACCAGGCGTCGCCTACTTTGCGGTTCCTCGCCAATAGAAGTACTGTACACGCCACCATCTATTTTAAGTTTAATTCGTGCATTTTTTCCAATGCACCAACGCAGCTGTCTAAGTAGATGAAGATGTGTGTATAATAGGCGAAGATTAAAAGAAGAGTCACTAAAAGAATCTCAAGGTGAAAGCACTTAAAAATAAGAGAATCGATGCCGGCGGATAGCGAGCGGAACAATACTTATTGTGTTAATTCAAGTAAAGTTTTTCACACAGAGTTGGACTATTTACCAGCGGCACATTCGAAGTGGCAATCAAGTTACATTTAAGTACTCTAAGAATATTTCAAAATTGTATTTATACAGGGCTTATCAATAGGGTGGAATAATTTTTTTTCAATAAAATACCCTGTACATTTTTACATTTTTGAACTCTTAGTTTAAAGTCCCAAAAAGTAAAAATATATAAAGTGTTCCATGAAAAAAGATAAGATTGTTTAACTTTGTCAATATGGGTGACCCTGTATATTTGAAAATATTTTCAGAGTAATGCCCTATCTATTTTCTAACTTTTACTCAAAAATTTTTTCTTATCTCTTACGACAAATAAGTAGTTGGACTTCCTCGCACTAATGCTGCACTTCGTATAATTTAGAAAATACTAATACATTTACTTATATTAAAAGAAAAAGTACATTATATATATTTTTAGGAAATCTGGAATAATCAAATTAAGGAAATGCACGTTATCAATGCTTCTAGTACGTCTGAAGCCTTAATAGCATTAATGAGAAAATTTATATATAAAGATTTAAAAGAAAAAGTAAGTATTAAAATTGATGACCAGCCAGATATTGTCTAAAAATTTGTTTTGATGTGTTCCTGTAAATGTCACAGCCTTCAACGTTTCTAGTCTCTTCTTCTTCAGTGCCTTATCCGGTCCGGATGTTGGCGATCATCAAGGCTATCATGGTTTTGTTGACTGCTCTGCGAAACAGCTCCACTGAGGTCATCCCAAGTCATCATTCTAGTCTGTACTCATCTTCAACAATGAGTTTTAATAATTCGATGGGCACATCATCTGGTCCAGTAGCTTTGGTCTCTTTTGTGTTTTTGATAGCATATATGTCTTCGTCCCATAATATTGATGGTCTGATATCATTTGTGGTTTTTAATGATAGTTCTTCTTTTGATGTTATTGGTCCTGTGACACAATTTTCTCTTCACATCAGTAATAATATCTCCTTTATCATTTTTAAGCATATTTTTTATTGTGCTTTTTCTAGAACCTGTCTTTTTTTTGATTTTTTGTGTAAATTAAAGCTATCATCGTTTTTATGCAGATCTTCTATTTCCTTGAATCTGTCGGAGAGCCACCTCTCTTATGCCTCTCGAATTTTCTTCGTGATTTCATAAGTTCAAGAATTTCTATTGTCATCGTTTGAGGGTTTGTTTTTCCACACGAGGGCATGTTAAATTTTTCCATATTTTTGGTCAATAGTTAGAGTTTCTGCATTATCTTCTTTGAGAATATGTCCGCTCCTGGGTAAGTTTTGAAAGATATTATAGAATTTCTAGATATTCTGTTGACGGTAATATAATCTATTTGGTCTCTGACTATTTAGTAGGTATTTGCAGTGTAAGGTATTTGCAATTGTAAGTAACTCATTGATACAGAATTCAACAAGCCTATCGCCACGTTTGTTCCTTTTCCTGAGTCCATATCGCCCCACACAATTCTAATCTTCTACTTCCTCCCATTTAGCGTTAAAATCTCCCATTATAGTATTTTAGATTTATGCTTAATATCGCACTTTATTCAGAAAGTAATAGACAGTTTAGCTTTCGTAACGATTTCGATAGTTTAGTTGTATACTTTCACAACTCTTGTCCAATACCACGGATGCGCAACAGATAAGTAGAGGAGTGAGACAGGGCTATGTACTTTCACCATTACTATTTAATATATATTCCGAAAAGTTATTTACGCAAGCACTTGAAAACTGTACAGAAGGGATCAAGATAAATGGTGAAAATATAAATAATATCCATTATGCTAACGATACAGTCCTTCTCGCTGAAAGTGAAACAGACCTGCAGACGTTACTAAATACAATTTGTGATGGGGGAACAGTTTGATTTAACAATAAACATAAAGAAAACAAAAACCATGGTTATCAGTAAGAGGGGCAAAGTCATTACAAGGATCCAGATAAAAAATGAAGATATTGAGCAAGTGGACGAAATGAAATATTTAGGAGTCTGGATTACGGAAGATCTAAATCCGAAATCAGAAATTCGCTCAAGAATAGAGCAAGAGCAATAGAGTTTCCAAGGCCTCAATCTGCAAATCCAATATCGGATGGTAAAATCTACTCCTCTATCTTCTTTATTTTGTCGAAGCCTGGACTAATAATGTTAACTTAATAAGAAAACTGGAAGCTTTTCAGATGTGACTTTTTAGGAGAATTTTGAAGATACCATGTACCGATCATATTACGAACGAAATGGTGTAGCACAGAATGGGAAGAGACATAGAACTTTTGACCACTATTAAAAGGCAAAAAACAGAATATTTGGGGCACATACTTAGAGATGATAAGTACGAATTATTGCAGCTGATTATGAAGGGTAAAATCGAAGGAAAAAGGGGTCATGATAGACAAGAAATATTCTGGCTGAAAAACATTCACGACTGGACTGGGTTAAACACACAGACGCTCTTAGAAAAGCAGAAAATAGAGACGAATTTGCAATGGTTATAGCAAACCTTTATTAGTGGGACGGCACTAGAAGAAGAAGATTATCATATTTATATCATATATTACAGTCAAAAGTCCGAATAGCTATGATGATTGCTGACCTTTTAGTCAGCTCCAAGACATTGACAATTCGTTTATAGATGTTCTTTGTTTGTAGTGTCTTCATCCTTGTCTGAGTCTTGAGTGGGTGCATATACTTGGATTATATTTATTTTACGTTTTAAATGAGAGTTGAGAGACATCATTAATACTCGATCAGAGTAGAGAACAAAGTTACAAACAGCTTTCTGAGAATTGTCTTTTCGTTGCGTTTTTCGTTGTTCTGCCATAATTCACGATGGTGTGTCTTCCAAGTATCTTTATCTTTTATGTGTGGGTATAGAGTGTTTCTTTTTTGTTTGTTATATTTTATATTTTCATGTATATTTAACAATAGAGAGAAAATAAAAGTGATTGATTTTATTTTTGTTGTTATTTCACAATTCTTTAAACAATTTGTACAAATAATGTGTACCTAGGTACGTACATCGCTCACATTCATAATTTAAAATTTATTTTACTTTAGATATTTGTGCATGAGTCTTTAGCCGATTTGTATAAAGTGGTACCTAGGGAAATATTACCCAAAGAATATGGTGGTAATGAAAAGTCGTTGGATGAATTAAAAGGTAAATTAAAAAGACTCACAGATTCAACAGATTAAATGTCACATTTGTTTTTTTAGATTTGTGGTACGCAACCATTCAGAAACACCGTCCAAGATTTGAAGAATTAGAAAATATGGTAGTTAACGAAGATCGACGCCCAAATCCTTGTAAAAATTGCGATATATTGGGATATTACGGTAACTACATGCGTATCGACGTTAATTAACTATGATAGGTATTTTGTTTTAGATAATATTTATTAAGAATACGTTGACAATATTTAGTCAATGTTTAGAAATTGTAAAGTACTGTTTAATTTAGAATAAGAAAATTTGTAATATAGTATGAAATTGACAATTAAACTATTAGTGTTAATATATTTAATAGTTTTATTATGTTTCTCGTTGACCACTTAAATCAAGTAACTAGTCAAAAAAAGTGATAATTATAAGCTTAAAGAAAAGAAGGCTCTCTACGATAAAAAAACAACAAAAAATGTAATTTAGTAGACAGACAAATAAAAAAAATTAAAGAAGCAAAGAGTATTACTTAAAAGTTCAGTGCAAAGAAGTATAGAGCTAGAAAAAAAAAGGAAAATAAATATGTATAAGAAACTCAAAGAAATCCCTGGAATAAAGAAACTAAAAACAAAATGGGTATAAAAAAGTAGTTTCGAGGTGGTGTTTAAACGTATAACAATTATTATAAATTATTGTACTTCTTCAATGAAATACACAAAACAAGAATACTCCCACAAGACTGGGTAACCTCCTCATGCATACCCCTTTCTAAAGGAAAGAAGACAAGAATATATGAGGACGAAACGATAAGCTTTAAAGTACATTCTCCGCGGTATTAATGAAAATCTTTTTCCTTCGAATATAAGTAGTAGGAAGTTATGTTATAGTTAACCCGTTATTTTGTTTTTACAATGTTTAAGAGTTTTCTCTCAAACCTAATCCTTCTCAATATCTTAAGGTTGGTCACGTATTCTGAATTTAACTTCTTCCGAAAAAAACCCATATCTCAAAGTCTCTTATCCGCATCATACTTGTAATTGTAATACTAGCGGAGTTAAGACTGCTGTAACCCCTGTAACGTCCTCGGTTTAAACTTTAAAGGATGCTTATCTCTGCGAGCGGAGGCAAGGCTTTCTGGCTCAACTAGTCTGAATGGACGTGGTTCATTCGATTACATCGAATCAACTTTAACTTGAGAATATCCGTCAGAAAAAAAATCATAGCATGTAATTCGTCTAAAAAAAGACAAACACATGACATGATGACAGTAAAATTCTCCTGTTAGTGATTCCATAGTAAATTATGAGGGAACAACCAGGAAAAAAACCTCACAATACTATCCCGACATAGTAAGTATTTGTTCGTAAATTTAGTTTACCTTCAATAAACACCAAACTTCTGATTTTATATGTTTTGTTATTTAAAAAAAACATAAATGATGTATCCTCTATATGTTACTGACTTACTAATACTGGTATTTTCTTATTAATAACTTCCTCTTTCAATATTGGTAACCAGATCCTACTACATTCTACCGAGGAATTTGCGACACAATTGGCCTCCAATTTTTTTACCATCCGTTTCTTTTAGGACTACATTTGAATTATTCCATTGAACTCTATGTTCATTATCCCATGCGTTTTTACATATTTGAGATCTATCAAATTCTCTATTTTTAATATAAGATTGATGTTCACTTATTCTAACATTTAATGGCCGTGATGTTTCACCTAAATAAAACTGATCGCATTCACAAGGTATTTTATAAATGCAATTCTTTGTCCTTTCTTGTTCATTGTTAAGTTTGCTTTTGGACAAAATAGATCTCAACGTGTTTGTTGTTTTAAATGTTGTTGAAATGTTGAATTTATTTCCTATCCTTTTAAGTTTTTCTGATAATCCTTTTATGTACGGTATTGTTATTTTCCTCGTATTATTCCTTGTGTATGCTGTAGGATCTCGTTCTAAGTTGTTCTGTTCTATTCGATCGATTGTTGAAAATTCTTATTTACAAACGATAAAGGATAATCATTTTTTAATAAAACAGATGTTAACAAATGTTTCTCCTCCAAGAACGAATTTTCGTTAGAACAAGTAATTTTGGCTCTATCGTATAAGGATTTAATTATTCCCTTTTTTACATTAATATTGTGATTTGATTTGAAATTTAAATATCTATTGGTGTGTGTTGATAATTAATATTTAAATAACTATTAAGGAGGCCAATTGTGTCGCAAATTCATCGGTAGAATGTAGTAGGATCTGGTTACCAATATTGAAAGAGGAAGTTATTAATAAGAAAATACCAGTATTAGTAAGTCAGTAACATATAGAGGATACATCATTTATCTTTTTTAAATAACAAAACATATAAAATCAGAATTTTGGTGTTTATTGAAGGTAAACTAAATGCACGAACAAATACTTACCATGTCGGGATAGTATTGTGAGGTTTTTTTTTCCTGGTTTTTCCCTCATAATTTACTATGGAATGACTAACAGGAGAATTTTACTGTCATTATGTTATGTGTTTGTCTTTTTAAAGGCGAATTACATGCTATGATTTTTTTCTGACGGATATTCTCAAGTTAAAGTTGATATCATGTAATCGAATGAACTATCTTATAAGTAAAGTCGTCCCAGGAGCGCAACTCAACAATATTGGCAATATCATTTTAAAGTCGTCTACTTTAAAATGCATAATGTATGTCTGAATTGTCAATATAAATGAGTCAGATAAAATTAAATTATTAGAAGAATTTTTTACTATGTAACAAAAAACAAAATTTGGTTAATTTACTGTTTGTATTTTGAGAACGATTTCCGAAGTGGAAATTAAAACGTCAATAAACATATTTTTATCTTTAATTGTGGCTTATTCCCAGTTAAATAGTATTTAGTTTAAAATGCCACAAGAAAATAGCTTTAGTACAATACTAAAATTAACAACCAAAGTGATAACAAATAAACTGAATGAAATTATATCACTAGCAGAAGAACATCAAGGTTTTAGGTCGTGAAGATGATGCACCGACACTGTATTTATAGTGAGACAAGTGCCAGAGAAATAATTCGGATACAATAAACTGGTATATTGTAAACCTTTTTGGAGTCATCAAACACATTTGATGGACTCAAATTAAAGGACGTTATCCACATACTATACGCAACATAGATACCTCAAAAAATAATCAAAACGATTAAAATATTTACCAAAACAACACAATAAAAGTAAAAGTAGAAGAAGAATTAATTGACCCAATTGAAGCTGGCAATGGGATAAGACACTGAAATTCTCTGAGTGCTCTATTGTTCCGTTTGATCATGGATGAAATAAAAAAGGATACCAAATGAAATAAACTGTTAATATTACTGGAAACTATTTTTTTTCATCATCTATTTTTTTGAAAAAAAAGACTTGTTTATAGATGAATATATTTAAGCGGTGCATGTTTCGTATTAAGTTATACCTAAAACGTAATAAAAATTGTTTTGTATGGACTTTTTTGTCAATATTTTTAAATTTATGCAACTATACTCATATCTAATGAAGTTGATACCCTTGAATTTTCTAGTATTTAAAGTTTCAGTTAAAATACGACAGACATATTAAGAATTCTCGTATCGCTTTTCTCAGATGTAACTGTACAAGTTAAAAGTTAAGTAAATATGTCGTTTAAAACAGATTTTCAAAAAATCTTTAATCATTTCGGAAAAAGTAAAGAGAGCGTTGTTCATGATGTCGAAATTATCAAAAACTGGGTTAAAACACAGAATCACCTACCGGAAATACCAGGTAATAATAATAATATACTAGAATTGTAGTTGAAATAATGATTAACAAATTAATTAGTTTTTTAAATTTCTTATACTCATTTTCTACTTTAATTTTCATTTTTATTTTACTTTGATATTTTTGTGTTTTTGTATTTTTATTAAATAGGTTGTAGACAAAAAGAGCTCTTCATAATTTTAAAGAACTGTTCTTCGCCATGTACCATTTTTCATTCTATTCATATACAGTGTGTTGTAACGAAAATTTGACCTTCAACCCCTTCAGACAGTCAGAAACGAAGAGTTTCTTTAAAATTTAAGAAAACACGTTTGGGAAGAGGACGAATTTTTATGTAAAACTCATGCTTTTCTTCAACCTCATCAACTGCATCAACCCTCAGTTTTTTTTAAATAGCAAATGTGGCAGATCATTCGAAAGGTAATTTTTCTCTGTAGATGACACCCAATTTTCAAAATAACTTTAAAGACAATTTTGTATTTAACTAATTTATTGGTTAAACAAAGTAATAACAAAAACATAAAATTTCATCAAATTAACCAATTAAATGTTAGAAATGGCCACCTGTAATCTAAATATAATAATACAGTCTATTTTCATCATTTTAATTACGTTCTTCGGTGGTAAAACTGACTTCCAAGTTTCAGGGATTTACGATTCTCCTACAGATGCACTCAATATTTGAGTTACTGTATTTGGAGCATCGAGCAAAAAGACAAAAGAGGGAATGTAAAGGTAGTGGGGGCAAAAATATTGTTAGACAGCAAGTGCTATCTTGAGAGGCCAAATTAAACAAGGAAAGAGAGTCTTTTCTTATTTAAGAAATCAATTTTAGTTGGGTTATGTTATTATTTGTCAGAACTGTCAAATCTGTAAATATTATTTATATTGAAGTTTTTTAACAATTGTTATACCTTTTAGACTGCTATCGTTAATATTTAATTAAAACTTTCTCGTCTAAGACACATTCAGAAAAGTATTTTATAGCTACTGTTAATAAGTGTCGGAAAATTTAAATTTGGCGCATTCGCATATCCGGATATGTCCGCCATCAGAGGCCACTTTTTTGGTCTCCTTTTCATAACGATTAGATTCACTCTTTTATCTTTTTGCTAGATGATTTGGAGTAAGTGTATTTAACTACTTGAGTCACCATGATTAATAAAATTTGCCTATTCCTGAAGAACCTTTCCAAAAATAAATTTCTAAAGTATAAATTCTAGAACCGATAAGTTATTAAAATACAGATTAAACAAAATATAGATTTCAATAAGTATAATCTATTTTTTATTTAGAAAAGCAGCACATATTAGAGAGTTATTGCAAAGTTAACAGTGCCTGCGTTGCACTATTTACACCGCGCTATTTCGACATTTTTGACTTATGGCTGACACATCACAAATAGAGATATTGCTTGAACTTATGCATACTTTGTTGCGTTATTTACGTTGTTTATGTTTTCTTTTCATTTGTTAGCAAATTATTGAAAATTGATCATGATTTAGAAGCACTTATTTTAGCAAATGCTCATGATGATGATGTAGGGTTCATCACATTAAAAACATTGTGGGCGAATATGTATTACATCCACAAAATTAAGAATTTAATGTAGAAAACATGTTGGAAGCAGGAAGCAGATGTAAAAATAAATTTTAGGTTTAGCAGACAAGATATTTCTAGGACTTTACGCCTACCAGATTTTATTCATACCAATACTAGAAACTCTGTTAGTGGTAAATGCATTTGCATTCTACATTACTTTTGAAATTAAGCCCTTATATTTTTGTTTTTAGGAGTGATGAGAATGCTCGCATATCCCAGCAGGCTTAAAGATCTTCAGCTTTTATTCAATTTGTCACCTCAATCATTATATCAAATTATTAATATTTTTGCATTATGCTACTCTCTGATGTACTCATTTTAGAAAATTATTACAAATAAACTTGGTTTAAATGAAAGACAAACAACATACATAACCTGAGAAAGAAAATAGCGCAACGAATACCGCACAGCGTAACGGCTCTCCTAATAACGGCACGCCGTATTTTCAATAACGCAGCGTAAGCCAAATATCATATCTGCGCATGCTCTACTGTCAAAATAACGCGTGCTGTAATACAGCAAGTGCAAAATTGACTCTGCAATATCTCTCTATTATTTTTCTTTTACAGCTGACACCATGATTACTTATTTCTTAGTAAACAACAATTTTAGTATAGAGAAAACCAAACAATCGCTAGATATGTATTACTCAGTCAGAACGATTATCCCAGATATTTATCAAAATAACCTTCCTTTATCATCCACTACAAAGGGTTTGTATGAAGAAGTGTAAGTACCTTTACCTTTTTTAAAATATATAACTTTTTATAACACTCTATAACTTATTTCAGATGTTTTCCGGGTTTGAATCCGCATTGAATAGTTTTGGTCTTTAGAAAAACCATTGTTTTGACGACGTTTCGGCAAGGTCACACTTGCCATTGTCAAGTCAGATTAGTTCTGCTTCTTCTTGATGTTTTTCAGTTCGCCTTGAGTTTCTTAACATAAAAACAATTGAATTTATAAATAAGTTAGAATAGCGCAGTCGGAATGGCGACCAATTACAATTAAGACTCAATGTCATAAATGACAACAATTACAATTATATTGCCAAAAATAAAATTTTGTTTAAAAATGCTTTTTTGTTTAGTAACAAAAAAGAAGAAGATTTATTCACCATTGATAGACGCCTGAAAAAAATGTAAGAAATATATGGAAAATTAAATCAAAATGTGATATTTTACTGGTTTCATATATAAACTACAATGAAATAATATAATTATATAAATTTTGCTTAGATTTTGAATTTCTCATCTTTTGTTTAAATTATTGTCACTTTTGCCAATACAAACCATTTTCAAAAAAGTCCTTTTGAATTTATTACTTTCACTACACAAAATTTTACTGTTATCAAAATCCATAATATGTACTTTGTCGATTACATGCTCTGCCAAAGCACAAGATCGTTTTTTTAATTCTGCAATCACTTTTGTGAGAAATAATGCGATTTGAAAAATTTCTACCTATCTCACCAATATACTCAGCTTAACACTGAGTACAACTAATGCTGTATACTACATTTGTTTTATCTAAGTTGTCTATAGGATACTTATTTTTGGAATATAAAGATGAAATGGTTTTGATGTTTTTTGTTGCTATTTTTATATTGTCAATAACCTTTAGTGTTTGTATTAATTTAAGTATTAATGATGGTATAAAAGGTCATCATCACAGTCATTAACATCTTAGTAGATGTGTTGTGGTTCATAATTGGGCTTCAGCAGCTCGGACAGTTTGATTTGAATATTTCTCCACTGGTCGCGGTCATCAGTTATATGTATTGCCTCAGTATACTGTTTATTGAGAAGCTTTTTAGTAATGTCCGCCCATCGCTGTGGAGATCTTCCGCGTTGGCGTTGAGTCTGAGGCCTTCCTTGGACCACCAACCGCTCCATTTTGTGATCACTTCGATGGATATGGCCAAAGAACTTTAAAATTCTAGAGTAAACGGTACTGGAGAGACGCTGATCCGGTTTAATTTCATCCAGAACCGAGATATTTGTACGGCGAGCCATCCATGGAATTCGAAGCAGGCGTCTCCATGTCCACATTTCAAAGGCGTCTATACGTCGTCGATCTGATTCTTTGACTATAGGTATAAAAGGTAGTGAATGATAATAGATGTTCTGATTGTTGGATACAATGTTCTGAGATTTAGCAAACAATGGTGAAATTACATCTAATTTATTTAAAGTTTTTAAATAAAATATTGATATAATAACAAAACCACTTAAATCTTATGATAAGTGAGAAAAATACCTTCTCTTGCATTTTTAGTATCAAGAAGGCTGAGTATCTATATTTTTTTATGCAATGCTGTTTTAGTATGTAAAGTATAAAATAGTATAGCTAAATATGTATCTATAGTATTTTTGAAGAATAAGCTGGAATAAATTCTCAGAATACTAATCATCGCACCTGGAAATACTTCTAACTAAAACGTAATCTTAAAATAAAAGTTTGCGTTAAATTTATTTGGATATTTAGAACAAAGTAATTAATCCAATCCAATACTGGTTTAAAATATAAAGATACACATAAAAAGAATAAAAATTCTATTATTTGTGAAACATAGAGTTAATATAAAATAATAAAATACAATACATTATACTGAAATGTAAAATACATACACAAAAACTGTAAGTTTTTATATATTCCTATTAATAAATAATAATATTCTTAATACTAATAATATTGGAAATAAGAATAAAAATTATACGAGCAGTAAACAATGAAGTTGTCGGCAATTAGTTCAAATGTAAAATAAACTTCTGAGCTACAGTTTAAAGTTAAGCTTCCTCATATTCTGCTTCAGACGAAGTGTTATCCGATCCGGGATGAATTATTATCTATAGTTATAGTATAATTATTATCAGTATCTATACTGCTATCTATTATATGATCAAGCTCATACATATTTTTCTCAATATCCATAACGTGACAAATACATTTTTGCCACTGTTCAGTCGTTACTTCGGATATTGATCTATGAAAAAGAGTAGTAACAACTGACAATTTAAAAGTTGTATTATTTCGAGCTACGTTACTTTTAACTTCGGCCCATACTAATTCAATCGGATTAAGCTCGCAATGATACGGTGGTAGGCGAAGCATTTTAATTAATCGTTTTTGGCTATTTTCTCAATGACATATTTTTTATAATTTTGTTTATTAATTTTAGCGAGCTGTAATAATTCTGCTTTTGTCCTTGTATCGTCAAAAATTAAATTCCTAGAAGTTAACCATATTGCAATTTCATCTTTGCTCCATTGAGTAGTTGGTAAACGTTCACCTAATCTAGAGTGGTAACTTGCATTGTCCATCACAATAACTGAATTTTTAGGTATGAATTCAATCATCTGTTCGAAATATTCTTCAAACACGTCTCCGTTCATCTATTCTTGATAATCACAGTTATTTTTTTATTTAAACAAAAATAAACCCTCCTTGAGAAATCCATTCATACTACCTATATGGGTAACAATTAATTGTCGACCTTTACCTGTTGGTTTCTTGAAACCATATGAATATCCTTATAGAAATGCTTGTCTACATGTTTTTATAGTTTTGTCTTTCCAAACTCTCCCTACAGTATGCCCTTCATTAACCCACGTTTCATCTAAATAATAAATGTTCTTATTTTCTGTCCTTATTTTTTTATTTTTCTGAGGTAGTCTCGTCTCCAACACACAATTTCTTCGGAATCGATAAGTATTCACTGTCTGCCCACTTTTTCATACTTAAAGTTTAACTCATGCAAAACTTTCCAAAGTTTGTCCCTACTTATTGTGGGTAAATCGGGATCGTCGTTAATGGCTTGTAAAACTTTATCTAAAGTTGGTATTTGTTTGTTAAAAAAAAATGACTGGACCATTCTACGAATTGCATTTTTGAAAAATTCATCCACATTCACTTTCGACAATTTTGGTCTTCCTGGTCTCAGTTTGGGTGGCGTTATACCAGCTGATTTTTCCTCTTTTAAAATGTTATATACAGTTGATTTTGAATATCCCATTACTTTAGACGAAATTTCAACTATACTATCAACAGTATTGAAAGGATTGTGTTGCTTAAAATAATTGTAGACGTTAAGGATAACACTCTTTTCGTTGAGTGATAAATGATTCAATTTTAATTTTTTAACTGGTATATAATCACACGTTAATGCCATATTCTATAAACTCACTATTCACTCTTGCAAAAAACAACTGCGTCAGATCTTTTCACTCGCTTATAATCGACTAAACAAAAAATTTCTGATATTAATGAATGACTATTTAAAGACCATTAGCCATTTTATTAATCATTGGTTTTCCAAACAAAATCGAAATTTATACTATTTAAGATAGCGTTCACATTTATCAGAAAACATTTTTCGCTAATCGACTTTTTCTATCTAAACTATCAAAAGATTATTAGCTAAATACCTATGTATTTTAAGAGTTTCTTTATTTCTTGTTATTTAATGGGTCATTATCATAACGACAAAAATAACCATAAATAACGTTACTAAAATAAACAGATTTATATAAATATAATATGCTTTAAAAATGGTTTAAATATCTAACAACCGAAACAAATAATGTAATACCCTTAAAGTACGTCTATGACCAGCAGAAAAAACCTAGCCTACACAGTTCTAACAATAGCAGGTATTTAAATTTTACGATAGTCCATGTGACATGGAAAAATTAAAACTAAATGGTCAAACCCAACGTAAAATAAGCTAAAATATTGACGTTGTACGAAAAACACACGTACTAAAATATGCTTAACAATTTAGTTTTTTTCTGAGAATTTACTCCAGCTTATTCTTCAAATATACTATAAGTACGAAATGTAATTTGCGCGATTGCATCCTATGACTTTTTATCACTGGGACATAGTGGCTACCTAATAATTTATTTTTAACGCTTTTCAGAATCACAGTACCACTACCAACGTTGACTCCAAATTTGCAAAGAGTGATTGTAGCCAAGATTAATGGCAATCCCGAGAAGTTAGATGGGGATCAACCTATACTAGTAATGACTCATTTAAATGAAGTAAAAATTTGGGAGGACCTTTCACTTGGAGATATTTATGTTATGGATTACAAAAATGTAAAACTGGGACATGTAGCAAAAGCAACACCACAGCTGTTTAAAAAATTGGATTTTATTTGCGAGGTAAAAATAACAATAATTAAATATTTCTTCAACACAAAAACCGTTATGTATAACTTTCCTTACTTTAGGAAGTCTGGAATAATCAAATTAAGGAAATGCACATTATAAATGCATCTAGTGCAGCTGATACTGTAATAACAGTGATGAGGAAGTACCTGTATAGACGATTAAGAGAAAAAGTAAGTGAACATTTTATTAGTTTTTTTGTTTGACCATACATGTTTATTTATTCTCTAAAGCTAATTCTTATTTTGTTGTTACCTTATTTCAGATTTACAATATATTTAATATACCTGTGCAGTCAACACAAAACATGAACTTAGATCATCTCAGTTACCCTTAATATGCAGGGTTTGCAGAGGAGCACAATATAGTATTATGCTGGCTTTTAAATGCATCTCTTATCAAAACACACATATTGCCATTTGTACAGATTTCCTTTCATTTATCCATTCAATCAATATAATTTTCACTGACCACCCATTGATTTAAAATATTTATGACATCTAACAAAATATCAATCTGCTCACAATGACAGTCTGTTTCATATGGGTACTTTTTCATACAGGAATTACTGGTAATGAAACAGATCAGACCATTTTGAAAGAGCAGCTACCAACTATCGTACTGGAATAATCATGATTCAACTAGTAAAAGATCTCAATCTCGTTTTCTAAATGACAGTAGAGGACATCTAGCAACAATTATGGCAAAAGAGCAAATCACTTCACAACTAAAACTGCTTATTGATCATCTCTTCCTGGACTCCCTAACTAGAAGAGAAGCATCGATTATTAGAGACCACCGAATAAACTACACCAAATTTACCCATGGTTTATTGTTAATGTGGGATCAACAGTGACGAATTTGACGTACTTACTTACTGGAGTCAGACAGGGATGCGTGCTTTCTCCGTTTCTTTTTAACATAGCTCTAGACTATGTTCTCTCCAAACTAGACTCTGGCACAAGAGGGATACAATGGACGTTAACCACACGCCTAAGCGATCTAGAATACGCCGACGATATCTGCCTGTTAGGACAAAGGTTCCAAGATGTGGCTGACCAATTGGAAACACTTTCCACTGAAGCCAATAAAATAGGTCTGAAAATCAATATTGGCAAAACCAAATCCATGAGAATAAATGCAAGAAACAACACGCTATTTACCAGTAATAACATGCAGATTGAAAATGTGGAAAACTTTACGTATCTTAGAAGTGTCATAACAGAAAGCGGAGGTACAGAAGACGATATTCGTATGAGGATACGAAAAGCGCAACAAGCTTTCAGCATGCTCAACCCTGTTTGGAGGTCTGGAGAATACACTACGAGGACAAAGATCCGCATATTCCAGTCAAATGTCATGTCTGTACTACTTTACGGATGTGAAACCTGGAAAGCGACAAAAACCCTTACAGACAAACTGCAGGTCTTTGTTAATAAATGTCTACGAAGAATTGTTCGTATTTTCTGGCCTAACATCATCAGAAACGAAGACTTACTACACCTGACCAAACAAAAGAGGGTAGTAAATGAAATAAAGTCCAGAAAGTGGGGTTGGATCGGTCACACACTCCGAAAAAATAACTCCAGTATTGCAAAGACTGCCCTAGAGTGGAATCCCCAAGGAAAACGAAAAAAAGGTCGCCCAGTACAAACTTGGAGAAGATCCATCATGGACGAGATAAGAAAACAAGGAAAGTCTTGGAATGAGGTGAAGGCCTTAGCGCAAAATAGAACCCGATGGCGCGTTTTCACTGAAGCTCTATGCTCCACTTAGGAGTTCAAGAACCTTATATATATTGTTAATGTCCTCAGGAACTCGTTTAACTTACAACCATGATCGATTCTCTACCTTTGGCTAAGATCAAAGTGTAGTATCTGTTCGTATCAGCTTAATATCTGATACGCAACGCATGCGTGGCCAGTATATTAAAATTTATTACGCTTTGGGCATGCGTGTTATCCAAGTCATTTATGTAAAATAAATGTGATTGAAGATAATAGTTGCAAACATTGCGGAAAACTGGGTAATCTTGATCACATCTTTCTTGAATGTCCTAAGTTTAAACAGCATTCAAACTCTAAAAAAAAAATAATCGAATTTAATATGTATGCACCATTCAATATCCTACTCTACTCTACTCTTCTTTATGGTTTGGAAGCTTGGACACTAAAACAAGTTTATCTGAATAAATTGGCCGCCTTTGAATTTTGGTATTACAGAAGAATCCTACGAATATCATGGATTCAAAGAATGTCAAATATGGAAGTTGTAACAATCTGAGGAGGCGACTCCGCTGTCACCAATGTAAAAGAATAATAATGAGAGCGTTATATGAGGGTAATGGAAACGCTGTCACCAAATGAAATACACAATAGATCCTCAAGGGATGCTAACCCTGCGAGCGGCTGCAAGGAATACTGGTCACACTGGTCTGGAGGGCTGGCTCGTCTTCGTGGATTTACGAGAAGATAAGGGATTTCGGGATAGGGGTAAGAACTCCTCGGTCTCAGGTCCTGTAAAGAGTAGAGGTTATGGGCTTACTTTTGAAGCCGGAGATATGTATACGCAGAATTCTCGTGTTCTCCTAGTCTCTAGTGAGTCGGACGAAGGAACATTAAAAAAAAACCATATTAGAGTCAACAATATATTGAATCTACCCTGAAGTTCCTAATACAATCGTTAACACGTTATTCTGCGCGTCGGGAGACGATGTAGCAAGATAGTGAAAAGTTGACAGAGGTACAAATATAATTACACAGGTTAGTATAAGAAATCTGTTACCTTATGTGTATATTAGGGCTTCAACCACGACACGTTCAGTCTTCTGGAACTCGGTCAGTTGAGGGTTGCGAACTTTCGAGCTGCCACAATAACCGGACTACACGCGAATTCTGACAGAAGATACCCGGCCCCCGGAAAATCACCGACTGTCCCGCGTACTGGACGCTATCGCGTCCGGCGATCACTGCCCTGGGCGGGCAGTTACGGCGCCCCCGTTATCACTACTAACTACCGACTACCCGACGTCCGTCGTTTCTTCTTGTTTTATTGTGGTCGTACTTTCAACGCCGGTTCTAGTACCAAGGTCGTAGGTTCGCTGAGTTGCAGTTTTGGTATTATTGCTGCCTATTTGGGTCACGGATGTTTCGTGCTTTTTATACGTTTAAACAATTATCAAACAATGCAATAACTAGGTCAATTGTTATACTTTGTATAATTTAAATGTATAAGTTAACCGTAATAATTATCCCTTATTTAATTTGGAATATATGATAATTATCTCGAATAATTATTATCTTTTCTATGCTACTTATTGTTCCATTATCCCTTTATTCCAACTTCTCACTCACTTGCTACGCTTACATTACATTACTCCCTACGCAAAAAAAAGAAAAGGGCCGAGGGGCCTTTTCCTTTTCCAACAATAAATTTATCTAGTTACATATTATATTACTTATAATCTACTATATATATTTTTTTTATAAGTCCCAATTTATATTTTATCATTTACTGTTTCTTATAGACTATTGTACCGTGGTCAGCGAATGTATCGTGCTGCCCCCGTATTGAACCTATGTGTATGACAAGTTGAGTTAATCTTGTATTAATCTTATTGAAACTTAACAAGTGAAAGACTTTCCTAACTTATTACAATTGTTCGTGATTACATGTGTCCATTACGACAAGCGTATTCTAATTGTTCTATACGATTGTACTCGCGTTTTGCGTTCACTGTTCACACTTTATCGCGTATCCCTGTGGGAATTATCCGCACTTCACTCGCGTCGTCTTGGCTGTTTTAATGTCCGTTTGCCAATTCCACGTGTCGAGTTAACTATATTGATGCGTTACTGCTGCTGTCTGCCTCCGTTGGTTTGTCCTTGCTGGGTGGTCGTCTCAGGTTGATACTGCTTTGCTTTGTCGCATTATACTTCTGCTACATTGGTCTCTGGTATGTGTTTGCTGCATGTGCACCCTGGCCTGTTCTGCATGAGTTGACTGACGGCATTAGGTAAGGATGGGGCCATTAGTAATCTGTTTTTTTTTTTTAATTTCTCTTTTTGTTTGGCATCGTCGCAGTACTGTGTCTAAGTATAGCTTTTCTATTTCTCTTTGGTAGGATTGTTTGGTGTAAAGGAATTTGCTAGTGATGTAGGTCATTAGGTCTACGTTTTGAGGTAGGAATGGCATACTAGGATTTATTTTGTTTACGAGGAAATTTATTAGGATTCGGCGGTGTTCAGTTTGCCATACTTCTGTGTTACATATTATAGCCCTTTTGTGTAACGTTAGAGCAAATATGTTTTTATCTTGTTCTACTATTACCAGCTCTTCTAGTGATTGTTTATTTGTGATCTTCTCAACGTGCCCTCTGTAAAGTTGTGACAATTGACTTTCACAACTGTTGTCTTTGTATTGTTTTTCCATGTTATTTCGCCTATTGTAGAGTCGAAGCAGTAGCCGTTGATGAATGGGCATGTTACTCCTTCTCGTAGTAGGTGGATTTCGTTGTCGTCTTCTCGTAGAGTTGTATCGATCGGTAGCAGTGTATATTTCAGCATTCTTCTGGTCCTATCTTCTTGATGTAGCTGTCTAGTCCTCCATTGACTATGGACGTGTGGCTGTACATCAAACAGTGAAACATGAGTCTCTCCATCGTGATGAGTCTCTCCAGTGTCACAAATCGCACTGTTATTACTTCCCGAACGGTCGCACTCCCGTAAGCAGACTTTAGTTCGCATTAGTACTTTTTACGCGTAATTCAAATGCACCTTAACCTATAAATACATGTATAGCTGCTTATTGCAGACAATTTTAGTGATAGCCCTACATAAATCTGACTTATAAACTAACATACATTGTTTTGCATATTATTGTGCCTAATGACTATAAATTGATAAATAAATTGATATCTAAACCAATATTAATATGTTAATAATTGGGACTTGTACTTTTTAAATATTTACAATATAATATATCATCTTTCTGTTATATATACACCCTGTATATTAGAGTCATATATTTTTAATTCTCAACTTGTCATCACTTATTGTATATAGTTACGTATGTGTAACGAATTTTCCTTATTTGAAAAATATTTTAATTACTATATTTACTCTTAATAAAGTGTCAGAAATTATTGTAATATTTCTCACTCTTTCCCAAATCTTTTTTTTTTTTAAATAATTCAAAGGTGAAATTTATTTTGATTTCTCGTCAAACACAATGACCTGTTTTCAGTGTTATGATATTTATGTTTCAAGGCTATTAAACTACTTTTTGCTGAGAGCTGAATTTTTATATACTCACATTGTTGATGAAATTTGATACTGACTGATATAATGAACTCTTGGTGTCTGTTGTAAACTACAATATTTATTTTTTTATTTAATTGTTACGTTTTCTAAACTTGACCTTTATTAGTTGTTTATTTACCAGTGGTCTGACTCAATCTTTATACTACTTTCTTAGTTGATAGGAATTAAAGTCTGTCAATCAGTTTTGACATAGCAATAAAGGATTGGCGTATGGTATCTTACCGATCCAGCTCTTACTAATCAACAGCAGCTTAGACCCCTATAAACTTTAAGTTAATTTACTTATTTCTCTTTCTTAAACTTGCTTTTAGTTATGATCTACTATTATGTTTTCCAAAAAAATTATTTTCATTGAACTGTGCTAATATTTAACTATGAATGCTTATATTACCTGTGTTTTGTCTTTCGTTCCTTGTTAAAATTTTAGTATTATTCGAGCGGCCGTCTCTTGTAATACCAAGCTTTCAACTTTTCTTATAGTTGTTTTGATATTTTTTCATTATTCCTCTATTGCGTCGAAAAACATGTCTGTGTCCTCATCGCTCTGTGTTATTATTGCTGTCTCATTCCTGTTTATTATTCTGTTGTACGTGTTCCATCCTTTCTTTTTCGTTTTGTGGAATATGCCGCAACATTTTCTTTCGGGCATCTTGCCTAGTCTATTCTTTATTCGTTCTGATCTTTTTGGTTGGCTGGTGTCTTCCTGACTTCCTTTTCTTCTTCTCTGCGGTTTGTTAATTGGGATTCCTGGTTCCCACAATGGCAGTGTTGCCACCTTAGAAGGGTCAACCCTTTCTTCTTCCGTCTCTTCTTGTTCTTTTGAATTCTCCTATTTCTTCTTCTTCCTCTGTGGAGTATTCAATTTTCTCATTTTCGTAATATTTCTTTAACCTGTTGACGTGCACTACCTGTCTATTTTTTTTCCTTTTTTGTACCTACTGCATACGTCACTGGTCCAACTTTTTCTATAATTTGAAATGGTATGGATAGTACCATTTTTTTTCTGTAACTTCTTTGAAAGACCTGTTTTGCTACTTAAGTCTCTCAGATATACCTTGTCTCTATCTTCAAATTCTCTCAAATTCAAATTTTATATATTTATATTCTCCTGTCTTTTTCTATACCCTATTTTCATTTTTCATCCATGTCCGCGTGCGCATGGGTTTCCTTATATTATTCTCCTGTGTTTTTCCATACACTTTTTCCATTTTTTGCTCTCATGCTCGTGCCCCTGGCAGTCGTCGCATCTCTTCACATTTCACATATTTCCCAACATTTCTTCCTAATTCGTTCCAGAAATAATATTCTCTTATATTTCTGTACTATATATCCTATTTATTCTTCCATATCCTTCCTGTATCCTGTGGAAGGTATTAATTATAACTCTTCTTTTTCTTCACTTTTCCATTTACTTTATTAACGAAAATCACAATTCCAGATTCGTTTCGCATTTTTATTACATCCTGTAGATACTGTATTGTCGTGCTGGAGCCGCGGGACTCTTAGCGGGTTGGGATTCTAGTACCACCCTAGATTTTCCCCTTAGCAGCCTCCTACTTGACGTAAGTTTCACCCCTTAAGGTCGAACTATATGCAGCTTGCCTACATTCCTTAAAAAATATACTTCTGGCACTGTATTCACCTTCGTATGCTGTGTGAGATATGCCTCTATTTCTGTGGCATCCCACCTGTGTCCACTAAATTATTCCTTCTTATTTATGGTTTTGCTTCTTTGTCTCAAGCAAAGAAACTGGCTTAAACTCTTCTATATTCAGAGTACGTTCCATAAATACATAAATAAGGTTCCATAATGTTACTTTAACGATAGTAACTAACTATGAATTTTCCGTCTCCAGCGAGTCCTTGCCTTAGCAACGATTCAGTGCTTCAGTGAAGGCCCTTAGGTCTTCCTGTCCAATTTGCACTTTTCCCTGGTGCATAAACTGTAGCAAGTCTCCTAGTGTTTCGCAAGTTACGTTTGTCAAAATCACTATAGGACGTTGACAACGATTCGACTCAAATTTTCTTTAAATATGGGCCACAGCCCAAAGAACCACTTTACGTGCTTCTATGCATTTTCCATGCGATGCAAGCTCTACGCCTACAAAATATTGACTCTTCCATAATGAATCCATTCCCGAACTCATATGTTCGTGGAAATCATTCCAAAATAGTGAAAAAGACCCTCTGACGCCACGGTCAATTATCTTCCAAAGCTCCATTAAACTCTTTTCCCTCTTTTATATGTCCATCTCAGTATGATGTGCCAATTTATGAAGTTAACCAACAATTGTATAAAGAACCAAATTTTTGTTAAAATAAAGAACTTAGAAATATACGCTGCCGAACTTAAAAAAAATCTGTAGGAAATATCAAATAATCAAATCAAATAATAATCGATCAATCAATCAATAGTCAAATATCTAATAAGGTGTTAGTATTAATTTTTTTTTTGAAAAATTAAGTTCTATTAAATTCTTTTCCTTTTTACGAATCAAACGCTATTTTTTTCAATTCCAAATATCCCATAATTAATTAGTTAAACAAAGTCATATCTAATTTCTCACTGTATATTACTCGAAGAATTCGTTAACCAAGCATTTTATGCCATAATGTAATATTTTCCTATCCGTCGCGGTGCATTTTCATGGTCAAATATACTTTTACCACGCATCAGCAACAAAATCATATGATTGTTTGGCTTACTTGTTTCAATAAAAAATAGAATTTGATAACATGTAAACCGTTGGTTAACAAAATAATAATACTTAACGAAGTTTATGAGCTTATTTTTAAAAGCAATAAAACGTATGCGCTAACCTTGACCTATTTACTTAAATTCTTTATGTTCAACTAGTTAAGGAAACAATGTAATGATTACTTATTCAAATAATTATATTCAATTCCTATATTCGACTGATAATTAATAATCTCTGTTATACTTATATATCATAAAATCTGTTAGACTGTAGTTTATATTTTTAGTGCAATATTATGGCAATTTAAAAAACAATTATATAGAGAACATCATATAATGTGTTAGTATGTATTTTTGAAAAAATTTGTACTTGTCATCTCTTCACATATATCCTAAAATTGATATGAGGTCATTTTCTAGTGATACAAGACAAAAAATCTACTATATACGAATAATTTGTGTAAAACCACTAACAAGTTTATATAACAAAGAGAGAAAAAGGATTTTCTTCCAGAAAGGGAGTCCTGCACTCCACACAATATTTACTGGATACCTCACTGTTTCTTTAATCTGTTGTCGTCTTAGGAAAGAGAAGAAAAAAATTGGAATGTCACTGGCGAAATGAAACGATGAAGGCTTCTTATAGCTACAAAACTTGCAAAAGTTTACAAGGATACTGAAGAAGTGACTTAATTATCCCTATTTACCGAAATTCCCCCAAACCGGGACCGCTGTCACCAATGTAACAATCTGAGGAGGCGACTCCGCTGTCACCAATGTAAAAGAATAATAATGAGAGCGTTATATGAGGGTAATGGAAACGCTGTCACCAAATGAAATACACAATAGATCCTCAAGGGATGCTAACCCTGCGAGCGGCTGCAAGGAATACTGGTCACACTGGTCTGGAGGGCTGGCTCGTCTTCGTGGATTTACGAGAAGATAAGGGATTTCGGGATAGGGGTAAGAACTCCTCGGTCTCAGGTCCTGTAAAGAGTAGAGGTTATGGGCTTACTTTTGAAGCCGGAGATATGTATACGCAGAATTCTCGTGTTCTCCTAGTCTCTAGTGAGTCGGACGAAGGAACATTAAAAAAAAACCATATTAGAGTCAACAATATATTGAATCTACCCTGAAGTTCCTAATACAATCGTTAACACGTTATTCTGCGCGTCGGGAGACGATGTAGCAAGATAGTGAAAAGTTGACAGAGGTACAAATATAATTACACAGGTTAGTATAAGAAATCTGTTACCTTATGTGTATATTAGGGCTTCAACCACGACACGTTCAGTCTTCTGGAACTCGGTCAGTTGAGGGTTGCGAACTTTCGAGCTGCCACAATAACCGGACTACACGCGAATTCTGACAGAAGATACCCGGCCCCCGGAAAATCACCGACTGTCCCGCGTACTGGACGCTATCGCGTCCGGCGATCACTGCCCTGGGCGGGCAGTTACGGCGCCCCCGTTATCACTACTAACTACCGACTACCCGACGTCCGTCGTTTCTTCTTGTTTTATTGTGGTCGTACTTTCAACGCCGGTTCTAGTACCAAGGTCGTAGGTTCGCTGAGTTGCAGTTTTGGTATTATTGCTGCCTATTTGGGTCACGGATGTTTCGTGCTTTTTATACGTTTAAACAATTATCAAACAATGCAATAACTAGGTCAATTGTTATACTTTGTATAATTTAAATGTATAAGTTAACTGTATTAATTATCCCTTATTTAATTTGGAATATATGATAATTATCTCGAATAATTATTATCTTTTCTATGCTACTTATTGTTCCATTATCCCTTTATTCCAACTTCTCACTCACTTGCTACGCTTACATTACAAAGTAACTAGAAGGATAGGAAATGAGGCGGAAATAATATTAACTATTAAAAGATAAAAACTTGAGTACTTGGGACATGTGATGAGAGGGCAAAAATACGCATTATTACAACTTATTATGCAGGGCAAAATCCGAGAAAAGCGAAATGTGGGAAGACGAAGAATATCCTGGCTTAAGAACTTAAGGGAATTGTTTGAATGCAGTAGTGCAGAACTTTTTAGAGCGGCAGTCAACAGAGTCCGCATAGCCATGATGGTTTCCAACCTTCGATAGAAGATGGAACTTAAAGAAGAAGAAATTCAATATCCAGTCGCTACTGGCTACAGGCTCACAACAAATATATAATATCATTACAGATTTCTTGTCAGACAATAGCACGGTTCTATAGAATTTGTACAAGAGCATGGAGTTTTTCATGATCGTGTGAAAATTTAGATTTGTATCCTTTGTTTACCCTAAAATGTGATAACAACTTATCCGTGATCCAGTGTTGTTTGTCTACTAAAAATGTCTTGATGGGCCGTTGGACGAGAAGCAAGTGACCCTGAAAGTTTCCTTGTCGTATATTCTTTTATTAATTATCCGTTAATTTTCTATTAGCGACAGAGTTGTGCATTTGTCTGATTGGAGAATCATCGCAACTGGCTGAATGACTAATGTCTATGCCATTAAAAAAAACTTACCAAGATTGCAATGTTTACCTGACCTGAAACAGATCCTCAACGACTGCAAATCATTCACTAACCTGTACTTACAACCTACTCTTAAGTAAATGCTCAACATCCCTAAAGAGATCATGAAAACTATGCTGCTTTTAAAAATTGCCCGGCCCTATCACAAGATTTAACATCATAGACATTAGATAATTTAAATAAAACATATTATGAAAATAAATACATTAGGGCAAATTTATTTGTTTCAGGTTTTTGTCCATACTTCTTTAAGTGATCTTTACAAATATATACCAAGAGAAATATTGCCTGAAGACTATGGTGGTGATGAAAAACCAATGAATGAATTAAAAGGTAAACGCCATATTTAAAAAAGCTTTACAACTAAATATTGCTTTTTAGATTTATATTATAAAACTCTTCAAAAACACAAACCTCGATTTGAAAAACTGGAAAACATGGTAGTTCAAGAAAATCGACGTCCATCTCCTTGTAAAAATTGCGATATTTTGGGATACTACGGTAATTATATGAAAGTTGATGTTAATTAAAAAGGAGAGTTAGATTTGTAATATATTTCATTATTTTATAAAATTAAATTATATAATATTGCATGCTTTTCTTAAGAAATTTACAAAATTTAATATTTAAATTGTGTACTATGCTATTTTAGTTTTAGTTTTAAGAATAGATAAGTAAAATATTATTTACTTTAAAGACGGAACCAAATAATTTAATGTTATAATATTGTTGAAATTAATAAATTTGAATTAAACACTGAATTGCACTTTGTATTCGTGAACGTCTGAAAGACCTATGATAGTACCCCAATCAACAACCTATGGAAACAATGAAAAATCAGGAAGTAGATAAGAATTACATAAACGCCGTTAAATCACTTTATGAAGACAATCAATGTGGAATAAAAGTCAGACAAAATTACTTAGAACTGTTAAAAGTCGATAAAGGATTTCGGCAAGGTTGCTATCTGTCATTTTTAGCTTTAGCCATACCTTTTTTTATTTCGAATTAAAGAGTCTCGACATCTTTCGTCATTGACAGAGGAGCAAAAGTTTATAATAGTACCTACAGAGGTATGATACAGAGTTTACAATAGTAAAGAATAACAATATGTCTTTAAGAAGTCTATTAGAGCCTCGAGTCTACTTAAACAGTTTAGAAATTCTTTTAACTGTGGCTTATATTGTTGGATACCTGGGATGTTGAAATTGAAGGCAAGAGAGGAATGGGACGCAAGAAAATGTCCTGGCTCCGAAACATAAGGCAATGGACAGGGATTAACGACATACAATCTCTGATACATATTGCAAGAAATAGAGAGTTAATGGAAAATGTGATCGCTAACATCCATTAGTGGATTTGCATCTGAAGAAGAAGAGACCTGGGATGTTGGATCGAAAAGCAGCCTAAATCCTGATCAAGAAATAAGATCGAGAATAGAACAGGCCAGAAAATCTTTCGAAAAAATAAAAAAAAATGCTTTGTGATTCTCGAATAAAACTCGAAATTCGACTACGTTTATCAAAATGCTACGTCTGGTCGACTCTTCTATATGCAGTTGAAACGTGGACCCTTAAAACATCAACCGTAAATAAATTGGAAGCCTTTGAAATGTGAATCTACCGGAGAATACTCAAAATTTCATGGACATCGCATACCTCAAACGAAGAAGTGCTGCATAGAATAGGCAAGGAAAGAGAACTTTTTAACACAGTAAAAGTTAGAAAAACATCATACCTAGGCCACATACTGAGAAATAATAAGTACCAATATGCCCAACTTATAGTGAAAGGAAAAATCGAGGAAAAGAGAGACCTAGGAAGGAAAAGACTATCGTGGCTCAGAAACATCCGACAATGGACAGGGCTAAATTTTGAACAGCTAATAAGAACAGCTGAAGATAGAGAAGAGTTTAAAATTGTAGTAGCCAACCTCCATTAAGGAGAGGGCACTTTAAGAAGAAGATATTGTTGGCAATGCAAGTGGCCTGGTAGTGCTGTCATTCTGTGAGGATATGCTTAAAGGTGATAGGAATATCGTGGGGAGCATAACTGTTGGTATATAGAGAACATAAGTTGACCGTATGTCAAACACGTGTATTCCATCCTCAATATTCGTATTGCTATCTTCCCTTTTCTTTTTTCTAAAAACCCACGAAATATCCAACAGAGAATTCAAATTAACAACCATGCCTTTGAGCAAGTCAAAGAATTTACATATCTTGAATCGCTAGTAAACGCAACAAACACGACAAGCAACGAAATAAAAGGACCCATAGCAATAGCAAACAGAACTAACTGTTCACGGTCTCTAGAAACATTTAAATAAAAAAACATAAAACGTGCAGTAAAGCTTAATATATATTATCATCATCTTTGGCTCGATAATCCTCTGTGGATCTTGGCATGCTCTAAGATTTGTCGCCATTCTGTTCGGTTTTTGGCAATATGTTGCCATCTTCTGATTTTTATTATTCGTAAGTCGGTTTTAACTCCATCTAACCACCTAATTCGTGGTCGGCCTTAGCTTCATTTTCCTACAGGTGTTCCTGTGGTTAGCGTTTTAGCAATCGTATTTTCTGGCATTCGTATTATGTGTCCAGCCCATCTAAGTCGCTGTGTTTTAATGAACGTTATGACATCTGGCTCATCCAAGAGCTGATACAATTCAAAATTATATCTTCTGCGCCACTGCCCTTGGTCGTTTACAGCTCCAAATATTTTGCGGAGTATTTTACGCTCAAATATTCCCAAAAGTCTTTCATCTTTCTCCGTTAGAGTCCATGTTTCTGCTCCATATGTGAGGACCGGTCTCAGCAATGTTTTGTATATAATGATTTTAGTTCTTCTTTGAATGTTTCTGGAGTGGAAATGCTTTTGGAGTCCATAGTATGCCCTATTTGTAAGATTTATTCGTCTTTTGATTTCTTCGCTTGTTTTATTGATAGCAGTCAATAGCAATCCAAGGTATGTGAAGTTGTCAACACGTCCAAAGGTATGACTTCCAAAGACTGTTTCTCGTTCCTCATTTGCTATCGGATCCTTTGTAACCAACATGTACTTGGTTTTGTCTTCGTTGATGACTAGAGCGATCTGTTTCGCCGCTGTTTCCAATTCTAGGAGATTTGCTCAACATCTCGCTTGCTACGCCCTATTATGTCAATGACATCAGCATATGCTAAGACTTGTATCGATCTATTGTAAATAGTACCGCCATCGCTTAATATATACAAGACCTTAATAAGACCGGTTCTGATATATGGGACTGAAACGTGGACCTTATGTCAAAATGTTGAAAGACTTATTGGTATTTTTGAGAGAAAAATTTCTAGAACAATTTTTGGGGTCGTAAATGAAAATGGGCTATGGCGTCGAAGCCATCTGTTATACACCGATCCAGATATTGTGAAATTCGTTAAAGTGCAGAGACTTAGATGGGCTGGACACATTAGTAGGATGTTAGATCACGAATACACGAAGAGATTAACATTTTCAAAACCAGAGGGCACAAGAAGCAGAGGACGATCACGAATGAGATGGATTGATGATGTGGAACAAGAATTACAGATTCTAAGGGTCAGAAGATGGAAAGAAGTTGCCAGGAATCGACAAGAGTGTTGACTTCTTTGTGAGCAGGCCAAGATCCACAACAGATTGAGCCATATATGATGATGATAATGATCTTCGCATTTCTGTTCAGGGATGCTAGGGATAGATAGCTGCTAACATTGGGTTGTATTTCTTTGAGCTTTGTATCTTTGGTGATCTAAAGTTCCTGCCACTTGCCTTGGAGATTCCTTTTGGATTTCGATTCTATATCTTCTTGAAGGAACAAAGACAAAAACAAAAACCAAGACAGAGAACTGCTAAAGACTGTTAAGCATCGAAAAATGTCTTATCTAGGACATATAGTAAGGGGAAATCGATATAAAATTTTACAACTGATCCTTAAAGACACAATAGAGGACCGTAGAGGTGTAGGAAGAAAACAAGTTTTGTGGTTAAAAAACATTCGTCAATGGACTCACATACCAAATGCAGGACAATTATTCCATATTGCAGAAGATCGAGAAT
Source organism: Diabrotica balteata (assembly GCA_918026665.1). Taxonomy (NCBI): domain Eukaryota; kingdom Metazoa; phylum Arthropoda; class Insecta; order Coleoptera; family Chrysomelidae; genus Diabrotica; species Diabrotica balteata. The sequence continues at coordinate 4,470,674 of OU898279.1, read as the reverse complement.
TCTTCGCAATGGTGATCTCCAACGTCGGATAAATCTGATATGGCACGCCAAGAAGAAGAAATCTTCTTGAAGCTGTATATTGTAGATGGGTAAGTTGCATGTAGATGATTCTTTTCCAGCGCTGTCTGCCATCTCATTTCCTTGGATGCCGATATGAGATGACACAAATATTATTATTATATATATTATTATTGAAGATTCTTGAGAAGTGTGGAGATGGATCGATTCTAGTATTTTTTGTACTAGGTAATGTTGATTAAAAATATTTTCTGACGAATAAATTACAGATAAGTAATCGGCGGACAGGTCTACATTTTGATGATTGTCAAAAGGAAGTTCATAGCTTTGTGTATGTCAAAAATCGAATTATTTCAGCAGAAGATTATCGTCTGGTCTCAGAAAGAGGTCGAACCGCTATTTCTGCCTTGTATGCTTTGCAGAGGGGTGCGACCATCGCAGCCTAAATATTCTCTGCTTAAGTACATTTTGTCTATGAACTGTCGAAGTAAATTATGTAACTAGCAGTGATAGAGACCATAGAGATCCTTATATAAAAGTAAAATACCATTATGTAGTTAGGGAAAAAAATCTGCAGAGTTTGGAGAAAGTAGAAGGAAATAGAGCCCCAGCAGAAGGGGTCCGAGAGTGTCGGTGTCTATAAGAGAGCCCATAAAGCACTGACTTCACTGACCTGAAAATCGTTCATATGTATATACGAATGTGTAGCGATTTTAGGAATTTCTAGGCCAATTGGCCAATGGGTAGGAGTTTAACACGTTGAGAGCGTTACATACACCCGGGTGCATGCAAAGCTAATTCTTTTTATGCATCACTGCTCAATATAAGTTTTTACCAATGTGCGGAATCAATAAAATTGTCAATTTTTAACCAATATTGGTCGTTTAAGTACCGATTTACTATATTAGATATTCTTGATAACGCTGTGGTATTAAAATGATACATATACCCAAATACATGTATCGCACAGAAGTAAAATCGTTTTAGTTCACTGCGTTACCCACACCCGAGTATATGTAAAGTACACGTGCAAATTCTAACCTAAAATTTTTAATTGGTGTATAGTTACATCGTGTTTGTGTATTGTTGAGTAGAATAAGTGAATCGTTATTAAAATGAGTAATCGAACCAAAAGAATATTAAATCTAACGGTGCTTACCGAAAAACATAAAAAAGTTAAACAAACTTTTGAAGTACCGAATACTCAGCAAGGAAATTATTCTAAACCAGATACGTCAGCATCTTGCTACAAAAATGGTGATAAACAGAACACACAAATTTATCCAGAAGAAGGTACGAAAACGTCATTTGATGCAATAGCAGCAGAAGGGGAAAATGCAAATGTTTTATCAAATGCAGAAGTGTCAAACTCACCCATTTCAAGTACGTCTTCGATAGCGATGATTCGATATTAGATAAGACATATGAAGTCTCGTCAGCCGGTTCAGATTCAGATAATGAATCTGAATACGATGATAGTTCATCTGACTCTCCTGAATATGATAATTACAATATAGCAGACGAAGAAATACAGGAAATAGTACCGCAACAGCAAGCAAGTTCTTGGGAAAATATTCGTGTATAAACGAGCGATTTTGATCTCTTACAAGAATCAGATGTTATAAATATAGACAACCTACCGACCACAATTAAACCCGTTGATATATTCAGACATTTTGTTACCGACGATCTCTTGGAACTAATTGTTAATGAAACCAATGCATTTGCAAATGATCATATTCAGAAGGGATTCAGAAGCAAATCTAGAATTAGATTGTGGACAGAGACAAATAGTTATGAGATGTTAAACTTTTTTGGCGTCATTCTAATCATGGGATTAAATTCAGTGCCTAGTATTTACCAATACTGGTCTAAAGATCCTGCTTATCGCAACGGTTTCATTGTTACGAAGATGAAAAGAGGCAGATTCCTTTTATTGTTAAAATTCATTCATTTTAATAGGAATGAACTTGCCGATGTGAACAACAAGCTATGCAAAATTGAACCAGTATTGAAAATATTACTAAGAAATTTTCAACAAGTTTTTACTCCAGGAAGAACCATTGTAATAGATGAATCCATGGTACCATTTCGAGGAAGGGTACATTTTCGATAATACATAAAAAATAAAACGCACAGGTATGGAGTCAAATTATACAAATTGTGCTCAGGAAGTGGTTACACTTATTATGTAACAATTTATACAGGAAAGGCTGAGAACAAATTGGTTGATATTGCTCACACTGAAACGGTGATTATGAAATTGATAGAACCTCTAGAGAAACACAAGGGTAGAATCTTATTCGCTGACAACTTTTATTCCAGTATTCCTGTTGCTGAAAATTTGTATGAATTGAAATTTCTGTATTGTGGTACACTAAGGAGCAATAGAAGAGGAGTTCCACAAATGTTCAAAAAAAAAACATGAAAAAGGGGGAAATTGAAGAAAGCAGAAAGGCAAAGCCAAAATCATCAAATGGATGGATAAAAGACCAGTTTTAATGATTTCTACCATTCCAGAACACGATGCTGCACTGATAGACAATGGTAAGTTGTAATTACAATTTATTGTCAGTAAATAAATATTCATTTATATCTATTTTAGGTAAAAAAAATCGCAAAAATGAAAGTGTTATGAAGCCAGCATGTGTCCTCGACTACAATAAAGCCAAGAAGGGGGTGGATGTCAGCGATCAAATGAGTTCTTACCACTCTGTACTACGAAGAACCTTAAAATGGTACAGGTAATGTTAAACATGCACATTATATCACTATTAGTTGTGTGTTCAATTTGTTTTTTATTTTTTGGTACCACCGTTGTTAACTCTTGGATTGTATTTAATAATCTGTCAACTACAAAATTAAGTATTACTGATTTTAGAAGACAATTGGCAGAAGAATTAACCTCAGCAGCACCTTCAGCTTCAGCAGCATCATGTAATGAACGAATAATCGAGCAAGTCCCCAGAAAGAGAATCCATACTTTTGTAAAACCTGAAGGGCCTGGTAGAAAAAAGAAAAAAGTGTGCACCAGTTGCTACAAAACACTTCGGATTACCCTATCTAGTAGAGAAGCCGACCGAAAAGTTCGCAGAGTAACCTCATTCTGCCAAGATTGTCCAAATACCCCAGGATTTTGCTTACCGTGTTTTAATAATTTTCATTGTTAATTATTATTATTTTACTTATATTAATGTTAATATTAGATATTTTATGTATTGGTACAGAAAATAAACGCTAATTTTATTAGAACATTGTATATCCTTATGTTTATATTGATAACTAAACCTGTATTTATATGCGTTACATATACTCAGATATATGTACAAATCGAGTCTAGTATACTTTACTACCTCCTTATTACAGAAAATCAACCGGAGTGCTCAATTATTTACGTCACTTCCTCCTAGATGGCTGTTACGTTTGGAATGTCCTACGATTAATTATCGCAAGAGACTCCTGGTTCGAAAGAATACAAAATTAAATTTCTATTACAAAAATTACTTTCGTATTAAAATACACAAATGTGACTTTAAAAGTTTTATTCAGTTTCCTTCGGTTCGGTGGTATAAATTCGACTAAAAACTAACTCTAAACAAATTGAATATATTCTCATACCATATGAAATTCAATACCCTACATTCCCAGACGAAAGTCATTAAAATCAATTGCTCTCACAAGCCCTTAGCCGGAGAGACGATACGCTGATTACAAAAGGGGATTTTTAAAATAAACATATTACTTAAGTATTAACTCGACATACTCCCACCTTGAGAAATTTAACATAATTTCTCAAAAAATAAGAGAGTTACAAAAAATAAAATCATGAAAATATTACTTAAATCTTAAAGGAGTTTTCACCATCCGGCCACAACGCGTATATCTTCCATTTAAGTCGGGTACTCTGCTTTTTATCACTCCCGCACTTTTTTCACTTGGTTCTTCCTCAAACTGGAGTTGACCAACGTTCTCTTGGGGTAACCTCTCTGGAACCGTCTGACTTCCACAAGGTAGAGTATTACCTTGGACATTCTCGCCAGTAGTAACTGCATCGACGATCTCCACCGGGTAAAGCCTTTGTAATGGTCTCAGAAGTTGCCCTTGTGCAGTCGCAAGACGAACTAATCTTACCTGGCCATCCCTACCAGGTATAAGTTCAATAACTTTACCTAAAGGCCACTGAAGACGCTTGATGTTGTCATTGCCGACTAAAACGACATCCCCGATAGACACTTTAGATACCTTCGGCTTCTTCGTTCCTGCTTTGAGTTGAGCCAGATATTCAGCACGAAATCTTTTTCGCAAATGATTTCTCAACTCTTGTAAACGTCGTATTTTGCGTGTGAGAGAATTCTGCTCTAGCAAATCACATTCCGGCAACTCGTAACTGACTTGTTCCTTTAAAAACATACTTGGGGTTAACGCGATTAACTCAGTAGAATCGTCCGAAAGATACGTCAACGGACGCGAGTTGACTATACTCTCACAATCACACAATAATGTCAATAAGTCTTCATAATTGAGAGACGCTCGACCTAAAACTTTTCGCAGAAGCCCTTTAACAATACCTACTAATCGTTCCCAAAATCCACCCCACCATGCAGCTGTAGGGGGGTTGAAACGCCACTTAATACGTTGTGTAGAACTATATTCCGCGATAGTATTCCAGTCCAATTGCTTAAGCGCATTCTCGAATCCCGTAAAATTTGTTCCATTGTCACTATAAACTATTCTCGGTCGTCCTCGCCTTGCAACAAAGCGACGAAAGGCTTGAATAAAAGCATTTGTTGACAACGAGGTAACGAGTTCCAGATGAACCGCACGATAAACGGCACAAGTGAACAAACAAATCCATGCTTTCTCTCCCGATTTCAAGTAAAGAGGTCCCGCTAAGTCCACTCCGGAAATTTCAAAAGCTGTAGTATCCCGAACTCTATCAGCTGGCAACGGAGGCGTTTGTACTTTGAACGATTTCCCTTCTTGTCTCTTGCACACACCACATTCTTTTAAAATGGACCGCACAATCCGTCTACCCCCTAAAGTCCAATATTTTTCGCGAAGCAAACTAAGTAGTCCTTGTGTGCCTACATGACAAGAGCTTTTATGCAGGCTTAAAATTAACTTACGCACTATAAAATGTTCACCCGGAAGTAAGATAGGCAGACGAAAATCTTCCGTGTCAAGTCTCTCAGTAACGCGAGTTTTTATACGTATAAGTCCAAATTCATCGACAAACGTGTTTAGCGAGGAAATTCGTTTCGTATCTGAATCGAACGCTTCGTTCTGCACTAGCTTCAATACAAATATTTCGGCTTGATCGATTTCCTCAGCGACCAATTCACCTGTACGTTTTTTGTGTGAATTTCTTGCATTATAACAAAATCGTAGCACCCAAGCTATCATTCTTAAAAGTTTTATGTACTGAGAAAAGTAATACAGATGCCAATCGTCAGATGTCATATTCAATAGTGACGAACTGGCATTTTTCTTTTTCTCTGTACAGACTTTTTCTTCATCAACTTCTAATTTTTGTTGGGGCCAATCATTTTCTTTTCTGTACAACCATTCCGGGCCCTCCCACCATCGAGAGTCGAACAATTGCCGAACACCACAGCCTCTTGATGGGAGATCGGCAGGATTGAGAGAACCAGGTACATATTTCCAACACTCAGGATTGACTAAATTTCTAATCTCTTGAACTCTATTAAAAACAAAAACAGACCAGTCATCCTTACGTTGAATCCAAGAAAGAACAGTAGTGGAATCACTCCAAAAATAAGACTCAACATATTGAGAAAATTGCCTTTTTACTGACTGATAAAGTCTAACACCAATAGTGGCTGCCAACAGTTCCAATCTAGGTATAGAAATCTTCTTCAAAGGGGCCACACGACTCTTAGCTGCTACAAGGAAAATTGAGACAACATCATTCCGAACCACTCTCAAAAATATTACAGCCGCATAAGCTTTCTTACTTGCATCTGAAAATATGTGCAAGCTCCAATGATCAGCTTCCGTCGGTCCAGCCTCAATCCAGCGTGGAATCTCAATACTCGACAGTTCAGGAAGATGAGTAACCCAATCACAAAATTCTTCAGCCATATCATTCTCGACTGGAGCATCCCATCCCTGGCGCTTCTCCCAAAGTTTCTGTAGCAACAGTTTGGGAAATAGGGATACGGGACAGGTAAAACCAATAGGGTCAAATATACTCTGAGCTATGGAAAGCATCAGTCTCTTAGTTATGGGACGTTTCAATGCCATTTCTTGAAAAGTTTCACTATTGATTTTCAGAGTGTCTCTTGAAGAGTCCCAGAGAAGACCAAGAACCGGAACAACTGTTTTTGTATTACCAGAGGCCTCCCACCCTCTTAAGTCCATCTTAGCTTCCTCCATAAGGGCGGTTGCTTCTGATACAAACACTCTCAACTCATTTTCATCAGTAACACTGGTCACACAATTATCCACATAAAACCCAGTCATAAGCTTTTTAATTGTGTTTTTAGAATATGGATTATCATTACAACATTTCTCCAGGGCCTTTGTTAAATGAAACTCTATAGTGGCACCCAGAAGAAATGGACTACAATTGATTCCAAAAACAACCCTTTTGTGTCGAAATACAAATTCCTTTCCTTCATCGTTCACCCATAGGAACCTCAAAAAATCTCTGTCCTTTGAATGTATAGAAATTTGAAGAAAAGCCTTTCGAATATCCGACACAACTCCTACCCTTTGTTGTCTGAATCGTAATAGAACAGAAGGAATAAGTTCAATAAGATTAGGCCCTACCTCCAAACACTGATTTAAAGAAGGACAACCTTGTTCATGAGATGATGCGTCAAAGACTGGCCTAATTTTTGTGGTGTCACTATTATTTTTAATAACGGGCCTGTGAGGTAAATAATGCACACAATTATTCTCTTCTGGATTATTCACTATTTCAATCACACCCTCGCTCAACCACTCATTGAATATAAAGTTATACATTTCAAACAAATTAGACCTTTTCAACTTATTTAAAGTATTATCTAACCTTCTCCTAGCAACAACTAAATTATCTGAAATTAAAGGATGCTCGTTCAACCAAGGTAACATAACTTCATACCTGCCTTCGCTGTCACATCGTACAGTCTCATAGAAAAAATTCTTAGCCTCTTTGGCTGCCACCTCTCGTGTCATTTTTTCTACAGGGTCGGTTATCCCAATAACATCAAGCTCCCAGAGTTTCGCTACAGAAGAATTATTAACAAACAACGAAAATGTAATCATACTTGTACTAGAATTAGAAGCAACTGCCGGCACCTTACCCATAAGAGTCCAACCTAACAAAGTTTCAACTGCTACAAGACCACACTGTAACTGATATTTTCTCCCTGTATACAATTTGCCTACAATATCAGCTCCTAACAAAATCTCAATCGGTGTTGTCTTTCCGACATCGCTGAGTGAAATATTCATGTCACTGAGTTCCTCAATCCAAGGGCCGTCATAAATAGAAGAGACATCGGCACAAATTTTTGGTTGATCTAATGCATCAAATGAATAAGCGTAGGTTCCTTCACACGCAGTTACCTCGTACAATTTATGTCGTTGTTCAGAAGTGCTTCTACCGCCAAATAATGCGTGTACAATCTTTTCCGCTCCTTTAGGAGAAAAACCCATTTCTTGCGCGGTACTTTGTAAAATATATGTCCTTTGCGATCCAGTGTCAATAAGTGCCCTTACTTGTTTAGTACCATGTGCACTTCTTATGTTTATTCGCAGAGTTTGTAAAAAAACTGTGTATTATTCAAATTAGCAAGCGTCTGATCCTCAGTTATATTTTCTTCCGAACGGGTAGTACTTGAGGTCGATGTATCAATTTTATTAACAGGCAAATTAGGGCACATCAAAACAGCATGTGATTTACAACATAATATACAATTCAAACGTCCTCTACACTTTTTAGAAGAATGTCCTACTTTCAGACATCGAAAACATGCTTTCTTTTCTGACAATGTTCGACGTTTCTGCTCCATAGTAAATTTTTGTGCTTTAAAACAATTTGTACTGTCATGCTGCGCTTCACAAAATACACACCTGTAAACCTCATAGTTTACTAACCCAGCAGCGGTCGCTAAGGGCTGATCAGTTCCTTGCTTATGTAATTTTACAGTTTTCTTGGCAACGAGGTTATTAAATTTATATTTATTTTCAGTCGGTAAACCAAAACCTTCCGTTGCTAAATCAATTTTTTGTTCATTTTGAACTTCACTTTGTAAAAAGCTCATTAGCCCATCCAATCTTGTTTCTAAAGTTGTAACCTCTGCCGTTTCTGCGATATTTTCCATGGACCCGGAAACATAAGGCCTTAAAAACTGTGAAGATCTATGCCATAGTCGAATCATATCTTCTGGCAAACATGACTCGATAAGAGGATACAACATCGCCGCATACTTGTCAGCAGTTATGCCTAAGGTCTCAAGTGAACGAAGTTGACTTTCAATCATATCATAAAGAGCAGAAATATTACAAGAACTACTAGAAACTCGACTCAAAATTAACTTTAAGAGCTCTCTAATATAAACTTCAATCTGGAGATCCTCTCTGCCAAACCTAGACTGCAAACTCTGGATAATTTTTGAGTAATTGTCGGCTACTGCAGGAAAACTCTCCACTAATCGTCTGGCCTTACTAGACTCTACAGTGGCTTGTCTCAAATAAGCTATCTTATCAGTCAAATCAATTGATGGATCGTCATGCACTACTTTGAACTGTGACCAAAAAGGAAGCCAATCTTTCAAGTCTCCATTAAATTTCTTGAATTCGATTGGAGGTAATTTAAATTTGCGCTTACCTTTTATACTTGATGACTCTGAACTTACTGAACCTGTCTGTCATCACATTTGTACTTAAGTTCAAAGTACCTTGCACTATATTTATCTTTTGTCTCCATCTCACTGATTAATTCTTCTTCGGAAGCTTCTTCCAACATACTTTCAAGTACCGCACTTTCCACTTCACAAAGCTCATTGTACTTTACTTGTAAAAGTTCCCACTGTACGCTAATATTCTGCCAGGGTCGAATGTCCACCGGTTGAGCTAACAAACTGTCCAAAACAGTAGCAACTTTCGTAAATGCACTACGAAGAACCGTTCTGCGTTTTTTAACTGATTCCATTTTTTCGCTTAAAAAGGTTAACTTTGGCCGAGCCTCACGACAAAAACAAAATTATTCGCCGGAAAAAAGTTTGCACTAAAATAAACGAAAATAACTAACTTTTAAGCACACCCGTATATAAGTCCTGTCACGGTCGCCAAATGTTACGTTTGGAATGTCCTACGATTAATTATCGCAAGAGACTCCTGGTTCGAAAGAATACAAAATTAAATTTCTATTACAAAAATTACTTTCGTATTAAAATACACAAATGTGACTTTAAAAGTTTTATTCAGTTTCCTTCGGTTCGGTGGTATAAATTCGACTAAAAACTAACTCTAAACAAATTGAATATATTCTCATACCATATGAAATTCAATACCCTACATTCCCAGACGAAAGTCATTAAAATCAATTGCTCTCACAAGCCCTTAGCCGGAGAGACGATACGCTGATTACAAAAGGGGATTTTTAAAATAAACATATTACTTAAGTATTAACTCGACAATGGCAATACAGCTATTGATGCATATATGGTCTCGGGTGCTTGTATCGCACACAAAAGTAGATTATATACAAGTACCACAGTGCATGTAATGAATAAAAATTAAAAGGGCTAAATTTGCTAACGCTCTCAACGTGTTAATGAGGGGGAATGTGCATCGGAGTACATACTAGTCCACAGACTAAGGTACACGATGACAAGATAAAGATGACATCGTCATCATAATAGCTGTAACAATTTGGAAGATAAGTATCAGAGTTGTTTTCGGCCCTACTGGTCAGCTCCAGATAAGTTCTCTGCTTATTTTCCTCACAAACTCATGCCAAAAAGGTATAGTAAAGAAAAATATAAGTTTTTATATGTTTATTTAACTCATTATCATAAATAAATACATTGAAAAAAGCACACAAATCCGGACCCCTCTTCCTAAAGTGGATAGCCTTCTTCATCATCATCATCATCAATCAGTCAATCGCGTACACTGCTGGACATAGACCTCCGTCAGTTCTTTCCAGTGATCTCTACACAGGGCCGCTTGTAGCCAGTTTCTCACTACACGATCGGAGCATCTAGTAGGTGGTCGTCATGGCCTACTTTTATAGTTTCTAGACCTCATTGGTCCAGAACAAGTTTGTACAGGCAAAACACATTGGTTGTAAACCTCTCGCTTGAGACACGTGGGAATTGAACTTTTTAGAATATGGCTTAATTTACCAAATTTGTAGATAGAAATCCATTTTGAATTAAAATTTATACTAGACTTTTCTAATCGTTTCACGAGAAATGACTGTTATCTCTTCTATAATTCTGTCTTTTAGTTATTGGATAGCTTGTGGGCTATTAACATAAAGTTTGCTATTTAAACACCCCTATTTAAAATAATCGAAAGGTGTCAAATCCGAGGATCTCACTGGCCATTTCATAGCTTGTCTTCTTCCAATCTAACGATTTGGAAATGGATCATCGATAAACTCACGAACGCTTCGAAGATAATAAAGAGGTGCTCCATCTGGCTGAAAAAAAGTAATATATTTACGAGATGAGGATTTTTATCATCATGAAAAAGTCTAGCCAATTCTTAAAATAACTTAAATTCTAAGAATGCCCAGTATTCTTCACCGGTTATGGTTATATACCAAAAATAAATTCCAATAATGGTATTATTAATTTTATCTAAAGTAAGAAGAACCTTTTACAAAAAATCACTTTAAACGTTGAGATCCAGATAGAATTTTTCATAGATTTTGTAATAATTGTAATTTATAAAGTCAAGTCGGTCAAAAAGCAATTGATTAATTGAAAATAATTAATATTCATTAAAATACATCTATTCCTTGCTTATGAATTTTTACAGAAAATACAAATCAAGGTACCCTTGTTACTGCCTTTAAGCGTTTTAAAATTATTTACTAATGTTAGAAAAACGAATATTTTAGCATAGTAATTAATTTTAAATTTAGACACATCAAAATAACAAACTTACTAGAGAATTATGGCATACACGTGGGTTATATTATATTATTAAATCAAATATGCGAAAGAAACAACCTAATTTTTTTTTATTGGGTTAATGCCTCGACTAAAACAACCTAATTAAAACCAATCAATACCATAAAATCGTCAAATATATTAACAAAATATTAAATGTTTTGTTTAATAATAAACTCTAGCATAAATATGCCAATAAAATAAAAATATTTAATAACCTGATTTTACTATATAAAGCGTTTTTAATAAAAATAAGATTATTTGTACTACCTTCAGCTAGATTCGAATTCTCGAATTCGTTTGTAAAAATGAGTGTTTCTGGAACTGTATTAACAATGGACCCAAATAAAATATGGGTACATTTTGGAAAAAGTAAAGAAAACGTTATTAGAGATATAAATAATATCAAATATTGGATAAAAAGTAATAATTATTTTCCTGAAATTCCAGGTGAGTATTTTTTTATCTACTTACTATTTTTGTACTATTACAAATTTTCTACAGATTTAGTAATATTTCCCAAATACGTCGTAATCTAGTCTCTTCCTCTATACCGTAACGCAGTGTTCTGTTTATAGCTATTGTCCCCCTCATGTACTGTCTCTAACTGCTGTACTGCTCGGTCAGAGTGACCAATAAGCACTCTTGGCGCGCATTTCTCCGCTTTCCTTCCTTTTCCAATTTTGTCATTGATCCTTTCCTAAACTCTAGGGAGCCGATCACCACCTACATGCCATAGACTCTGTGGCTTTGTCTTTGTATCATACAAATTGGCTTTTGTACGAATATACGAATATCCTAGAGCAGTGCGTACCGTGTGGGAGACTATCATGTTATCCTCCAATACGACATGGCGCCCAACAATGGATTAAAATCCGAACCTGCGACCCAGTTCAAGCCAAAAGAACAGTTGGGAGCGCCACAGAGTGTTAGAAAACTATACCCTAATACTCCGCCATCGAGCTTTGCAGCAATCCTGATGCCTTCCGTGTACCAGCTGTCTCAACGACCCAGCCTTCTTCAACGCTTGAAGTCCCGCAAGCTACGGAGATTCTGGAGTAGCCACAGTCCCTGCCTGCAGCGTCATCACGAGGGCCCGGACAAACTCGCTTACGAGACCCCAGGAGAAGCGGATGGGAACCTGATTGCAGAGAAGAAGACGAAACCGCTGGGAGGAATGGTGCACCAACCGGCTCACATCGCCTCGCTTTCCTTCCTTTTTCAATTTTTTCATTGATCTTTTGGTTTCAAATCTTGTAAAATATTATGTATAAATATTATTTGTTTTTTAAGCCAAAGACAGTTCACCTCGCAAATTAATATATCTTGTTATTCGTACTGGGTTAGTTCTATACAAAAAAAACATGAGAGAACCAAAACTGTTCTAAGCAAAGAAAAGAAATATGATAGTTACTCCTAAAGAATTTCACATCAGCGCTTGTGAAATTTCACGTCAAAATGACAGTATTCAAATTTCGGCGGAATAAATCCTTCGTAAACATAAACTGCATCCTTACCGCATATAGTTACATCAAGCATTGACAGTCGATGATTATCAACGCAGATTATCTTTTTGTCAATGGTCTCAGCAGTAAAAACGGAACAGTGAATCGGCATAATTTTCATTACTATTCATCAAGCAATCCCTATTTTATTAACAGATGTGGTTTTTACACGACAGCACTCCAGTTCACCACACTGTTTCTATTCATAATCATACAAATCATAACTTTCCTGAGAGGTGGATAGGCATTGAACCAACTGTTTGGCCACCGAGATCACCGGAATTCTCCAAAATTTATTTTTTTGTGTGGTGCTATATAAAAGACCAGATAATATGAAAAGTTGAATAAGAGAAGCTTTTAATAAAATTTCAATTCGGATGGTCCATGTGGACCTTCCGAATTTGAATTTGTAGTAGTACTACCAGAAGAGAAGGCCATACTTGCGAAAAGTACAAAGAAGTACAAGGGAATTCTGTATCATGTATTTTATATTATAGTATACAATGCCTACTAAACCATAATGAATGGCATTAGAGACCTTACTTTTTTCAAAAATGTGTTAATTAATTTGTTTTAAATTAATTTACAGATGATATTATGATTCAATATTTTTTGACGATCTGTAACTTTAGTATTGAAAGAGCAAAACAATGTCTGGATATGTATTATGCAGTTAGAATAGTTATTCCAGAACTTTATACCAATACAAGCCCAACATCTAGCGGTATGGAGGCAGCGTACGAGCAAATGTAAGTATACTTTCTTTTTGTGTAATAGACTTTCCTCATCCATCCAACTTCAACTGATTTTTTGATCAGACCTTTTTACTTGCATCTAACTCCTATTTTTATAAATAATACTGGGGAACACATTTTTTGTTGAGTTGTTGAGTGAAATTATGCCTATAAAGAAACATAAAATAAAAACATATCAAATCTGCAGCTTACAAAACGTTTAGTGAAAGTTAAATCGAGTTTATACAAATAAAATTGTTCAATTAATGAACAGTACTTACAAATTAGGACAAAAAGTTTTGGTTATAGCTTTTTTTATAGCTCCAACAATGGTCAGCGTTCATATTTACTTCCCATCTACCTTAATACCGTGCATCCATGACCTTCAAATCTTGAAGCTTAAACTCGGAAACGCTCACTTTGCTCATCACTTACCGCACAAAGATTGTCTGGGAAATTAGCAAGGTGGCAATGTAAAGAGTGACCTTTAATGCTCATGTTGCAACCTAGCCTCTGGAAGCTCTCCAAGAGTTGCTGGACAATGTCGGCGTAATTCAATGCTCGAGTATTGCTAAGAAAGTTTTTAACAATATTTTTGAGTGCCAACCACGCATTCTTTTCAATTTCTGACATTATTACCACAACATGTTCATCTGCACGAAGTTGCCGAATCTGTGGACCATCAAAAACACCGGCCTTTATCTTTTCAAATTACAGACTAAAAAATTTCGACACGAAATACTTGAAAAAGTCTCTTTTAGTTGGCAAAGCTTTAACAAATTATTTCGTAAGACTCAATTTTATATGCAAAGGTAGAAATATAATATTCTTTCTGTTGACAAGTCGCTGATGTACAATGTTTGAATTACCGGGTCTCAGGTCCAGTCTTGGCGGCCAATTCGACTGCTATCCCACATACTCTAAAAGCAGGGATACTTTGTCTATAAACCTTGTTGACCAAGTAGGAAGCAGACCATTTTAAAGTCAACACAAATAATCCATTGGAGCATGTAAATTGCAACAGATCAATTACTTCCTTTATGTAGTCATATTCAATTGGAACTGAACGAAATAGATTTCCATTGTGAAGGAGAACACACTTCAATTTCCACTTTGAGCTATCAATAAACCGTTGCTAGTCAGTTACGTTATAGTTTAAAAATCCCAGTTCTTCCCAGCCCCCCAACAGACATGCCTAATCTAACACAACAGAAATTGAGTTTCAAAGTGTTCCCCAATCTAATTTTTATTGGTATCTCCATATTGAAATATTGACATTTGACTGAAAAACGGACTTTGTCATAAAAGTTGATCATATTGAGCATTGGTCAATTGAAATATATTGACTGACCATCACAACATTCGTTGTAAGCTAACTACCCAATAAGAATTCACTATCTATAAAGGTGTAAACCATATTTTTGAAGTTTAAAGGGTTTTCAGTTAACTGTATCTTTCAGGCATTGTTGCCCGTTACCTGATCTTACTCAAAATTTAGAAAGAATCATAATAGCAAAAATGAATGATGTAGAAGTAGATATGTTTAATGTACATAAAGCAACAGCTTTGGCGTATGTTAATATGTTTGAAGTGTTAATGTGGGAAGACCTTTGCTTGGGAAAGAAAGTTATTATAGATTTTAAAAGTATAACAATCAACCAAGCTTTAGCAATGGGACCCAAAGATATTAGAAAGGTCGGATTTATTTTGGAGGTAAGTAAATATTTGTAAATATCAATTATTTACGATGTTTTTGCTTATTTTTAAATATTAAACAAAAAAAAAACTATTTTATTTATGGTCATAGTTTGTTCTATTTATTATTAAGGTTTTGCACTTTAAGCTCTTTTTCACCACTGCAGGGAGCGTCTTCCAAAAATGGCATTTTAATTTGGGAGACACTTTTCTGTCTACCTGTAACCTGTTTTTTGTTTTAATTTCAACCAAATTATATTCGTGTGACTTGAAACTAATTAATAAACTATTAAAAAGGTAATTTTTATAATATTGAATGTAGCTAATGCTGAAAAAGAAGAAGAAAGATAATATTTATTGCCGAAATAATCATTATCCAAACGGCTTGATAATTCGTTCACAAAGAACCTGGTCTGCTCACAAAGAAGTCTCAACTCCTGTCGATTCCTGGCAACTTCCCTCCATGTTCTTCCACACCATCAATCCATCTCATTCGTGATTGTCCTCTGCTTCTTGTGCCCTCTGGTTTTAAAACTGTTAATCTCTTCGTGTATTCGCGATCTGACATCCTAGCAATGTGTCCAGACCATCTAAATCTCTGCACTTAGATGGGCTGGACACGAATTTACTACCGACTCAAGATATATGAACTCCTTGACTTGCTCAAAGGTATTGTTATAGTTTATTCGTCTTCCGGGTTTGGACCGTGTCATTTGTGAGTGACCCAAAAGTGGGTTCATCTCGACGTTTCGCTACAATTGTATGTAGCTTCTCCAGGAGAACAAAGAAAAAGAAATCAAAAGACAGGAAGATGGGTAGTTAGCAACGGTAACTCAGTTACTCAACGCAACCATAGGCGAATACTAACTACCAAGATGGGCATTTGGTCACAGTAACTCAACTACTTAACGCAGCCAGAGGTGAAAACCAAATGCCAGGACAGGGATTCACGTCCAACAGCTCAGAACACTAACGCGTCGAGAGGCGGGGAGTGAATCCGACGATTACTCCGCTGCCGCTCTATTTATAGTCGCGGTGACCTGTCGTGTCGGGACGCATCGGCACACTCCGTGGCGCGAACGTCAAGAAGCGCGCGCTGGCCAATCATGTGGCTGCATCATGGTAGCGGTACCGGACGGCGGCTCTAGACTGAGATTCCAGATGGGAGACAAGTAGTATCCTTCCTCTCAATTGATATTATGTGAATATTTTCGGATCTCTAGAGATTCGCGGATTTTCCTGGAATAAAAGGAGGGGCTTTTAGAAATAATATGGGTTTTTTCGAACAATATGGAATGACCGGTATCTTGGCAGTGTTTTGAAACTGCAGAATGGGAGAAAAGACCTGATCGAATGCATCTTTGATGCTCTTGAATCCGAGTTTTGACGGAACGACCAGTTTCGCCAATTTTCACATCAATACTCGGATTCAAGAGCATCAAAGATGCATTCGATCAGGTCTTTTCTCATCAATCGAGAGGAAGGATACTACTTGTCTCCCATCTGGAATCTCAGTCTAGAGCCGCCGTCCGGTCCCGCTACCACGATGCAGCCACATGATTGGCCAGCGCGCGCTTCTTGACGTTCGCGCCACGGAGTGTGCCGATACGTCCCGACACGACAGGTCACCGCGACTATAAATAGAGCGGCAGCGGAGTAATCGTTGGATTCTCTCCCCGCTTCTCGACGCGTTAGTGTTCTTAGCTGTTGGACGTGAATCCCTGTCCTGGCATTTGGTTTTCACCTCTGGCTGCGTTGAGTAGTTGAGTTACTGTGACCAAATGCCCATCTTGGTAGTTATTATTCGCCTCTGGTTGCGTTGAGTAACTGAGTTACCGTTGCTAACTACCCATCTTCCTGTCTTGTGATTTCTTTTTGTTTGTTCTCCTGAAGAAGCTACATACAATTGTAGCGAAACGTCGAGATGAACCCACTTTTGGGTCACTCACAAATGACACGGTCCAAACCCGGAAGACGAATAAACTATAATTCTGACTCTGGCCGTGGAAGCCTACGATTTCAAAGGTATTGTTGTTAATTTGAATCCTCTGTTGGATATTTCGGGGTTTCAGTCCTAAGTCATAATTAACTTGCCGCCTCGGCAAGCCTTGTAAAACACTGCATCATGTCTCTCATACTTCTGCCCACTATAACTGTATCGTCAGCTAACGCGAGAATTTTCGTCGACCTATTAAAAATAGTTCCATTTATTCTAATATTTAATTGTCTGATTGCCTTTTATAACGCAATATTAAAGAAGGGATACTTCCTGGTCTTAGACCATTATTAATGTCAAAGAACGTACAGTTTTCTCTTTCAATTCTAACGCATAAGCTTACATTTTGCATTGTTAGTTGGTTAAACTTAACCAACTTAGGTGGGATCTTAAAGTCTATCATTGCATTATATAATGCAGTTCTTTTCACACTGTCATAGGATGCTTTGAAGTCGACGAAGAGATTGTGTGTATCTGTTAAATTCTAATTATTTTTATAAAATCTGTCTATGTGCTTAAATTTTATGTGTAGTTGACTTTCCTGCAGTAAATACACATTGATATTGACCAACAATATCCTTTGTAGAATTTTTAGGTCTTTCAAACAATACATTGCCGAAGATTTTATACGCAGATGCTAACAGAGTAATGCATTTATAGTTCTTACACTCCAGTTAATCATCCTTTTTATGCAACGGATATATTATTTCCTTTAGCCACTCCTCTGATACTAATTCATTTTGCCATGTAACTGCTATTAGTTTGTGAATTGCTGCAAAAAGTTGATCATCACTTTTTTATTTATTTTTAAACATATTTTATCGATTTCTGGGGCTTTGTTGCCTTTGAGTTTTAGAATGTCATTTGACACTGCTTTTCTGGTTTTTTAAACTATTTAAACTATATAGTGAGTCTTCACTATATAGTTTACGTTTTCGATTTTGTTGATTTTCTATGTTGTTCTCGAAACAAACTAAAATTTAAAATGAGCTGTACTTAGTTGCTTATTACTATTTAAATCAATGAAATACACTTTGCATGTTTCATCATGTTTTCATATATTTTCATAACAATAAAAGTTAGTATGTTTCAGAAAGTTTGGAATTTACATCTTAAAGAGTTTCACTTCATAAATGTACCTACCTATGCGGAAAAATTAGTTCAAATTTGTAAAGTAGTATTAACAAAAGCTTTGGGCGAAAAAGTAAGTAAATATTTTAGTTATAAGATATAGTTTCGAATTTTTCCATGACGAATATGTAACCTAAAGATGTAGAGTGTCAGACTCAATAATTACCTTTCTCATGTTCTATTCTTAATGTATTAATGGACACAACATACTCCAGGAGTATGAGATAAAAGCAATACAATGTAAGGACCCATTTTTAGACCCAGGTTTTTCCCATTTTTCAATCGCAAATTATTTCCAGAGCGTACTCTGGAAATAATTTGCGATGATAGTTTACCTGAGGCTTTACAGACATTACCAAATATCATAATCTTTCTTTTCTTCTTCTTCCTCTTTATAAGCAATTCTGCTTGTTCATTGGCGGATTAATACCTTAATGAAAAGTTGTGACTTACGGTCTCCTCCATTCTATTCCATTCTTTTTTTCTATTCTGTGTCCATTCATTTATTCGATGGTTTGTAGAGCAGCTGGATGAGTAGGAAACAATGACTTACTCACCACTTAGATATTTTAAGATCTACGCTACTCTAAAAACTAGGTTTCCAGGAATCTGGAAGGGTGTACAGCCGTAAAGAAGTTTGATAACCCGACTGGCTAGTAACTGCACTGGTGCGCTGAATCAAGGATCCCACAGGGACTGGCCAAAGCTTCACTACCAATCGGGTATACCCTGTGCAATTAGCAATCACAATTCGCCAAATCAGAGTACGAGCTCTTAAAAGTACTCGTATTTCTAATCCAACTAATATGAATTTCCAGATCTACCAACGAGAAGGTTTGTACTAGGATGATTTTATGTGGTAAGGATGAAACACGAAGTTCACCCAAATGCAAATAAAAGTGAAGGTCACTTAAAAGGAGGTTTGGATAACTCGAGTCGCACACTTTTCAGATAATTACTGTAAAATAATAATAGGAATGGGAGCGTTATGTGAAGGTAAGGAAAACGCTGTCACCAAATGAAATACACAATAGATCCTCAAGGGATGCTAACCCTGCGAGCGGCTGCAAGGAATACTGGTCACACTGGTCTGGAGGGCTGGCTCGTCTTCGTGGATTTACGAGAAGATAAGGGATTTCGGGATAGGGGTAAGGACTCCTAGGTCTCAGGTCCTGTCAAGAGCAGAGGTTATGGGCTTACTTTTGAAGCCGGAGATATGCATACGCAGAATCTCGTGTTCTCCTAGTCTCTAGAGAGTCGGACGAAAGGAACATAAAAAACTAATTTAGAGTCAACAATATATTGAATCTACCCTAAAGTTACAATTACAATCGTTAACACGTTATTCTGCGCGTCGGGAGACGATGAACAAGATAGTGAAAAGTTGACAGTGGTACTAATATAATTACTCAGGTAAGTATATAGAAATCTGTTACCTTATTTGGGCTTTCAACCACGACACGTTCAGTCCTCTGGAACTCGGTCAGTTGAGGGTCTCCCCTATGTTGCGAACTTACGAGCTGCCACAATAACCGGACTACACGCGATACTATGCCGGATGATACGCGTCCCCCGGAGAATTACCGACTGTCTCGTACTGATCGCGTACGGGACGCTATCGCGTCCAGTCACGGTGGCCCGCTATTACTGACTGCCCATTACTACCTACTTCGTACCCGACGCTACCGCGTCGAAAGTACCCGGAGCAGGCAATTGATGCCTTCACGGCTACCGCCGTATCACTACTGACCCACTGGCGTCCTTAGTTCGGTTTTTATCAAATGGTGTCCTCATTGACCGGCTGTAGTCCAAGGTTGCTGAATTGTAGTTTTGGCGTTATTGCTCCTATTTGGGTCACGGGTGTTGTTATTTTTTTACAACAATAGTTTCGTGCGTTTTATACGTTTAAACAATTATCAAACAATGCAATAACTAGGTCAATTTCTTTGTGTGATTTAAAATGCAAATTTTACTGTAATAATTATCCCTTATTTGATTTGGAATAAATAATAATTATCTCGAATAATTATTATCTTTTTCTATGCTACTTCCTTTATTCCAACTTCTCACTCACTTGCTACGCTCACATTACATTACATCTGGCGAACGACGGGCTAAGCAAAACCACAATTTCAGAGCCATTTACAGCCATATACATTGTACTTTACATTTTTTTTAATGTCTTCGCTTCTCTTTCGATCTCTCAGCGTATTTCCTCTCAGCGATTTTTTCTCAGTACTCTCATCTGATGTTTCCAGTAGCCTTTGCGTTGTGGCTGGTGTTGGGTCTTATTTCTGAGGCATGTGGCAATATTAATCTTACACTGGCTTTATAAATTGTTGACTTCATCTCAATGTTTTTGTTTCGCTATATAGTGTTATTAAGGCATTCTGCCAGTCTATCTGCTTTTTGTACTTGATCTCTCACTTCTTTATCCAGGTCTCCATAGCTAGACAGTGTTCATTTGAAATCTTGTCTTTGATTATTCGGAGGAGACATGAACATTTTTATTAGGAGGTAAGTATTGTTTTTATTCCTCTTAATTTAAGAATTTTGTTGATTTTGTCAGTACACTCCTCTAATGTAAGGAAGGAAAGCTTTCCTATGATGAGAATCTAAGTCGTTGGGTTGAGATTGAGTAGGATATTGATGTATGTGGATGCTCCTATTGACGTGATTTTTACGGTAACGGAAGGCATTTCTACCATGGGACAAAATAACGAATATATCGTCAACATATCGTAGCAACATGTGAGTTTAAGCATTGATGTGAATAGAGTTCGGGTCTCGAAGACTTCCATAAAGTTATTGGTAATTACTGGAGATAGTGTGAAGACCATTGGAGCACCATTTATTTGTCTGTACCACAGACTCTGTAGAATTGATTTTGGAAGAAGAAATAAGTGTTGGACATACAATGTTTAATGAGAGATAAATGGTCTTGCTGGAGACTGTATTTAGTTTTCAGAATTAGAGTTTCGTCTATTGAAATGTTTGTAAAGACTGAAACGATATGGAAACTGACTAGAATGTTTGACAGCGAGATATGGTATTGTTTAAGAAGTTCGATGAAATGAAAAGAATTTTTGACGGAGGTTAAAGCATACTCGGCGAGAGGTTGTAGAGTTTTGGTCAATGGTTGTCTTTTCACGAGAAATTAGAGACTCTTTGATGTCAACAGGAAGAAAGGTGTTATTGATAATGGCTAATATATATGTATGCAAAATTATTGTTATTTAATACAAAAATAGAATATAAGGTTTTTTTAGATTTTTATTCATAAATCAATTGAAGATGTGTACAAGTTTATTCCAAGAGAAATTTTACCAAAAGAATATGGAGGTACTCAAAAGTCGTTATCAGAACTTAATGGTAAGTATGGAGTAACACATTTAAATTACCACACAATTTTAAACTAAACTGTTCCATTAACATGAGAATTATTTCCTTTTTTATTTGAATTTTTGCTGTTGGTAATGTTTTGTTTGTGCTGTTTGGGATTTAGAAACAACAGTAGTTTATTCTATTTTACAATATAGGTATAAACACTCTTAAAGACCCTTGAATATTAAAGAAAGCTCTAATATTGTGTACTCTTTACCCTGTAATAATTGTAACAAAATATATATTGGAGAAACGTCCAGAAATTTTTTCCAAAGATTAACATCGCACAAAAGCGACATTAATCTGAATAAAGTACACGTATCTGAATAATGCACACGATGGGTCACACTCCAACAATAACCAAGTAAAAATATTGGCAAGGGAAAAAAATTGGCAAGCAAATAACCGTTTTTAGAAATGTCTTTAATTCAAACTACATAAAAAAGCTTTGAACAAAAGTGCGAACATGAGAATTTTTAAGTACTACTTGAAACAGCCAGAATAAACAGTGCACTAAAAATTAAAAATTGGAGGAGTTATTTCAAGTTTAAATGAAATCAAGTGTTTTTTTTTGGTTTCGTTGTTGCTTTCTTCATTAGTAAGAAAAACTTAGTTGCTTGTTTGTAAATACTGAGAGAGAGAGAGAGAGAGAGAGAGAGAGAGAGAGAGAGAGAGAGAGAGAGAGTAATTTGAACAGCTATAGCTTATAAAATATGCCAAAGCTGACGATGAAGGTTGCATAAGTATAGGAGCAGGTACAAATAGGTTAAAGAAGGGTTCTACTTTATTTTCTTTTTTTTTGATATGAGTTATCTTCTTGTGTTCTAATGTTAAACTAACCCTTCATGTATTTAGTGAAAACATAAGAGATATAGACAGTATAGTATATTATAGTATATTATATAGTATATTCTGCTAGTTTTATAAGAACATTCTTTAATATTAAAATGAAAGTTTTCTCTCCCACACCCGTATTATTTTTCTTCTTCTTTTTACTACTTTGTTGATAGGCTTGCGCTTGTTTTATCATCAAATTCATTATTATAGACGTTTATTTTTTCACTCGACCTTTTTGCAACTTATTGTATGATCAAACTTTCTATTAATGTGACTCTACCAGTTATTTTTTTGTTGTTATATTTATATCGGAATTTCTTGATTCCTTTTTATGGAAATACTCTATTTATCATCATCATCATTATCATTATCATTTCACTCTACAACTTTATGTGAGTTTTGGCCGCGTTTACTATTTCCTTCCATTGTTGTCGGTCCTGACCAGCTATTTCCCATTGCTGTATTCCCATTTTACGTATGGATATACTCCCAGGTACTTAAATTCTTTTCAAAGTTGTATTTATTGATTGTTACGTTTTGTCTAACCCTTGGCTCGTTAGTTACCCTCGTAACCATCATGTATTGGTCTTGTTCTCGTTGGCCTTCAGACCAACTTCCTTGGCTCCGTTTTCGAATAGGGTAAAAACTTCTTTTTGCATCTCTGGTGGATTGTGCAATTTTTGATCCTTGGGCGGCAAATCCGTTTGTCAGTTGTGGTTGAGCTTTCTTTGCCGCATGTTCTAGTGCAAAATTAAATAGCAGAAGGGCGAGAGGATCTTCTTCTCTAAGCCCGGTGTCAATGAGGAATTCCTCCGACGTGGTGCTGCCAATTCTGATCCGTGTGCAAGTGTTCTCTGTGCTCACCTGTGCTAATCGTACCATCTTTCCAGGTACTTCCATTTGTATCATGGTCTCCCACAATGCATCTCTGATAACAGAATCGTAAGCTTGTTTAAAGTCCACGAAGATTTATTGTATGGTCGATCTTCCCGGTCTGAATCCGCTTTGGTAGTCGCCTAATATTCTTCCCCTTCTTGTGGATAGGTAGTATATGGCTTTCATGCTAATGTTTTGGTATTTCTTCTCTTCCCCAGACTTCTCTTATAAGATGATATATCTCAAGGTGAAGCTATTCTGCCCCTTTTTTTAATAGTTCCGCATGTATGACGTCTGGGCCTGGGGCTTTATGGCTTTTTAGGGACGAAATTGCGGACTTTATTTTAGCTAGTTTGGGCCCTGATATTTCAGGTTTGGCTAACTGTTACTGTCTTTGTTGGCTGTCGTTGTGGGTCTTTCTGTATATAAGTGTTGCTGAAAATCCTTTCTCCATTGACAGCTTATCTCGTCATCGTCTGTGAGGGCAATTGTTTTGCATTGTCTGTATAAATCTTGGGCAGTTGGTCGTGTTACCCTTTTTTGTTTTTAGGTCTTTATAAAACTGTCCAGACTGACCGGTTCTATGTTTCTCTTCCAGTTGCTGTATTCGCGTTTCTAGGTACTGTTTCTTTTTTCTTCTCAAAAGTCTTCTCGTTTGAGTGCTTACTCTGTTGTAGTCTTTCCTGTTCTCATCTGTAGGGCGTGTTAGTAACTATAGTCTCTTGATTTCTTTCTGATGCAAGCAACTCTATATATTATGAAATATTTACCTTTACGAAATATGAAATCCTTTTTGTCAGTAATCGGCAAGATTTGAACATGATTTGTCTAGTAAGACTTTATTTACATAGCTTTAAGCTTCAATTTACAGATAGCATATCGTCTATCACAAAGTTCAGACAGTACACATATTAAACTATGAGTTCACGATTTTTTAATGGTCGTCTTATTACCTTAACCTTATATTTTTTGCGTATATCTAACAGCTTTGATAATTTTTAGATGCATGGTTAAAAAAATTAAGACAATATAAAGACCGCTTTGCAGCACTTGAAAATATGGATATAATCAACGCTAATAGACCGGAATTTGGTAGCAACAACCTTTCTGAATATTATGGGAATTATATGAAAATCGACGTGGAATAACTCGTTTACCTATATTATCGAAATAACATTATTATAATCGTAATAAATTAATATTATTATTTTTTAAGAAGTTAATATAGCATTAAGCTTAATACAGTTCCTTTTTACGACCACTACTAATAATATTGTATATTGTCATACGAATCCAATGTTAGTGTTAAAATAAAAAGTAAATATTGTAAACATATTGTCTGATTCATTCTATTCTCGTATATACACTCATTTATAAAGGACTAAGGTATCACCAAATGGAAAGGAAGGACCTGGAAAACTATGACCACTTATTCATTTC
Organism: Diabrotica balteata; assembly: GCA_918026665.1. Taxonomy (NCBI): domain Eukaryota; kingdom Metazoa; phylum Arthropoda; class Insecta; order Coleoptera; family Chrysomelidae; genus Diabrotica; species Diabrotica balteata. Next base: position 4,445,923 of record OU898279.1, on the reverse strand, counting down.
CACGGTTCCTTACAGAGGGACTTTAACCAATCCATTCAAATTGCTCTCTCCGTATGTTCCATGTTGGGTGGAATATTGGTATTTTCTCACATGAAGTACCAGTTCGAAGAACCGGAAAAAAGCTCCGACAATGGACTCCCAGGGTACAAGAGGTACTCCCTATATGGGAGTCAAAATTAGACTGGCCTTGAATTGTAAATGTCATATTTATATGTTTCTATATGCATTTTTAGATCAGTTGGCTAATAGCAGAAATCGTAGAAGTCTTGAGGCGGAGCGACATGCATCGAGGTGCGTATTAGTCCATAACTAAGGCCCCTGGTGACAAAGGAGCGAGACCTACTTTAGTTGAAGTAGTGGTATTTAATCTTTTATTGCCTATTCTATACCAAAAATAAAAGACATCCGTTGAACGAAGAGAATAATTGTTGAATAGCGACCAAGAGCAATTAAGAGGAGTAGGGCATACCTGATACCAGATAGACATATGACCTCATGCGAATGGCTTGTTACGAATGGATGCAAAGAACAACGACAGAAATAAATGAGAATAAAATTTACAAAATTACACTCGAGCAGCAGAGTATTCAATTGTTAAATGGAGTATTACTGTAATGTTAAATAAAGGTGGATTTTATAATGTTGGTTGATTCATAAGTGAAGAGCGGAATACATAAAATTAATAAATTGCATATTATTGCTCATTTCCAAAAAATTGCATATTTAGGATAAACTCGATTAAGAGTATTAGATCTGTCTCTGTTAATTAGACAGGGCAATTAAGCTATCTACCCCACAATACAATTACAAAAATCTAAAAAAAAGTTAAAGATATCTCGGAAAAAATATTTATTCACCAGAATTTTATAACCATCTGATTAAAAAAAGAAGTTTCATGATCAAAAATCAATCTAATTTCAATTAAAAACAAACCCAAATCATACCTAGCAATAATCATAGTAATATTACTTAATCAAACAAACATTATATATCTTTACCATGCATTAAGGGATTCTCTGAAAAAATGTTAAAAATTTTGGCAAAATATGATGTTGGCAGAATTTGGAAACACTTTTGAATCTAAAAATAAAACACAAAAGCGCAAATTAGCGCATCTAATTGTTAAACAAATTCCAAAGACAACAACGAAAAACGTTGAAACCCTCTATAGTGGTTCGTAACTTTTCTGATACTCCCATTTCGACCATTACCACTAAGATTTAGCAAAAGGTTTCAATTACTTTGTTACCCTAAGTCACATTCCAATCATCTGTCAACTATTTTCCGAAGATACTAAAATAACTAGAAGAGACATCGCCAGAGTTCTTTAGTTAGTAAACTAAAAGCTTTCTACTCCAAAAATTACCCAATCCCAAAAAAAAACCCTGACAAAACTTTAGTAAAATCCAAATCAAGTCATTCTTCTCGCCTATAAAGGCAATGCCAACGTTAGCCTAAATAATTCTTCTTATATTAATAAACTTTTTAATTTCATTAATACTCTAGACTACAGACCAATTTCTAATAATCCAACAACCTATATGGAGAAAACAACAAAAGCCGTTATCAATAAAACCTCTTCAGTTGACATAAATCAATCTCTAATTTACCGTAAAAAGTCTCTAAGAACACCTCGAATACATGGCCTACTCAAAATTCATAACTTCGATATTCCTTTACGTCCCATTATCAGTGCATACAATGCCCTTCACAACCCTACACAATCATTGGACAAGTACTTGGCCAAAACTCTACAACCTCTCGCCGAAAATGCTTCATCCTTCGTCACAAATTCTTTTCATTTTATCATTTCTTTTCGTAACTTCTCAAACAATACCCTATCTCACCATCAGACATTCTAGTAAGTTTCGATATCGTTTCACTCTTTACAAATATTCCTAGAGACGAAACTTTAAACATTCTGAAAACTAAACCCCATATCCAGCAAAACCACTGATCTCTTATTAAACATTGTATGTCCAACACTTACTTACTTTCATCTCTCAAAATTAATTCTACAGACAAATAAATGGTGCTCCAATGGACTCCTCACTATCTCCAGTAATTGCCAATATGTTTATATTGTAAATAACTTTATGGAAGACTTCGACACCCGAGCACTATCCACATCAACGCTTAAACCCTTGAGTACGATATGTTGACAATACATTCGTCATTTGGCCCCATGGCAGGTCCACTCTATTTATCGAAAATTCATAGCAATCGTTACTTGTACGCCAACTCTCACCATATACCGTCACAAATTAATTCTCAATCTCCTGCTTGAAACTTGAAAGCTTTTTTGCTTACATAAAATCGATAAAATTAAAATCAAGAGGAATAAAGACAAAATTCTTCTCAAACAAAAACTTTCGTCTCTTGTCCGATCAATCAAAAACAACATTTCAAATGAACACAGAGTTTATGAAATTCCTTGTGCAGACTGTCCCCGATCTTATATAGGCCAAACAAATCAGAGAATCCAAAATAGGGTTTATGAACATTACATTTCTGTTCGCAATTCCGACTCAATTTTAGTTCTAGGTCAACACCATCTTCATACAGGTCACAAAATTGATCTTGAAAACTGCAGAACCATAGCCTCAAACCGCTTCTATAAATCACGAAGTATAAGAGAAGTCATAAAAATTGAAAAAAGGCCACTTGAAGACCTCTCATAACATGAATTACACATGAAAAATACATAATTTGCAACATAAATTGTTGTTTTCATTTTGAACAAAAATTAACTAGCCTAGGTAGCGGTGATCATATAAATGTTTTAAATATTATTTATGATTAAAAAAAATTGTTTTTCGAATTCTGCTAAAAAAATTAAAAACGTCAAATTATATTAGATATATAAAAAATTATATTTAACGTTTATTGCTCTTTCATTTTTTTACATTTTTTTAATTGATTTATTCTTTGAAAATTAAACCAAAATATTTACTTTTGATTAAGATGATATCCTTGAATATTTAATTACTATTTAAAGCTTAAGTGATGGGACAGAATTCAAGAAATAAATATTGAAAGAAATCTTTAGAATTTTTATCGGATATATTAACAATGTTCGTCAATACAGATCCTGAACGGACTTTTAAACATTTTGGAAAAAACAAAAAAAGTGTGGAACAGGATGTTAGGATTATTAGTGATTGGCTGAAAACTCAGGGTCATTTGCCTGAAAAAGCAGGTAGGCAAATATTTTAACTATTTATTAACATCCTATGCTTATATGCACTATGAATCAAACGCAATCCTTTTCGCTAAGTAGTTAGACAATTTTCTTTTATTTTGTTAATTAAACTTAAATATTTACAACAAAATTACTGACGACGATACAATTTGTAACAATTGTTGTTTTTACTTAATCATAAGTCTATGTTACATTTTCCATGAGCATTTATTCGCTATGAGTATTTCTTTCTTTCGATACCCCGTTTTCCTTCTATCTTCACTTCCGTAATAAGTTTTAAGAACTGGTACTTGGAATTTTGAAATATATGACCCAGATAAGCAGTTTGTCTTCTTTTTATTATTGGCAGCAATTCTCGTTGTCTGCCCATTCGATTTAATACTTCGACATTTGTTGTGTAATCTGTCCAGGAAATTTTAAGAAGTTTTCTAAACGCCCCCATTTTAAAGGCCTACAATCGGTTCATCACAATGACCTTTATGGTTTAGGTTTCTACACCATATAGCGGTATGGAGTAAATGTAACATTTTACAAAGCAATATCGAAGCGTTAAGTAAAGGCTGCTTTTGCTTAGCAAGGTTCTCATATTAGTAAATGCAATTATGGCTTGCTCAATCCTGCTGCGTACCTCTATGTCTTGATCTAGATCTTCAGTTATCCAACTACCGAGATATCTGAACTTGGGGACCTTCTGGATGTTCTTATTGTTAATTAATATTTAACTGGGAATAAGCCACAATTAAAGATAAAAATACGTTTATTGACGTTTTAATTTCCACTTCGGAAATCGTTCTCAAAATCCAAACAGTAAATTAAACAAGTTTTTCGTTACATTGTGAAAAATACTTATAATTTAATTTTATCTGACTCATTTATATTGACAATTCAGACATACATTATGCATTTTAAAGTAGACGACTTTAAAATGATATTGCCAATATTGTTGAGTTGCGCTCCTGGGACCACTTTACTTATAAGATAGTTCATTTGATTACATGAAATCAACTTTAACTTGAGAATATCCGTCAGAAAAAAATCATAGCATGTAATTCGTCTTTAAAAAGACAAACACATGACATGATGACAGTAAAATTCTCCTGTTAGTGATTCCATAGTAAATTATGAGGGAAAAACCAGGAAAAAAACCTCATAATACTATCCCGACATTGTAAGTATTTGTTCGTGACCTTCAACAAACATCAAAATTCTGATTTTATATGTTTTGTTATTTAAAAAATCCTCTGTATGTTACTCACTTACTAATACTGGTATTTTCTTATTAATAACTTCCTCTTTCAATATTGGTAACCAGATCCTACTACATTCTGCCGAGGAATTTGTGACCCAATTGGCCTCATTTAGTATAATTAGAGCCGCTTCTTTGATTTTTCTTTCTTTACCATCCGTTTCTTTTAGGACTACATTTGAAGTATTCCATTAAACCCTATGTTCATTATCTCATGCGTGTTTACATATTTGTGATCTATCAAATTCTCTATTTTTAATATAAGATACCTAGATGTTCACTTATTCTAACATTTATCGGTCTTGATGTTTCACCTAAATAAAACTGATCGCATTCACAAGGTATTTTATAAATGCAATTCTTTCTCCTTTCTTGTTCATTGTTAGGTTTGGTTTTGGACAAAGATCCCAACGTGTTTGTTGTTTTGAATGTTGTTGAAATGTTGAATTTATTTCTCATCCTTTTAAGTTTTTCTGATAATCCTTTTATGTACGGTATTGTTATTTTCCTCGTATTATTCCTTGTGTATGCTGTAGGATCTTATTCTAAGTTGTTTTGTTCTATTCGATCGATTGTTGAAAATTCCTTATTTATAAACGGTAAAGGATAATGATTTTTTAATAAAACAGATGTTAACAAATGTTTCTCCTCCAAGAACGAATTTTCGTTGGAACAGTAATTTTTGCTCTATCGTATGAGGATTTAATTATTCACTTTTTTACATTAATATTGTGATTTGAATTAAAATTTAAATATCTATTGGTGTGTGTTGGTTATATGTTATTGTCTCTTCTTTATCGTTTATATAATTTAGGAATGTGTCCAACAACTCTGATCCATGAGGCCATATTGAGAATACATCATCTACATACCTCCACCATACTGTGGGTTTTAAATTTTGTTTAGAAATGATATTTGTTTCAAAATCTTCCATAAATATATCGGCTAAGAATGGAGATAAACTAAAGCCCATTGCTAGACCAAAATTTTGTTTATAGAATTCATTATTTAGTTGAAAATATGTATTATCAGTACATAATGTTAGTAACTCCATTATAGCCAATATGTTTAGTCTTATTCTAGTTGCCAATGAATCATCACTCTCTAATTTTGTCTTGACTATACTTAAAGTCTTATTTAACGGCACATTCGTAAATAAACTATTTATGCCAAAACTTACCAAAGTATTATTTGAATTAAATTCAATATTTGATAATTTATTTAAAAAATGTTGTGTATTTTTTATGAATGTCTCATTTTTATTTGTAAATGGTTTTAAAATATTTAATAACAATTTTGATAGTTCCCTACAAGGAGAATTCATGGTACTACAAATGGGTCTAAGTGGTATATTCGTTTTATGAATTTTTGGTACTCCATAAAAATGAGGCATCTTACTGTAATGAGGTGTAATTAATCCTCTCTGATAACTTGTTAAAAAATCTTTAAACTTGAATAGTTCTTATTGTTTACTCTTATATTTAATAGCATATTTCGTGTTCTACTAACCACCATTACCTTCATCTTGTCTATATTAATCTTCAAGCCCAGTCGTTCTCCTTCAGTGTTTATTCTATCTATTAGTCGTTGTAGCGCTTCTTGGATATCAGCTATTATGACTGTATCATCAGCATAGCGAAGATTACTAATAGTCTGTCCGTTAATTTTGGTTCCATCTTCAGTGTCACTTAAGGCTCTATCTAATTATAAGATATCTAAAATATCTATCATATCTAATAAGGCATCGATAGCTGTTGTTAACATGCTCTAAATGTGTATTATTTTCCGATGAATACTTCAATTTGTATGTAGGTAAGATGTAGGTACTGGATGACTACTCTATACACGTCCTTCTATTGTAGTTAATATATGTGATGCATTTATTATGCTGTTTCCACATATAAAGCGATCAAGAGGTATTGGTCTTTATTGTGTTATTGTCCATTGATTTTCTAACATATTGTTCGGTTTCTAAATGTGTTTTTTACCAAATAATTATTAATAATACTCATTTCAGTTATTTTTTAGCCGATACCATGATAATACATTTTCTGGTTAATAACAACTTTAGCATAGAAAAAACCAAGCAAAGTCTGGATATGTATTACTCAATAAGGACAATTATGCCAGAAGTGTTTCAAAATACACTTCCACTTTCATCAACGACAAAGGAAATATACGAAGAATTGTAGGTATTTATTTTTTTTACTTTTATTTTGTTCAATAAGTCTTCTTCTCTTCTTTGAGTGCCTCTCCTAGCGGAAATAGGATATCATTACGGCAATTCTAATTTTATTTACTGCTGTTTTATATAATTCGTTAGTGGTACAGCCAAATCACTCTCTTAAATTTCTCATTCAGGACATTCTTCTACGGCAATACTATTTGGCATTTCTTTATGCTTCCTGTTATCTCTTTTCCTTTTACGATCCGTTCAATATGCACAAGCATATTGAACGCATCGTACTTTTTCTCATAGGTTTCCATTTCTTCACACTGTTCTTTAATCCACGCCTCTTTGGCTTCTTTTATTCTCTTTTTTATGTGTTTATTTATTTGTATTTGTCTAGGTAATTCTTCATCTTTCTTCTTTGTTCCATCAAGTCTAGTATATCTTAAGTCATCCACCCCTTATTCTTTGTTGTTGTTTTTGTAAGATGTTTCTTTCCTACTGTTTGTATAGCTGTATTTACGTACTTTTTTTTTCGGTTAACATTACTTGTATCGTTAATTTGTTGCTGCACTGAATGAAGGTTTTCATTTATTTCTTCTCCTGTTTCTTGTCGTATATTTTTGTTTGGTCCCGCCTCTATCACAGTAACTAGAGGGTTATGATCTGAGTCTATATCAGCTCCTGGATACGCCTTAGTACATTTAAAAACAATACGATACCTCCTTGCTATCACAATGTAGTCTATTTGATTTCTCACTATTTTTTCTTTGGTATGTTGAGATATCCATGTATATAACCGTCGAGGAGGTAATTTGAAAAAGGTGTTTGTTATTACGAAGTCTTCGCTTTGACAAAATTGAATCAATCGATCTCCTCTGTAATTTCTGTTTCCAAGTCCATAGTTTCCTACTTATTCTCTTACCTTATCTTGACTCACCTTGGCATTAAGATTATTATGTACATTATTATGTTAATGTGTGGCTTTTTTATTGTTTTTAGTATTTCTTCTAAATCGTTGTAGAATTGTTCTATTTCATTGTTATTTTTATCTGCTGTTGGTGCATAGACTTGAATGATATTTATTAATTTATGTCTTTCTTTAATTTGTATTAATATTAAGCGCTCTGAATAAGGAGTACAGGTAATCAGAGAATTTTTTCATTTCTTTGAAATGATGATTCCAACTCCGTAACGAGGGTTGTTGTTGTCAACTGCGGAGTAATAACATACGTCATCATTTCGTGTTAAACATTTCCCAGATCCTGGCCATTGTGTATCGCTAATTCCTAAAATATCGATGTTATGTCTATTTATTTCTTTTTAAACATTATCCAGTTTTCCTACAGAGAACAAAGTTATAAAATTCCACGTTGCACCTCTTAAAGTTGTTGGTTTCTCACTTGTATAAGGATTTCACATGTTTACGACCAAGTGAGCCTTGTAGTCTTGTGTTTTTCTCACGTGTTTTTCTTCCTTGTAGTCTTGTGTTCAATAAGTAATTTTTGATTATTCGACAACATTATTTACTTAAACCCTTTTTAGAACAGTTTTTCCACTACCAAAGTTGACCCCGGACTTGCGTCGAGTGGTCTTCTTTAAATGTAATGGCAACCCAGAAAAGATGAATGCTGATAAGTCTTTAGCGTTATTGAGCCATATCAACGAAGTACAAATTTGGGAAGATCTTTCACTTGCTGAGATTTATATTCTGGACTACAGTGATGTAAAACTTGGCCATCTCACAAAATCTCCACCACAATTATTTAGAAAACTAGATTTTATCTATGAGGTTAGGACTTTTATTTAACATTATTATAAGAACCGCAGTATTTGTTACCATTTAGTAACTATAACAAACAGTAACATTAATAATACTAACAACGAGGTCCGTACTGTGTTAATGAAAATGAAAAACGGGTGAGATCTCCAGGACCTGGCAATATGGCTGTAGAGTTACTTAAAGTAGGAGGTCCTCTTCTAATAGAACGAATAACTTTTCTAATGAATCAATGCTGCCAACAAATTAAAGTACCATCTGAATGGAAAACCGCTCACCAAGTGTCTATCTTTAAAAAGGGCAATCGAAAAGATCCTAACTGCTACAGAGGATTAGTTGCCCTACCTACTTTCGGTAGATTGTTAATGGAAAAATAGAAAATAATCTAGGACATCTAATTAGCGAAGACCAAAGTGGATTTATGCCTGGTAGATCTTGCACTGATGACTTGTATATACTCCAACAATTAATAGCAAATAGAAAGAAGAATATCGGTTTATACCGAAGTAGGTAGGTTTTCCTAACAGAATTAGACGCAATTTGAAGAAGATCTCGAAGATACCCAAATTGGTTTTATAAATGCTATGGGAACCAGAGAGGCACTTTTTGCGCTTAACGTCCTATTACAAAAATGCCGTGACCAAAGAAAAGATGTATTTGCGTGTTTCGTGAACTTCGAAAAGGCATTCGATAAAGTACAGCATGTAAAATTAATGCAAATACTGAAAAATATCGGAATAAATGATAAGGATATTCGTGTCATTTAAAATTTGTATTGAAATCAAACTTCACGTGAGAGACAACCACTATATATAGAGAGTGATGCAGACGATACAGTAATTCTGTCAGATATTATTAAAGGTCTCCAAATTCTGCTTAATCGTATTTACGACGTAGGAAAGGAAATGGGCATTAAAATAAACTTGATCAAAACCAAATTTTTAGTGTTTCTAAAACTAAAAATTCCTGTTACAAAGAGAATAAAACAGCAATTTCAATTAAAAATAAATCAATAGAATATAACATATTGTTTACAAAAGCAGACAAAGGTAACACTAGTATTTCTATAGATAAAATAGAATATAATAACAAAACAATAGAATTCTTAAATAATCAAAATATTGATACTTTACACAAAGATCCGACAGAAAAATATTATTAGAAAACTTAAAATCAATAGTAAATCCAATAGAACAGAAATATTTCAATATCATGAACCCACAGCCTCCTAAATTATACTCTTTCATTAAACTACACAAACCGGATCACCTAATAAGACCTGGAGTTTCTTTTTATACTGCCCCGTCATATAAACTTTCAGAAAATCTGTTAGAGATTATTTTAGAACACACTAAATGTTCACCTAAATTTACCATAAAAAATACCATAGAACTAGTTAATAAAATACAACATTTTCAATTACCTAACAACTCCAGATTAATTTCATTTGACGTAAAAAATCTTTTTCCTAGTATCCCTCCTACAGAAACTTTTATTCTAGTAAGAAACCTTTTAGACCAAAATAGTACAAATCCAATAATTACAGCTGAAATTTTACATCTTCTTGAAGTTTGCATAAACCAGGACTACTTTGAATTTAATAATCAAATATATACAAATAACAGTGCAGGACTTATAATGGGCAATCTTCTAAGCCCATTGCTATCAGATATTTTTATGGATCATCTAGAGACAGATTTCAAAACATCCCGTATTTAAACAGTTTTTATATTGGTGAAGATAAGTAGACGACGTACTGGTATATTTCACAGGAACTAACAGGCAACTCGACCAATTTTTATTGTATATTAATTCACTTCATAGTCATATTGAATTTACAATAGAAACAGAACAAAATCAATCTATAAATTTTTTAGATTTAGATTTTAAAAAATTATTCTTGTACTGGTTTTCTTATAAAAATGTTTACCTTTTAATTTAACTAATTTCAGTTTTTAATTTTAGGAAGTTTGGAATAATAAAATAAAGGAGATACATGTCATTAAAGCTTCAAAAGTAGCAGAATCTTTAATATCAATACTAAGAAAATGCCTTTATAAGGAATTAAGGGAAAAAGTTAGTAATTTTTATTAATATGTTTTATAAATTATGTTTTCAAATCTACAGCAATATAGCTTGTTGAACTGTTTGTTCGGGCTGTTAGGCCGTTGTCTTCTGAGATTAGTTCTCGACGTTTCGCCAACACTAGAGGTTGACATCTTCTGGAGATGTTACTGCTTCACTTGTAAGCTGAAACTGACGCCGCGTTCAAGCAAGCTTCACTCCACTCCACTGGAGTCACTCCACCGCGCTCCAATGCTCTAGACCATCCCCTTCACCCATATAGCACTCTGATGCGCGATAGGAGCACAACTATCAACCAAATACTCTTCATGTGGGAATCCTGGACAATAGAACTCCAACATGGTTTCCTAGCCGAATCAAACTCAGGACAGCGCATTGTCGCTATGATCCTGTTATCTTAATGTGGCTTATCCGCAAACTGAAAATTGCTTACTTGGGCCTCAAGTCTCCGCTCTGAGCTAGGCTCAGTTCAGAGACTTTTTCACAAGGAGTTAGGCACTACATGTTCGTGTTTTGGGGTTTTTGTTAATTTTTTTGTTGGTTTGTGCTGGTTTTTGTTAGTATTTTTTGTAAGGGTAAGGTAGTAAGCTTATTGGCCTGTAATTTTGAGAAAATATACTGTCTTTTTCGGGCTTTGCTAACATTATAACTTGGGCCTCCTACCATCTGTTAGGGAATTTCTTGAATCTTAGCATCGCATTGATTATATTTGTTAAATATACTATGGCTCTCGCTGGTAAGTATTTTAGAGCCCTGTTCGTTATTTGATCGAGACTAGGTGCCTTTTTTGGCGAGATGTTTTTAATTAGCTCGTTTATCTCCTCCGGTGATGTGGGAGGGATGATTTCGTTAAGATTCTCAGGTCTTTCTCTTTGTCTTTTGACTTTTTCTATGAAGTTAATGTCCTCGTCTGGGTGATAATTTAATGTACATACTCTATCTCTCAAGTACTCCTCATTACCTCTGCTTTTTTCACAGCAGTGAAAACTCTTGGGAGTTTCTCCGTATAATGGAGGGATTGCAAAGCCTCCAAATATATTACATATTTGGTTTTTGTTTTCTCCAAGTCTCTTATGTGGTTTTCTTAGCTTTCACTACGGTATTCTTATAGTACTATTTTGACCTCTCCGTTTAATCCATTTACTCTGTTTTATCTGCCTGGTTTCTTGTCCTTCTTGCTGTTTGCTTTGCTCTATTCTTTTCCCCTATCAAGTTTTTTATTACTTGTGGTATATCTTCAAATCTACCCGTGTGGATTTTTACTTCCTCTTCTATAGTGCTATTTCTGAGTGCTTTTTGGATGATAATTTTCAACTCTAGGACTCTGTCTTCTATTTCTCGTGGGTTGTCTATCACTGGAGCTATCTGTAGATTTTTAGATATCAAATCTTTGATGATTGGGCTAATATGGTATTGAGCTATCTCCTAAGTGGAGCTTGTATGTACCTATACAGTATGTATAAGTTATTAATAAACAAAATATGTTACATATTTATAAATCAAAACAACTATAGAAACAGAAATATACTTTACTAGAATTTAAACAGATTACTATTCTTCTTCATATACCGTCTTCATCATTGAAGATTAGCGATTATAGTGGCAAACATTTATCTGTTTTTAGATGTATTAAAGAATCGTCCTGTTCAGTCAGATTAATTTTTTTCTTCGAATACCTCATTTCCCCTTTATTTTACTCTTACTAACCAATAATAGAGAAATGCAGTACTTCGTTACAAAACAAATGACTTAAGGAACTGGATTTTCTTATTTTTCTTATTTAAACTGCTTTTCTATATTAAATGTCTACATAAAACTTCTTTATTTGGTTTTTGTACAGTTCAAAGGTACACTCAAATTTCAAATTCTTTATTCAGACTCTTTATCTTTAGAGTTCAAGTTTCGATTTCATAGAGAACAACAAACGAAACAAAGCATTTTACGTTTTAATCTAAGTTTGATATCGATATGTGTATTGCAGACTAGACTACGAGTCCTAAAGAAACTCTTTCTAGCTTGACAACAAGTCACGTTTTAATTGCTCATTCATGGTCAACAGAGTAAAATTCTGTAATTAATCTATAAATATCCACGTTATAAAGGATTGCCAAAATTTCCCCGATCAGCAGTAATATTTAATAATATTTTAAACTAAATTTCTCATATGTAAAAAAAATTACTAAAAAAACTCTTACATTTTAGATATTTGTTCATAACAGTTTATCAGAATTTTACAAGTTCATACCCAGAGAAATATTACCCAAAGAATATGGAGGCGAAGAAAAATCAATAAATGATTTAAAAGGTAATCAAACCAAATATAATATTATGAGGGAAATGATTAGAAATCAAAACGTATTCTTCTTCTTTGCGTGCTATATCAGAATGATCCGACGTTGACGATCACATTTGCGAAGGCACCAATATGGAATAATTGTCCCACATATGATATCCTAGTCAATTCACGAATGTTCCTTAACCAAGAGACCCGTTTCTTTCCTACACCTGTACAACCCTCTATTTTGTCTTTAGGGATCAGTTGTAATATTTTATATCGACATTCCATTACTATATGTCCCAGATATAATATTTTTCGAAGTTTAATAACCTTTATCAGTTCTCTACCTTTGTTGACGCTCCTTATTTCTTCATTGGTTTTCCTTGCTGTCCAAGGTATCTTCAACATTCGTCTATGAACCCACATTTTCAATGCTTCAATTTTATTCATGATCGATACTTTTAGCGTTCACACTTCTGCACTATACAAATGTCTTGGATCTGATCATACAACTTTTCGACTTCAGAGTCAAAACGTATACTTACTTTTTTCTGTATAATTATAATACATTCTTATTGTTTAATCCAGCGATACAGTAAGCCTTTCTGTTGAAACCTTTGACGTATACTTAAGTCTTGAAACAGTTTATTGCTTTAAACCATGTATCATGATCTATGGTGTTTACATAGTAAACGATTACGACTTTCACAACTTTCCTGAGCTGTTCTGTACTTGGGATTTTCAGTTAGGAGCACCGGTTTTATCGAGATCTTAAAGTTTCTTCAGCTGAGCTTTGGTTGTACCTAATTTTTTAGTAATCACCGGTTCTTGTTCTTCGCGTGCCATCTCCTTTAAGAAGGTTGGCAACCATCATGGCAATTCGCACTTTCGACGCCGCTGCTCTAAAGAGGTCAGCAGAACTGCAGTTAAACCAAGCTCTCAAATTATTCAACCAGGAGATGCGTCTTCTTCCGCGACTCCTTCTAACTCCTTCTCTTCTTCCTTGCATTATTAATTGCAACAAGTTATAACGTTCGCCCCTAATAACATGTCCCAGCGGCGACTACGAACTGCCCCACGCTACCTAGATTTTAATGGGTTAAGTTTTATAGTAGGATTAAAAGCGACTACGAACTGCCCCACGCTACCTACGTACTTAGATAATATTTTTGTGAACATAATATAGTTTTTATTTTACTTTCTTGTATTCAAAAAAGAACTTAATTCCTAAAGCATAAGCGAAAATTTTAAATGATTAAATAATGAAACTATAACAATAGAAGTAATCGAATAAAGTTTATTTATAAATCTACATTAACTTATATACAATAACAAAAACTACAGTTAAACAATAACAATGCTTGATTCTAATGTCAGACTAGTGATTCAAATAAGTAAGAGTGAACACTTTATTTTAGATTTTAAAAGTTAGCTGCATAATAATTGCAAACTGACTTAATGAAGTCAAATTTAGTAATGTTTTGATTAACGTAATATTCATTTAGCCTATTTTCAATAAAATCAACTTTTCTTTTTGCCGTTTTATCAAGTTTTTTTTCGAATCTATGTGCAGTTCTAATTTTCACATATACTTCTGCTTAAAAATTTAACAAAATGTGTGTAAATTTAAATATGTCAGTCATTTAAATTTGGAATTTCCGGTCATTAAGACTTAATCCCCAACTTTCTCGGCGATGGGGCTGTAGGTACTTCGGATTAAAGGCCCCAGGTAGTTCGTGGGGCAGTTCGTAGTCGCCCTGTCCCAGATATTGCAGTTTTCTGACTTTAACTGTATGTAAGACATCTTTATCTTTAATCTTTACCCATTCTTCTCAATCACCGGTTGCGCGTTTGTAAATATTTAGATTACATTCCTTTCTATTATCTCGACTATATTTCTGGACTATAATATTTATTTTATAAAAAAATATTATTTAATAACTATTTTGTGTTATTCTTATAAAAATTGTGATATATTAGGATATTATGGTAATTATATGAAAGTCGATGTAAGTTAATAATGTATATACATATTATTTAACAAACGAATAGCTTTAAAAAATGTAGTATGTGTTCTTATATTTAGGCAACTATGTAAAGATTTCAAATAAAGATATATACTGTCTTATTTTTTTATTATTATTTTTGCAATTAAAATTATTCTTAAAATTTATGGCAAAAGGTATATCATCCTTTTGATGGCTGTACATTTTTCGACTAATGAAACAGAAATTGCAGAAGAAAATATTTTAAATCTCATTATCGAAAAGAAAGCCATCTTATACAAAGCAATACGCAAATCTAGCTATTACTATGGACAACATCTTTTTTCTTCTTTAAGTGTCGTCCTCTTTGACTATCATTACGACTATTTTCACCTTTGATACTTGTTAGTGCCTAGGCAGTTGATACATAACCTCAAACGTTTCGCAGTATTTATTTTTTCAACAGCTGTTAGTTTCAAAAATGTGTCACAAGTGTACAAACTGTGACTAGCATTGCACAAAGTGCAAGTAGTTGCAGTGGTAGAAACAAATGCCTATGTGATTGTTTTAATCCAGTGTGTTTCGTGTGATCTTTGTCCTGATGCTGGGTTAATGATGATAAGATACTGTAACGATGAGTCCAAGCCATCACCGTTAAACAAGCGTGCGCGCGAACCAACCCATGAAGTAGGAGCGTATCGACAGTAGAAAGGGCAAAACTAATTACCAAGCTCCGCTATATAAACCGCAACATTTCCTCATAGAGACAGAATCGACAGGTGTTGACTGAAGGTTCTCTTCTTCCCTACCCCGGCTTGTGGACGTGTTGAGTTCACAAGTTGTTCCGTCCCATACCGCCGTTACCCGAAGAGCGTGTTGAGCTCTTCACTACCCGTACTCTGAAGCAGTCGTGTTGAGACTGTCGAGGAGTGTTCTATTAACCCGAATCACTTAAGGGACGTGTTGAGTTCCTTTCCTTTCTTTGTACCTATCGTCCGCTGTTATTAAATCGATACAACGTTCCCGTAAAATTTCAAATACACACTCGCTTGCCGATAAGACTAAGTTCATATGACAAGGTCAAACTTAATTTGAATAAATAGGCCAGGTACTGAGAAGACTAAACCAAATTGTAAATATGTACATAAGATTTTTGTCAATTTAATTTAAGGAAGACAATAAAGTTTTATTTTTATTTTGAACTCTGTCTCTGACTGTCCAAAAGCTACCCGGACAGTGACTCCTACGAGAGGACATCACAATACGACAATGTTCTTCCAAAAAGGTAAGTAAATTTTGCAAGGTTGGAATGTTCTTTGCATCAGTACGCGATTCCCAAGCTCGTTTTGTTATGTTATCAAATTTATTAGTAACAAGGTATATAATTATATCATCCCAATGTTCAGCACGCCGTTGTAGCACTTTTAATGCGTTTAAGTTCTTCTCGATTCCATCGCGAATTGATATTAAACCGATAAGATTCTTTTGTTAAAGTAGGTAGATCAAAAAGAGCCTTAATGTGATTTTTAATAAGAATCTGTTTGTCCTCGTTAACGAGGTAAAGAAGTATATAACGAAACACTTTACAACAGCATACAAAAAGAAATTCGACGTAAAATACGAGAAGCAAAGAGTCAACATCTAGCCAAACAGTGTCATGACATTGAAGAACTTGAAAACAGATACGACATGTTTAACATGTATAAAAAAGTGAAAGCAGCGGCTGGTATATTCAATAAGAAACAAACCGCATTAGCATATACGAAGGCGATAGGAGTAGTTCACCTCCCGATATTACTAACTGCGACGGACTCCTAATAACACGCTGTGTGGTTATAAAAGCCATACAATTATCAAAAGATGACAGAGCAACTGGTCCTGATGAAATTACAACTAAAATATACAAGCTTATAAATGATAACAATGTTTTAGATGCTATAACTTCGTTTTTCAATACCATTTATATCAGCGGACAACTACCTAATGGTTGGTCTATTTGATTGTTTATAGCTCTATCTAAGAAGACAACAGCAAAAACATGTGCTCATTATAGAACCATCAGTTTGTCAAACCACTTATTAAAAACTTTTCTGAAGATAATACATGGTCTTATCTACAATAAATGCGAGGAATACCTAAATGACACTCAGTTTGGTTTCCGTAACGGGTTTGGAACGAGAGAGGCACTGTTTGAAATGAACGTACTTGCTCAAAGATATCGAGATATATCTCAGACATATACTGTTGTTTTATTGACTTCGAAAAGGCATTTGATCTTGTTAAGCACTATATATTGACCGAAACTTTAAGACATTGGCTTGGACGGCAGAGATGTTTGAATAATTGCAAATTTATATTGGAATCAAACAACATCAGTTTTAGTAGATGATGTGGAATCACAGGCTCTCAATATTAAAAGAGAAGTACGGCAGGGATGCTTCTTGTCACCCCTGCTTTTCAACGTTTACTTTGAAAGAATTTTCAGAAAAGTACTTTCTGAAAAACAAAAAAGGAATACTTCTGAACGGCGAAGTCATCAATAATTTGCGATATGCGGACGATACAGTACTCCTAGCTTCTAGTCAAGAAGATCTGCAAACACTACTTGATAGTGTCGTTGAGAGTTGTAGAGAGGTAGGTCTGGATCTGAACATAAGGAAAACCAAAATACTCGTAATAAGTAAACAACAGCATATAAAACCGTCTATATATGTAAATAATACCAATCCTGAGCAAGTTGATAAAATCGTTTACCTTGGACAGCAATTAAATTGTAACGCAGACAGTCCCGGCGAAATTAGATCTAGGATAGAGCAGGCCAGAGCTGCTTTTAGAAGGATGTTCAAAGTGTTATGTAACAGAGACCTAAAATTGGCCTTGAGGATCAGCCTACTTCGCTGCTACGTGTTCTCGGTCTTACTTTATAGCCTTGAGGCTTTCGAAATGTGGTGCTATAGAAGAATTTTAAAAGTTTCCTGGGTGGAGAAAATTCGAAATTCCACAATACTAGAACGTTTCAGCAAAACTTCATCATCATCATTTAAACCGGATCTATCCACTGCTGTATATAGGTCTCCCTCAGTCTTTTCCATGTATTCCTGTTTTGTGCTGTTTGCATCAAATTTTTGTCGATCCGTTTTATGTCATCAGACCATCTTGTTGGTGGACGACCTCTACTTCGATGTGCTTCTTGTCTCGGTCTCCACTGTATTATTCGCTGTGTCCATCTGTTATCCGACATTCTAGCTATGTGCCCCACCCAGTTCCACTTAAGGGTCATACTTCTTTCTATGGCATCTATCACTCCTGTTCTCCACCTTATTTCTTTGTTCGTGATCCGATCCCTACGAGAAATGCCTAACATCGATCATTCCATGGCTATTTGGGTAACACAAATTTTATTTCTTACTTTCTTGGTTAGTGTTAATGTCTCTGCACCATATGTAAGTACTGGCAGCACGCACTGATTAAACACTTTTGTTTTAAGACACATAGGCAGTTCTGATTTAAGAACATAGCTCAGCTTGTCGAATGCCACCGAAGTGAGTCCTATGCTTCGGCTTAGTTCGCACGTTTGATTATCTCTTCCTATGTGTATCTCATGTCCTAAGTACTTATAAGAGGTGGTTTCTTCAATATGCATGCCATTTACTGAAATCTTTTCGCTTAACACAAGATTTGTCATGATTTGTGTTTTTGTGTGGTTGATTTTTAATCCAACTTGTAGGGAGGCTAGGTATAGTTTCTCCAGTTGCGATATTGCATCATCGATTCTGTCAGCAAAAAGGACAATATCGTCAGCAAACCTCAAATGACTAAGCATTTCTTCATTGACATTAATTCCTTTTTCACTCAGATTTGCGTTCTTAAACATATGCTCTAATAATGTCGTAAACAATTTTGGCAAAATTGTGTCTCCCTGTTGCACTCCCCGTTTTATTTTAAATACGTTGGTCTTTTTATCTGCCAGTTTCACGCTTGCTGTTCCATTTTGATAGATGTATTTTAGCATGTTTATATAGCGATGACCTATACGACACTCTGTTAAGGCTTTTAACATCTTTTGATGACTTATTGTGTCGAAAGCTTTTTCGTAGTCAACAAATATCATGACTAGTGGCTTGTTATATTCAACACTCTTTTCTATTAAGTTCTTAATTACTGTTAATGATCATTCGTGCCATATCCTGCTCTAAAACCTGCTCTAGATTAGCAAGACTACTGATATCATAAAAAGCATCAAGCAGAGAAAGCTGGAATATTTCGGACATGTAATGAGAGGTCCCAAATAGAGGTTGCTACAAAATATCATGCAAGGAAAAATAGCAGGCAAACGCAGTCCAGGACGAAGAAGAACCTCATGGTCGAAGAACTTGCGAGATTGGTATGGTGTTGATACAAGCATGCTATTTAGGGTGGCAGTGAATAAAATTAAGATAGCTATAATGCTAACCAACGTTCTGAAAGGACATGGTACATGAAGAAGGAAAATTATCGTATTCTGGATTTGGATGATATCCAAAAGTCAACGACCATTAAAATAACGAATTCGACTATAAACAAAGAGTCAATACGGAGGAATCCGATCATTAAAAGGAACAACCAAGCGCATTTCAAATATATAGTCCCAAATTTATAAATATTTTTTTCATTGATGGTGGTTAACCTCTATATAGGTGATTGCCTTGAAATATCTTGCTATTAAACATTTTTCAAAACAAAATATTTATTTAACTCACGGTGAATTATAAAGAGTTTAAAAATGGATACAAAATATTTTTTTAAAACAGACATTGATAAAATTCTCGGTGCCTTTGGAAAAACACATGACGATGTCAAGAGGGACATTGAGACAATAAAAACGTGGCTTTCATCTCAAAAGCATTTGCCGGAAATACCCGGTGAGTATCATAATCTGGTTATTGATATTTATTTTTTTACGTGACGATTAGAAGTTTCAGAAAGTAAATAAAAATATTAATCTTGGTTTCGCATTGTTTTGGTATTTTTAGTTTACTAGAAATACATGTACATAAAGATAAGGCTAAAAGTTGTTAACTACAGAACATTTCACGAATTTGTGACTATTTTGGACTTGGGATGAAATGTCTGCAAGGTGATTTTTCGTTTTTATGATGTCCATGACCTTTTTGAGCTCTTTGATGATAAATGCGTTTCGCAACAAAGTTGTCTCCTGTTCTTGTGTCCCTTTAAATTTCGGTAGCTTTACATCAGTGGTTTGCTTTACCAATGGTTACTGAGCATTTACCATTACCGTCACTTATGTCCAGTATATTTATTTCCATTCTGGTCATTTCTTGTATTAAATTGTCTAATTTTCCTGGCTGGTACAAGCTTCTTACATTCCACGTTGCAAGTTTTATTGGTCTACATTTGTGCATTCTTAGACGTGGACTTTTATTATCTAAACGAGGATTTTGCTTGCTAGCGACCTGGAAGGCCTCGTCTTTTACATGATTTTTTCATTTCCTGTCGGATCTTCGTTTCCGGGTTCCATGATTAGTAACGGTTTGATTTTTTTGCGTATTTACCATGATGAATGACTAGAGATGTTCTGTTGAACCTTATGCAGTGGTTTCCCGTTGCCTTCTGCATTCTTCTGCCGTTGACCAATTTATTGGTTCTTCCGCCTTTGGAGTAGATATCTCAGCTCCAGGATAAAAGAATGTCCTACCGTAGTACTTGCAAGCACTCTTGACCATGTAGCTGCGCGAAGGCGGAGTCAAAATTCACGTAAAGACAGAAAGATTCTATTGTAAGTGGAATTATACTAACCAAACTAAAACGTTCTACCTTCGACTGCAACCTCGAAATTGTCGAAATAATTACAGTGTTGGACTGAGTAACAAATAAAAAATTGCACGGTGCATAACCAAAATGGTTTTTATGTGCATTTCGTTTATATATTCAATGATTTTTGTTTTAATTTTTTTAAAAGCTGGCTTTAATTTGGTATTTTAAACTCAACATTCGGTATTAAACGTAGAAAAAACCCTATTATTTATTGCAAAATTATTGTTTATAAGTTTAGATTTTCAATTTCTTATTTTAAGTTGAGACATATAACTAATATTATGAGATGAATAACTAATACACATTTAATTTAATAATTTATTTTTAAAATTTCTAAACAGTTGTACCTACTTACAAATTATTTACAAATTAACTAATTTTTTATTTATTTATAAGTGTATTTAGGACGGTAAATTAAACGATATTCAAAAAAGGGTACAGCGAATAATTTGATTTAGTGATAATTTGTTTACTGATTTATTAAATGCTAATGATTGATTTATAATTTGTTTGGAATTCTCCATACGTCATATCTATCAAAAATCAGAGATAACTAGGAATTGCAATGAGGTTAGATAAGAACAATTATAAACAATAGAACAATAATTAGGTTTTACCTACCTATACGTGGATTTCCTTTTAGTAATTAGTTGGATTTAGTTATATACCTGAATTCCTTAAAAGGTTGCTGCTGTGGAGATACGTTTCATCAGTGTAGATAACATCATAACCCTCAGCTCTATATTTTTTTAGATATTAGGTTCGTTTGGCTCGAATATCCGTTTTTTCATTGAATATTTTTCGGTTGTCATTTGTTTTTTGTCATTTAAAACCTAATTTCTTCAATACTTTTCTGAACGACGATAGTTTACCTTGGAAATTAATCTTATTCTTAACAGCGTTGTACACAGCTGATATTGTAGTCCTGCTGTCATGAATCATTGCAAAAGTATGCACTGTGTTTCTTATAATTTCTCCCTCATAACCATCGACGTTGGTTTTCGGTTTTGGCTGATTAATATTTTTCTGGAAGATTTAAAAGACATTTCCCAAGCTGCCTGAAAGAGATGAAAAATCGAAAACTCTCTCTCCTTCTTTAATGATTCTTTGGACGCTACTTTTATAAATTTCAGTGGCTTCCACAACCATATTTAAAACCGAAGATTTTGTGTTGTTTTTTTCTTGCTCCTTTTTTAAAAACTATACACATTGTAAACAATATGTCGGCCCTGACTGTGAATAACACGCTGTTATTAATTGTGATGGCACTGTGAAGAAAATGAAAATATAAAAATATTTAAAAAAAACAAAGATTTCAAAAAAATATAAACTCAAATCAACATAAATCGTAACATATGAAGTAGTTTAAAAAAAAAGATTTTCCAATATCAAATATTAATCGATTAATTAAAACAGACTGCAAGTAATTTTTGTTTTGCACCAGTCTCAAAACAAAAAAGAAATGAAAAAAATTTATTAAAATTTCCTTAATGCGCCCCTATGTATTTTAATTTATGATAAAGTACCTACTTTTTGACAACTTTTAATAAATTTAAAATACGCAACAGGTAAACAGGAGAAAACACACAAACTTATTGAAGTTAACACCTCAAAGTCAGAAACACAACTAAAAATTTTCAAGTCGATATTTTCACGTGGCATAGTACAGTGCGTTTCCCATGGAAGTGGAAACTAAACCAAATTTCGTCTACTGCGCCGTGGTCAAAAGTGCTTGCACGGACTATAGCTACCGACTCATCCGCCCGAAGCCATTGGTCGGTAAGTAGGGGATTACTTATACCGGCAATCACTCGGTCCGTATCTACGTTAGCCATCAACATTGATGTTGCATTGATTTCGGCATTTCCTAATCTCTCCAGAGCTTTAGAAGATAAGGCAGTAGCATTATCCTATAAAGGAGCTATTTAACCTTTGCTTCTTAATAACAGCCAGATCAGTATTGTTAATTCTGTAAAATTTCTTGTTATTTTTATAGAGAGACTTATATGGTCCCTTCACATCGATTTGTTAAGAAACTAGCCTTATCCTGCTATACAATAAGGTCTATTTCGAAGGAAATCAATTTAACATCTTTCAAAGTAACATATTTTTCTTTGTTCGAGTCTCATATTCCACGTGACCTTTATATTGGGATTCTAGTACAGCTGCCCAATCCAATGTTATTTTTAAATTACAAAAAAAAGTAATACGGTATATTTTTGGTGTCAGTGAAATAACACATTGCAGAAGCTGCTTTAAAAATCACGGGATTTTAACTCTTCCCTCTTTATATATTCTAGAAACTGTTTGTTTAATTCGTAAACACCTACATGTTATTCCAGAAAGACCTAATCATGACTATTCCACCAGAAATTCAACCTTTGATGGTTGTGAGCTCATATTTTACTTTACTTTTTTTTACTACAGGATCTAGTAAAAGTTGCTTTAGGAAAGATGGTCAAAATATGGAAGGACTCTTAAAGTTCACAAGCTCTAAAAATGAGGCTGGTCCACTGCTTAATATTCCCAATACTGACCGGATGTAAATCTTGGACCCTACGACAAGTAAAAAGCAGAAAGATAGATGTCACTGAAATGTTCTATTGGAGCAGAATGTTACGAATTCGGTAGACCGACCACAGGAAAAACATTTTAATTTTAAATGAGGTAAAAGTCAGTAAACGGCTATCCAGCACAAAACGTAGTTAATTATGTATTTCATTATATCCTGTCTTGGACTAGCTTAAATGTGCATTAAAATTTCCTACTATTACCACTTTCTCCTCTGTGTGTCTCCTAATTGATTGTAGAAAGCTTTTCCTTCATTTTCACCCAGCTTTGTTTGAGGAGCATACACAAATAACATTCAATACTTCTTTGTCGATTACAAATTTCTCTGAAGTATTCTACAATGTCGTTCAAACGGAAGCTCGTACTTCGTCCTAGATACATATATATAAATTTAGATATTGTTACAAACTATAAAATACATTACACTTTAATATGTTACAGATGAGATTATGATTCGACATTTCTTGGTAAATAATCATTTCAGCATAGAACGAACAAAACAAACTTTGGATATGTATTACTCCGTGAGAACAATAATTCCAGAGGTCTTCCAGAATACTAATCCAACATCTTTAAACATGAAAGACGTATATGATTCAGTGTAGGTAACAAACTATAAATTAGTTTTTAAATAGAGTTTTTCTCCAAACTGGGGCATCAAAAAACTTTCACTAATATATTTAAATATAAAATTCTTGACAAGCTGCTGAAAAAAAAACAAGCTGGATATTTGATTTAAACGACGCGACGGGCTTCACTAGTTCATGCTATCAACCAATTTATTTTTGTATGCCTAAGTTTTGGCAATATTTTCCATATTATTTGTTAAATTTTATTATTTTATAGAGGTTTAAAAAAATCTGGGGTTTTAAAACTGGTTGAACGTTGAAAACAAACTAAATAAAACCACAAAAATAATAAATATATTTATACTATAATCATTAAAACATATAACGAATTATAATACCTAAAAATTATATTTTAGAGCATTTTCTCCTTTACCAAATTTAACCCCAAAATTACAAAGAATAATTTGCGCCAGGTATAATTCAATTCCCGAAAAGTTCAACAGCGATAAGGGTGTCGCTATTATGGCTCAAATATACGAAGTGAGGCTCTGGGAAGATCTTTCGTTGGGTGATATTTTTATTTTGGATTATAAACATCTAAAGATGGGACACTTGACCAAAGTAACACCGAAGATGTTAAGGGAAATTGCATTTATTTTTGAGGTTAGTATATATTGTTAGCAAACAAAAATACAATAGTTTTCATAATTTAAATACAAATGGAAAATAGTATTTTTCCGAGAAATCTTTCATACAATTTTCGACCATGTCCCAAATGTGTCTCCTTCAGAGCTACCAATTCTACATCTTTGTGTTTTCTAATTTCTTTTCTTCTCTTGTCATAAACTCTTTTGTTATCAAAATAAAAAAGACGCAATTTTTGCAATATTTGATTTCACGCAAACAAATCCTATGTATCTGTTGATACGTATTTCGGCCTAATACGTCTCATCAGAACAGCTATTCATAGGAGTTCTCAACGTGAAAAATCAATATTTCCTGCCTTTTAAGGAGCAACAATAACATGGCTTCAATACGGACGCGCTAGCGACATCTAATTACAAAATTCGTAAAATAGTTTCGAAACACAATTCAGATTTCTGCTTATAATCTGAGCCTTCTAAAAATTGCAAGGCAAACAGACGTTGATAAAATATGTTAACAAGGGACATACGGAATCTAAAATTTGCATTCCACGACATGTCTTTTACAACTAAGCAGAAATCCTTAGCGAATTGTGCTTCTAGTACTCACACAGAGTAAATCCAAAATAA
This sequence comes from Diabrotica balteata, assembly GCA_918026665.1. Classification (NCBI taxonomy): domain Eukaryota; kingdom Metazoa; phylum Arthropoda; class Insecta; order Coleoptera; family Chrysomelidae; genus Diabrotica; species Diabrotica balteata. Next base: position 4,420,949 of record OU898279.1, on the reverse strand, counting down.
AATGAAAAAGACAGCAAATATTTGATTTGACGCAAACAAATCCTATGTATCTGTTGATACGTATTTCGACCTAATATGTTTCATCAGAACAGCTATTCATAGGAGTTCTCAACGTGAAAAATCAATATTTCCTGCCTTTTAAGGAGCAACAATAACATGGCTTCAATACGGACGCGCTAGCGACATCTAATTACAAAATCCGTAAAATAGTTTCGAAACACAATTCAGATTTCTGCTTATAATCTGAGCATTCTAAAAATTGCAAGGCAAACAGACGTTGATAAAAGATGTTAAAAGGGACATGGGGAATCTAAAATTTGCATTCCTTTTGTTATCCCGTTCATTTTGTTATTGTTTTATTGTTTTATTGTTTTGTTATTCCAGTCTTTTGTTATCTTTTTGAATTTTCGAAGTCTATTTCTTAGTATTAATTGGACTTTTGTCTTAGCTAGCGTAACTCTTCAACAATTTCTTTTTCAATTAGTTCGTGCACTATATTATGCCAGTAAAGTTTATTTAAAGATATTGAAAAATTGCAATTTTATTAAAATCATCAATATTCATATATTATAAAGTTTTACATTTTTTATAGGAAGTATGGAGTAAAAGAATCCAGGAATTTCATGTTATCAATGCTCCGAGCATTGCTGATCCTATCGTTTCCCTATTTAAAAAATGTTTCTATAAAGGATTAAAAGAAAAAGTAAGTGCTACAAGTATTATAAATTGTTTAACAATTATTTGTGCCAAGAGGCAGTGCCTTTTAATACCCTATAGGCTCCTTCTTTCCAATTAGCAGGTTCAAAATCTTTTCCCATACGAATTATTTTTGCAAATTGACTGAATATCTCATTGTATTGCTCCGACCTGGTAATAACTTCTATTTTCTTCAACACTTGTTCGATTCTGTCAAAAATGCGATCACTAGGAAGAAATGTTTAAAAGAAATTTATTTCATTAAGTCGATGAAATAAAGCGGATCTTCTCAGCTCCTCGTTGTTGGTCACGTGTTCTGTCCAAGAGATCTTCAGCATCCTTCGAAAAACTCACATCTCAAATGCTTCTACACGTCTCATACTTGTGATTTCGAGAGTCCAGGTTTTCACTCCGTCCAGAAATATAGAATAAATTAACGTTTTTATAAATTAGTATCGAGTGTCAACGCATTTTTCCTATAAATACATAATTATGCATTTGTGATTTATAATTTATGATAAATTGTCGTCGAACTATCTATATTATCTTATGTTAGTTTCCTTAAATATAAGTAATCGTATATTTCCAAAGAGTTTTGCCTTGTTTTATTGTTAAAATTATTTATATCCTTATAAATACAGGGAACATCTTGAGTAAAATATTTTATTATATTTTTTGGCATATTTGAACTTGAAGAAATCGTTAAAAGTAGTAACCCCCTAACTTCATTACGTTTCGATACATTTTAGTCAGTTTTAAAACTGTTTAAATTAAAAAAACGTTGTTTGTTAATATTAAACAATGCACCAAAATTGCAATAAGTATTTTTTCATTCATCCTCTACGAGCGAATTCGGTGCAGTATGACTTACGTATTACGAGCTCCAGTAATGAAGAAATCATAGATAAAGAAGCTGTAAATAAGATCAAGATAGTAATATTGATCTCTAACTACTGTCAAGGAAATGGAGCCTAAAAAGAAAAATGGAAACTCTATATTCATAGAGCCCAATGGTCAAGAATTAATTGCTAAGACACGACCAATTAACTGCTAATTTGGTTATCTAATGTGAAGTCTAAAAATAGTTTTAAAAATCTAGATTGGTTTTTAATAACTTAAATATTTTTCTTCATAATCTCCTAGTTAACATCCCATTATTAAAAAAGGAAAAATTGTTTTATGCCTGCAATCATATGTATGCCAAATAAAATATAATATTGTATGACATTTTCTTTGTATGTTGTAGATCTTTCTTCACAAATCTCTTGAGGAGTTACATTTACATGTACCACAAGACATTCTACCCGTTGAGTACGGTGGCAAAGAAAGGTCTCTTGATACTTTATACGGTAAGTAGTAATGGTTGAATAGTAAATGTGATCAAATTGTGGGTACAAAATGGACATCTGTTCCGAAAAAGCCAGTGTCACATTATTGAAAGTAGTTTCAATCAACGAACAATTGATGACCATCAAACAATGTATATATGTAACAATCTATAAAAGAACATATGAAGAACAATGTAACATCAAACAATGTATAGAAGAACATATGATGATATACAGGGTGTCCCGAAAATAGTGCGTTTGTTAAAGATATAGGTAGAAGGCACCGTTTAGAGCAAAAAAGTCTTTCATTTCTAAGTAACATTTTGTAACTATCTGACGTTAAATATCCTTCGATAAAAAATGGCCCAATTAACTGAGTATCTACTTTACCTGACCATACATTTAATTTTTGTGGTCTTTGCGTATGGTTTTCACGCATCCACTGTGGATTTACGTTCAATTTTATCCATCATTACCTCAGTAAACTCTAATCTACGATCGAAGTCATCTTCACTTAATTCTTACAATAAGTTTAGGTGCAGTTATTTTGTATGTTTAAATATCTTATATAATACACTTAAGACTGAAGAACGACCTAAATCATGTACTTGTGCAACCCTGCGTGAGGATGTATGTGGATCTTCAACAAAACTTTGCATTATATCTAAAGTTTTGTTGTCATTCATAACTTTTTTCGGGCTACCTGATTGGTATCTCTCTTTTACTTCTGTAAATTTCTTAAATCGGTTTACACTTTTTTGTACAGTCGCCTTATGAATAAGGAAAGGGTTTGGAAAAGTATCATTGAACAAGTTGGCTACTTCACAATAAGATCTTTTTCTGTCACAGTACCCTCTCATCATTAGAATAGTAATTTATTCTTTTTCGTTAAAAGCTATTTTAGAGAAGCAATTTATCTTGCAGAACTTTTCAAAACACAACTACTGTCAGTTTTAGTTAATAATGTAAATGGTGAACAAATGTCAAAATTACAGATTTCTACATTTAAATATTTAAAAACATAAAATCATAAGTGTTACATATGGTTGAACTTTTATTGAATAGGAGATTCCAATAATAACTAAATATACAGGATAATGAATTTGAAAAACCAAAGTTTTACTAATAATATAAGAGAATCGGCAAATCTGGCAACATTGCAAATATTAAATATGGAATCTCCGTATCCCAAAATAGGTGTGCTTCAAGTTCTGTATAATACTGACTAGCAAATTTACGAGATAATTGGTCATTTCCAGACTTTTGGGCCACTATATTTAACTAGTTAAATTTATGGTTATTAATGAATTATTGAATTGTGCTAAATCACTGCTAGATCAACCAATAGCTAGCTAAAAAGAACAAATGGGGGAGATCTACTTGTAAAATTAAATGGGAGAGGGGCTGCGGCTAAGTTGAGGGCCGAACTGGACAGCAAAATGAACGGGATGGACACGGCAATCCGAAGAAAGGAGACTTTCTTCACGATTACGAGTTTGGACCCTGGGGTGAGTGAAGAAAGTTTAAAAAAAGCAATAAAGAGCTATACAGGCGTCGCGGAGGGAGAGATAGAAGTTAAAGCCCTAAGAGTCAACAGATATGGGGAACAGGTGGCTACGATAGCCGTACGCCCCTCCAGAGCAGAAGAGCTGAGGAGGTACAGCACAATAAAAATAGGATGGGTTGGGTGTCCAATAATGGAGAGACACAACCCAATTAGATGCTATAAGTGCCTAAAGTTCGGGCACAATACATACGAATGTAAAGAAGAGAGCAGGGCGGCGTGCTGCTATAATTGTCTAAAAACGGGGCATACGGTCGCAAACTGCACCAGCAAACCGTACTGCTCGGTGTGCAAAGAAGAAGGGCATAGGATGGACAGGATGGCTTGTCCGTCCTACCGAGCCCTTGTATACGGCAGGAGAAGAGAGGGGAACTCATAAAATACGCCAAAAAAATATAAAATAGACTTTTTCGAAAATGAACGTGAGCCCATATACAGCCCACCTTGGTGTTATTTTATATCTATGAAGTTTATTTTATTTATTTTTATTATTCCAATTTTACTAAACTATTTTTATTTATTGAATGTTTTTATTTATACATATTTTATCCATATACCGTATTTATCTATTTTATTTATATTAATTAATTTATTTATTTTAGTTTTTATGGTTTTTAACGTTCTCAAAATACGTGAATCCGATGCAGAAATGACCTCTGGGAACTGAACCAAAGTGGCCCTCAAAGATCAACCTGGTATACGGATATTGCAGGTTAACGTAGGCAGAGCCCGCCGAGCGCACGATCTTGTCCACGAAAAAGCCTGCAAGCTAGAAACAGATTTGCTCATCGTCCCGGAACCAAACAAAAAGATAACTTCATCCGGTGGTTGGGTTCAGGATAACGGGAAAAACGTGGCGGTGCTCTTTAGAAATAGGGGTTTGGGGGTGCGAAGTATTGTTGGGGGAGGAAATCATATCCTCATCAAATTGAGGGATTTCAGCCTCCTGGTATGCTACGTGTCCCCAAATATCCCTATAATAAGATACAAAGAAATTGTAGACGAAATAATGAGCGCCGCCACGAACGAAAAAGAAGTGCTGATCGCCGGAGACATCAACGCGAAATCAAGGTTGTGGGGTTCCCCCATAAACGACGCAAAGGGGGAATTATGGAACGAATGGATAGCCCAGGCTGGCCTCCAAGTATTAAACAATAACAAACCAACTTTCGTAAGAGGGGCCAGCCAAACACACATCGATATTACATTCGCGAGTGAAGGGCTATCCAGGAGAGTGCACGAATGGGATGTCCTTGACGATCAGTTATTCACCTACCACCGGTATATAAAATATGAAATAAAGATGAAAGGGGGAATAAGGCGGCCGATAGAACACACGGAAATTTATTTCAACAAAAGCACGTACCTGTCGGAGGTCAGAAAGATCAATGAAAAGGAGATTTCTGACCTTGGCCAACTGAGAAGAGCACTAGAAAGCGCAGTAAAGTTGGCCACCGTGAAGAAAAAGAATAATAAAAAAGCCCCCTATTGGTGGACGGATGAGATAGAAGGTCTACGTGAGAGATGCCTCAGAGCTCGAAGGAATTATACGAGAAGCCAGGGCAGCCTCGAGCTCAAAGAAATTTATAAAGATCTAAAGAAAACGTTAAACAAAAAAATAAAACAAGAGAAAAAAGAAAAGTGGCAGACCCTGATAAAAGCTTTGGACGAAGATATATGGGGCGATGCGTACAAGATAACCATGAAGACGCTTAAGATAATCGCCCCATATAGACTTGACGTAGACCAGCGGATGGAATCAGCCGAACTCCTCTTCCCTACCAAGGATCCCCAAAATTTTATAAAAATATTTCCAACAATGGTAGAGGAGTTCACGAAAGAGGAAATAAAAACCGCTGGTCAAGAGATAAAGACAGGGAAAGCTCCCGGCCCTGACGGGCTGCCACCAGAGGCAATAAAAGTACTAGCAACGGAGAAACCAGGCTTGATCAGAAAAATATACAACGACCTACTGCAGAAGCAAGAGTTTCCCAGAGACTTAAAGGAAGCGAACTTGGTCCTACTGCTAAAGCCTGGGAAACCCCCCGATTCAGCGGCCTCTTATCGGCCAATATGCCTTCTGGACTGCCTTGGTAAGTTCTATGAAAGACTCATCAAGAGGCGGCTGGAGCGCGTGTTGGAAGATGAGAGAATGCTATCAAACCAACAATACGGATTCCGAAAAGGCAGATCGACAGTCGATGCCGCAAACTGGATAAGACACGCGGCCAAGACAAGCAAGAAAAGATGGGTGGTCCTTGTTCTGCTGGACATAAGAAATGCTTTTAATTCAGCAAACTGGGGCCTCATAGTAGACCGAATCGTCGAATCTGGGGCTCCAGAGTATATGTCCAACATAATAAAGGACTACTTATCGGAAAGATCCGTATGTATATCCAAGAAGAAAAAGAAAGAAATGACCGCGGGAGTACCCCAGGGGTCAGTCCTGGGACCCTTACTTTGGAACATACTATACAACGGGGTACTAGAAATACACAAAAAGAGAGGAGTGAGAGCGATAGCATACGCGGACGATCTAGCTTTACTGGTCGAAGACGATACGAATTGGGGAATAAAAGATAAGGTAAATAATGCGATAAGAACGACCGCGGCGTGGATAGAGAAGAACGACCTAAAACTAGCAGTAGAAAAGTCAGAAGCAATAATCTTGAGGGGACCACAAAAAAGAAACGATATAATCTTCGCATACCAAGACTCCGAAATAAGACCCCAAAGGACAGTCAGGTACTTAGGTATAACCTTCGATGACAGACTCTCTTTCGGACAGCACGTACAAGAAGCATGTCGGAAGGCGGAAGAAAGGACCTCAACACTTAACAAGTTAATGCCCAACATCGGGGGACCCGGATCCCAAAAGAGGACAGTATTGCTTCAATCAATACTGTCCATATTACTATACGGGGCTCCAGTGTGGCACGAGGTCCTTCGGATGAAAAAGTACAAAGACATGCTTATTAGGGCTCAGAGGAAACCCCTGATCAGGGTGTGCGGTGCGTACAGGACTGTATCAACCATTGCTTTACAGGTGGTGGCCGGTTCTGAATCGGTGCATATCTTGGCCAGGGAGAGAGCCAGAATGTACCAAAGGGGCAACGGAGCGATAGGTTCAGGGTCACAGGAAAGAGCTACAAGTCTAGAGACGTGGCAAAGGGAATGGGCAGCCGAAGTCGGGAAGGCTGACTGGACGAGATCCCTGATCCCGGACGCAGTGAGGTGGTACGGGTGTCGACATCGGCGCGTCAACTATTACTTCACACAGTTTTTGACAGGGCATGGATCGTTCAGGAAATACACCCATCGTATAGGAAAAACTGAGAACGATCTATGTCCTGAGTGTGGAGTGGTGGATGACGCGCAGCATGTCGTGTTCGTATGCCCCGCATATCACGTTGGACGCACCGAACTGCAGCTGGGCCTGGGATCCCCCCTAGGCGAGCCTCGCGAGCTAATTGATAAAGCTATCGACAGCAAGCATGACTTCGACCTGATCATTGCTTTTGTCACACAGACAATAAAGCATAAAGAAGAAAAAGAGAGGCGACTGCAGACAGGATAACCGTATATTTATCTTTTAACGTGTCTTGTGTCGTAAAAGGCAGTCAGTGGGGGGAGGACCATATACACCCAAGCCACACTGACTGTCTAATTTTAACTTATCCTATTTTGCTTTTACACGGTTTTACTTATTTATTTATTTTATCATAGTTTTATATATTTATTTACTTTATCATTGTTTTATTCTTGATCTGATTTTATTTATACGTTATTGTTTGCTGAACAATTTCACTTTCAATTTCCTTTTCCTGTAAATGTTCTCTATCTTTTCCTTCTTCTTTCTTTGGCTTCTTTTCTATCTTTCATTTCATCCTTCCTCCTCTTTTTCTCTTTCTATTTCTTTTTTAATTTCTTTCTTTATTACTTTAAACTATGTCGTGTTTCGTCTGGAGACAGTCAGCAGTGAAGGACCTTTTACATCCGACCTACACAGACTGCCCCATCTAAATGTTAGAATGAATAGATGGATGAGTAGGTGTGTCTAGATGAAAGTAAGGAATGACTGGAGTTGAATGAGACTAAGTATAGAATAAGGGGTGGATGAGAAAGAGTGAATAGATGAAGGTATGAACGACTGGAGTTATTCGTAACTGCCGACTGACATCTTAGGGTTGGTTCCATCATGGGTTGGGAAGCGTCCCGACCGCCCTCTTTCCCGTCTTCGGTCACTTCGCTGTGCGGGGGAGGCGTCCGTGAAGCTGACCAACCCATGGAATTCACGCCGGGGGTGTTAGGGGGAGCTATGAGTAAGGTCCACGGGTCAGACATGCTCGCTAAGAGCGGTTCCAGACCCGCCGGCTGGAGGAAGAGGAGGTGAGTTTAGTCGGTAGGCGGTCTCGACACGCGGTACAGCGGGACGGACTGAATCCGACACACCAGGGACACCTTCTCTGACGGTCCTTTGAAGATTCTCACCTCCCAAAAAAAAAAAAAAAAAAAAGATCAACCAAATAGTTGGTTATTCAATGTGTTTTTCCCGGAGAGCGATTATTTAAACAACTATACCTACCTAAAAAGTGACTCAAGAGGTATTTAGCAGATCGAAGTAGATTCTTTAAGGTTTCAATTTTAGGATATATTAAAACAATTTCGACAGTTCTTTTTAATACTGCTCTGTATAAATGTCTGTGCTTACTTAATGCAAAAAAGGTAGACTTTGCGTTAAACGTCTTTACGTTACCTCATAAATCTATCAAATTTTCTTACATCGATCCTTCTTTACATTGCAGACCCCTTTTTTGCATATATACTATTTACACAATATTTGAACTCCAGCCGGCAATGAATTCAGGTCAAGCTTTATAAAAAATAATATAAGTAGAGACCGTTTCATATGTATTATATAAAAATATTATCTATTTGAGTGCCGAGCCATCGCTCCAGAACAAAAAAACTTGAACAGATCCTTTTTCACGTCTACATTGGACAAAAATTGGAAACAAAAATTGGACCCTTCTTAATTTACACAATACCCAAAGTGCTAATCTAAGCGTAAGTAATCTAGGTAAAATTCTTTTATGATTATAAAAAAATATTTTGAGTCACACACCTGTATTTTTATTGTTCTATTTTTACTAAAATGTTTTCTAATAGTCGATCTGAAAAAACATTTCATCGCTTTGAATTTGCAATTTCATTGTAAATTAAAAAGGCACAAAAAATAGTTTGTTCTTCCCTTGTTATAAATTCCTACAAATTTCCAGTGTTTGCAGTAATTATGATTCTCAACTCCGTAGTCGGATGATTATCTTGACTCTCTATTACTTACTCTCTTAGTTACACTTTTTTGTCCTTAGTAGGACACTCACATCATGCGCTCTCTAATTACACACGGCGCTATCATTCAAGCTCTCATTCTAAGTTAGAACAATAGTACACCTTCTGAATGAAAATTATTCTCTCCCTAGCCCACAAAGGCAAAATTACATATATATCGCCTTAGTGTACATTTCGCTATCTACTTGACATAGCAAACTGGTCAGTTAAACTTAGTTATTTTCAAGACAAGTTATAATATAAAAGTATTTGTAAAATAACTGTCCGATGTAAAAATACTTAAACTGGCAGTCTATAATATTACTTCTTTTTCTTCTTCTTCTTTACTGACTTTACAACTCAGTGTGAGTCTTCGCCTCATCCACTATCGCCCTCCATTAGGATCTTGTGCTTCTATTTCTCATTGTTGTACCCCAATTCTAGATAAATCGGCTTCAACATCATCCTTCCATCTTTTTCTCGGTCGGCCTACTGATCTCCTACCATCTGGTCTTTCAAAAAACATTGTCTTTAACACTCTATCATCCTCTGAACGTACCGCGTGACTTGCCATTTTATTCGGTTTGCCTTGATATGTCTAACTATGTTTTCAGTTCCATACAGAGTCACCAATTCAGCATTGCGGCGTCTTCTCCAATCCCCAGTGAATTCATCTCTTTCAGGGCCAAATATGATTTTGAGAACCTTTCTTTCAGAGATCAGAAACTTGATTCGTACAGTATAATCGATTTGTACAGTGTTAATTTAGATTTTCTTTTTAGCAACTTCGATCTTAATAATGTTGAAAGGGAATATAATGCTCTATTTCCCGCAGCTATCCTTGCTGAGACCTCTTTTTCTATGTGGTTGTTAGATGTGATTATCGACCCCAGGTATTTAAACTCCTTTACTAGATCGAAGTTGTGGTCATTAATACTGATGTTCTGCCTAACTCTTGGTTTTGGATTTTTGGTTACTACCATGTATTTCGTCTTTTCTTTATTTATTCGGACACCCAGACTACCTGTTTCCTCCTCGAGCTGTAAAAACACCTCCTCTCCTACGTCTCTTGTAGAATGCATGACTGCATCTACATCATCAGCAAAGGCCAGCAACAGTTTTGATCCTTGATCAGCAAATCCTCCTGTCAGCTCAGACGATATTTTACTTATTGCATATTCTAAAGCCAAATTAAACAGCAACGGTGACAAGGGGTCTCCCTGCCTAAGTCCTGAATTTATACCAAATGGCATCGATGTTCTGCTTCCTATCTTTACTTGCGCGTATGAGTCTGTCACGCATATTTGCGTTAATTCAACTAATTTGATTGGCATTCCCATTTCTAACATTGCTATTCAAAATTTACTTCTTTTTATGGAATCATATGCTTGCTGGAAATCTATGAAAATTTGGTGCACATCGCGGTTGAATTCCCAGTTTCTTTTTAATATTTGTCGTATGGTAAATATCTATTCTATAGTTGACCTTCCAGCACGAAAGCCGCATTGGTAGTCGCCTAGAAAATCTTCCGAATGTGGTGTGAGTCTCTTTAGCAATATAATTAATAGCATTTTATATGATGTGCTAATAAGCGATATGCCTCTATAGTTTTGGAATTGTTCTTTGTTTCCTTTCTTATATATGGGAATTATAACGCTTTCATTCCATTCTCTGTAATATTACTTCAATATCAAATTGTACCCATCGAATTGTACCTGTTTCGACGAAGATTAATTAATCAGTCGTTTATAATCAACCACTTAGAAGTTTAGTTTTTTTTGTTTACTTTGTTTTTGTATTTTAGAATTATGGAAAGGAAAATTGCAGCAATACAAATCTCGTTTTGATCTACTCGACAGAATGTTTGTCAACGAAGAACTACGAACTTCTCCATACAAGAATTGTGATGTTTTGGGATACTATGGCAACTACATGCAATTGGATGTGAAGTAATTCGATTAATTATACACATATTTAGGAAAACAACCTTATTATTATAAAATTTTATACTTACATATAAATTTTTTGTAAGCTAAATAAAATAAAAACTTTTTGTTGTGTGATTTTTCTTCACCCATTTGCTGATATTTTTCTCACATACTATTTTATTAAGTTTAATTAGCTCGATATGAACTGAATGTGGCCCAGGGGCCCTGCCAGATTTTTGGTTGTTTATATCATGTTGGACTTATTGGAGCTTCCTCGTTATCACTTTGTGTTGTTTCCGTTCTTGTGTCCATGAAAAGATTTTCAGTATATTCAGTCCATACTTGTTTTACTGCAATTAGGTTATTAATAGGTTTATTGTTTTTGTCAATTATTCGGTTATCGGTTAGGTATATTAGTTCGTAATTTTCCAGATAATTATTTTAATTTTTTATGTAAATTATAATGATCATGCTTTTTCTGCAATACTTCCACTTCGATTGCTGATTTCATCATCCCCTTTCCTAAGCCTCTTTTATTTTGTTTCTTATTAATTTATGTCATTCTCTGTACTTATTTTGGTTTTTGTTTCTATATTTTCTTCTTTGTTCCATGTTTTCGGCTTTCTGTTTTCTTTTGTAAAGTTTCTCTCTGTGTTTTTATAACAGAATCTTTGATTTTGCTCCGCATATTGTTTACGTTCCAGTATGTTTCATTTCTGATGTTAATTTCTTCATTTCTTGATTAATACAAGTTGAAACCTCAGCGCGGATTTCATTTATCTTGAGCAACTGAGTATTCACCTTAGAACTTTTGGATTTTATTATCTTTTTTACCCTCAGTTTCATTTTTAAGACAAGAAGGTTATGGTCTGAGGGGACATTTGCTTCAGGAACAGTCTTAACGCTTACAATGGAATTTGTAAATCTTAAATTGGTTAGAATAAAGTCAAGATCCTGTTATCCAAGTTATCCTGTGGTGACCTCCAAGTATACAATCTAAGGGGTGGTAATCGAAACCATCTGTTCATAATCGCCAGGTTTTCTTCTTGACACAATTAAGCCAATCTGTCGTCTCTAGCACTCCTTATTCCTAAACCATAATCACCTATCATATTGTCGACTCGGCCTTTTCCTATCTTTGCATTTAAATTACCCAATATTATAGTAATTTCTTCCTTTTCTGTGTATTCTAGAAGTTGTTTAAGTTGTTTATAAAAATGTTCTATTTCAATTTCTACTAGATTAATGTTCACTGGCTTTCCCTTTATTTGTAATAATACTATTTCTATATTCGAAAAGGGAACAAAATTTACAACGGCTGCTTCTATTCTCCTGGAGATAATTATTGTAACTCCACATAGATGTGTTGTGCGTCTTTCCTTGTTGGAACAAACTCCTCACATTCCGTGTACCGGAATTTAAAAAGGATTTTTTCTCTATATAGTTAGTTGCCACATTCGGATGGCTTCTTCTCGCGGAGATTCTTAGCACCCCTCGACCATTATAGGTACGCCGTGTTTATTCTTCTAGGACGATCTTTAATTTAGTGGTTTCCCGTTGCCTTCTATATCCTTCTGCCGTTGACCTTTAATAGGTTCATATGCCTTTGTAGCCAATTTCTCAACCCCAGGACAAAAAAGTGTCCTACCACTTACTAAGTCATCCGACCGAAGCCTTGGCCAGTTAGTAGGGGATTGCTTATCACTCGGTGAATGCAATCACTCAGTGAATGAGAATGCAGGAAAAAGAAATAAAGTGACCAGTCTGCATTCGGAAACCTAATAGCCATTCGGGGTCGGAAGAGACAAAAATTAGTCAAGAGAGGCTGATAGGAAAAAATAAAGACATTTTACTCAAGAGAAATTAAAAAAGAATAAAATGTAAAGGCCCTTATAATGTGTCAGGTGCGTTTCATAAGCGTATGTGTATTAATACACTTTGTGTTTTCGATCATACCTCGAAGTGTTGACTTGTATGGCTCGTTCAGCATGGCATAGCATGAAGGGTAATGTGAATTTCATTTTTTTTTAACGAAGACACATAACTTCATGGCCTGACTGAACTCTCATGGTGGTGTTCTACTAAGGAAAAATTTTAACAGATGTATGATTAATTTTATTTGAATTCAATCGACATTTCTATCATACGTCATCCATAGGTTGATTCGATACGAAGGTATCCGTTGAATAGAGATGTTCATTTAGCAAGTGTCTGTACTTAAGAAACAGAATTTCTATGAGAACAGTCATCAACAGTAACTTTTAATATGATAAAAAGTAATATTGAATGTTTATGTTTGAAAACTAGATGCATAAAAAGAACATGAGTTAATTTTTTCTAATAAGTAAACGGCGTCAACCATGAAAGGTAATTGGCGGGGAAGAGTTGTACATAAAATCAAATGTTTGCTTATAACAACTAATTATTACAATTGAGAACTTAAGTCTATTTTTATATTAGAGTGTACAATTTAGTTAGTTTTAGAAACTTTATCACATTTACTACAATTCAGAGCACTTTTCAGATCACTTGGTAAATCACTTTGAAGTCGTTCCAGGTGATAGAGCGGGCAACTAACAATAATGTGTTCAATTGTCAGAGGAATATCACAAACATAGCACAGTTTTTGTTGTTCTTTCTTCATTAGGTACTTTTTGGTTAACCTGGTATATCCTATTCTAAAGTAGTGTTGTATGACTTGATCTCGTCGTTTTTGTGGCATTATCCCTTTTGGTGACAAATTTGGGATGATGCGTTTTAGTTTGTTGTCTTCTAGTTTTTTCCATCTTTCGAGCCATATTCTCATTGAAAATTCTTTGATGGTGTTTTGAATGTTGGAATGAGAAATTCCTAGGAGGTCTTTATCTGGTATATGATCATTCCCCTTTTATTCTTACTGTAAAGTTCTTTTAGATCAATTTTAATTTGGCGTCGTATTGGGTGGTTTGGGTAAACCCTTAATATTCCTTGTATTGCACTTAAAGAATCTGTGAAAATGACTGCTTCCAATTTGGGCTGGTTTGATATCTGTTGTAGGGCTTTAGATATGGCATACAATTTGGTGGTTGTAGTGAACTACAATTAAACCATTCTCTAAGGTTCCTCAGCCAGGAGATGCGTCTTCTTCCTATGCTTCTTCTTCCTTGGATCCTTCCTTACATAATAATTCTCAGCAACTCATATTTTTCTCCTCTGGTTATGTGATGTGGTGATGTGATATAATTTCTAACTCCTTATTTAGACGTCGTAGTATCTTAGCATTGGTAATCCTTTGAACCCACTGAATTTTTAATACTCTTCTGTAACATCACATATCGAACGCTTCTATTATTCTTATGTGTTGTTTTTTTAATGTCCAAGCTTCCATTCCGTATAGTAAGATAGAAAATATATAACATCTTAGAGCCCTCAATCTGAGATGCAACTGAAGGTCTCTGTTGGTAAGCATTGTCTTCATTTTCACAAATGCTTGACTTTGATTTCTCTGCTTTGGTCATTTTTGTCATCAACCCAGGTTCCCCGATATTTGTATGTCTCTACTTTTTCTATTTGGGTTTGCTCTATCATTAATCTTTCATTTCCATGTTGCGTTTTTGAGACAATCATAAATTTAGTTTTTCTCTTATTTATTTTTAGTCCGTATCTAGTGCAATAATCGTTAATTCTATTTACCAATTCTTGTAGCGATTCCAGGGTGTCTGCCATTATAACGGTGTCATCAGCGAATCTTATGTTATTTACTATTCTTCCGTTTACAGAGATTCCATCACCCAGATTCGCTATCGCTTCCTGGAATACGGCTTCACTGTATACGTTAAACAGTAATGGTGACAGAACACAGCCCTGTCTTACTCCTCTTTTTATATCTATATTTACGGACTTTGGTTCTTCTATCGTTATATTGGCCTTTTAATTCCAATACAGATTCATAATGATTCGTAAGTCTCGTCTGTCTATATCTTTGTTTCTCAGTACTTGTATTAGTTTTTCATGTCGGACCCTGTCGAATGCCTTCTCGAAGTCGATGAAACAGGAATAAATATCTAGGTTCATATCTAAGCATCTTTGAGAGAGGATATTAAAAGCAAACAATGCCTCTCTCGTTCCCAGTCCCTTGCGGAACTCAAACTGATTATCATCCATATCATCTTCTAGTTTTCTATATAATCTTCCATGAATCACCTTTAGAAATATTTTGAGGGTATGGCTTATTAGTGATATTATCCTATAGTCTGAACAATCTTTGGCATATACTGTTTTGGTATTGCTACAAAGGTGGACACCCACCATTCCTGTGGAATTTTTCCAGTTTTATATATTTAATTAAATAGGTCCAGAAGTACAGGTAGAGTTTCGTCGTCTAGACATTTCAGTAGTTCCGCAGGTATTTCGTCTGGACCTACAGTTTTTCCGTTTTTTGCGTTTCGTATTGCTTGTTTGATTTCCTCCATTATGATCTCTGGCCCCGTTTCGCTATCGATTTCTTCCGGTTCTTATCGATTATTCTCAAACAGATCTGTTATGTATCTCTTCCATTTTTTTAATTTCTCTTTAATTTCTATAATAATTTTTTCATTTGCGTCTTTCAGAAGGGCATCTTTCTTTTTTCTCAGTGTATTTGTCATTTCCTTTATTTTGTTATGCATGTTAAAGCTATCATACTGTTTAGTATATGCCTCTATTTTACTGCATTGATTAGAAAGCCAGGTGGATTTGGCCTCTTTTATTTTCTTTCCTATCAATCTCTGAAGTTCCTTGTATTTTGCCTTCCTTCTGCCTTTATGTTTCCTTCTTTCCTCCATTAAGTCTAAGATTTCTGAAGTCATCCATCTCTGTTTTTTTCTTATTTTTGTCTGCGGTCTATTTATTGACGGTTCCTCGTATACATAAAAAATCGTAATATTGGATTCGGGAGCCCATTTGACTACCCCTCCATCACAAAACAACTATTCGCGAGATACCTGAAAAGTCTGCAAGATCAGAATTTTTATGTTTACCTTGAACTCTGATGAGTTCATTAATTTCATTGTAAAGACAAAATATTTATATTGTTTAGCGGCCAGTGTGTCGTTGATTGTTTTTAATTATTAGTTATCAACACTAATGAGTAAACTACCAATAAATGTCTTTGCTTGCAGTTTTTAAAATTCAGTAACCGGTGGTTCTTGTTATATTAAATAGTTAATTGTTGTTAACGAATATTTTGAGAAGTGTTATTATTTGCAGCATTTACAATTTGTACTATACACACAGTGAGTATAAAAAGTATATTAAGTTGAATTTAGTTAATTTACAATACAGTTTTTTAATCTGAACACAAATCAAATTTTTATTGCACGTTCGCATAGAATTTTTTAAATGTCAACCTTTAAAACGTTTTATAAAAATATTATAGTAAAATGGCCCCCATGCTATCGTCTACGTAGGACATTTTAGTAGATGGATGCAATATAAAAAATGTTGCAATACAATATTTTGTAGTCACGCTTATTTCTGACAAGTCTTGCTTTACTGCTTTCAAACATTTCTGCTTTGGACGTCATCTTCTTTTTCTCCATTTCTCCCTCCTTCAGTATTGTTTTAACTCAATGTTAATTTCAATTCTCTGGCATTCGTTTAATGTGATTATTATGATAATTTTCCATTCTTCTCTGTCTGTCGCTACAGTCATCCACCTAGAGCAATCATCTGCTTCTTGATATCATCTGCCAATTTCATTTGGAGCCTTCCTCTGCTTCGTTGATACTCCCACGGTCTCCACCTTATAAGAATTTTGTTCCATCGGTCTTCTTTTTGTCTTATACTGTGTCCGGCAAATCTCCATTTCAATTTTGCAACTTCTTTTCTAACATCCCTCACTTTTGTTTTCTCTCTTATCCACTCGTTTCTCTTTTTATCCATTTGTCTTATGTTAAACATTTGTCTTTCCATTGCTCTTTGGGTTTTTATGATTTTGTCCATGTTTGCTTTTGTAAATGTTCACGTTTGGGAAACCTAAGTAAGAACAGGGAGTACGCATTGATTGTATACTTTGGTCTTAGGATGCTGTGAATATCTTTTGTTTTTAAGAATGTTGCTTAGTTTGCCAAATGACGCCCATTCCAGTCTAACTCGTCTCTTGATCTCTGCTGTTTGGTTTTCCTTGTTAAATATAATTTGACCCAGATATATGTAATCCTAAACTTATTCTATTTCATCTTGTCCTATTCTCATTGTGATGTCTTCATCTGTATTTGTTATGGTTTTGGTCTTGCTGTAACTTTTATTAAGGCCCATCTTTCCAGCTTTTACGTCCAGTTCTTTCATCATTTCAAATAGTTCTTCTTTTTATCGGTTATCTATATGATGTCGTCAGCGTACCTTAGACGGTTCAAGAGTTGTTCACAAATTTTTATACCTTTTTCTTTCCATTCTAGTCTTTTAAAAGTATCCTTCAGAGCCTAGTTGAAAAGTTTCGGTGATATTGTGTCACCCTGTCTCACGCCTCTATTTATTTGTATTGATTTTGTTCCTTCATATACTTTAATTGTTGTTTTGGCTTCCTTATATATATTGGCTATTAGTTCCGTATATCTGTGGTAAATTCTGCTGTTAATCAAAGAACTTTTCACTGCCCAATGTTCGACACTGTCGAAAGCCTTTTCGAAACCTATCAACGCCATATATAGAGGAATGTGTTATTCACTTGCTCATTCTATAAGTATTTTCATACTTAGTAAATGGTCACTTGTGCTGCATTCCTTTCTAAAACTAGCTTGTTCTTTCGACTGATATCCGTCGAATTTTGTCGTCAATCTATTGGTTGAAATTTTTGTTAGAAATTTATACATTACCTACATTGAGAAGTGTTATAGGACGGTAGTTTTTATATCTGCTTTATCCCATTTCTTGTGTAGGATAATGGTTACTGATTACTTCCAGTTGTTTGGGATTCTTTTTTCTTTTAATATCTTGTTAAAAAGGGAATGTAGAGTATTAATTACCACCTTTCCACCATATTTCAGCATCTCTGCAGTTATTTTAGCTTTTCCAGACGATTTGTTGTTTTTCATTTCTTTTAATGCCTTCTTTATTTCTGAATTGCTTATTTCTGGCTGTAGCTCTGAGTTGAGATTTTTTATTTTAGCCTTAAGTTGTTTTTTAAATTTCTTCTGGTGGTTCTTTTTTGTTTTATTCTAAGTAGAAATGGTGGATTATATTTATGATGTTATCTTTAATGTTTGTTTTTACTCCGTTTACATCTTTTATTTTGTTTATTTCAAACTTACCTAATTTCGGCCTTAAGCATTTCATATTTTTGTTGTTCTGTATTACTTCTTCTATTTTTATTTCTTGTTCTTTTCTCTTATTTTCTTTTATCATTCTGCTTATTGTTTTATTGATTTCTACATATTCCATAGATTTCTCTTTGCTTTCTTCGTTTAGCTTTCTTCTTTTATCCATAAGATTCTTTGTTTCTGTTGATATATAATTGTTCTTTTTTTAGATATTTTTTTGCTATTTCTTTTCCTGATGTAATCATCGTTGCTGTAAGTATGTTATCTATTTCGTCTATATATTTATCATCACTGTCTAATTTTTGAGTAAGTTGTTCTTTTAATAGGTCGTTGTATATCTCTTTCCCTAGTTTGTTTCTATCTACTAGATCCCAGTTTCTAATTACTTTTCTTTTCATTTCATAATTATCGTCAATACTAATTTTTGCTCTGACCATCTTGTGATCGCTATCTGTTGTGAATCTGTTAAGAACTGTTACATCTTTAATGATATATCGTTTCGTGGACAGTATGTAGTCGATCTCATTTTTTGTGGATCCATTAGGGCTGATCCATGTCCATTTTCGTTGGGGCTTCTTTTTGTAAAGGAAGTTTATTGTATATAGATGCTTTTCTTCTAGGTAGCTCGTCAAAGTAGCACCTCTATCATTTCTCTGACTATACCCGAAATCTCTTATTTTAGTTTTCTACACAGTTTGACATTGAAATCTCCAATTACTAGTGTAAGACGATTTTTATGTTCTTCCATAGCCTTTGATATATCTTCATAAAATAGTTCAATATCTTCGTCATCATAAGCTGTCGTGGTGGCAAATACCTAGATAATTTTAATTAATGATGATGGTTTTTCATACATCTTCATTTTTTTGTTTATATTAGTCTTCTCCAAATATTGTCTGCCGTCTTTATTCCTCCTAAGATTCTTCTGAGCACCTTTCTTTCCCAGATCTCTACTTTCTTTTTTTCCACCGATTCATAATACACGTTTCACTGACATATATCATTAAGAGTCTGATTACTGTGTCGTAAACATACAGTTTAGCTGTTCTCGACACACGTTTTGCTTTAATGATGATAATGAATTTACTGACCCTATCACTCTGCTTCCCTTCAGTAATCTTTTGTCTATCTCTTTTTCTTCTTTTCCCGTGTTCGTTATAGTTGCTCCTAAGTATTCAAATTATTTTACAAAACTGTAGACAGTCTCTGCTCCTTTCATTTTGATATATTTGTTATTATTTGTTATGTCTTCTCTCATGCCTTATATTGCGTTTTTGTTTGGTTTATAATTATTCCGTATCTTTTAGCTTCTTCTTCAATTTATTATTTTGTAAGTAACTTGGAATTTTTGCATTTTTGCCACCCTGTACCAATTTGAGGCAACGTGGTATACATTTTTGGAATCAGCTCAGCAAGGGAATTATATAAATTGAAAAAAAATGGGAGTTCCATTTAAAAAAATGGTGACGACGTCTTCAAGGTGGCTCACCCTGTATATTAAATTATAATTTGAAAAAATAGTGAATTAAAATCAAAAATCGAACCATTTCGGGAATTTCTAATACTGTTATTTATTTAGTTAATAATGAATTTATGTCTTACTTTATGTACGCACCGTATATTAAAGCACATTTTAATATTTTAGTCTAAAAATGTTAACAACAAAAGATCTTTTAAAAACGGATCGACGGAAAATTAGAGAGCACTGGAAAAAGAGCGATGCTCAGATGCAGATTGAAATTGGCATAATAAGAAATTGGATTAAAACTCAAAAGCATCTACCCGAAATTCCATGTAAGTAATTTAATAGGCATATTTAACATCTAGGGCAAATAAAATTTGAAATAGAAAGCTAAATGTTTTTTAATACTGTTAGGAACAAATAAAATGTTGGGAATAGATATGAACAATAGAATTTTTAAAGTATTCTACTGTTTTTCTTTCGGGCGATTTTAAATGTGGTTTTTGTCGCTATGATGAGTGATATACCATATTTGGTATACCGTTTTCCAAAGTAAAACACTTGCACGTCACGATTTATACAAAGTGACGTCACTTGTATTTAAAATTTCCAGAACATCAATCTTAGAGATCAAATTTTCTTACCACAGCTAATAATACGAAACCCATACGGAACTGCTCGATCTTTCATAGGCGGCAACATGGTGTAATAATCAAAAAAATTTAATCATCATTATATTGGGAATTTTAGAATTATTTTGATTAAATAACGAAAAACATTTGTTATTATTAATAATACAAATTTTATGAAATAACTCTTTAAGTCTAATATTACACAAAATAATAATTTTAATTAAATATATTTGACAATTCTACGCAACTTCTTTTTTGACAGTTCAGCGTGTGGCAAAAGTGTATAAAAGGTTGCAGCTTTTTTAGAGTAGGAATTTTGTTTATGTTTTAATTTCTTACACAGTTTGATCATAATATAATATACAGGATGGTCATGAAGTAATTGTACAAAAAGAAACCGTAGATTCTACACTTTAAAATATTACGATTTAGGTTAAGTTGCTTTAATAAAACGTTGATACTAAGAAAGATACAGGGTGTTAAGGTGGAAATTTAAAATTTTATTTTTCGCTATAACTTTCATGTTTGTCAACATTTATGTATAAAAATTTACAACTGGGTACTATTAAATATCAAAAATTATAATTTGATGTATACTTTGATGTTGCTAATAGAGAGCGCCACATATGCCACATATGTGGCATACATTTGCACTTAACTTTTTTGCTCTTCAAGTTACCGATATTTTTAATAAAAAATATTAAAGATACATTATTTAACAAAAAGAAGTTATACTTGTTAATACCTTAAAAACTCAACAGTTTTCCCGATAATCGCATTTTAGAAATCAACTACATAATTCTGATTTATCGCAATTACTCCAGACAACGAAAGAAAATTAAACAAAAACATCAATACTTCCGAATTTTGGTATAAAATACCTTTAATAAAGTTAATAGTTAACGAATTATTAAATAAAGTAAATATATCAGCAGGATAAAATAATAGTATTTGATAAATAACAGAATAATTGGATTTTACATTAAACATTTTGCGTTTTGTATTAAATTAAAGTCATAATTAAAACATTATATTTACAAACCAAATTAAGAAATAGTTAAACTAAATAACATTAAAATTTTTGTCAAAGTAAGTGTTCAATATGTCCACCATTTTCTTTAATTCATTTGTCAATACATTCCATAAAATATCGTCTCACATGAAATAGCACCATTGGTTTTAAAAAAACTACTGCAGTATTTATTATTAGTGTTATAAGTATAATAATAGGTAATTTTTTGAATTTTTTATGAATTAAATAATTATGTTAACATCTCACCACAAGAATATGATTACCATGAACAATCCAACGTTCAGGAAAGTTGTATTTAAATATTGTCTCACTCCGTTTTCTCTGTAACGTTATGGTGTACCATCTTGTAGAAAGCACATATTTTGCCTTAAGTTTGATGACAATTCTTCCAGTAAATCAATAAAATCATTTTATAAAAAATGTAAATAAATCTCGACATTCAAATTCCACGGTTATTCGCATATCCGTAAAAAAATAATTACCAATGATTTCAAACCATAGGACATGCATTTTAAATATGAATTTTGAATGATATGTTATACAGATATGTCAATTACCTTTTATTTTGAATGATGAGATTTATTTACATTTTTTACTGACACAGTTGATCTGTGTCGTTTCAACTGACAAATACCACGTGCTAATATTCGAGCGGGGAGATATATAGTCCCTAAAGTAATTTTACAAATATATCCATTGTCATCGACCTGGAGTCAAAACATTATTAAATGTAAAATTTGGAATACTGTAATTCCATACATGGAGGTCTTATAGACAACTTTACTGTTAGCAACAAATACACAAGGCACTGAGGATGATCTGTTCAGATTGAAAACGTTCCAGATTTTAAATGGTGACGACACTTTTATAAAATTTTAAATATTTGTTTGTTTTTATACCACAATACACATGTGTGAAGTGTTTTAACTTCTATGTTTTTTTTATTGAATATATATTTTAAATAAGGTCGGAGATAGAAAACATCCTTGTTTAAGCCCCTTTGATATTGGAAATGATTCAGATATAAAGTTTCCTTCTTTAACGACACTTTTTGAATTTTTGTATATATTTGTGATAGCATTCACATACTCTCTACTGAGACCTACTTTCGTCAATGTTTGGAACAGTTTTTTCAAAGATACCGTATCGTATACCTTCTCTAAATCTACAAACAGTAGGTGGGTAGATAGATTTCTTGCCTTCCGTTTTTCGATTACCTGCTGCAAAACGAATATACCATCAGTGCACGATCTTCCTGCACGAAATCCATTTTGTTCTTCTATGTCTTTGTATTCTGATTCTATTCTTTTTTTTATTATTCTACCGTAAAACCTCCCCACTGAGCTGGTAACAGTTATTTCCCTATAATTAGAGCATTTGCGTTTATCCCCTTTCTTAAATATTGAGCTGATGTATCCAATATTCCAATCGTCAGGGATATTTTGTCCTTTTAAGCATTTGTTAAATAGTTGAACCAACAGCTCATGTAATATTTTTGGTCCATACTTTACCAACTTAATTGGAATGTCTCCAGGTCCTGCTGCTTTACCATTTTTCGATCTTTTGAGGGCATCGTTTAACTCTCCGGTTGATATTTCAATTATTTGTGTGTATTCGGATATTCCTTCCATTTCGATCTCTTGGAATTAAATCTATTCTCTGCCAATAAGACCTCATAATGGTGTTTCCACTGTTTCAGATCTATTAACTGTAAGTTAGATTTTTCCTTTCCTTCTCTCCGGAGAGACTTTATCACCTTCCAAGCTTGCCCAACTCTTGTTCCACCCATATACCTATCCACCTCTGCACATCTTTGGTCCCCCATCTCATTTTTACTTTTCACTACTTCTCTTTTTACATCTAGATTTAATTTCTGATATATCTTGTAATCTTCCTTATTTCTCGTTGACATCCATTTCTGATAAGCAGTTTTCTTCTTGTTGACTAACGTTTGCATATTCTCCGACCACCATTCTTGATTTTTTGTTTTATGTTTGTCTTTATAACCCAAAACTTCACTTGCAGCCTCATGAATGCATTTTTTAAATTGCTGGTATAATTCTTCCGCTGATATATTTTCTCGATCCACATAGTTTTGTGGCCAGTCGTAATTTGTAAAGAAGTTTCGTTGAATCTTCTTTTAAGCTTTCTAGGTTATATTTAGGGGATGTTACTTCTTGTCCTTTTTCTATATTCTGTACCTGAGTGTTATTGTTTTTGCGATAGTTAAATATCACGTTGATTATAACTAAACGATGGTCGGATCCACATTCTGATCCACATACCCTTATGTCAGTTGTTTTCAGCTGGGAAATTTGACGTTGGATTACATAGTCGATTATCGAGCGCAGATTTCTAGTAGGTTGTATCCATGTAAATTTGTGGATATCTCTATGTTGAAAAAATCCATTCATAATTTTGAGAGACATTGTTTCACAAAAATCTCTAAGACGCATTCCGTTGTCATTGGTTATTTGTTCCCCATATCTTCCTACGACTTCTCTGTTATTTTCTTCTCTCCCTACTCTGCCGTTTAAATCTCCTAGTAAAAAGATTTCACAGTTTTCTTTAATTTCAGAGAGTATTTCATTCATCTTGTTAAATCGTATAGTAATTTTTTTATAAATTAGACCTAAGCTAATTAATGTTTGAGAAGAGAATGTATACTTTGGTTCGAAATATTTGTTCGCATAAGAAAATAATACGCTTTCGGACGCTTTTAACTAAAAACCAATAAAATTTTTAGAGAAATTATGCTTGATTAATACTTAATATTACTTATTCTGCTTATTAATACTTACAAAAAAAAATATTGTACGTGTCGTCCAATTTAACGTCTCAGTCACATTGACCAAGACGGCACCACATTCACGTTAAAATTCTCGGTCAAATAGACATCTCTGGAGTGCAGAGTAATTTTTTTCTCGGTCAATTAGCAGGCAACGTGTTAAACGAAGTGGTTTAATAGGAAACGTATGTTCCAACCCCACATATAATACTACTTAAACGGTCCGCAAGTCATAGATAACAAATATATATATATATATATATATATATATATATATATATATATATATATATATATATATATTCGGTTTCATAACGTCTTACGACGTTGTCCAACTCCCAAACGCCACTGTATTCTGTCGTGAGTTAGGTCTTCGTCCAGATTTCGAGCGCTAATCGCTTTCCTAACTCCCAGGTTCCAGCTCTGTGGTGGTCTTCCTCGTTTCCTCTTCTCTGGTGGTTGCCACATCATTGTTTTTTTGGGCAATCTTTCGTTTCCCATTCGGCTGACATGCCCATACCATATGAGCTGTTTTCTCTCAATATCCTCAACTATAGTGCCCTCTATACCCATTTGTTGTTTTATCACTTCATTCCGTATTCTGTCGGCTCTTGATATTCTCATCGATCTTCTGATGTCATCCATTTCCGTGGCTTCGACTTTTTTCTTATATTTCTCGGTTATTCTCCATGTCTCAGCTCCATAAAGTAGGCTAGTTTTAACCATTGTCTCATAGATGTTCCATTTTATTTTCTTTGATATTTCTTTACTTCATAGAACTCCGTTCAAACATGCTATAGCTCTTTGTGCTTGTACAATTCGATGTTCTATTTCTCGTTCGTCTTTTCCACTACGGTCGAAGATGACGCCCAGGTATTTACATTCGTCACATGGATTTATTTTTTTATTGTCATCCATATCGAGTTGTTCTGCTTCAGCTCCAATTGAGAGGTATTTTGTCTTTGCTAAATTGATATTTAATCCCCATTTCTGGTATTGTTCAATTAGTTTTCTAAGCATGTATTCCATGTCGTCTTTGTCATTTGAGATCACCACCTGATCATCTGCAAACTGTAAAGTATATAGCATATATATAGTATAACAAATAAATACAGGGATATAATAAGATTTTATAGCATTTTACCAATTTTTTAGGTGATAACACGATTGAATATTTTTTAACAAATTGTAAATTTAGTACCGAAAAAACCAAAAGAACTTTAGATATGTACTATACTGTTCGAGATTTGATCCCCGATTTTTACGAAAATAAACATCCCGGCTTAGATCGTATGAGACTGATTGATGAGGCACTGTAAGTATTAAATTGTTTAAACTAGTTAAAATCATCCCACTTT
Organism: Diabrotica balteata; assembly: GCA_918026665.1. Taxonomy (NCBI): domain Eukaryota; kingdom Metazoa; phylum Arthropoda; class Insecta; order Coleoptera; family Chrysomelidae; genus Diabrotica; species Diabrotica balteata. The sequence continues at coordinate 4,395,552 of OU898279.1, read as the reverse complement.
CAGGTACTTGTTCTCAAACAATAGATTTTTGCGCTATAATGGAATCGGTGTACAAAATGACATACATTTTCAAAAAACCGAAAATTTCACTTAAAGAAATAATTTTTTTTTAAACAAAACTTAGATAGAACACAAACTAAAATATCTGAAACACGAGTTTTTAACAAAGTAGAAAAAATTTAAACTTTAAACCAAACATATAGAAATGAACAAGAAAAGTTCATTTTATCCCACCTAGCGGGCAAAATGACACATTAATAGTGATTGATATTCTTCAGTCGGTACAAATCTCACAAAAAAACATTTTTGTTTTCTTGTCTAGTCCGGCACACTCAGCATATGCCCACTTTTGACACGAACAACCGCATAGCCATAGATCCTTTTTTTAACAACTGGTACAATTCTGTAAAGTAAATGCAAGCAGCATTATCATTTTCTTTATCAGCAGGAAAAGGTTCTCTTTCGTTTTTCGACTCGCATTGTATAAAACATTCTTTTTTACTGCAATTTTTTTATTTTTGGATGGATTTCTGGTTTAGGTTTGCTTTTTTCTTTTGCCTCCTCTAACTTAAGAGAGACATATAAGAAGGGGCGTTCGACAGGGATGTATGCTTTCCCCTCTTTTATTTAACATTTATTCGGAAGCCATATTTCAAGAGTCTTTGGAGGATGCAAAGATGGGAATCAAAGTGAATGGAGTATTGATCAACAACATACGATATGCTAATGATGGTGTCTTAATTTGTGTCAACATAGTCGATCTTCAACAACTTGTCACTATAATCGGAGAATACAGTAAGCGAATGGGATAAGAGATTAATACCAAAAAAAAACCAAATTTATGATCATCTCCAGAAACTTGGATGCACTTGAAAACTCCACCATAACACTGAACACTAAGTCCATTGAAAGAGTGAGTAAATTTAAATACCTGGGATTGTGGCTTTTTGAAGACTGGGCATCAGACAGGGAAGTAAAATGTCGCATTGAGCAAGCTCGACAAGCTTTCGTAAAATTCAATAAGGTGCTATGTGTGGTCAGTGCTGCTATATGGCGTAGATGGCTGGACACTCAAAACGAAGGATATAAACAAATTAGAAGTTTTCGAAATTTGGCTCTATCGTTTGGCTCTATTTGTCGTTAAAAGAATAAACCAAGAACGCCAACTTTTCGAAACCATCAATAAAAGGAAAACGGCGTATCTAGGTCACATCATGCGAAATAAAAATACCAGTTCCTCCAACTTATAATCGAGAATAAAATTAAAGGTAAGAGAGGAATGGGACGCAAAAAAATGTCCTGGCTCCGAAACATAAGGCAATGGACAGGGATTAATGACATACAATCTCTGATACATATTGCAAGAAATAGGGAATTAACGGAAAATGTGATCGCTAACATCCACTAGTGGATTTGCATCTGAAGAAGAAGAAGAACATAACGAGTTCAGTTAAGAATAGAATGCCTTGACGTTTCCTTGCCTTTCTTTTTGTCTGACCGGAAACAAATGGTTCGACTGGAACTGGACTTAAATCTGCCGGAATAACCGCTAGTAAAATGTCACTTGTTGGATTTTGCAAGTTTCACTAAGCTGTCATCCTATTAGGGACTTCTATGGTAGAAGAAAAAGGTCCAAGTTCTTCATTATTATCATAAACGTTTACAGCAGGTTTGAGATTATCTACTCCAATATTTGTAGTTTTAAATGCTTGAAACATGTAATCGGAGAATACATCGGGGTTTATTGAGTTTTAGAAAATCCATGAGCAGTATTCTGGACATTACGTACTTTTCCATAGGCTTCATTTAACCGACCACCAATTTAGAACTGAGTCACAACTCGGTCAGGATGAGGTTTGAGCCATTTGAATATTTCTTAGTCATAATAGATTTTAAGTGGATCAAAGAATCGAGAGGTTGCATCCGATGTCCACATACATAAAAGAGAGCCGGCAAACATAAAAGTACAATGCCATTTTCTTTGGCTTAGTAGAGCATCAAGATATTTATGACTTAAATGTCTATCCACCTTTTCAGTGGAAAAAGCCTTGGCATATTTTTGGAAATGCTGCAACCATTATAAAAACACTGGACTTGTCATCCAGCAAGTCTCCTTCTTCTTCAAGTGCCGTCTTCGTTCCGAAGTTTGACTTGATGCCATGAGCCATGAGCCATGAGCCATGATGCCATGAGCCATGAACCATGAATGCCTTCTTCTTCCTATAGATCTCTTTCCCATTATCTTTCCCTGTGTAGTCAATTGCAGCAACTGGTATTTATCTCCCCTCATAACATGTCCCAAATATTGTAGTTTGCGCTTTTTAACAGTAAGTATCAGCTCTTTCTCTTTCCGCACTCTCCGCAAAACCTCCACATTTGTTACTTTCTCTGTCCAGGGTATTCTTAATATTCTACGATACATCCACAACTCAAATGCTTCTATCTTTTTGGTATCGATCTTTTTCAATGTCCATGTTTCCATCCCGTAGAGGAGAACTGACATAACGTAACATCTCAAAAGGCGAATTTTAAGTTTTAGACTTAGATCTCTTCCGCAGAACACCTTTTTCAATTTAGTAAATGTGGCTCTAGCTTTCTCTATTCTGGTTCTGATTTCTTCAGAGCAATCATTATTTTCATTGATAACAGTTCCCAGGTAATTATATCTTCTTACACGTTCGATTCTTTGATCATGCACGGTTATGTCAGGGAAGTTTTGTGGTGATTTAGATATTAGCATTATTTTTGTTTTGCTTATGTCAAGTGATAATCCGTGTTCTTCACTGCATTCTACTATTTTGTTAATTAGTATTTGAAGATCTTCCCAAGTTTCTGCGATTAGTACCGTGTCATCGGCATATCTCAAGTTGTTTATTCGGATGCCATTTATCTTAATACCTATATTTTGATCCGAAAGTGCTGTGTTTATAATGTCTTCGGAGTATAGATTGAATAAGATCGGTGAGAGTATATAACCCTGTCTTACGCCTTTCTTGATCTCGATTTCCTCCGTTGTCTCTTGCTCTATTCGGATATTTGCTTTCTGGTTATGTATTCCCAAGTCTCCTTGGGAATACATAAAGTTCCTGCCTGTATATCGTCAGCTAATTCCCTCTTTTATATTTTTCATGGAAATATTAGAGTAGGTGGAATATAGCTCCCGTTAGTGCAGATACAACAAACAACTGTCACCTGGAAACCTCGTTCGGTGCTTTTAATTGCACCTACTTGTTTGCCACCAGATGTAGCAAACACTTTCTGCGGGAGTTGTACGGTAGATAATGTTTGAAATAGGTCATATAAAATATTCATTCTTCTTCTTCTTACGGTGCCTATCCGTTACGGATATTGGCGATCAACATGGTTATCCTAACTTTTCTTGCTGCTATTTTGAATAGCCCGGTTGTCGACGTATTAAACCACTTTCTCAGGTTTTGAAGCCAAGATATTCTTGTTCTCCCTAGTCCTCTCGTTCCAAATACCTTGCCCTAAAGAATGAGTTGCAACAAGCCGTATCTCTGTTCATTCCTCATAACATGGCCAAGATATTCTGGTTTGCGCTCTTTGATGGTGTTAGTAATCTCGCATTCCTTGCCTATTCTACATAGGACCTCAACATTAGTCACACGATCTACCCATGAAATTCTTAAAATACGTCTATAACACCACATCTCAAATGCCTCGAGTTTTCTTAAAGAATCTTCGGAAAGTGTCCAGGCCTCTACTCCGTATAATAACGTAGAAAATACATAGCATCTAGTGAGGGAGATTTTGGTAGCAAGTGGTAAATCGTGACTTCTGAAAAGAGACTTCATCATTATGAACGCTGATCTCGCTTTTCCTATGCGTTGTTTTATTTTACTGAAGTGATCCCATTGGCTATTAATGTTGGTACCAAGGTATGTGTAGCTGTCCACTCTTTCAAATTCAGTTGGTTAACCAAAAGCTGTGTGTTTAATATTTCGCGCTTACTGACTACCATGTACTTTGTTTTCTTCGTATTAAGATCAAGTCCGTGTTCTCTGCTTATATCTGATATACGGGACATTATTCTTTGCAAATCGTCCAGACTATCTGCAAAAACTACTGCGTCGTCGGCATATCTAATGTTGTTTAGACGCATTCCGTTGACTAATACGCCTTCTTGCAGTTCTCCCAGCGCTTGCTCAAAGATATATTCAGAGTATATATTAAATAACACCGGGGACAGAATGCATACTTGCTTCGCTCCTCTATCTATGGAGACTGCCTCTATCAATTGGTCATCCACTTTAATATTGGCTGTTTGGTTGTAATATAAATTATAGATGATTCTCAAGTCCCTGTCGTCTAACCCCACTACTTTCAAGATGTTTATAAGTATATGATGCTTTACTCTATCAACTGCCTTTTTGTAGTCGAGAAAACAAATATACACATCACAGTTAATATGCCTGCATCTTTGTATAAGCACTTGGACACAGAGAATAGAGCCTCTCGGGTGCCTAAGGAATCGCGGAATCCAAACTGCGTCCATGATACTTGTTCTTCGCATTTTTTATATATTCTGCCGTATATCACTTACAAGAACGTTTTAAGTATGTGTCTCATTAGGCTAATTGTTCTGTAGTCTTCGCATGTCTTGGCATTTACTTTTTTGGTATGATCACGAATGTCGACTTTAACCAGCTTTGGGGTATTTTTCCAATTACGTATATGTTGTTGAATACAGTTGTTATCCATTTTATCGAAAAAGCAGCTAAACTAAACTGGAAATGGGCTGGACATACAGAACGTCTTAAAGATGGCCGATGCAATAACGAAATCGGTAATTGGCGGCCATATGAAGCTAAAAGACGACGAAGAAGAGCACAAATGCTCTGGAGCGACGATATTAAAAGAACTGCAGGACCAATGTGGGGACGAAAAGAATCAAGAGAGGCCTTTATTCGGAAATCCGAATAGAAAGAAGCGCTTAAAAAATATATAAAATAATGTTTAAAACAAATGTTTGAGATAGCTCAATTTTTAAAATACTTTTCACTTTGTGCAAAAATACCGTAATAAATCCTAAGTTTATTAAATCCAGTATGAATTAACAGCTTTAACGATTTAATTTTATATTTAAATTATTTGCAGTTTTAATTTACTGATAACTTCTTTTTATTTAAAGACCATAAATTATTACTAGTTGTTTTGTTCGCCTTTTTTTATAGTCTGGAAGAATTTTATATGATAAATATATTCAAGGCCAAAAAATTTCTGCATAAGGATTGTAAAAATAAGTAATAAAATAAACTAGTTTTTTGCTTAAAAACTTTTAAATTCGAATATATTTGTTGCGATCAAAATATCAGCAGAAAACACCAAATGTATGACAATATATAAATACCCACTACGATGTAAAATCGAAATTAATGGGAAAATAATAAAGCAGGATGCAAGGTTTACATATCTGGGAATAGAACTAGTTACGGAAATGTTGAAGAAAAAGTATGACAACAAAGCTTAAAAGCAAGTAAAGCGGCGAGACCTCCTAATAACACAATCTAGAAGAACATAAACCTAAGACAAGACACAACAAAAAGAATCTATAAAGCAGCAATTAGACCTATATTAAGGGTAGTGGGTAGGAACTCCTAAGACAGTCCTATAAGGGAGAATGAATCATTCCCTGCCCTCCACAGATTCCAGATGTTTCTTGACCCGGGGAACTAGTCACTGCTCAGGGTCCCTTGCCCAGGATCACGGATGAAGACCACAACGGCATTCAAGGCGGAGAAGGATACCTTCGGTACGGCGAGGGTGGCGGAATTGGCACCTCCTGATTTTAGGGTTAATATAAAATCAGTACCATCTGATCCAGAGTGGACGGCTACGAACAGCGTCTGACCTAGAGTGGGCGGCTGAATATACACTCACCAATCCGTCTGACCAGCGTGGTGTTTTATGGTCAACAACTCCCTTCTCAAATGGCGAATACAAACCCGAACGGAACTGGTCCCTAGGTAGGTGGTTCACACTGTGGCAAATCCTACACCTTATTTAATAAGGTCAGTCTCATCGGATCTGGGGGAGACAATAGTTCGTCAATATAGACAACAAAAATATATATCTCAACTTTCAATGTAAGATCTTTGTCTAAAGACGAGAAACTCTATGAATTAGAGGAAGAAGTTAAACACCTGCAATGGGACATAATCGGACTATCGGAGGTAAAAAGAAAAGGTGAAAACTGCATCTCGCTAGAGTCTGGAAACTTATTGTATTTTAAAGGTAGAGAAAACGAAAGTTTAGATGGAGTTGGTTTTTTGATTTCGAATATGATCATAAAATTGAGGAAGAACAAAAAGAATCGCTTTATTAATTATAAATATCAGCGAAAGGTCACCTTAAAAATAATTCAGATTTATGCGCCAACATCTACACACACACACAAACGAAGAAATGGAAGAGTTCTATGAACACCTCACAGAGTCCATGACATATCGAATAGCGATTTTAATGCGAAAATGGGCAAAAAACTAGAAGAAAACGAAAACTGTATTGGAGACTTTGGACATGGAGTAAGAAATAAAAAAGGAGGTCTATTGGTTAACTATCTAGTAAACAACAAATTATTTGCCATGAACTCTTTCTTCAAGAAAGAGTCACGTAGGAAATGGACATAGATGTCGTCAGATGGGAACACTAAAAATGAAATTGACTACATTTTAACAAACAAAAAGAACATTTTTGAAGACGTCACAGTAATAAACTAAATCTCTACTGGTAGTGATCACAGAATGATACGGGCTAAAATAAATATTAAACACAGAAAAGATCGAAGACAATATATGCACTCTAAGAAAAAAGTCCACCCAGAAAAATTAAAGGAGAATAAATAACAATACCAAAACAAATTAAGAACAGCTGAAGAACTAAAGCTAACAGACCTAAATCTAGATCAACTAAACAAAGCCATCACTGAAAAACTTCTAAAGACTAGCTTAGAAGTAGCACCAGCAAAATCAGACAAAAAATCAAAACTAAGTGCCATATCTTTAGACATGCTACAACAACGAAGAAACCTACTACTAGAAAATAAAAGAAATGCAACTGAATACAAAACCCTTACTGCAGAAATAAGAAGACATATAAAACAATATCTCAAACGGCATCAAGAAGAACGAATCGAGAAGATTATAAAAGAAAATAGAAACTTAAGATCTATCAAGTCCCACCTAGGAATAAATAAAATCATAGAGATGGAAAATAAACAAGGTGTAATAGAAAAAAGCAGAACCCAAATATCTAAGATAACAAGTGAATATTATAGTGACCTCTACAGCTCTAAAAACAGTCCACCTGATACAACTCAATAAAACCTGAAAAAGAAAATAATGAATGTAAACTCCGAAATATTACCCCCATAACCGGAGAAGAAATGGAAAAAGCAATTAGAGATGTGAAAAGAAATAAGGCTCCGGGAGACGATGAAATTCTAATTGAAATGTTAAAAGAAGGAGGGGAAAAAATAAAAGACTACCTAAAGATACTTTTCAATAAAAAATGTTTGCGTCAAAAACAGAAAAAAAGGGGAATCAGTTTATTTTACTAGTATTGTTGTTGAAAGTAAACTAATTATTTATGAACTTGTCTGCAGGTGGATGTTTTTCAAAGTTGTCTTGTTCTAAAATGTGTTTAAACCTTAAAATATCTTATTTATTCAATACACTTCCAGTTTCAATCAGAATGTTTATCTATCAGTTTTCTAACATCAACTGCTTTTTTTGTTTTATTTGCAAACTATACTTTGGTATTATATCAGAAATAAACTAATTCATATTTAATTCGTTTTATGACTATTTTTATGTATTCATGTCTTGTTAATAAACAAGAAAACAAGGGAACCTGTATATTTTACTAGTATTATTGTTGAAAGTAGACTAATTATTTATGAACTTATCTGCGGGTGGATGTTTTCCAAAGTTGTCTCGTTCTAAAACGTGTTTAAAAATTAAAATAGCTTAATTCTTTAATAGTCTTCCAGTTTAAATCATAATGTTTTTACTTATCCACTTCATGTGACTATTTATATATTAACATAAACAGTCCAGTTTACGTCCAGTTTACATAAATACGAAATATGTATTGCACTAAGCATACTAAAGGCTTCAATATTTTAGATATATGATACCACTACCACATCTCACAGAAAATTTTCATAGGATAACTATATTCAAAATTAACGATGTAGATCCAGAGACGTTTGATGTGTATGATCATGCAGGGAAGATGTTAAGAAATCTATTTGAAATTAAGAATAAAGAGGACCTTACTTTGGGAGAAATCTTTGTTCTCGATTGCAAGTACGCTAAATTTGCGACAATTATTAAATGTACTCCAATATATGTTAAAAAAATTGCTTTTGTATTGGAAGTAAGTATTGTTTGTTTTATTTTTATTCTGGAAAATATTAGTAACATTTTTTTTTATTAACGGATCAACCACGCGGGGTTATTAGCGTATTTAGATTATGTAACATATGTGACAGTTGATACAATATGTAAATATACATTAGTTTACAATAATAATTATAATAATAATATGTATGTGTGTTAAAATGTACGTTTTAGATCTTTTGAAGAAGTTGACAGTCTTTAAGATAGGAAAATATTTTTCGGTTATCTGTATTTTCTTCTAGGGCATCTCTTAGGGAGTTGGGTATGCTATATTTGAGTCGTTCACTGTTATATTTGGGACACTGTATTAAACAATGTTTTACCGTTAGAACACTGTTGCATACTTCACACACTGGTTTGTTTTTGCGCTGTAATAAATAGTCATGAGTAAGCAGTGTATGACAGTGTTTGTCGACTTCGTGTAGCCTTGATGGAGTGTTGTTCCAAGTTTGTTGCCATTTTTTAATTATTTTTGTTTTAAGTATGGTTTTAAATCGTTTTGTACCAATATGTTACTTTCTTCGGACATCGGGTTAGTTGGTACGTTTTTAGCTAGTTAATCTACGGCTTCGTTACCTTCAATTCCTACATGAGAAGGCACCCATAAAAAGTGCACTTGGATGTTCTTACTAGAAATGTTTTTAAGTTATTTTTTAATAAGAAGTAGAAGGGGGTTGTCACAGTATAATTGAGTCAGTGAGGATAATGAACTTAGAGAATCTGTGATTATTATACATCTTTCTTTGTTTTTGTTTTGTATTAATGATAGTGCTTTTAGAATTGCGAATAATTCAGCCGAAAAGATGGTTGTCATTGATGGCTATTTGAAACTAACTGAGGTGTCTTCCGAATAAATTGCTGCTCCAACTCTGTCTTCATTTTTTGACGCATATCTGCGGTTGATGATATCTCTGATTTTCTTAGGTTTGTTAGACTGATGTCGATAGCAGGAATAGATATTGTCCATGGTGCAGGGTTGTGGATTGATAAGGTATCATAGGTTTTTGGAAATTGAAAATTTAATTTAGATAAGTATGATTGTATATGAAAGTAAAAAAGGATGATCAATTTGATGTGTTTGTTGAAATTTATTTGTAAATCGATCAGCAAAAACGTTATGCAGTACTGGATAATAACAATTAAATGTCCATTATTTCTATTATTCATTATTTGTTTTGCCTTAATTGCACTACATTCATTAATAAATTTAATTTAATTAATAGGCTTTTCACAATTTGGTAACTCAGTTATGGTATTACAATATTTATATGCAATGTTACTCAGATTTCAATAAGTTTTCGAACAAGTCCTTTATGCCAAACTTGATCGAAGGTCTTTTAAATGTTGTTGTCGTTTATTGCTTGGATTACTTAAGTAAAAGTCTACTAATACATGTTGAGGAGATTTAGCAGAATGAAATCTGTATTGATAACTGGGAATGAAATCGTTGGCTTTGAATAATCCATTGAATCGCTCTTTAAGAATTTACTCGAGGATTATTCTAGCGTATTTATGAGTGGGATAGGTCTTAGGTTTATCCAGTTTAAGTAGCACAATTGTATTCGTAATTTTATAATTTGTAGAAAAATAGCTAACTTTAAGATATGTAATAATGATATTTGCAAGAAGTGGGGTGATACTCTCTGGAAGCTATTTGAGACATGTTTGATCCTTGATAGGTTCAAAATAGTTGTGTGAACTGAACATTTCGATAATATTTTGGACTATCAATTTTGTGTTGAGTTTAAATATGTAATCAAAGTTTTAGTTTTTTTTTTGGAATTTGGAAGTTGTTGTAAATCCAGAGGGAAGGAGAGAAAGGGAGCAAAAAATATGGTGCCACAAGATTTGAGAAGGAAAAGGGTGGCTAGCCTGATTTGTATTGTGAATAATTAGTTACCTTAGAAGATTAAATTTTCGGTAATAACGACTGCAAGATTTGTGAAAGAGAAAAGTGGTGGATAATGTAGCATTAGAGTAGATGCGATAGAAAATTGATAATTTAGTATGAAAGACATTGTGGTGACTTACAGATTTTCCATGCCGTCTTTCCCAACTTTTCCCCACGCAATCATTCTGGATTAAAAAAGCTTGGCTATTAAAGTTTTCTTCCTTTGACGATGAAAAAATGAACTATGATTTCTTAGCTTTAGGTTTAAAATAATTCTAATTCTTAGTAAAAATGTTTAGATATGGAATTAATAATACAAAATTATTATTTTAGAATGTATGGGCCAACAGACTTAATGAAATGCACTTAATTAATGTACCTACATATATGGACAGACTATTAGTTTTGGCAAGGACATTGTTAAGTAAAAAATTACGAGAGCGGGTAAGTGATGAACATATCGTTCATTTGGAAGAAGAGGGTTACATCTAAGAATTTTCACTTTTTCAGTAGAGAGGTTTTAAAATTCCTATTAATTTTTTTCATTTATATTGTGCAGTGTTTATTGATATTACAGGATTTAGTGATTGAGTATGATAGATTTCTGATCTTTTAATCGCTCTGATAATTATATTCCAAATTGGATCCGCTCATTAAGTTACATTTTAGAAATTATATTGGTTAAGTATTATTAAAAATGCCATTATATCAATATTATTTAATAAAAATGGTTAATAAAACATAAAAAAACTACTTAACTAGTTCGTATCCATTACACAATACAATCATCATCATCATCAATCAGCCAATCGCGTCCACTGCTGGACATAGGCCTCCCTCAGTTCTTTCCAGTGTTCTCTACACTGGGCCGCTTGTAGCCAGTTTCCCGCTACACGTTTTATATCATCGGTCCATCTAGTCGGTGGTCGTCCTCGGCTTCTTTTATAGTTTCTGGGCCTCCATTCCATAATACGTCTTGTCCACCGTCCATCTTGTGCTCTGGCTAAGTGCCCTGCCCAGTTCCACTTAAGCGACGTGGTTCTTTCGATGACGTCTTGAACTCCTGATCTTTGCCTGATTTCTTCTTCTTCAAGTACCGTCTCCATCAATGGAGGTTAGTGGTTATGGTGGCAAACGTTTGTCTATCTTCAGCTGCTCTTAAGAGTTCCTCAAATCCAAGTCCTGTCCAGTTTCTGATATTACGTAACCAGGACAATTTTTTTCTTCCAATTCCTCGCTTTCCTTCTATTTTGCCTTTTATTATCAACTGAGGGATGTAGTATTTCTCGTTGCCCAACAAATGCCCTAAATAACTGGTTTTTCTTCTTTTGACTGTTCTCAATAGTTCTTTTTCTACATTGAGTCTAGCTAGTACTTCTTCGTTTGTTTTTCGTGCTGCCCAAGGAATTTTTAAAATTCTACGGTACACCCACATTTCAAATGCCTCGATTCTATTCAGGCTCTTTATTTTTAAAGTCCACGTTTTGACTTCGTAGAGAAGAACAGACCAGATAAAACATTTTACAAGTTTTAATCTCAATTTAATATTTATATGTGTATCGCAGAATAGAACGCGCCTCTTAATTAAACTATCCCTAGCTTGAGCAATTCTCGCTTTAATTTCTTGTTCTGGGTCCAGCTTGCAATTAATCCAACAGCCAAGGTATTTGTATTGGTTTACCTGTTCTAAAATATTCCCATTTATTTTTATAGGTAAGGGGATATTCTGTTTTCTTTGGATCACCATTACTTTTGTTTTTTTTTTCGTTGATCTTCATTCCAAACTCTCGACAAGCATCCTTGAGGTGGTCTATAACCTCCTGTAAGTTTGTGTCTGTATCAGCCAGTAGGACAGTGTCATCTGCATATTGCCTGATTTGTTGGTTTGTTATGTGGTCTCGAAGGCTCACGTTCAGCATTGCACGTTCCATGGCTCGTTGCGTAACTCTGAGTTTATTCGCAGATTTTTGCGTCAGTGTTAAAGTCTCCGCTCCGTAAGTTTGTACAGGCAAAACACATTGGTTATAAACCTTTCGCTTGAGACACATGTGAATTGAACTTTTTAGAATATGGCTTAATTTGCCAAATGCTGCCCAAGTTAGGCCTATTCGCCTCTGTATTTCATGTGCATGAAATACACACAATGACACAATACAATATGAAAGCAATAATAATAAAGATTGTTTTTCTTTACAAATTTTTATAAAAACTTAAATAGTATTCAGGAACACATCGCTTTTTTTCTATTGACAACAGTCCATTTTTCTTGGCTTCAGTGATTCCCACTTTTCTTGTAAAAGCTTTCTTTAAAGCAATATTATTGATATTAATTTTAAGCCTAGAACGCACAATTTCCACTTGATCAGATTCTGCGTGATTAAAAGATGATTTATAATAAAGAATAGTAGGATTGTTGCGATCTAACATCAAGATCCTTATATCAGATATATTAAAATTTTTGGGAATAGTAAGGTGTAAGTCTGCACACAAAGCTTTAAGACAAACACGTCACTAAAACCAATTTCATGTGCTTTATATGGACTTCCAGTTTTTTAGCTGTCCGAATAATGCACCCATATTGGTCACGTACGTATATTGGACTTGATTTTTTATATTTTTTATCTGCTTTTCTATCATAGCGTGGTCACTATCCCCTTCACTCTCTCCATGTCCTGGGACAAAAAAAATTATGAGTTATTGATTTTATGGGCAAATTATTTATAGCATACAAGTAAAGGGCAATTATAAATTTGTTTTTATTTTGCCCTGCACAATTATCAGAATAGAAGATTTTATTTAAGTTTTCGTCATTACAAATATTTTTAAGAAACTTTAGAATGCAAGATCCTATTTCATTTGACCCCCTCAAAGCTTCACCCTCGTGCCATAAAAAGCAAGTACCTTCGTGAGACTTAATATCATACAGTGTAAAATTAAAAACATTCAGTTTTGACACATAATAAAATGATGATGCTTTTCCAGTTGGGCAAGGCAAAACTGCTTGAAGATCATACACTACGACTTTGTTTGTACCATCAATATTTTTGTCAATATCTTTTTCTGTTCTGGATAAGTCTTTTTCTGTTAAATGTTTATCGAACTTTTCTTGTAAAGATGCCTTCTTTTCCTCTGACGAAGACCTGTATCGCCAGAACTCTTCACATTGGTCTTTTTTAGGGATATGAAATGCTAGATTAAATTCTTCGTTGAAGAGCTTAAAGTGCATAAGGTAGTTCCCCGAAGAAACATTTTGTTCCTTACATAACTCAAGGTAGTCTCTTTGTAAATCGGCTATGGTTATACTTCCTTCAATGTACTCTTTAGTGAAATGCGACAATAATGGCTTTCTTTCCTGGGGATAGACTTCATGTGAGCTCTAATTAAATTTGTTATGCCCTCACTTATTTTTTGATGTTTTCCATGCTTTCCTCTCTTGTCCTTTTCCTTTTCATAACCTTTTCGGTTTCGCATATACATAGTTTGTTTTTTTTATAGCATAAGACATTATTTGGAAGCTATTGATGCAATAAAAAAAACTTTAACATTGTGAGATGAAACCTTCTTCTTCCAAATGAACGATATAGAATCAAATGTACATTAACACTAATTACTTTTTTGATGACATTGGAATTCTCTAGAAGGGCTAATATTCTGTGAGTTCTTGATCTATAATTAGTTGTAGCGGTAGTGTGTTTTTTGAGATCGGACAATTTCACAGCTAATAACATAATTTTTTAGACGAGCAATAACAGTTTCACAGACAGATTATTCAAAAATGTATTCGACAAATTTCTTTATTCTTTTCTTCTTCTTTTCTTCTCTTCTTCTATAAGTTTTTAAACATGTCATTAAAATAATTTATTTTTCAACTCAGTGTTGCAAAAATGCAACTTCCAAAAATGGCTGCAGTATTATTGATTGCGCCAAATGATGCGAAACCGCAACGATAAAGATCAACTGCATGTTTAAACACGCAGAAATTCGGCATTATAACTATCAGTGGTAACCTTCTAACAAAAGGAAGTTTTTCGAGTTGTAGGTACACAGTATCATGTAACCTGTACTAAATACATATATTTGAAGATGTAAACTGTAACTACTTTAATTACTGTAATTAGTTTATTAGAAGAAAATGTAGAGGTCATTGTATGAATGTCCTAAGAGTGTTGCGAAAACATAAACAGAATTGATTAAAAGTAGATACGCTAAAAATGTTAAAAAAAAAGAAAAAAAACTAGCCGTCAGTCATAGGCTCCTCAGACAGATCGAATGCTGATCCTATCGCGAATTCCGAGCACCGAGGTCATGTGCGCCATACATGGAGTCGCTGGCCGGACCCTACCCAGATGCTCAGCCGGCGAGGAGAACAAATTTTATTTTGCCAAGTCGGCGGCTGAGTATGCGAGCACACACTTTTTTCGGACAGAGAGTCATCCTCCCAGGCTGCTGGCTCTATGTTCGGAACACACACTTTTTTCTTTTTTATACACACCAGTCCCGATGTCAAGTTAGAATAACTTCTATAGAGTCAGTAAAGTAAATAGGGAGAAAAACCGATATGCGTGCTAACCCTACAGTTAGGTGGCTTAACCACAGTCAATAAAAACAGAGGGTGTCTCAGTACCCAAGGCAACCAAGGTAACTTTCAGATCATAAGCCTCCTCATCTAAGTCACACGTTGAGGAGAGGTGGAGGAAAAGCCTCAACAAATGGCACACACATGTTCCTTAGGGACAGGATTGATCACATATGTGTGTGGGTGTATGTGAAAATTTTATAAAATGACAAAATTTTATGTTAATACGCATTAGTATCGCAGAGTAGTTGAGATTCTACCACCAAACCATAAAGAAATAAAACTTTTTAAGCCACTTGTGTAATTTAGTACGAAAGTAATTTTAACATAATTAAAATGTATTTTCTGTTACTTAGAACTAAGAAATGATGTGATATATTTTATAGATTTTTGTTCATGAAAGCTTGGACGATATGCTTAAAGTTGTCCCTCAAGACTCTCTACCCAGTGATTATGGCGGAAAAGCACCATCGTTAGAAGAACTTCAAAGTAAGTTTAAATTAAATTATTTTATATATCATTACAGAAGTGAATAGTCACGTTTCATTTATTTTATTTACTAACTAAGCAATAAAGGTTAATCATAATAACATCTTTTCTTCTTCTACTTTCGAAATCAGGCAAAATACATCCTGTCTCTGGTAGTTGTTATTATTGTCAATTACAAAATATCCTTTAATTTAACTTTACTGAGAAGTCATGTGCATTTTGTAATAGTTATTTACTTATGTTCATAAGGTCTCTGTCCATTAGATACCGCTATAATGCTTTTCTATTTTCTGGTTTTTCCGTTGAAAATCTATCTTTAAAGTGATGAAATCAATAGACACTGCTTTATAAAGCCTGTTTGGAAGAAACTTTTCTGATCAATGTGTCTAAGTTTTGGTACCCAAGGTCAAAATACACGTTAATAAACTTATCTTTGTATTATTATTAATAACAAAATATTAACATTCCTTTTAACTTTAAATATTATCTGATTATTTTTGCTTAACATTATTTTCTCTTGTTTAAAATATTCTTCTTCTTCTTTTCTATTTTCTTCTATTCGTCCACTCCTGATCAAAGTCCTCTCATGAGGTCTCAACTCTTTTCTATTTTCTTCTATTTTATGCCAGTTTTAAACTGATTTTCACAGATTCTTGTTTAAGGTCCTTTAGTATATAGAGTAGTTCCTCTGCATTGTTGCTTATGAGTACTATGTCAACAATAAATCTTGGGTAACTTAATTGCAATTGGAATTCTAATCTGCAATTGATTTTAATTCCTCGCTGTTCCCAATTTAACTTCTTGATAATATGTTCGTGTCTTCAGGAGAAAATTTTCTATATCTATTCATTTTAGACCCCTTTACAACTCTAAATATAGATTGTGGACATATTTAATGCCTTAACCCATTGTGACCCAATTTTTTTTTGTGTTGTTACGATCTCGACTTTAATTACTTCCTTGTACTGGTAACCATAGAAGGTTTTTAAAGTGTACCAAACCAAATTTTTACATAAAAAAAAACAAAAAAATAGTGGGGGATATATACGTCCCAATGGGAATGATGGATTATTATGTCCCGTAGGGTATATTGGGAGATTACGGCCACAAATTAATGAATACTTTATTTTAGAAAGATTTACAAAAATATGCAAAATTAATATGTGTGATATAATGTGAAACAATGTTTAAACATACCTACATCGGACATTGTGCAGATGGTTGTGGTTTTTCTTTCTTTACCCATTCTTGAGCAACCAACACAACGCCGTCTCTTAGCAGTTTCAATCGGCATTTTTATTTCGTGATCTCTTTAAAGGTCTACCTACACTTATTTTTCTAAGTTTTACTTGTGAAGTGGTTTTACTTTTAGAAATGAGATCTTCTGATAGCTAAAACAAAGTTTCTAAAAGGTGTTTTCTTGCGTGTTCGATTTAAATCATTATTCACCCATAATTTAGTTGTATAAAGCAACAACAGCAGGACAAGGAACGTCCACATTGGTCACACTTTTATTTTTCCTTTAAATAGTTGTATAACTCAACAAGGATACTTGTTTGGTATCTTGCCATTTTGCTAGGGTTTGGAACTTATTTGTTAGAAATACAGAGTCTTCCTTGTTCATTTTGCTTTTTATAGAAAACTCCTTAGGCATGTTCCGTCAATTTGTAATGGCTGTACCAACTACAGCGAATTTAATAGTACTTTAATGATATGCAAGAAATATCGAACAAAGCATTAATTCAATCTTGCCCAAGTACTTTCAATCACTAGATCATCCTCAGGGGCATTTTGTCAGTTGTGGCCTATCCGACAAGAGCAGAATATTATAAATGTAAAATGGGACATAACAATTAACTACACAAAGACAAACAAACACTTTAAAATGGCGAAGAATGAAGATTTTTGAAGAATGGCGAAGCTACATGGTATATAGAAGCCGGAGACAGAATTATGTCATTGCCAATATCACTTTCGTAGGGAAACATGTGCAGTGTAGTCGATAAACTGCGATATCGAAGAATATAATGTAAAACGGGTCCCACTGGGTCCCAAAGGGTTAATAAATTTTTACTATTAAGATATAACTACAGTCCGTCCCAAACCCTTCTTTCAGTGCGTCATAGTTGTTCGAATTCTCTCTAACGCATTAAGCTAGAAGTGACAGAAAAAAACGTGAGTCGCTGATTATTATACATAGAACTTAGAAAATTAGGTATCGTTCACGGGTATTCGCATATTAAAGCGAATTCTACTTACGAACGTATAATTGGTTGGAGTTTAGAATAAGCTAAATAGATATCCAATCAATTATGCATATAAATATAATTTGACACAGATGATCTTGATAATGACAGTGACAGTACTTTCACAATGTCAACTGATAAAATGATAATTGCCATTCCACGTTAGTATTTTCAGACATTTTAACTACAGTGAAAATTAAATTTTGTATTTATTGTCATAAAAATATTTTAAATATTCCGAGATATACCGAGAATGAAAAAAGACTAATATTAAAATTATTAAATTAGTTTCAATTAGAAAAAGAGGCTGAGTTATCTTTATTATCAGTTTCTGTCGTTCGCGAATCAGATTGTGAATTCCGGAATGATATTGGGGAAATATCTTAAACTAATACCTTTATGGATATTTAAATGTATTAAAACGGTTCTTTTTAGAACCACGACATTTTCTTGAAATGTAGGATATAATTGTTTGAAATATAATATTCATTTTTGTTATTCATAAAAAAGAAGGTAAACTTACATTCGGTATCTTGTTTTTTAACTAAACTCCATTAACACGATTTCATCTGGATATCGAAACTGGTAGATTAACTCAAAAATCAACTGCTTCACTATTTAAACTATTTATATTGTCTTTATAAAACTTTATAACCTTCTTTCATTTGCACACCAAATCTGGTAGAATAACTCAAAAATCAACTGCTTCACTATTTAAACTATTTCCACTATTTAATGACAACTCTTCACAAAATTAAACTATTGGCTGCCACACAAACTTGTGGCAGAAAATTACTCAGAAAATTACTTACCAAATATGACTGATTTAAATCGATATTATTTTATCACAGGAATGTTTACTTTGATGCCTTGCAATTGTCAGTAAATTTTTTTTACCATTCAACTCTTAAAAGATTCTAGGAAGAAGCGTTATTTTAAATAAACAATCCTTCCAATTCCCTAGTGCTTGTAATAAATAATAATAAATCCATAAACAAATCTTCGCTAATTAAGCACTTTCCATGGAATATATAAAATAGAACAGAATAGAATAGTATGACAAACTGCTATGCATTAAAAAAAATAACCTTTTCACGTTTAGCCGATTACGATCCTGCAACTGTCAGATTTAACTAAAATGTCATGTAATAATTCTCGACATTCTTAAAATCCTATATGACGTTAAAATTAGTGACGCACTGAAAAAAGGGTTTGGGACAGACTGTATCATACTTTCATTATTTTTATTATTGGTAAATTTTTTTCTTCATTTGATACATGTTTATATAAGTTGAGTTATTTTATTATTTTTAGAACTATGGGCAGCTAAATTCAAAGAATATAAAGAAAGATTTGATAAAATGGAGGATTTAAAAGTGAACGAAAAATTGCGGCCAGAGAAGTTGGAAAATAGCGAACTTCTTGGATACCACGGAAACTTTAAAAAGATCGATGTTGATTAAATTAATATTAATATGTTAATTGTATGTTATTTGTGGTGTTTAAAATCCTAAGCTTTGTATAAAAAAGAGTAATTAACAAGTCGTTATTGAGGGGATGTTTCAGAAGTTTTTAATAAATCTTATATACTTTAGATCTTCTTGTTTTTTTTTTCGTGTGTGAAAAGAGATGGTAATAGACAAAAAATATTTTACCGCAAAACTATAGATTGGTTTATTTTTTTTTAGTTTGGCTTATAAATTTAGCAAAATATCGAATACAAATTTGCTTGAATAAAAGACAAATTGCTGATTTTACTGATAGACTCATATTAAGACAAAATAAATTTGGTGTGCTTGCTGTGGTGAGTCGCTCTCCCATTGTCTTCTCCAAGCGTTGGTGATGTTGAAATATTCTCCTCTCTTGGCAATGGAGGATATCTGGAGCGCAGTCTGTTTATTTCAATATCAAGCTTATCATGTTGGATGGGTAGTTGATGGTTAGCCTCGATTTTTCGATATTCTCTGAGAAGAGAATTACTTCTTCGCAGTTTCGGCAGTGAAATGTGACTCAGAATGGGAATCCAATAGTTCAGTGTAGGTCTAATTGTACCTGAGATCATTTGCATTATCTGGTTTAATTGGGTGTCAATAATTTTCGTGTGTTTACTATTGAACCATATCGGGGAAGCATATTCAGCCACCGAGTATACAAGTCTGAGAGCGGATGATCTGAGTATGGAGGCTGAGGACCCCCATGTAGTGCCACATAGCTTCTGGACTATATTATTTCTCGTTTTCAGTTTTGCTGTCTTTCTTTGAAGATGTTCTTTAAAACGCAATGTTCTGTCTAGAGTCACTACAATATATTTTGGTGTTGAGTTATAAGTGAGCAGTCTGTTTTCGAAGTGGACGGAGAGTTTTTTGTTGGCTTGGGCGTTATTCAAATGGAAACAGCACACTTCGGTTTTCATTGCATTGTGCCCTAGCCTCTATTTGTGAAAGTATTCTCCCATAATGACAAGGTCATCCGCTAATATTGTTTTTGTGATATCCATGTTATTATGTCTTGCTGCAATAGCCCAATCATCAGCGTAGCGAAATGTCTGCGAAGTTGTCCCAGATAGGTCTGCGATGTATAAATTGAACAGTAATGGTGCCAAAACAGATCTCTGTGACAGTCCATTGCTAAGCTTTATTTGGACACTTTTAAAATTGCCCATTGTGACTTGAAAAGGTCTGTCGGTGAGCACGTTATCAATGAGTTTAGTCACCTTCTGACACGTGATGGCACGGATTAGTCTGCAGATTAGGCTTTGTCTGCAGACGGTATCGTATGCAGCTGATAGGTCAATGAAAGCAACAGATGTTTTTTGCTTTCTTTGAAAACCTGCTTCAATATATGTTGTTAAGGATAAAATCTGATCAGTGCAGCTGCGGTTAGGTCTGAACGCTGCTTGCTCAATAGGTATCAATTCAAATATGTTTCTACTAATTCTGTTGTAGATTAAGATTTCCAACAGTTTATAGACGCAGCTCAGCAGTGCAATCGGTCGGTAGTAGTGTTGGGGCTGATCATTTGCCTTTCCTGGTTTTAATATGGCTATAATGGAGGCCTTTTTTAGTGAATGGTAGATTTCTCCTGATTTTAACATATCTGTATAGAAATCAGTCAGCCATTTCCTAGCATATTTGCCACAGTGGAGTAAAAATTGTGGATGAATTTTATCGGACATATATTGAGAAACATAGAGTTCAAAAACTAGCCAGAAACAAATTTTCCGGAAGAGATTATATGTACACAGAAAACCCTTCCTAGTGATTGGAATATTGAAATACTTTGCACCATACCAAAAAGGAGATTTCTATGAATACTCTAACCACACAGAAATTACGCTCCTAAATGTAGCGTATAAAATTTTCTCCACTATATTATGCCATCGTATGGCACCATATACAGAACAAATACTAGGTAAACACCAGGCTGGTTTCAGAATTTGAAAATCGAAAATTCATCAGATGGCAACCCTGTAACGAAAATATTTTGCCTACCTCAGGGTAAGATTATGTTGGTAAAAATTAGAGGGCTGGAGATAGGGCAAGCAAAATAATCGATACTTGTGCGTACGGAACTCAGAGGTTAATTGGAGAGCTGGGTCGTGGATAAGTTGAATAATAAAGAGGTCGGATTGGGGTAACTACACACAAATGAAACAAAGGGGTACTTACATAAATCTCCTGCACAACTGAGCAAAGATGACAACAAGGAAAGACTTTTAGTAATTTAAGATAAAGGCGCCGCTTTGAAGGATCCTTGTCTTGCTGAAGGAAAAAAAAAGGCTCTTCCTTCCGAAAAAAAGTAAGCACAAAAAAAAGGTTAGGAGAGTTTTCTAAACTAAAGACAAACAAAATAATCAGAGAAATAAATCAAACATTTATTTTGGTCTCAAACAAACAGTTATCAAAATACAGATGGCACAAAAAAATATACTATATTAATAGTTGCAAAATACAAAATTCCAAAGAAAAAACTTACATGTCCAATCTGTTTACAATGGAGATTGCTACAAAGTCTTTCAAAATGGTTACTAGGTTATTTATCACTGTGGCCAAAATAGATTATTGAAATTAAGGATATCCTTATAAATGAAAATATCGTAGGGTTTAACCTTTTCCACATACAAATCAAAAATTGTCACAACAAAAACAAATTAGAGCTAGCTGTCATATGTCAACATTTAATTTTAATGACAAAGAACAAATAGATTGACAGCATAACGACGCCCTTGATTTAGGATATATAATACATATTACATTATTTAAATTATTAGGAAATCAATTATTTTTGTTTGAAAAATGTCTATTTCACTATGAAAATTAAACACAAAAGATTACCTTTAATTCACATAATATTTTACACTGAAACTTCTGAGGATTAAACGGGAATTTACTGAACTAAAGCCAGCCTGTTTTCGGCCTCCATATCACTGAATTCGTCTTCCATTCTCTTTTTGATGAGTTTCCCATAAACTCTTGAGACGGTGCTACGGATTGCGATTCCTCGATAATTGTCACATACATCTTTACTTCCCTTTTTATGTATTGTCGTGATAAACGATGTCCTCCACTCTTCCGGTATACTCTCCCCATTAATACATTTTTGGAAAAGGCTGGCTAGCTGCTTATATAATTTGCTTGGTCCGTGATTGGCTTGGCCTGGTGATTTTCATGGTGATTCTTCATTGTTGGCATACTCTTGCTACTTCTTTATCGTCAATCCTAATTGGGATAGCTTTTGTATGTACTTGCATCTCTGATTGTGTTTATGGTGTTTGCAAATATTCTGCCCTTTCTTCCGCCAGTAGCTTTGCGAAGTATTCGTCCCATTTATCTAAGCTGATCGGTGTGATAATGTCTTTAGTCCTATTTTGTCGAAGAGATTGAAGTATTTTCCAGCTTTCGGTGCTTCTGCTACCCCCCAAGTAAGTGTTTATTCTGGAGCAGCTCCTTTCCCAGCTTTCGTTTTTCTTCTTAGTTATCGCACCTCGTACTTTTTCGTTTTCTTCTATTTCTTCATCCCACTAATATGGCTTCCTTCGTTCGGCTTTTTCATATTTACCTCAGGCTTTTTCTGCTACACTTTTGAGACATTCTTTTATGTAATTTTAATGGTGCTCAACACTATCAAAGTTTTCTTGTAAGAGCTTTTCATTGAGTCGCTTTTTGTACAGTGCCTTTGTGCTTTCATGGTTGAGGCTATTCAAGTTTTATTTGATTTCTATTGTTTTTTGCTCTTGTTCCTCATTGTGTTCTTTTTTCTTATCTAGTCTTATGGGCATTATTTTAGCCTTTACTAGGTAGTGGTCGCTTCCACATGTCCTTCCTCTAAATACTCTTACGTCTTGTATATTGAGCTGCGTATTTTGTCTTGCAATCACATAGTCTATAATGGATTTCAAATTTCTTGTTTGTTGGACCCAAGTAAATTTATGTTTTTCTCGATGTTGGAAAAAGCCGTTAAGTATTCTCAGATTGTTTTGTTCACATATGGTGATTAGCCTATCTCCATTGTCATTTCTAGTATCTTCTTCGAACTGACCAATTATTTTATCTTTAACATTTTGGCCCGTTATTGCATTTACGTCTCCCAGTATAATTAATTTAATATTGCAATTAATAATAAATTTTATTTTCCCTAAGTATGATACTTCTGAATACATTATTAAAAGCCTTTTTAAATGAGGTACAACTAACAAGGCCCACAAGTTAAAAAATCAACGATCAATGAGCAACTGGTGGTAGGTATCACTTTCGCAAATTATTTAAAAAAATGGGCATTCAAAATTAAAAATCGACCTATATCAGAATTTTCGTTTCAAATAAATTTTTTGCAAAGTAATGAATTGGTTCGATAATTTAACTGAGAAGGTAAATTATTATCTCTTTGCATTGAGAAGGTAATTTATTTCATGTAAAACCAACACAGTAAAAGTATGTAAATGTAATGTCGATTTTGATGCAATGACATATAAATATTCGCATATAAAAGGTTAAATATATTTTATATTTTTTTCTAAAATTATTTTTAAAAAAATTGCACTGTGGTTTTCCTCGAACAGAATGTCTGTGATTTTATTTAAGGTTACCATACTTGTATTTTAAAACTTCACGGCCATATGATAACCTTAACGTATTGTTAGTAAACAAAACTTGTTACTGTAATTCCAGGTAATAACAATGGATTAACTGTAAACTCGATTGAAAATTTGAAAATTAGAAAACATCCAGGTATAGATGGAATAAATACAAAACTGATTAAATAGGTTGGCACTTTTTGCCACTAACGCCTTTTACCTTCTTTTTCTAGTTCCATGACCATTATCGATCGTTGGATATCATGTTGGCTACCATATTCGCTATCGTGACTTTATTGACAGCAGCTCTAAATATCGATGTAGTTGATTTTCCATACCATTGCCTTAGATTTTTCAGCCATGATGTTCTTCGTCTACCAGGACCACGATCACCTTGTATCTTTCCCTGAATGATCAGATGTAAAAGATCATATTTTTCAGAGTGTCTCATAATGTGACCGAAGTATTCCAGCTTGCGTTTCTTTATTATATTGACCAGTTGTGTTGTTTGGCTGAGCCGTCTAAGGACCTCCTTATTTCTAACTCTGTCGACCCAGCTTATTTTCAGTAGTCGTCTGTATACCCACATCTCAAATGCTGTCAAGCGTTTAAGCATAGCCTCAGTTAGAGTCCACGCTTCCACTCCATACAGCAGGACAGGAAAGATGTATCAAGATGTCATACGAACTCTAAGGTCAATGCTAAGATCGTGACTGTAAAGTACGTTTCTCATTTTTACAAAGGTAGCTCGGGCTTGTTCTATTCGGCTTTTAATTTTTGCGGTTGGATCCCAGCTCTCATTGATATTACTGCCGAGATACACGAGTTTCTCTACTCTGTCCAGTGTGGCATCTCCGACTTTTATACCGTCATCCTGTATATAATTTTGTTTGCTAACTATCATATATTAAGTTTTCATAACGTTGAGTTTTAATTCATACTGATCACAAGTCTGTTTTATTTTGTTCATTAGATTTTGAAGGTCTTCTCCGCAATTGGCAAGGACTAAGGTATCGTCAGCATATCTAATATTGTTGACGGTTACTCCATTCACAATAATACCTTCGGTTGTCTCCATTGAGGCTTCCTTAAATATTTCCTCCAATTATAAGTTAAAAAGTAAAGGCGACAATATACAGCCTTGTCTCACTCCTCTTTTTATATTTATTTTATCCGACAGTTCTTGTTCAACCTTTATTCTTGCCATTTGATGCCAGTATAGATTTGTAATTATTCGTAGATCTTTATCGTCCAATCCAGCTGTTTCCAATATTTCTAGCATTTTGTTATGTCGGACTTTGTCAAAAGCTTTTTCAAAATCGATTGCACAAATGTACACATTTTGATTTATATCTCTGCATCTCTGTACTAGCACCTGTATACTAAACAAGGCTTCTCTTATACCCAAGCCATTCCTAAACCCAAATTGAGTATTGCTAATTCTGTCCTCTAACAGCGTGTAAATTCTGCTGTGTATTACTCGCAGGAAGATCTTCAAAACGTTGAGTCACGTGTTGGAAGATTATCAGACTTATTGTCTGATAGTCACCGCATGTCTTTGGACGATGTTTCTTAGGTATTGAGAGAAATGTCGACTTTAACCAATCAGTTGGTAATATCCCAGTGTCATAAATTCTGTTAAAGAGATTCTTCTTCTTCTTCTTCGTCTAGTCATTCACGTCTACATCTGAACATAAGCCTCTTCAAGTCTTCATTTCCATTGTTTTTTATTGTACGCTACTTGTAGCCAATTTTTCCCGGCAGTCCTTTTCAGATCATCTGTCCATCTCATAGGAGGTCTGCCTCTGGGTCTTTTGTGTTGGTATGGTCTCCAGGTTAAAATTGATCTGTGCCATTTGTTTAGATCGCTCCTAGCTACATGTCCAGCGTATTTCCATTTCAGCTTTAATGTTTTTTGCACCACATCGGTGACTTTGGTTTTCTGTTTTATCCATGTGTTTGTTTTCTTGTCGTTAAGTGAGATTACACAGCTTTAATTGCATTTTCTCCTAAAAATTTTAGTATTTCAGCACTTACTTCATCGGGGCCAAGTGCTTTTCCATTTTTTGCCGTTTGTATTGAACGTCTTACCTCACTTTCTGTTATAGATGGACCTGATATAGCAATCGGTGTATAGTGTTCTACTTTCTCATCTTCAAATAATTCAGAAATGTAGTTTTCCCATTCTTTTAACTGTTTATTGATGTCTAATATTCTGTGTCCGTTTCTGTCTTCTACTTTGGGATACTTGTTTCCGTTTGTTTCCAGCGACCTCTTTTAATTTTTCGTGCAGATGAAATGTATCGTGTTTCTTTTCATATTGTTCAATTTCATTACATTCTGTATTATGAAATTGTGTTTTCGCGTATCTTATCTTCTGCCTTTGTGTTTGTGTCTTAATAAGCACTGGCTTTTACCTGATGAGCTACATACTGTCAGTATTAAAGGCTATTGGATGGTTTCTGGTCCCAAGGCTTAATATCGGTTCTTTGAGCCTCGTTTGCTTTTACAGTGGGTAGGATGCTAACCTGGCCCATCAACCCTCCTCTTTAATCCGGGCTTGGGGCCAGCTGTAGGAATGAACGCGACTGAGCTACTCAATCCATCCAGTCATCGCGCTCATAACCCCCAGGCAGAGTTATTATTTCTTTGATTTGTCAAAAACAAAACTATTTTTGTATATTGACTAAATAAATTCTATTCTATTCTATTAAAATGTTATAGTTTGAAAAATACATCTTAGAAAATGTCTAACAAATAGAAGAATAGGTGAAGGCATAAATTGTTAAACTATGGCTATAGATAGATAAATTTTTAGTTTTCTAAAGTCTTCGTCTAAAACGTCATCAAAAGGTACTAAAACTAGTAAGTTTCCTTTAAATGTATTTTAAAATGTTCTACAAAATAGAATATTTTAATATCTGCGATCTGCGATCCTTCAATTTTCCGATGTGTATACATCAAAATATTTTACTTACGATTTATTGTATTTAAGCGCCTATAAATAACCTTAATCCATGAGATAACGAAATTAACTATGGTAATACATATTCGATTGCTTTATTTCTGTGAAGAATGACATAAGATAATACACAGTTCAACGACAATTTATCATGAATTAAAAATAAAACAATGTATCAGTTATGTAGTATTACATTCACGACAAAAGTAAGTAAGCCATCGAAAAAAATCATAATGAAGTGCCTCAGCGAAAGCAGGATATAATCAAAAGATCGCAACCCACTCTTGAGTTTAACGTTACACGAGAAATTTAGGTATGTATGTATAGCGTTAACAGGTCTTTTAGGCCCATTACTTTATAAATAATTTCCATCGTTTTCTGTTTTTAGAAATTAGCTTACAATCTCTGATTCCCATCTCTCTAACATCGTCCATCACTTCTTCTTGTAGTTCCTTCTCCTATCGGAGAAGGAACTACATATCGGTTGGCTAAAAACACAGCTCTCCGTATCTTATTGGCGGCTGCTCTGAAAAGATCTAGTAAGCTACAACTATACCACTCTCTTAGGCTTCTTAGCCAGGAAATTCTTCGTCTTCCTATGGATCTTTTAGGCTTGATTTTAACTTGCATTATGAGCCTTAATATCTCATATTACGGCTCATTTGCACCTCTGGTAATCTGACCTAAATATTCCAGCTTCCTTGTTTTGATATGATTTATGACCTCGCAATCTTTTTGTAGCCTTCTTAACATTTCTGCATTTGTAACTCGTTGGATCAATGGTATTTTCGAAATCCTTCTATAGCACCACATTTCAAATGATTCCAACTTCTTTATAATATCCACTTTTAGAGCTGTGCCCAGCTTTTTATTCCATACAACAAAGTCTAGAACACGTAGCATCTTAAGATTCATTCTCGGCTCCAGAGGAAGGTCCATTTTTATAAATGCTTGTCTTACAATTTTAATACGTGTCCTTATTTCTTTACCTTGGTCATTGTTTTCAATAATCCAGGTTCCCTCTTCTATCAATACATCTCTCCATTCATTTTTTGGTCTTTGGCCACTTTTTTGCCATCAGGTACTCTCCAAACAATATTCTTGACTAGTCTATTACCTTGTACTCTTTCTAGATGTCTAAACCATTCTAGTCTACGTTTTTTTACTACTTTTGTTATTGTAGAGTTAGCAAACAATTGATACATTTCTGCATTAGTTCATCTTCTCCATTCTCGATTTGTCAAAAACATTTTTAATCAATTTTTTGGGTTAATTGTTGTTTTGTTCCTTGTTATGGGAGTTTCGCTTCCTAATTTTCTTAGTATTCTCCCTGCTTGCCTACTTGATGTTTGAAAATTAAGGCTTTTTACAGTTTCCGTCCATTTTTGTTGTCTCGCTGCATTATTTATTGTAATGGTATACAATTAATAAAATTAGTATTATTAATTAAACGAATAATTTCAAGAATAAAATATGATTAATTTAGTAGATTAAAATGACAGTTGGTAGTGCCGAGATGGTAGTGCCGATAGGCCGAAATGGTACTTGTATGAAAGATGTAGAAATGAAAATAACACGAAGAAAACAGGCCACGAAAATTCTCACATGGAGTGATATGAAACAAAAGTGTAACCAAAGAAAACAACAAAGGGATTTTTTAGCAAAGTGCTGAATATTGTTCTATATGAAGCGGAAGTATGGCCAATGACAATAACAATACGAAATAAAATAAGAAGAGTTGAATTACAATTGATGAGAATATGTACAAATCACCAGAAAGGATATAATAAGAACAGTGAAAATATGAAACATAATTGGAGTAGAATGCTTAATTACAAAAAAAGCTGGAAAACAGAGCCCTCCAGTAGTACGGGCATGTACAGGCAGAATGCTAGTACATAATACCAGATAGAAGCTATGTTTTAATCTAAGTATACATATTATATTGTGACTATTTTTTCGCTATCGCGATCTTATGCGTATAAAGATTTTTTTAGTTTGGATGTAAGTAATCAACTATATAAACAATTTTTATCAGCTGATAAAATATAAATAGTTTTAATTTAATTCACCGGTCGGATTTTATAGCCCAACTTCCCAAAATTCTGCGTCCTTGACTTCCACTCAGTCGAGTCCCATCCCATCATTTGTATTAAAGACGTTATCTTTATGCCAAGTAGTAACATCGTGTTAATATTGTGACATTGGTATCTTTGTCTGCAAACCATCGGTGTTCCGTCACAACTCCCATCAATATTTATAGAAAATAAGGGATATTTTTAAATTTTCATTAAAAGCGGTAAGTGAAACAAATTTATTAATTAATTATAAGATGTTTTAAAGTATCATAATTTGTTTGTGTAATGAAAACTCATGTTATAGTACCTGTGTAAGTGGCCATAGTAGCCGAGCACGTTAACGTCGAAATAAAAAAAAAAGTAGCATAATAGAAATTAATGATAAATTGTTTTCCTTCAAAGAAAAAGTTTTCTATAGTAACTGATTTAAAATTTTAATCAAAATTTTGTAATTTATTCATAAATCTATTTCTTATTATTTTTCTTCTTTCTTAAATGTAGGCTTATAGCCTGTTTATTCTTCAATATTAGTCTCCTAAATTGATTAAATTATCGCACCATATTTTTTTTGGTCTGCCAATACTTCTTCGTGCATTTGGTGACTTATCTCATGCTATTCGTACTATCCTATACTCTGAGATTTTACTAATGTGCTCGTTCCACTCCTGTTTCCATCTTATCACCCATCCATTTATGTCTTCTATATTGCAAGCTCTTCTTATGTTTTCGTTTTTTTCTCTATCCAACAGACTTTTTCCTGTTGTCGGAGCATTTTCATCTCTGTTGTTTCTAGTAGTGGTATTGTTTTAGATGTGTCAGGTCTTGTCTCCGTCGTTTATGTTAATATATGTCTAACTGCTGCTTTATATATTCTTATTAGTTAGCTATTACTTAGAGTTACCAGCTGTAGTCTGTTTGAAGGGGTTTACTCTCCGGACACTGGAACTCACTTCAAGCATGTTACCTGAAGTCAAATTCAATTTAATATTTAATATCACAGTTTTGTAACAACAATATGTACAATCTTTAATAACTACATGTAATTTAAAGGGTTTTTACCCTGGTATTTTGGTGGCTCAGGCATTTTTACCTAGCAATTTTAAACCTGATGATGGACTGTTTAGTCCGAAAACACGTTTGTTTTTTTTATGTAGCCCTTTTAAGGGTTTTTAAATAAATATACCCATTTACGAAGACTAACCTCTTTTTTGTAACGTGGTATACAGCCAGCTACAGGAATTGTTTTCCTTGTGGATTTTATATATCATTGTTTTTGTGTCTTGTTTTAGGTGTTTGTTCTTTCAGATTGTGTCATTAAGAGATTTCGCCACTTTACTTGCTTTTTAGTAAGTTATCGTATAAATATATGTAATGTACACAATCACAAACCTTCCTACCATATAATGATGTAAGGTTTAATTTATTTCTTACTATTCTAACAAATATTTTCCATTATTTGCGGATTCGTGTCAACATCCTTGCATCTGTCCGTGTCACTCCTCTTCTCTCCAATATCTTTCCAATTACTTTATCCCATGTTTGTCTTGGTCTCCCTCTGTTTTGTTTTTCAATATTTTTGCTTCTCACATTTTTGTCACTGGTAAAGTATCTTTCATCAGGTTAAATGACTCCATCAACTCAGCTGTCTGTGTTCGATTAACTCCAATATGTACTGTATTTGTAGTTCGTTTATAATACCTATGTTCCTTATTCTATCCATCTAGGTAACGCATTTAAAATCTTTATCTCTATCGCTCTTTTGCTGTTCCGTTAGTACCTATGATTTGCTGCCAAAAGTCAAAACATGTTTATAAACTACTTTGAAAACTTTTAATTTTATATTACGTGATATGTCTTATCTGCATTTAATTTTTTTAAACTTTGAAAATAAGGCTATTATCGAGCACAAGTTAATTAAATCTAGCCCAAGTACTTTCGCTTAAAATAGCATCTTCAGGGGCATCTGAAATAAGCCAAGAAAACGTTTTTTAGATGAAGTAAATTAGTTAACTTCGATAAAAAACTCGAAGTTAATGGATGAAAAAAAGTTTTTGAGATTAACGTTTTAGACTTACTTCGTCAAAATGTGAACTATCCGGCAAGCGTAGAATGTGGAAACATTAAAAATAACATAAATTGTACAAAACACTACACTAAAACGAGGACAAACAGTTTAAAATTACTTCTACGCTACATTCTCTGTCAGTATCTGGAGGGATAATGATCTAAGCGGAAATGATACGGTGACATGTGACATATGACAACTTTGATAGGCAGTCAAAGTTATGGATCTGTGATCAGCAAATATTAAAATTCTGTATAAGTTGTCATTGGCCAAAGGTCCAACTAGAACTACTACTGAAAAAATCAGCTGATGAAGTATGACATATAGAATATTTTGATTGAAACTAGATTGCATAATCCAGATCTCACACTCACACCCGTCTGTAATAATAAGGTTGTAGGTTTGAGGCTAAATGAAGTGTACATAAAGTGTGAATGAAAGAAATAGACCAAACGATCTATTGGACAGTGGGTAGTTGACTACAATAAAATGGTCTACCAGGCACTGTCAATACTGCAAAACGAGAAGAAAATTGACTATGAAATTGAAATATTAAAATTAGATCAGAATTGAAAGCAGTGTGTATATGGGTATAGTTCAAGTAGTTCAGTTAAACCTCAAGCCAATGGGGGAACTATAAAACTAATATGTAATATCATTACTAAAGACCAACTGACCAACGGGTGTTGAAATATAAAACTGTGGAATTAGTATATGTAGATTATGCAGAGATCTGAAGAGTGAAATCA
This sequence comes from Diabrotica balteata, assembly GCA_918026665.1. NCBI lineage: Eukaryota > Metazoa > Arthropoda > Insecta > Coleoptera > Chrysomelidae > Diabrotica > Diabrotica balteata. The sequence goes on along the minus strand of OU898279.1, from coordinate 4,364,000 downwards.
ACTCCAACTGTGGATCAATTGAATCTGAGCAAGCTAGTTGTATAAATTGTTAAATACAATAGTAATGCTAAACAGAGCTTGAAATTGGTAGATTCTTAATGTATAGACTCAGTGCAGGAAGTCTAGACAGCCGAGCTGGGTCCACTACGAGGTGAAGCTGTAATAAAGTTTTTAAAAATAGGTTTAAATTTACTACAGTTTAAATTAATCTGAGTATTAAGACAATGAGAGTTTCCATTCATTTCCTTTGTGATCTCCAAATCTTCCAATAGATCCAACTCCAAATAGTTTTTCTTTCTACTGATGTCATGCAAAATAGACGACCCAGTATTGATGTTGAAATTGTGTTTGGTAGACTCTAAATGTTGACCAAAACTTGAAGAGTTTAAATTTTTTGTTTATTGTATAATACAGTTGAAGCGTTTTCTGAACTCTGCTATTGACTTCTGCTTCTAGAGATCCTCTTCAATTTCTATTATTACTCCTAAATATGTACCTAACAGTTTTAACTTGTTATAGTTTTGTTCCTTTAATTTCTATATTAAGTTCTTTTCTTGTTACTCCTGTTTGCGTAACTTTTGTTTAGTTGATATTTAACTTCATTAAGCTGTTAGTGAGTACGTACGTAAGTTATTTTTTAGTTTTTGCAATTAGCACCAAATATCTACTCTTTGCAGATTTCTATACCCTATATTTAGTTTTGTACTCTTTGTTGTTCATTTATTATTAGTTTTGTCCATAAATATTGGAAATAGTGTTGGACAAAGTACTCCTTCATATTTTAAAACTCCATTTATTGTCTTCTTCTTCATGTGTCACTCCTATCGGAGATTGGAAATCATCAAGGCTATTCTGATCTTGTTTGCAGCTGACCTAAAGAGTTCATTAGTGGTACAGCCAAACTACTCTCTCAAATTACGCAACCACGACATTCTTCTACGGCTGGATTCAGTTTTCCTTCTATTTTTCCTTGTATTATATTTTGAAGTAATGCGTATTTATGTCCTCTCAACAGGTGAACCAAATATTCAAGTTTTCTTCGTTTGATCGTTGACAAATTTTCTGGGTCTTTTAGTATCCTTCGTAATAATTTAATAAATTTTGGGACTCCAACTTATCTTCAGTATTCGACGGTAGCACCACATCTCAAAACTTTCAATATTTTTTATGTTGTTCTGTTTGAGATTCCAGGTCTCTATACCGTATAATAGCGTGTTAAATACGTAGCACCTTAGTATTCTTAATCGTAGAGGGATGCTTATATCTCTGTTGCAGAAGAATTTCCTCATCTTTATGAAGGTGGCCCTGGCAATTTGGATACGTCTTTTTATTTTATTGTTTTGGTCTCCAGTTTCGTTTATTGAAGTCCCCGAGTATCTCTCTTCAATCCTGACCCCCCAGGGGGAGTGTAGTGGTCGACGTGATGTCGTGTATTGTCCGTCTCCAGAGATCTCTGTCTCTGGTCATTTCTTTTAATTCATGCATAGGTCTTTGGCATATTCCTGTAATTTGATCTATCCATCTTGTTGGGGATCTTCCCCGTGATCTTCGGCCTTCTACCTTTCCTTGTTTTATGATTCTTTCTATGTTTTCTGTGTTTGCTCTCATAACATGCCCAAAATATTTTAATTGTTGGAGATGGACTTTACTAGAGAGTTGTTGGCTAACTTTTAGCTCTCTTAAAATTGAAATATTTGTTCTACGGTCGGTCCAAGGAATTCGTAACATTCGTCTCCAACAGAACATTTCAGTGGCGTCTATCTTTCTTCTCTCCGATTGTCTCAGAGTCCAAGATTCACATCCGTAGGTCAGTATTGGAAATATTAAGCAGTTGATCAACCTCATCTTTATCGCTCTTGAAATTTGACAGTCCTTCCATATTTTGGTCATTTTTGCTGTTGCAACTTTTGCTAGATCACATCTACGTTTAATCTCTTCTTGTAATGACCCTGTGTTTGTGATTAATGATCCTAGATATAAGTATCAGCTCACAACCTCGAACCGGTCAATTGTGGTTATGTGTGGATGATTGTTGTGTAGTCTATCCACTATCTTTGTCTTTGATATGTTTAATTGCAGACCAAATATTTGACTTTCGTTTTCGATCAGTCGTATAAGTTCCATCAGCTCTGCTTGACTATTTGCAAGAAGGGCTGTGTCATCTGCGAAACGTAGGTTGTTTAGTTTATGACCATTTATTGAGGAGAAGTTCCCAAGTATTTGTAACTTAATACTTTTTCAATTTGAATGCTGTTTATACTAATATGTGCTGGCTTTGTCATATTTTTACTGAAGACCATATACTTGGTTGTTTTGATATTGATATTTATGTCATAATAATTCTAAAAATATCTTGTATTGTGATTGTCTCTCTGATAATTGTCTCAATAATTTCCTCTGTTATTAATCTTATTGGCAAGCCGACTATTGAAATTCTATCTTGGTTTTGATTTATATATTCTTGAAAATCTATTCTATTCTCTACCAAAAGTTCTTTAAAATACTCTTCCCAGTCTTCAGGTTTTATGCAGGCTTATGTATTACTTCCCTATTCTATTCTTTTCTCAATTTTTTATCAGTTTCCAGCTTTCTGTGCTTTTGGTTCCTCCTAAATAAGTATTTATTCGTTGGCAGTTTTTTTCCCAAGATTCGTTCTTCTTCTTAGAGATTTTTCTTCGTACTTCTGCTTGTTTGTCTTTATATTTTATTTTGTCTTGTAATGATTTGGAGCTAGTATAGTGTTGGTATAGTTGTCTTTTACATTTGATTTCCTTATCTATTTCGTTATCGCACCAGTATGGTTTGATTACCTTGGGTTCTATGTAGTATCGTATCCCATTTCTTCGTTCCATGCTGTTTCGTTTAAACAGTTTTTTAAATATTCATATAACTGGTCAATATTCTTAGGAGCGAAAATTTGTAACTTCTCATCCAATCTATTTTTGAATAATTCTTGGGTACTTTCTTCATCTAGGCTTCTGATATTGTATCTTCGTTACTGTATCTTTTCTGTCTTATTTATGTCTATATGTGTTTCTTTCTATTCTCTTTGGATTGGAAACTGTATTTTGAACGTAATAAATCATGATCGCTACCGCATGTTACGCTTTTCTAAACTCTTACATCTTGTAGGTACTCTCAGTCTGGTTTTTTCAGTTTCAGTTTATGTGGAAAGTATCCACTTAAGATTCTGAATTGATTCTTGTTGAATAAATCTATCAATCTTTCACCATTGTTGTTCGTGGTGTCTTCTCCGTATTTTCCTACTGTTTCATCCGCATCTTTTCTTTTTACTCTACTGTTAATATCCTCCATTAATATTATTTCTCACGATTTACTTATTTTTGATATTTTTTTGTAAAGCTGTTGCAAAAAATGCGTCTCTACATTGGCTAGTGCGTCGTTATTTTTTGCTTATACACACATAGTTGTTCATTAATCTTTCACTTATGGCTTCCCAGGTTGTTATGAACTTTCTTAGTATTCTGTGTATCATTAAAGAAATTCTTTGTTGAGCTCTTCTGGTACTCCACTATAGAAATGGTCATATTTTCCTAGATTTTCAGAGCCAGTTCCCTTCTTTTTTGTTTCAGTAATTACTGCTATGTCTATTTTTAGTTCTGGTAATTAATGCAAGAATTTATTGAGTTTTTTTGATATAGGTACCTTGAAGGTTCCATGTAACAAAAAATCGTGTCCTTTTTCGAAGCTTATGTCGTCTTTGTTGTGCCGTCCTATTCCGAGGCGTGTGATTGGGTCTTATAACATTTTTATGTTTTTTACAAGTACTGGGGAGTTAGTTCAATGTCTTAACCCCCAACCTGGAGAACCAATGGTTTGGGTTCAGAGTCTCCTTCTGCTAGACGAATTGCGGGATCTACCGTTAACGGGTTCCGTCCACCCTTTTAATTTTATATGAACGCTAAAAATGTTGGTCGTCACTTCCACCATACACACCGAAGATGTTCTTCTCTGCCGTAGATACCATTGTAGTCTTTATCGCAGACCCTGGACAAGAAACCCTAAGCGGGTACTAGTTTCCCGGGTCAAGACACTCATGGAATCTGCGGAGGGCAGGGATTGATTCATTTACCCTGGTAGGACTGTCCAAAGGAGTTCCTACCCGCTACCCCATCCGAAATGTGATAACTTCACTAAATATGAAAAATGTATTACACAATTGTTGTATGTGCTCTTATCTCATTGAGATTCTTCAACCTTATTGTACAAATGTGGTATGTGACACCCATGATACTATAAGAAACATCATGTGTGACACCTACCGCATTTTGTCACTAGGACCTGTAAACTGGTGGGCGTCAACAGCATATTTAAAACGTTCATGAGTTGATCAAGAAATTGTTTGTGTATATTTTTAAACGTATTTTAATGGAAAATGGTAAAAATTACTAGATTTAATAAAAAAAAATTGATGTCGTATATTAAATTTACCCTAATATAGACAACGAATCTGAGAGACCTCTTGTCACCAATTAAGATAGAAAATTTGGTATAACCAGCTAAGGGTTAAGAGTGACATAAATCCAATTTAATACAAATGCAACAATATAATATAACAATGCATAACATACGTAACATGCAAAATTAAACATTAATAAGTAACATAATTTAATATTATGCTTTTTTTCTGTATAAATAAGTAATGTTTGATTAAATTTGTATGATAAAGAAAAGAAAATAAATACTAGGTACTATTAATGAATTTCTTTGCCACGTGTCGGCGTGGCTGAAAATCTTGACTTAACCTTCGGCAGCGAAATATGATATATTAAGTCGGTTTGGAAGAGAGTTTTTTTAAAGGTTAAAGATGGCATTTAATTCGTTTACAATCCTACTTTACAACCTATATAATTAATATAGAAAATAAATGTCAAAAATAGTTGATGCTTATAATTTGGTTATTTTATGAGCACGTTTTCCTTTTATATAAATTTAATTTTTTGTTCTAATGTCTCGTATAATTTGGTATTTGAATTATATCCAAAAACACACAATAAATGTTAGGATTCAATCTAGGTTGTATTAGTTTGTAATATTTTTCTATTTATTAGTTGTATTATTAGAGTATTTAGTATAATGTATCTAGCGTGTGGTAAGAGGAAAAGGGACTAGACGAGAAAGGTGGCGCAGTGGACGAATCTGATAAAATGTAGGGTACCTAGGAGCAAGCAAGAAGATAAGGCAGAATGAGAAGGAGCAAGATTGAATATGAACAGGGAAGAACAGAGGGAGAAAACAATTCAGTCGTACTGAGAATTCTGAGAAATTATTGAGAAAAAGATCGGCCGTGCCGATGTTGCGTCCCAACCAGGGTGATTCGGCTAGTAATTCACCGCTGAGAAGGGTGACAACCGCTGCACGCGGTCTCGGAATATCATCATGGCCACGCTGGAGGAGTCCTGCATAACCGAGACTGGAAGGCGGTTCTGTCCACCTTCTAGGACCGAGGTATGTTTCGAACATTTGGTGAACCAATTTTTGTTTACATCTTTCAAGTTACGGATTATTTGTGATACTGTGGAAACAGTGCTGTCAGAGACACCTTGTCTCATGTAAGAATAAACTCTTGAGTTCGATAAACTCGAGGAGTTTCAGACAAATGTCTCATATTTTGTGGAAACACATCAGAAATAAATTTCTCATGACACAACAAAAATCTCATGAAATTTTAGTATGCCTCTGGGCACTCACTTTTAAGGGTGAATTGGTTGAAGTAAGTGGAAATACATCCATCAAAATGCTTTAAAAATTGAAAATTCTGAAATGTCAATTAGATTTAATGTAATTAACTAGATTTAGTTAAATTTGCCATGCATAACTAGAACTCATATATTTTGGATTTAACACGATTTGCTCAATAGCTATTAAAATAAGAAAAGGTTAAAAATGATGTTATTAGGTAAAAGATTTAATTATCCATGTGTTTTATCGGTTGGGTTAAGTTGTAGCCTTCAGCAACTGATAAAACGTTGTTAAAAATATATTTACATTAAATATACATAAAGAAATATTAAGTAGTAATAAAAAGGTAATAAATAACAGTAACGCACAAAGGTACTATGTTTAACTATAGTTTAGTTCAATTTTGAAATAATTTTTATTTGTGGTTTTATTTTAAGAAAGTGTGATAGCCAAACCAGTACCTACTTTTTGAAAAGGTAATTGGAAAGTTTAAAAATAAAATATTTCTAATTTGTCTATTAAATGCTTTAGAAAAATTTTAAAATAAGTTGATGATGAAGTAAAAGAAATGTTTAAGAAATACTAGAGTAACATAAAATATTATTTCATTACAATACTAAAATACAGGGTATACCATTTGAGAGAACTCATTCTCAGAAAATACTCATTCCAAGTTTCGGCAAATCCTGTATACTAAACTTAAATATTTCGCTATGTTAGTAATTTTAGACAATAGTCGACTGTATTTAAAATCTTTTGAACATAAATGAATCGCTTACTTAAGAAACAACCCAAGTCACATTCGGACAGTTTGCAGGAGAATGAAAAAAAAACGTAAGAATTTATCAAAAAAAAAGCGTTCTAAACAATTTTAATATCATACAGTTTATTTTGTGACTTTCTTGGATTTCTTCTTAGTTGCTGATGTTTGAATAATATTTTGGTAAAATAGTTTAAACGGTTACTCCACCCACTGAAGCAGTGCGGTCAAATTTTCTTTTTTGGCCTTTAGTATTGAAACACTATGGATTTTATAGGTTATGGTAAAGGTTGATATGTAAAATGACAACTGACAATTTAGTGCAGAAACAATCTTAGTCCGCGACTAAGGTGGATTCAGAAATATATGAATATTTTAAATCGATATAAAATCAACTATGCTTACGGGAGTTAGGAGTATTCTGCATTCAATTGTGTGTAACCCACAGAAATACACGTTGGTGTTATAAACTTAAAATCGCCAAAACGTGACTTAGGTTGTTTCTGAAATAAGCGATTTAAATATTTTTTTTGTCAAATCTATAGGGTGTTAATTTGGCTACCAAATTTATTGAAAAACACAATTATCTTTTAAACTATCTCTTATTACACTGCAACACCTTATATTGCTAAAGCGAAAACATCGAGAAGATTCTAAAAGTGTAAAAATATATGGGGTGTTCCATTAAAAAAGACCAGTGCATTTTAACCTGTTTACATTGGTGGCCCCGTATACATGAAATGTTTGGTCCTAGCTATGCTCTAACTTATAATTAAATAATTTTTTTCGTATCTCTTATGACAAATGGGTAATTGCGATTTCCTGGCGCTACGCCCTTTATATGATTCGTAATACACTCAAAGTAAGTATATAAATTTCTATGAAAACACCTAAGGTGTTCAACCTAATAGAATTTGCTTAAATATTGGGTTTTAGTGCTTGATCTAACACAGTCTAGGTATTTCTTTATGTCGTAAAAAGTTTTGCCAAAATTTGTTATTTAAAATGGATATAGTATTAATATAAAATTTTGTTACAGAAAAGGAACACCATGTTGACGACCTCAAATCTTCTACTAACAGATCGGAGAAAAATAAGGGAGGAATGGAAAAAATCGGAATTTCAACTTGGCGTAGAAATTGATATTATAAGAAAATGGTGTAAAACGCAGAAGCACCTTCCCGAAATACCATGTAAGTCCACTACACTTTTATAAATTTTATACATTATTTTTTATTTAAAAGAATAGCTAATCGCTGCTTTGCTTACTTACAACTAGTCACAAAAGGTTAGTCTTCTCTATAACAATCTTAAAAATCATGTTTGATGTATTTCTTAAGAGATGTCCACAGTAATTCTATGGGATTGAGATCTGGATGATAAGGAGGTAGCCTTAACACCGAATGACCACCATTACACAATTTTCTCTCAATTTCATAAACTTTAAATCTGCATTTATGGCTTTGTTTGAGGCTGTAACAACCAACTTTTAATATATGTTCTGAAAAAGGCAGTGTATTGTCTTAGCTAGTCGTTCATTGCATTTTTTGTTGAACGCATATTAGGACATTTTTTAGCATGCACGTTGTGATAAGAGGCACTGTCATCAACTAGTACACTATGTCGAGAAAATTTGAAATCAAGCTTTTCCTTAAGTTATTTTTTATAATGTTTATTATTCATTTCACTTTATCAGTCTCTGACATTTTGAAAACGGAGCATGTAATCCGTCATTGGAGTTCCAACTTTTCAAGTATGGGAACAATGAATGTAAGTTCCGTCCATGTATATTATAGGTCGCTTCTCTTCTCTATTTTTTAATATCTCGAAGAAAGTTTCTTTTCAATTATTAAATTTCCGGTTTTTTCATAAGTTTTTTATTACTTCTTGTTTTTTTCCAACGAAACCCTATATTCTGTATGGTTTTTCTTAAATATTCACACAATCCAGTGTAGTTGTATTCCGTTATACGCATGTTTTTTTTTGGTAGTATAAAAATTTATATAAAATTGACAAAGCACTCCTTTATCGCATTCTTCCCACTTAAATTTTAAAGCTCAACTATTTCGTTTTTTATATGGAGTACTAAATAATGATGCCGTACCTTCTTCAATGCACTTAATTTCCCTCGAAATTTCTTGTGTAGTGCTTAAACTTACACATGTTTCTGTTACAACACGTTTTTGCACTTGTTTGTCACTATTCTTCAAGACAAATCTCGCAGACCCAAGTTTACAGGTCGAGTTTTTTACCTCTACTAATAATATAGTTCCTGTAATTTTACTGCGCATCAAGATAGCGTGGCAATTGCAAGATATTGAAAGTCGTTACTAGATTTGACGTGTAACACGCCAATAACTTTTTGGAGCTGAGGCATAAATCAATTAAAAATAGCATTTTGATAATATTGCAATACTATTAAGTATACTATGATTAAATATATTTTTAGGTGATAATACGATAGAATATTTTTTAACAAACTGCAAATTTAGCATCGAAAAAACAAAACAGAATTTAGACATGTATTATACAATTCCAAACTTATTGCCAGAAATGTATGAAAATAAGCATCCTTGCCGAGATAATATGCAAATTAGGCCAATCAAGTTAGGTTTTTACTCATCACAAGTGTATAGACGGGTTTGACAGTTGAAATAAGTAGTATGAGATATTACAAAAAGACTCTCATCTAGGGATTCATGAATTTTTTAGTGGAAATATTTTTAAATAAACAATTAAAACGTCAATATCATTATTTTGCTCATAACTTATAAACTTGTCCATTTAGAGATTTTACGTCCACAGACAAGTTGTTGAGAAAAAAAAAATGCACAAAATGAGATATACTAAATTAAAATGGGTTAATAAACAAAAAAGTTACTGCATAATAACCAAGCAAAACCACTGTTTTTGATTATTGTTAAATACTCTTTTATTAATCAATAAAATTTATTTAAATGTATCTGAACTTAAAGACCTTATCGTGTTCGAAGTGTGTGCGAAAGATAGGCTAGATCCGTCGAATAGTTTTTGCACAATTTAATTTGTTTATAAGATTTTTTGAAAAACGCACAAATTTCTAAGGCCGGTCCAGATAATTTGACTGAATGGATCTTAATAATCCGGGGCTTATTTTCTTTGTTGAGACATATATTAATATCCTATGGAAAAAAAAGTTAAAAAAAATTACGTTTATGTACACAAAATGATTTAACAATAAATAGCACTTTTAAAGCTTATAAACATTTACAATAACTCCGTACTATTTAGTTTAAATTAAATGGCAATAAAATATTCGGAAAGCTGGCTAAAAAACACAACTTAAAAAAAAAGAAAAAGGTCCTGCGACCATTAGGAGCCGAGTTAGTCCTTTTTTTTTTTTAAATCACTGTTACGTCAATTAACAACATTAACGGCTGAAATTAACCAATCTTTTAGAAGAAAAGTCAAAGTTTTTAACAAAATATTTAGCAAACAAAATAATTGAACATTGATTAAACAGGAGTGTTGTAAACCAAGAGTACTTTGCGTTCCGACTCAAATGGAAGCAGTGGGGATTGCCGATTGCACTCAAGCCGCGCTCTAAAAAAAGTCGAGCGTCGAGCGCACGTCGAAAGCAGATGCTGTTAGGCCGTTTAAGTTACAACTGCGACATTACATTTTCCTGCGACTATACAACTGGTTTGTTGTATTGAAATATTTAGTGTTTTGTTTTATTTAATAATTGTTACAAATAATTAATGGTAAGTAAAATCCATCTGAATATTAAAAAAAACTACGTGTTGTGATATATATTAATATAAACACACGGTTGTACCACGTTGTCTGAATAATATACGGTTAACTTTGAATATAATATTATTTTACTATTATAATCTACTAATATTTATGAAATTATTAATGAAGAAGAAAACGATACAACAGATGAACAAGAGATAATTGATGAAATGTATTTAACTGGGTTTGATGAGAATAGCGACAATGAAAATGAAATGATTTATGAATGTTAGAATACAAGTGAAATTGAAGATGAAAGTGAAGATGAATGTTTACATAGTAGTAGCAGTGACGATATAGAAATTAAGCGTAGAAAATTACAGTAAATTAAATTATTTTAAAAAATCACTACACAAAATTTCAACTTCTGTAATAACATAAAATTAATTTATTATTTCATTAATAAATTTTTAGTAAACATTATTCAAAATGTTCATTTACTTATAACATTTATTTAATATAATCATATTTGAAATAAATAAATAGAAAAATAACAATAAAAAGACGACTTAAGAAAAAATTTGTACATTCCGTAGTCATTAGCTGCTTTGTTTTGAATAATTTTGCAATGAAAGTACGTTAAATGTTATTATTTTAACGTTGTACCCCAGTTTAAAAAAAAAAGAACAAATTTGGTCCACTAGAACCCGAGATATGTCATTTTTTTCCAAGCACTCTATTTTGAAACCGTGCGCTCGACTTTTTTGGAGAGCGCGGCTTGTGTGCAATCGGCAATCCCCACTCCTACCATTCTAGTCGGAACGCAAAGTACTCTTCGTTTACAACACTCCTGTTTAAACAATTTTCAATTATTTTTTTGCTAAACATTTTGTGAATAACTTTGACTTTTCTTCTAAAAGATTGGTTAATTTCAGCCCTTAATGTTGTTCATTGACGTAAGAGTGATTTTAAAAAAAAAAGGACTAACTCGGCTCCTAATGGTCGCAGGACCTTTTTTTTTTTAAGTTGTTGTTTTTTAAACTTGCCTTCCGAATATTTTATTGCCATTTAATTTAAACTAAACAGTACGGAGTTATTGTAAATGTTTATAAACTTAAAAAGTGCTATTTATTAATAAATCATTTTGTGTACATAAACGTATTTTTTTTTAATTTTTTTTCCACAGGATATTAATATATGTCTCATCGAAGAAAATAAGCCCCGGATTATTAAGATCCATTCAGTCAAATTATCTGGACCGGCCTTAGAAATTTGTGCGTTTTTCAAAAAATCTTATAAACAAATTAAATTGTGCAAAAACTATTTGACGGATCTAGCCTATCTTTTGCACACACTTCGAACACGATGAGATCTTTAAGTTCAGATACATTTAAATAAATTTTATTGATTATTAAAAGAGTTATTAACAATAATCAAAAACAGCCGTTTTGCTTGGTTATTATGCAATAACTTTTTTGTTTATTAACCGATTTTAATTTAGTATATCTCATTTTGTGTATTTTTTCTTTCTCAACAACTCGTCTGTGGACGTCAAATCTCTAAATAGACAAGTTTATAAGTTATGAGCAAAATAATGATATTGACGTCTTAATTGTTTATTTAAAAATAGTTCCACTAAAAAATTCATGAATCCCTAGATGAGAGTCTTTTTGTAATATCTCATACTATCCATTTCAACTGTCAAACCCGTCTATACACTTGTGACGAAAAAACGCTTATTTTCTACTAACTTGACTCGTCTAAATGGTAAAAGAAGTCGTGTAAGTATGTTTGTTTTACTTTCATTAATTAAAACGTCATTATTTATATGGAACTAAATGCTAAGCGGTTAAAAAACAAGAGGAACTGTGAATGTATTGGCGGAAATTGGAATGCTTAGATTTATGCGCAGAGTGTTAAAAAGGATAAAATTTAGATTGGGTAGATTAGAAGTAGTCTATAGGAGTAGCACAATTGCAGTATAATAGATGTCAAAATGAGAGATCATAGGTTAAAATATTTTAACCATTATCTGTGAGACTCAGAGGAGACTCTTAGGCAGAACATGTCGATAAAGGCGATTAATTTTGGTATGATCTCAAATACCCCACATAAAGCCAAGAAGAATGATGATGATAATGTGGACTGTACACTATGTTGTTGTTTTTCTTTATACTATATTCCTTGAGTTGTTTTATTATATATTTTTTTATACACTGTAAACCGTACACGGAAAAGTGGGGAAAAGGTGCTCGGCGGGTAATCGTGCACTGCATTGTATTTAAAATTTCGTGAAAGATTTTACATACCCAATCCATCCTACACCTTTCGGTCGATATAGTAAATGGCAGACGCCATTATCTTAAGTCATCCGTCGTTGCACATGGACTAAGTAAGATTTAATTATTGAAAATTGTAAGAATTCTTCTAGTTTTTCTGCTCAAAAAATTAATACGCTAAGTCCGTAGGCTGTATTTAGTTGATATGAACTTATTCTTGATTGAAAGCATGTTATTTTCCGTATATTTTGGCAGATCTGTTCGTTTATATCGTTTAATACTTTTCTGTTTGTGATGACTTGTGCTATTTAAGTATTATAGGGAGCAATAGTGCTGGATAATAGTGCATAGGTATGCGCAAGATTCTTCCACAAATAATGAAATGGTTAATATTAAAATTACCATTTTTATTTCCAAGTGCCATAAGTCTGTAATAGACAATCTACGATTTTTACATTATAATAACGAAGATAGGAAGACGAAGATAATAACGAAGATAAAGGACATAGGAAGAGCTTCCACCATTCCTAAATCGACTTTAACAGGTCTCACAGCTATATTTTCTGATAAAGTAGAAAATGAATTAAGAAATTATAATGCTTGCTAAATTATTTTGTGACTTAAAAAACACCTAAAGAACTTTGACGATTGGTATTCAGGTATGCTGAAGAAAATAATATCTTCAATAAATTTTAATAAAAAGGCAAAGATTGGCTTTATTGGTTTATAAAAAGGAATGATGTAGCATTAAGACAACCAGAAAGAACAAGTTTGAAGAGGATTGCTGCTCAATCAGAGTGTTAACAACGATATTTTATTCCAATATCAAATTACTTAAGGACGATTTTAAGTTTAAGCCAATTAGAATTTTTAACATAGATGAAACTTGCATTTCAATAGTCCAAAAAAATGTCTAAAGGTTTATAGATCTAAAGGAGCCAAAAAGGTAGGATCTGCTATATCTGCCGAACGTAGAAGAACTATCACAATCTTTTTCTGTATGAGTACTGCGTCTTTTGGTGCTTTATACAAGTGTTACAAAAACGAAAGAATTAATATAGAACTTTTTAATGACTGGTTGAGCCATTTTGTAAGACATGCTAAGCACACAGCAACTGATCCCATTCTTTTAGTGCTAGATAATCACTCCAGTCATATTTCTATTAATGCATATAATTTTTGCAAAGAAAAAAACATTCATATGGTGTCACTTCCACCACACAGCTCAGATCATTTTCAGCCATTGGACTAGATTTTTTAGTCCTTTAAAAAATGTTCTTTATAGAGAATATGTGTCTAAAACAGGTCTTTAAATAATACCGAAAGTAACATTGCTGAACTGTCAAGTAAAACATTTATGAAATGTACCACTATAGAGAAGAAAGTGTCAGGTTTTCGTGCATCTGAAATATATCCGTTAAATTCCGATAATTTCGATGAGGATGATTTAGCTGCTGTCAAGCAAGCAAAGGAAATTATATTAGACGCTTCTTCTCTAGAAGGGACTCCTACAATGTCTAATCAAAATACGTCGGATAGATAAATGTTAGGCATTAGAAATGTTCAGCTTTCTACATCTAAGGTAAATTTCTTTTTTATAATAGCGAAAACGATTACACTAGAAATTAAAAGGAAATCTCGTAACAAGCAAGGATCGAAAATTCTTGCAAAAACATCAATGAAGACAAAATTGGAGAAAACTTAGGAAAAACGCAATTAAGGGACGAGAATCTCAAGAGAAAAGAGAAAGGAGCAAGAAACCCAACTGATTAAAGAAGTTTTGATAAAGAATCGCCAGAGAGAAAACAACTTAAAGACAAATAAAAAAGAAGAGAGTACAGATAGAGCTAACACCTGAGTCATCTGATATAACAAACGACTCAGTAATTTGTCAGATATTATCAATTAAGACGAATACGATGTTAAAATAAGCTTAATTCCATCACCATTAGATAAATCAATTGCAGCTAATGAGACATGTTTTATTTGTGGAGAAAGAGGAAAAAGGAAAAAATCATGGTATAGATGTGTGTTCTGTACGTGGTGGAATCGCGCAGAATTTACAGATATGAATATTCCAGAAAGCTAAATGCGACTTTTTGTTGTAAAAAATATTCCATACGGTTCTTGAACTCCTAAGTGGAGTACAGAGCTTTAGTGAAAAAGCGCGATCGGTTTCTATTTTGCACTAAGGCTTTCATTTCATCTCGTCCATGATGGATCTTCTCCAAGTTTGTACTGGGCGACCTCTTTTTTTCCTCTCTGGGGGATTTCACTCTAGGGTAATATTTGAAGTAGTGGAATTATTTTTGTGAGTGTGTGACCAATCCAACCCCATTCTGGGCTTTAATTGATGTTCTACCCTTTTTTGTTTGGCCAGGTGTATTAGATATTAGTTTCTTATGATGTTAGACCAGAAAATACGAACAATTCGACATTTATTAATAAAGACTTGCAGTTTATCTGTAAGGGTTTGTGTAACTTTCCAGGTTCCACATCCGTAGAGTAGAACAGACATGACATTTGGCTGAAATATGTGGATCTTTGTCCTTGTAGTATTCTCGCCAGATCTACAAACAGGGTTGAGCATGCTGAATGCTTGTTGAGCTTTTCGTATTCTTATACGAATATCATCCTCTGTACCTTCGCTTTTCGTTATGACACTTCCAAGATACGTAAAGTTTTCTACATTTTCAATCTGCATATTGTTGATAGTAAATAGCGTGTTATTTCTTGCATTTACTTTCATGGATTTGGTTTAACTAATATTGATTTTTAAACCTCCTTTATTGGCTTCAGTGGAAAGTGTTTCCAATTGATCAGCCACATCTTGGAACCTCTGTCCTAACAGGCAGATATCGTCGGCGTATTCCAGTAAGTTTAGGCATATCCATTGTATTCCTCTTGTGTCGGAGTCTAGTTTGGAGAAAACACAGTCTACTGCTATGTTAAAAAGAAACGGAGAAAGCACGCATCCCTGTCTGACTCCAGCAAGTATGTCAAATTCATCGCTGTTAATTCTATTGTGTGTCACTCTGCATTTTGACTCAATGTACAGTGACTTTATAATGAAAATTATAGTATGCGGATGTTTCTTGGCTCTAAAATTTTCCATAAAGCAGCATGAGATTACCTGTTCTTTAACTGCCTTTATACTATACAATTAATATTGTTCTGAACTATTTTCTTGTGGCATTTTAAATTAATTACTATTTAACTGGGAATAAGCCACAATTAAAGATAAAAATACGTTAATTACGTTTCAATTTCCACTTCGGAAGTGGAAATTGAAACGTCAATAAACGTATTTTTATCTTTAATTGTGGCTTATTCCCAGTTAAATAGTAATTAATATACAATTAATATATTTTCTTAACATTATTATACTTGTGACAATTTTGTTAATATTTTTTCTGATTATTCCATTGATTTTTCCTAATCTGTGCGCATGATTACCCTTATGGAACAAAGATTACCCTTATCGTGCACAAAGATATTTGTCTATTTTTTTAATTATTACGCTTTTGCACTTTGTATTTTTTTAAATAATTTAATTATTCAAAGTAAAATAATTAGATCTTACTGTAACGTACTGGTAGTTAAGATATATTTAAAGAATTTACAACAGAAGCGTTTTCTGCTGCAAAAAAGTGCGCACTATTCCCCCACTTTCCTTTACAGCTTTATACCAAGTTTGTTATTTTATTGTACCAAAACAATCTTAAGTTTCTTTGATACGAACTAATTTATTTCATTTATATTTTGCAGATATATGATACCTTTGCCACGTTTAACCGAAGATTTACACAGAATAACAGTGGTAAAATTTAAGGATAGTGATCCTGATTTATTTGTTCCTGTAGACTATTCCTCGTTTCTCTTTAGGAATATATTTGAAATTAAAAATCGAGAAGATCTGACATTGGGTGAAATATTCGTAATAGATTTTAAATATTTTAAATTTGGTCACGTTATAAAAATATCACCGTTGTTTGCAAAAAACTGTGCATTTATTTTAGAAGTAAGTTGTTTTATTACCTATAATAAGTTTTTTTTTTATTTATTGAACACAAATTTACAATATACTCCTCAAATTATGTAAAATAATAAAAAAATAGTCTAGTAGTCAGAGATTTGATCTCTAACAACGAACAAACAAGCTGAATTTTGCTGAAAGTGTCAATTATGAGATCACAACAAAAATTACAAATAAGTTTAGAAGAAATAGAAATAAATGTTTCAAATATTTGATGGAGTGAACCGTTCTTTCAGATACAACGCTTGGAGAGACCGGCGATTTTGAAAGTCAGTCAGTTAGTGAGCTCTTCTAGCTAGCTTTCATCTCTCTGGTGATTAAATAGTTCACGTACTAATTGGTTTTTTACAAATTTTATCATTCTTCTTCTTAACGTGCCCTATCAAGTCCCCTTGACGTTGGCGATTAACATGGCCAAACTGTCTCTGTCTCGAGCTATTCTAAAGAGTTGCTCAGCTTTCTTTATTCTTGTTCACTCCCTGATATTCTTCAACCAAGAGGCCTGCTTTCTACCAATTCCTCTGCGTCCTTCGATTTTACCCATCATAATAAGTTGAAGAATATTATATCGGTCTCCCCTTACTACGTGTCCAAAATAGTCCATGAGAGAGCATGTGCTTTCTCAAGGACTGCCACATTTGTCAGCATAGCCGTCCATGGAATTTTTAGTATACGTCTGTGCAGCCACATTTCAAAGGCCTCCAGACGATTAATGGTGAATATTTTTAATGTCCATGCTTCGACACCGTATAAGAGGACTGACCAAATGTAGCATTTAACCATGCGCTTTCGAAGTTGAAGTTGCAAGTTATCATTACAGAAAAATGACCTCATTTTTAAAAATGTCGTGCGGGCTATCTCGATTCTACATTTTATCTCTTGATTTGGATCTAGTTGTTCAGTAATATAGCAACCAAGATATTTAAAACTGGACACTCTTTGAATTATATGACCATCAACATATAATCGTGCATCTTCATGTGCTAAACGGCTAAACACCATGTGTTTTGTTTTTGAACAGTTTATGTTTAGGCCAAACTCTCTTCCCACTGTATCAATGGCATTTAGAAGGCATGGTAATCCATTCATGTTATCACTTAAAATAACTGTATCGTCTGCATATCTGATTGTATTTATCAGAATTCCATTAACTTTCACGCCCCATTCCAAATTATGCAGCGCTTCTTTAAATATTCTATCTGAATATAAATTAAATAACAGTGTGGATAGTATACAACCCTGTCTGACACCTCTTTGTATTTTACATGTTTCTGTTGATTTTCCGCGTATGCAAGCTGTCGCTGTTTGACGCCAGTATAACTTTTCTATGAATCGTATGTCTTGACTATCAACTCCTTTATCTTTTAATATTGTAATTAATTTGTGATGCTGTACTTGATCAAAGGCCTTTTCATAGTCAATAAATACAGCAAAGACGTCTTTCCTTTGATCTCGACATTTCTGCAGTAATACATTTAGTGCAAAGAGGGCGTCCCGAGTTCCCAGTCCTGATCTTCCTGAACATCATTGAAAAGTTTGACTAGTAACCAAATGTTCTCCTCATTTATAAGCTTTAACATCTCTGTCGGTATGTTATCAGGGCCAACGGCTTTCTTGTTCTTTGCTAACTTTATAGCATGCAGTATTTCTGATTTTAGTATTTCTGGTCCTTCACCTTCAACTAAAGTCTCCGGTTCTTCGGGTCTATCATCATTATACAGTTCACTTATATCATTACACCAGGTTGTTCGAATTTTATGTTCGTCTATTATCATTTTTTCCGGCGAATCAGTTATAGTATGTAGAGTTTTCCTATGATAAAGACCAGCTACGTCTCTAACTGTTTTAAACATATTAAACGTATCATGTTTTTCATTCAACTTTTCTAATTTCTTGCATTTATCGTCCATCCATTTTTCTTTAGCCACCTCCTTATATTCTGTCTTGTTACCTTTCAGTTTCCTTTTCTGCTCCATTAATTCCAGGATTTCATCAGTCATCCATTGTTGTTTTTTGTGCCTGTGTGACGTTGTGTTTGTTTATTATTTTCAAGGTAAAATCCTTAAATGTGTTCCATATTTCTGTGTTGTTTTCATTTATTGATTTCTTTAGCTCATTGTTAAGGTCATTTTCTATTAACGTTTTGGTGGATATTGAGATATTTAATTTTGGTGTTTTGGGGCTTTCTTGGACTTTTTTGAGCTTTACTTTGATGTCAGTTATTACAGGGTTATGGTCTGAACCGATATCTGCACCAGGATATGTCGTTACTCTGGTGACGCCATTCTTAAATCTCTTGTTTACCAGAATATAGTCTATCTGATTTCTAGTCATATGTAGTGAATTATCTCCTGGTCCCCTCCATGTGTATAACCTTCTTTTGTGTAATTTGAACCATGTATTTGCGATTATCATGTCATGTTCTTGACAGAACTGGTATAATCTATCGCCTCTTTCATTGCTCTCCCCTAGTCCATATTCACCTACCAGGTCAGATCTTAGACCTTGGCCAATTTTTGCGTTAAAATCTCCAATAATATATGTAACTTCGTTACTTTTTAGATTTTTAATTGGCTATAGAATGATTTGACATCATTGTCATATTTCTTTTCTGCAGTAGGGGCATATATCTGGATAACATTGACATTAAATGGGTTGCTATTTAATTGGAGTAGCTAGCCTGTCGTTCACTGGTATAAAATGTTTCACATATTTTTTAAATTTAGACGTTATAAATAAGCCAACTCCATAATTTTATTATTAATGATTTTAAATCTTTATCTTGGTATTGCAAATACTGGTTTGAGACGAACCAGGGTGCGCTTATCATTCCCCTTCTTCTTTTTTGTTGTGGTATGAAATTTAATGCTTTCTTTGGCCATCTAACTACCACACTAGTTGTCTCGTTTCAATTCTGTCTACACTGGAATATACAGTATTGGTTCTGTATGATTTTTTTTGTTTCTGCTATAGTTATTTCATCTTAGATTTGGTCTTCTTGCTCTACCTCTTCTGGTTCTTCTGTGATAATGTCTACATCATTTTGAATATTTAGTACACCCTCGAAATATTGCTTCCATCTATCTAGGATGTGGCCATTGTCATGCAATAAGTGTCCTTCTTTTTGCCTTACTTGCTTTGGTGTTTGTGGAGCCTTTTCGGTTTTTGAATTCTTCAGGATTTTAAAGAATAACTTTTCGTTAGAGTGGTAGTCTTCTTCCATTTTGTTTCCGAATTATTCCCAACTTTTCCGCTTCGCTGCTAGTACCATATCTTTGACTTTAATTATTTGCAGTCTATATATTTGGTAGTTGTCTGCATTTCCGTTTCTTAAATAATTTTTTCAAGCTATCTTCTTGAACTTTACTTCTGCTTTTATTTCATTGTTTCATCAGTTTGTGCACTTTTTGCTTCTGGTATTTCTTGTTATTCCGCATGCTTGTTTATCAGCGTTTAGGAGTGCTTCTTTCAGTATTTGCCAATTTTGGTCTAAGTCACAGTCATGTTCAGCGTTCTCTGTTTGCTCATTTATCCCACTAAAATGTAATTTTTGAAACAATAAATTGTGCGTTGTAAATAAATACTATCGTTTTTTATTACAGAAAGTTTGGTCTAATAGATTAAGAGAATTGCATTTTATCAATGCTCCCGTCTACATAGATAGGATTATGGCCCTAGTTAAAGCATTCTTCAGTAAAAAACTACAAGAAAGGGTAAGCCACTCAAATCATATTTTTCTAATGCTTTAAATAGGTATTAGTTATTAATTATTTACTAATAAGTCAAATTAATTTCAGGTGTACATACATTCAGATATGGAGGAACTGTTTAAAATGGTCCCAAGGGAACTGCTGCCATCTGATTATGGCGGACAGGAACCTTCTTTAGATGAATTTCAAAGTAAGTGAAAGAAGAAATCTTCTTTTGATGAATTCCAAAGTTACCAGACGGTAACACCAATATTATGAGGTTTTATTGTAGCAATTTTATTTGCTTATTAGGGGCTAAAAAGGAGACTGAACAATCATTGTGCTTGGAAACAGAGTAAGCAAATAAATTAAAACGTTTGCGAACGGCTACTCGTGTTTTGATTGGAGGGCAAGGACATGGATAAAAATCCCTTTTTTGGAGGGAACTGAAAGAACGAACTACGAACAAGAAATCAAAAAATACTTACATAGATGTCCTGGGAAAATACAAAACAAGAAGATTTCTAAACTTTTTAAAATTAGGATGCCGTTCTAAGTCCTCCTGCTCCTAATATAGATACGATATAAATAATTTATAGACCTATAAATTTTGGACGACACTTTTACCAAGTTTTAATTAAATGGTTTTATACCAATATACAAATTTTGAAGTTTTTTTACTATGGCATATAGCCAACTACTGGGATTTTCCCAATAATTTTTAAATTAATCATTATTATTCTGGCTTTAAAACTCTGCGTGGGTACTAGACTCCCCAAGAATTTCTCTCCGATCATCCCAATCCATCGCTCTATCGCCTTTCTCCGGCAAGCACGTATTCCTATATTTCTCGTGTCTTCATCGATGTTTTCAATAACCTTGCCTGGGTCTTCATCTTCTACTCTAACCAATAGATCTTATAAGGAGCGTTTTTCTAGCTCGGTTATTTTGTTCCATCCGCATTACATGCCCTCTCCACCTCAGAGGTCCCATTTTAATATGTTTTACGATATTGTTCTGAAGCTATTTTCTTGTGGCATTGTAAATTAATTACTATTTAACTGGGAATAAGCCACAGTTAAAGATAAAAATACATTTATTGACGTTTCAATTTCCACTTCGGAAATCGTTCTCAAAATACAAACAGTAAATTAAACAAATTTTGTTTTTTGTTACATAGTAAAAAATTCTTCTAATAATTTAATTTTATCTGACTCATTTATATTGACAATGTTTGTATTTTGAGAATGATTTCCGAAGTGGAAATTGAAACGTCAATAAACGTATTTTTATCTTTAATTGTGGCTTATTCCCAGTTAAATAGTAATTAATGTTTTACGATATCTGGTTCCTGGTATATTCTATATACATACATACAAATTAGACATACCAAAAAAATATAATAATTGTGGACTAATGTAAAAAATTGTTTGGCTTCTAAATCTATATTATTGTTAAATTTTATCATTTATTATTCATATATAAAAAGAAATTAATAGACAATAAAAGGAAAACCAACTGTTTTATAGAATATTTTACATTAAAAACGAATATCTAATAACACTTTTATTTTAGGAGTATGGTCAGAAAAGTTTGAAGAAAACAAAGAAAGATTTACTACATTAGACACACTCAAAGTAAACGAAAGCCTTCGTCCAGAAAAATTGGAAAATAGTGAAATTTTAGGATATCACGGTAATTTTAAAAAGATCGAAGTTGACTAAAATCGTAAAGCACCTTGTAAAAATACATTGCGTGTATTCAATTTTTAATAAAGTAATTTGATTTAAATAGACCACTTAATTTACCTCTAATATATTTTATTGATATTATATTGTTTAATTAACTATAATAATAAAAACTACGTTATATTTTTATATTAAGCAATATGTAAATATTCTGTCCCTTATATACACCAATCTTTTTTGTAAAAAAAAACTTCATGAAATAATATTGAAATTCTTTGAAGCAATAACCACATCAGCATTAATCTACAAAATTGAAAATTAACGAGTCTAAGGGCTGAAAATTACTCTTGCACATAACTTGCAATCTCTGTTTTATAGAGTTGATGTTTCGTGGACCTTAAGAAGGCATTTAACCGGATTAAATTAAGGGACGTTATTCAATTACTGTACGCAAGAGAGATATCTCTAGAAACAACCAAAACGATCGAATGAATAAAACAAGGGGACAAGAATGAGGTAACTAAAACAGTGAATCTAAAGGATACTTACATTGATCTCTTGGACAAACACAACACAATAAGGTTCCAAAGCTATTTAAAATGGACGCCGCTGGATGAAATCTTTCTGCTGGATGGAAAGATAGAATTTTCTTTCCTAAAAAAATACAAAAAGAGGTTAGAAACTTTTATAGGAAATAATACTGGTTATTTACTAATTTATTTCAATTCAATAGATTATCTTATACTAATTTGTGGATTGTTACTTTGTCTGCTTCATTAATTTTATTCTTCTGCTCTTTTTTTAGAGAGGAGAAATACATACTTAATATTGTCTTACCATAAACAGTTACAAATATCAATAATAATACTAAATAACAAAAACAAACTTACAATGTTGCTATCGGTTTACAACTCTACAAGTTGGAGATACTAAAAGAACTTAAAATTGTTAATGGGCGACATTTTCGATAAAAAATGACCCAATTGAATAAGTAACTACTATATCTGACCATACATTTAATTTTTGTGGTCTTTGAATATGGTTTTCACGCATTCAGTCTTCAGTGTGAATTTACGTCACACCAGTACCTTAAATTGTGTGATTTATACTTCCACACAGTGTAAAAGTTGCTTCATCGCTAAAACATATTCTGTTAACGAAATTTTAATAATTTTCAATTTTATCCATCATTACCTCAGTAAACTCTAATCTACGACCAAAGTCATCTTCACTTAATTCTTGCAATAAGTTAATTTTGTATGATTTAAATTAATTTTTACGTAATAAACGTAAGACTGAACAATGACCTAAATCGTATACTTGTGCAACCCTTTCTGGGGATGTATGTGGATCTTCAACAAAACTTTGCTTATATCGGAAGTTTTGTTGTCATTGATAACTCGTTTCGGTCAACCTGATCGGTAGATATCTATCTTTTACTTCTCCAGATTCCTCAAATCGCCTTACAGTTTTTTGTACCGTCGTCTTATGAATAGGAGAACGGTTTAGAGAACGGCATTTTAGAGAAGCAATTTAAATTGCAGGACTTTTTGAACCACAACTACTGTCAATTTTAGTTCATAATTTAAATTCATAACAAATGTCAAAATCACAGCATTCTACATTTAAATATTTAAATTTATTAAAATCTACATATTTTGCACTATTTTATGTATTTAAGATCTTTCAGACTACATAAAATCAACTGAACATATGGTTGAACTCGTATTGAATAGCTGAACTCGTGTGAAATTCACACTAAATGCGTGAAAACCATACTCAAAGACCTCAAAAATTAAGTGTATGGTCAGTTGTAGTAGGTACTTATTTAATTGGGCCATTTTTTATCGAAAGAAATTTAACGTCAGATAGTTGGTGTAAATGTTCGGCGTTATTTAGATGAGATATTTCCCGGACGATAAATTGGTAGACAAGGTAGAATTGAATGGCCTCCACGTTCACCCGATCTCAATCCTAAAGATTATTTTTATTACAGATACTTGAAAAATTCAGTTTACAAAACTTAACCAGCATGTCTTGCATAGTTAAGGCGATGAATTATCGATGAATTTCGAATAATTTCTAGACAATCATGGAGAAATGTGGTAGACGCACTCTACCATCGATTAGAGTGCTCTTAACACACAAATGGAGCATATTTTGAACACTTAGTAACGTAACTATTATGTTAAAAAAATATTCTAAACTATCAATTGTTACGTTTTAATGTATTTGAAAATAGTTAGTATTAAAAAATGTATTGAAACAATTTAGGCGTTGTTAACTGAAAATATGGCAACATTGCAAATACGAAATATGGAATCTCCGTATCCCAAAATAGGCTTATCTTAAATTTTGTATAATAAAATTATGTCTAGTAATTTACGAGATAATTAGCCGTTTCCAGACTTTTGGGCCACTCTGTATATTGTTACATGTATTTTTTTGTTATGAAGGTAATCCCGTATATTAATCAATAATAAATAAATATATTGAGAGCTTCGATTTTCTTTTAAGGAGCCTGTTCAGTTTTCTCTATTTGATATTTTTGATGTGTTCTTTCCATTTTAGCCTGACATCTAGATTCATGCTTAAATATTTTGCTGACACCCAATGTGTTACAGCTTTACGTAATTTAATGAAGTAATTCAATGAACGTGCAATGAACACTTTTACAATACACAATTACAATGAACGTAATTTAATAATCTTTCTTCCAATAAAGTCGTCCCAGGACGACAATCCAAAAACATTGACAATATAATTTGAAAGAAAAAGATCAAAATAAATACATTTTCAACTGAAATTGTCGTTAATTCCAAGATAAGCAATTAAAGATACCAAATAAAGCCTAATAAAAAATTGTCAATCTTTGGTAAAGAATTTATAATACCCCGTATATTTGAAACTAATAGTTTTAGTTGTATATGATTTTTACGAATATTACCCATTTATGAAAATCTGAAATTAAATGTCTATAATTTAACATCATATCAAAGTCTAAGGTCACGAAAAATGCATTTTAAATGCCTTTTGAAGTATCGTTTAATGTATCATTATTTGTAACAAAATAGTATGTAATTTGTAGACTATGGATACAATAGGTGTACTTATAACCGAACGTGAAAATGTGCGCAAAAAAATTGAAAAATCTATGTCAGATATAGAACAAGATATTCAAATTATTAAAAAATGGCTAGGTACTCAGAAACATCTTCCCGAAATATCAGGTAATATCTAGTATCTACGTATAATATTAATATACTATTAAAATTAATATACCTACCTATTGTTTTCTACTTAAAATCACTTTTGATACAGTAAAATATGCAAAAAAATAAGGAAAATAAAGCATCCAGATATCTGTGAATTGTAAGGGCAGCTTTGTCAAGATTACCAACTGTTGTCTTTATTTTCATGTTCAATAAATCGCATGTGTAGCAAGTATCCTGTTTAGGTTTTTAATTGATAAATTTAGTGATTTTAGTTTTCTCATAAATTTTTCGACTTACTGGATTTTCTTTATCTTGTCAGTATAGGTTGTACATAATTCGTAGGTTAAAATGAGATTGCAAGTATTTCTGGTCATTAGTACGTCTAGTGTACAATGGGAATGAAAGTATATAATTTTTAACACCTTCCATCTCTTCTGGCGTCTTTGTATGTGGTGGTGGGTTATGTCCTTTTACGCTAGAGCTTGGAATGCCTAATACACTTGATTTTTTTATTTTGTTTATAACAGTACGAATAAATCTTGGTTTGTCATCTAAAGTTGCACAAAAACATGCTTTGCCATAAAGAAATTCTGCCTTCACTTATTTCAAAAAAATATTGATGTGTCACTTCACGTTTTTGAGATTATCCAAATTTCTCCAACGAAAAGATTGTTGGTGCACTATTGATCAATGCCGCAATACTTATTTCGCAACATTCCTTCAAATCTAGCATTTTCCTTGCTTGCATTTTCTTTCCTTTGCAGTTATAAATTCTTTACCGCTATGAAGGCATTGTTTTCTATTTTTTCGAACTTCTCTAACAAATGGATTAATCATGGTCTATTTGACTTGAACTCTGGATGCAGTTATCCACTTTCATAAATAGCCTTTCTAATATACTGAAAGAACAGTGGCTACCTTCTATAGACGAATAAGTTTTCGCTGTTGGTATTTTGCGTGATTCTTTACTATCAGAATCTCGGTCAGGAACATAGCTTGTATTAATGTCAATTAATTAAGGATCAACGGAGGGAGCTATTGAAGAATGTACTGAATCCAATTCCTTATTTTGTGATGTATCAGGTAAATACCTGGATTGACTCGTCTCCCTCAACACCCTCAACTGTTTACTTCTGCTTCCCATAACTGCACTGTTTACTTACACACTGTTAACAGAAAACTGAGTAATGTTGTTGTTAATTCCCAAACTTTCTGAGAGTTATTTAAAAAATTCCATTCTAAGATCATTGTCAGTGGCAATTAACTATTATAAGTTAGTAGTCTGACTTCCAACAATCCTTCAAACAATTAAAAAACCCAATATTTTCAACTTCTTGTGGGGCAAATATGCACAAATTAAAAATGTTTGGAAAGGTATTTTAAAATCCCTGCCCATTGTGACGTTAGAGCTAAGGTAGTCCATTGTCAATATTTTTTTAATTTGTATTTTGTTTTCGTAATATTGTTTGGTTGTTGGTTGGTGTTTGTTGTTAATGTTTTTTTATTATTTCAAAGACTATTTTACCAATTTGCAGTATTTTAATATTAAGTTTTAAGTTTATTTTTTTATCCATTTTAGGTGATGAAGTAATCGAATTTTTTTTGACAAATTGTAAATACAGTATAGAAAAAACAAAATATGCTTTAGACATGTACTACACAGTACGTTTCATATTTTCAGAAATTTTTGAAAATAGTAATCCTAATTTACCGTATTATCATGAAACACTGTCCACCATGACGTAAGTATATATCCTTTGCAGATCATCTACTAAATACGTTACAAAACTGAAAAACTTTAGTTGCGATCATTATTATTGCTTTAAATATTGCTTAGATTAAAGGTATGTAAGGAGAATCAGTTAATTACTACCAGAGCGCTGCTAAACCTTAAAAAAAGAAGATATTGTCCTGCTAAAAGAGGAGTTAGTATGGACCACAATGGTTCTGCAGTATTTCGAAAAGCCAAAAAAAAAATTTATTACAGCATACAATACACTTTAATCACCAGTATTCTGACTGTATGCTGCTCCGCTTTTTAAAATGATCAAAAAGGAGAGAGCAAATACAAAATAAAGTTTCTGCAAAAATGTAGAAAATATGGGCGAATCATATTAGCGGAATCTGTATAATTCTTGATAAAATATTGAAATTTTTTTAAATCTTGATCATTTACAGTTTGTATCTTTGATATTATTAGAGTTTTTTTCTTAACAACAAAATATCGCTATTGTAAACAGATTTTAAATTATTGCATCAAAAAATAAATATAACATTATAACATTATTTACTTACTGTTATAGGACTATTATTCCTTTGCCAAAGATGACGGCAGAACTGCAGCGAATTGTAATAGTTAAATACAGTGAAAATATTAATTCAGCATACAGTCCCTACAAAATGATAGCACATGCAGCTAATTTATTAGAAATATTATCTCATGAAGATCTTATGATGGGACTGGTTGTTATTTTTGACAATAAAAATATGAAAATGGAACATGTTAAAAAACTAACTCCGACATTTTTCAGAAAAGGTTTAGCAATATTTGAGGTAAGTTATTTAGACTATTTTCGTAAAGAAATTAGAACCAAATGCCAATATGTCAATAATACGGAGCGTGTCTTTTTTATGTTTTTCAATTATGTATAGAGCAAAGTATGTATAGAGCAGTAAATGGGAATGAAGTGTGGAGAAGACGACACAACTTCGAACTTTATAGAATATACCAGCAACTAGATATCGTAAAACAGATTAGGATAGCACGTCTGAAGTAGACAGGGCATGTAATGAGGTTGGAATAGAATGACCTATCTGGAAAAACGCTCCTTGATAGATTTATTGATAAGAGAAGAAGAGAAAGTCCTAGAACAAGGTTCCTTGATAACATCAATGAAGACATGAGAAATATGGTAATACGTGCTTGGTGCAGAAAGACAATGAATAGGGACGACTGGAGAGAAAAGCCTAATGAGTCACTTTTTAAAACTTTTTCTGAGAATACTTCACACTAGATTGTTTAAGAAATGTGAAGAGGTCAGTGGATGGAGTCAGTTTGGTTTCAAAAATGGACTTGGCATGAGAGAAGTGATCTTTAGTATGCAAACATTGATACAGAATTGTTTAGATCAAAGAAAGGATGTTTTTATCTGTTTCATCGATTACGAGAAAGCATTCGATAATGTAAAACATAAATTGATGATAAAATACCTACAAGAGTTGGGATTGGATGCAAAGGATATAAGAATCATCGCCAATCTGTATTGAAATCAGACAGCAACAGTACGTCTTCAAAATTCCAACGAAACAGAAGATTTCTCCGTTGAAAAAGGAGTAAGGCAAGGTTGTATACTGTCCCCAATGCTGTTCAATTTATACGTAGAAAAAGCCTTCGCAGAAGCAGTGGAAGACTCTAATAAGGGTATTAAAGTTAACGGCATATTTATTAATAACATCAGGTATGCCGATGATACAGCCATAGTGGCAGATAACATCGAAGATCTTCAATGCCTTTTAAACGATCTAACTCTTGCAAGTGAAGCTCGGGGTTTGAAAAAATATCAAGAAGACAAAATCAATGATTATAAGTAGAAATGATTACCCCAACGCAAAGATATATGTCTCTGGAGAAGAAATCGAACAAGTCAGGCAATTCAAATACTTGGGATGTTTGCTGAATGAGGGTTGGGACCTCGAGAATGAAATAAAGAGCAGAGTTGAACAAGCCAGAAATGCTTTTTTGAGGCTTCGTAAGTTTCTGACTGATCGCAAATTGGACTTCAACCTCCGATACAAGATGCTTGAGTGTTACGTGTGGCCTGTTCTCCTGTACGGAATGGAAGCATGGACGTTAAAAGCCAGTTCCATTAACAAACTTAAAGTGTTTGAAATGTGGTGCCTGCGTCGAATGCTCAGAATATCATGGACGGACAGGGTCAGAAATGAGGAAGTACTCAGAAGAGCGGGCTTACAGGATAGGGAACTTTTTAATTATGTAAAAAGTAAGAAGACTGCATACTTGGGGCACATTATACGAGGAGAACGATACACTTTTCAGCAACTGATACTCTAAGGGAAGATAGAGGGTAGGAGAGGTCTCGGACGTAAAAAAATGTCATGGCTGCGCAATATTCGACAATGGACAGGAATCCACAGCCATGAAATGCTTCGCAATGCTGCTAAAAATAGAATTATTTAATCCAGAATATTTAACATCTCACCTGACAAGACGATGTACGGTGGACGCCTACGCAGAAATGCACGGCACCTTAAGAAGAAGGAGAGAAATTCTTGAGGAAGCTACTCTAGCTATGAGTAGGCAGGGCCCACGTAGGGTGGTAAAACCAGAATGATGATGATAAGGGTCAAAGTTCTTCTCTCGTGGTATATTCTATATACTGTAACTCTTTGATCTTAATGGTAATACTTCCTTATTCTTTTCCAATCTTCTCAGTACTTCAATATTCGTGAATAGATCTAAACAACTTTTTTTGCAGTATTTTTATGTAGATCTACAGTTAAAAAGCCTTCAGTCTACATGCAAAAAGGATCTTTAATGTTCAAGCTTCCATTTTGTGAAATATATTGAAGAACATGCAAAATTCACTTTTCTTTATGTTGAATGGATTTTTTGCTTATCATATTGTTGCCTTCAGTTTTTTAGTGTAACACTTGTCTTCATGAATTTTTTCTAGATATTTTTAGTTTTGGACATTCTTTATAGTTTCTTCTTGTATATTGATAAGAATTCTTAACGTTTATAATTTTGTGATAACCATAGGCTATGTCTTCATCTGCAGATCATACATTGTAGGTGTGTTGACCATTTATTTTCATAATGGAAAGCAGAGGGTTAGAGATGTTTAATATCAAATAGCTATATTTATTTACCTATCTTTTCATATTTCAGAACGCTTCGAGCATTCGAATAGCAAAAATTCATATAATCAATCACCAGCAACGTTTCATGGAAATATTATTTAGGATTGCTAAAACATTTTTAAAGAAAAAATTTTTGGATAGGGTAAGTTATTATTAAATTATAATATTTTTGAACAGTCTTTTATTGTATTTCTAATTATTTTTTTATGTTTTTCTCTACATTTATCTGGGTTTTTGTTTCTGTATTTTTTTCTTTGTTGCCATCTAAAGTTTACGCCTTTTTTCTTTCTTTTGTAAAGTTTCTGTTTCTTTATAACAGAATCTTTAATTTTCTTGCAAATAATGTTTGCAGTCTTGAGAGTTTTTCATTTCTAATTGAAATCTTTATATTTCTTGAATTATACAAATTGAAGTCTCATCACGTACTTCGTTTATCCTGAGCAACTGAGTGTTTACCCTAGAAGTTTTGGATTATATTTTCTCTTTTACAATTACATTCATTTTTGAGACAAGGAGGTTAGGGTCTGTTGAGACATCTGCTCCAGGATAAATCTTATTGATTATAATGGAATTATCAAATCTTAGGCTGAACAATATAAGGTCGATCTAATTTCTAATACAATTTTATTCATCCTGTGGAAACCTTCAGATATACAGTGTGGGATGGAAATCGAAAGCATGTATTCATTATTGTCAGGCTCTCTTATTAACAAAATTTAGCCAATCTGTCATTTGCCAAAGTGCCTTTAGCATTTTTTGTTCCTAAACCATAGTCACCTATTATATTAAACATTAATCAAATTTGATTCGATCAAAGTTCATTTATTCGAGCATTCAACCTTGTATTAATTTACCTATTATATTGTCCATTTGGACTTTTTTGATGTTTTCAATTAAACATCGGGAAAAAGTTGTTTAAGCTGTTGATAAACATGTCCTTTTACAGCTTCTAATTCTCCTAATTCATAATTCACAATAGAATTTACAGACAATTGGAAGAAGATATCGGAGAAACTCAGTTTGGATTCTAGGAGGGATATAAAACTCGCGAAGCATTATTTGCCTTTAACATCTTGTCACAGAGGTGTTTGGATGTGAATCAAGATGTACATGCTTGTTTTATTGATTACAACAAGGCGTTTGATAACTTCAAGCATGACCAACTTTTAGAGATCTTGAAAGCTAAACAGTTAGATCGCGATATAACAATAATATATACTCTGTATTATAATCAGAAGGCAGTTGCACGCATTGAAAATAGCACAACAAATGAAATTCAAATTAAAAAAGGAGTTAGACAAGGATGTGTGCTGTCACCAACCAATGCTATTTAATCTCTATTCGGAAAAAGTTATGAAGAAAGCATTGGAGGAAGAAGAGATTGGGATAAAAGTTAATGGCCAACCAATTATTAATATTAGATACGCAGATGATACGGTTTTAATGGCGGAGACAGTAGAAGACCTGCAAGCCATTTTAAACAAGGTAGTCATAGCTAGTGAAGAGAAAGGATTAACAATGAATATCAAGAAGACGAAAATCATGATTATTTCAAAAAAAAACAAAGATTGAATGCAAACCTGTATATTCACAATAACGAAATTGAACGGGTGCACAAATATAAATACTTAGGAACAAATGTTAATAACAACAATGACATCACAGAGAAATAAAAACTAGAATTGGATAGGCTCGAGCTGCTTATGGTAATATGAAAGACATTCTGGGAAGTCATGACATTAACCTAAACCTGAAAATGAGATTGGTTAGATGCTACATCTTTTCGATACTGATGTACGGAGTAGACTTGAACTTTAAACAAGAGCAATATAGATAAACTGGAGGTCTTCGAAATGTAGATATATAGAAGAATTTTGAAAATACCTTGGACAGACAAAATAACAAATAGTGCAGTTCTTCGAAAGTGAAAATTGAAACGTCACAATAAACGTACTTTTAACTTAAATCTTTGTTAAATCCCATTAAAGGTAATAGATTAATTAAACAGATAACAATCTACTAACGTCATAAATATTTCAATTAATTTGGTATTTTTTTAGATATTCTTTCATAAGGATTATAACGATCTATATCAACAAGTTCCTCAAGAGCTTCTCCCAAGTGACTATGACGGTGAACAGATGTCACTAAATAAACTAGAAGGTACACATTATTATAGATGTAATACGAAATATATATATATATATATATATATATATATATATATATATATATATATATATATATATATATATATATATATATGTATATATGTATGTATATATGTATGTATATATGTATATATGTTCGGAAAGATTTCCGCGGTTAGTACAATGAAACCTAGAGCTAAGATTAATATTATTACAAAAATTAATGTCAAACTCACTAGTCTTCCGGGTTGAACCGCGTCGATATCCATTTTGCCGAGCTTTCGACATCCTCTCTCACGTCTTCCTCAGGGCTTCCGAGGTCGCAGTCTCCCGAGCCCCCAGACACTACTACACTGCTGACTGATCACCGTAGTAGTGCAGTGATCAGAACTAGCTATTTTTCAACGTATGATAATTTACACGTTGCATGCATTATGGGGCTAATTTGAACAGGTCTGTGGGGCGGAATCGATCTCCACCGGGAGCGAATTTGACAACATTTTTCTGAAGAAATCGTATATTATAAAGTGCTTTGTTTGCAGAAAAAATGGTTCGAAATTGTTTAAGAAAACTTGGTGTCCGTCCATATAAGGACTATAATGAAGTAAGGGTGGACAATTCCTTCCAGAAACTTCTTAAGGAAAGATGGTCCTTACGTTGCGCTGATGAAGAATATTCCCTATAAAATTCCCTATGGAACCCTTAATAATCGCTATAATGTTCGACATGGCAAAAAGAAAGGGAACAGACTGTAGTTGCGCTAAAGGAAGAAAAAACTATTATACAGTGTGCTGCAATATGCGGCGAGTGGGGATTTACTTGACTTGTGAAATATAAAATATTTAGCCAAAAGTGTTTTGGATGCCCAGAGCCGACAAGTGCCTCTTTTCAAAACAGTTTACCTGGAACTGACAGGGGTGATCTTAGGGGTGACCCCACTTAAACAGAGGTGATCAATTTCGCCCTATTGACGGTATGAAATTGTGTATCCAGTTGTTTAGATTTTTTAGTCAATAGTCTAATCAAAAAAATATTTTATAGAGAGAAATATTTAATATAGCTCATGTTGTATCATATTAGTAAAAAATGTGTAGTTAATTTTACAATTTACCATCATATTTTTGAATGAATAAATTTCTAGTGATCAATTTCTCCCCAATTTACGGTAGTGGTGGTTTTTTAAACCATAGCTCTGAGGATGGCTTTGTTAGCCGAAATCGCTCATTTAAGAATTAAAATTTTACATACTTCACAAATATCTTTTGATTTTTATTTTACTCTTTATCTCAATTAATGACAAATCCATATATATTCCCTAACTTAAAACATTATCTACAGTGTAAAATATCTTTAATATCTTAATCTAAATAGTGCAAAAATAAAAAGTAATATAATTTTATTTTCAGAATTATGGAAAGTTAAATTTAAAGATTATGGTGATAGATTTGATGCATTACACCATATGAAAATAAATGAAGCTTTACGACAAAAACCACTAGAAAACTCTGAAATTTTGGGATACTACGGAAATTTTAAGCAATTAGATATTGACTAAGAAAATAATAAACATTCTCAACAAAAATTAATATGAATATTATTCTATTAATTTTCTATTTATCAATGCATTTTATTTAGGTCAACAACTATTATGATTCGGCCGTATTCCCGTTCAGAGAGCAGTTTAATTATTTATCCAGAGTGATTCCTTGGGAGTTTTAATCAAAAATCTTATAGAAACCTGACAGATGTATTTCCATTTATAGAAACTAGATACATGGAACAAGTGGAACAAGATCTGAAAACACTTAAGATTACTAACTGGAAAAACCAAGCAAAGAACAGAACAGAATGGCGGAAAATCCTGAACAAGCCAGGAGCTAGAAAGGGTTGTCAAGCTACTAATGATGATAAAACTACGCAGTAATTTATCACCTGGATTAGACGAACTCACCTTCTTTTTCCTCAAATAATGTGTAGAATCTGTAGCCATCCCTATATCTCTCATGATGAATGCTTCTTTTATTCAAGGCTCTCTCCCCTCGTCCTGGAAATTGGCTTCTGTTACTTCTATAATCAAGAAAAGAAATAAATTTGATTACAATAATTATCCTCCAACTAGCCTGGTTTATTTTAAACCTGTTAAACACCTGTTTAAAATACTCACCAAAGTCATAACTACTCGACTAACAAGGAAACTAGACGAATACCAACCATATGAACAGGCAGGTTTTAGAAAAGGCTATTCAACTTCCGATCACCTGTTAACCACAAAAATATTAATAGAAAAATGTAACGAATACAAGTTTTCAGTTTTCCTAGCATTTGTAGACTATGAAAAAGCTTTCGATACCATAGAACACACGGCCGTAATAAACGCAATGCAAAATTGTAGAATAGACAGCAGGTATATTAACTTAATAAAAGAAACTATGAACCAAGCTACAGCTACATACTACCTAAATGAAAATGAACTCACGAACTCGGTACCATTAAACAGGGGAGTCAAACAGGGAGATACTTTATCACCCAAACTGTTCACCTTAGTTTTGGAGGACGTTTTTAAAAACCTAAATTGGAAATATAAGGGAATAAACATCAATGGCCGCTACCTCAGTAATCTACGATTTACAGATGACATAATCCTGATAGCTACTGACCTACAAGAAATGCAAACCGTGCTTTTAGAACTACATACCGAATCTTCAAAAATAATACTGAACATGAATTTAAACAAAACAAAAGTCATGCACTCCGAAGACACCGTGACAATGGTAAACGAAAAAGTTATAGAAAAAGTTGAAGAATATATATACTTAGGACAAAAAATAATACTAAATAGGGAAATTCAAACTGAAGAAATAAAAAGAAGAAGAAAGTTAGCTTGGGCAGCATTCGGTATATTGAACTATATACTCAGATATCAACAAATTCAATTGCATCTTAGATCTAAAGTTTTTGATGCATGCATTATTCCGATATTAACTTATGCGGCACAAACATGGACAATCACAAAAAAGAATATGAATATACTTAGAGTCACTCAACACGCGATGGAAAAAGCAATGTTAGGTATATCACTTAAGGACAAGAAAACAAACACATGGATAAGACAGAAAACCAAAGTCGCCGATGTGGTGCAAAAATCATTAAAGTTGAAATGGGAATACGCTGGACATGTAGCTAGGAGCGATTTAAACAAATGGCACAGATCAATTTTAACCTGGATACCATACCAACACAAAAGACCCAGAGGCAGACCTCCTATGAGATGGACAGATGATCTGAAAAGGACTGCCGGAAAAAAATGGCTACAAGTAGCGTACAATAAAAAACAATGGAAAGGAAGACTTGAAGAGGCTTATGTTCAGATGTTGACGTGAATGGCTAGACGAAGAAGAAGAAGAAGAAGAAGCCTGGTTTATATTGTCGGCAAGGTCATGAAATCGATTATTTCGGAAGCTATGTCTAAGCTTTTTTTCAAGAAAATGTCATCCCTCACCAACAGCATGGCTTTATCAAAGGTCGTTTAACAATTACAAACTTACTTCTTTGTGTAAATTATTGGTCATTATCTTTAAACAATCGGAATCCTGTCGATGTAGTCTACTTAGACTTCTCCAAAAATTTGGACCGTGTTAAAAAAATCCAAGGGTACTCCCTTTGATGATTTCCTCCAAATTTAAAAAAAAAATTTATTTACGTT
Organism: Diabrotica balteata; assembly: GCA_918026665.1. Classification (NCBI taxonomy): domain Eukaryota; kingdom Metazoa; phylum Arthropoda; class Insecta; order Coleoptera; family Chrysomelidae; genus Diabrotica; species Diabrotica balteata. Next base: position 4,328,179 of record OU898279.1, on the reverse strand, counting down.
TTAGTACATGCACTCGATCCAGCTTATTACAAACACGTGTCTTAGTCTGATCCTTTAATCCCAATTTGTCGAAAAAGAGAAAAAATCGAATTAAAAAATCTCCACTTTTTCAGCAAATACAGACCTGCAAATGGAAATTTTTCTCACGGCCCGTTAGATGTAGGAACATTTTGAATACGGCAGAAGAACGAGTGGTCAATTTTATGTAAGCACTCGCTTGACTCTCGAACTAAAATTAACGCCAATATAGCCGAATAACGAAATTTGATAAAAATCCAAGTATACCCTCTTTGATGATTTTTTCAAATTTTAATTAAAAAAAAAAATTTTATGTTTTGGTACATGCACACGGTCCAGCTTATTACAAACATTTGTCTTAGTCTGATCCTTTAACCCCAATTCGCAGGAAAAGAAAAAAATCGAATTAAAATTTCTCCACTTTTTCAGCAAATACAGACCGCGAAATGGAAATTTTTCTTATGAACCGTTAGATGTAGGAAAATTAAGAGTATGGCAGAAGAACGAGTGGTCAATTCTATGTATGTAAGAAATATCCACTCGCTTGATATGGAAGGACCCAGTAGCCAGTGATCTACGCAAAATGGGAATAAAGCAAGGGGAAATAGCTGTTCAGGACCGACAACAGTGGAGGAAAATAGTAAACGCGGGCAAGACTCATATAGAGTTCTAGAGCCAAATGATAATGATGATGATGATGACTACCCAATTTTGCAGAACAGGATGAATTAGTGATCATTAAAATATACCCAGTAGTTATTGTCAAATCGATAAATTTTGTATAGGTTATTAGAGTTGGGTATAAAGTTTGGATATAAAAATAAAAGGAAGTTTTTTGGATATCGTGAAGTAGAGCAGCTCGTTTTAACGTTTTATGAGAAAGCAAAAACATACCATTCAGATATGTAAATCAGGAAGTGAAGATATTTTTACAATCTAAAATGTAGTGAGTGTAATATTACTGATTCAGGTATTAATAATTTAAATAGTAAGAACTTTATTTGCCTAGTGGAAAAAAACCTCATAGAACAAATTCGAGTCATCTGGCTCGCTGAGTGCAAATCGCTCTATTACTTTTCAGTGTCGCTCAGTCACAACAGAAGCGGTTGTGTTATACACGCATATATTAGGTTACCTCACACTTTACCTCGTTCAGCACAATCTCTACCACTCTCAAAACTAAAAACATTTTTGTCGTGGCAAGCGGGATATGTATTTGGAACTAAAAGCATTTCAAATGCAAATATTTAAATTTTGTAAATATTTTTTAAATTTTTGGGGAGGGGGAATATTATGCTCATGGCCCCATGTCTGTACGCACCCTTTACAGGACAAATAGAAGATTATTATAACTAATCATATTTATTAAATATAGAGAAAATTTAATTTAATATTAACAAAAAGCAGATCTTCATTATATTTATTAAGAATATTTTTCAACATTATGTAATTGGAATTATATGAACTACATGATGCGGTAAAAACTTGTTTTCTTCCACCCAATAGTTGAATTTTTGATGAGGACTGTTTGTTTATTCATTTATTTTTTCGGTAGTTCCAGTGGCGCACTAGTTATTTTTCCCGGGTTGTAAAAATCAGCTACAATAGTTTGTAATACAGCATTTACTGTTGGCAACACTGTCCACACATTTACATCTGACCAAGCATTGAAAACGTAGCCTTACTTTTCTCTGCCGTTTATTTAAGGGCGTTTTAGGGCATTTTCCACTAAGTTTGTTTTATTTTGTACTATTTTATGTTGTTTTCGGTAATTACTGAGTTTGTTTCGTTTAATTTCATTATGGATATTACGTCTAGATAACGTGAAAAGATTATCACGTTAAATGAACACACTCCTATGTCACAAAGAGAAATCGCAAGAACATAAGGAGTGAGTCAAAGAGTACTACGCAAGATTGTAAAGCATAAACGAGAAACGGGGTCAATGGATTTGAAAAGGTTAGCAAAATGCAGAAGAAAGAGAAAAACAACAGTGGTAGATGAAATATTCTTACTCCAAAAGAGCAAATTGGACCCAATAAAAACAAGCAAGCTCCAACAAGATTTAATAGCATCAAGTGTAGTGATTCAGGACTCAACTGTTAAGAAAAGACTTTTGGAGAATGGTAGAAGAACAATGCAGCAAAAAATACTCTAATTGGACTGTGGATGACTAGAGAAAAGTCCTATTTACAGAAGAAACTTATTTTATATTTTATAGTTCATGGACAGTAAAGCGTTTAAAGTTGACCATCTAAATAAAGGTTTTCATCATTACCTCCATTCAATGAACGGAAGTTTCTCAGTGGACGAAGCTATGGAGCCGTATTATGGACATCATTCAATGAAGCAGTTTATTTGAGGAATACCCATCTGTTAAGGATATAAATTCTGGTGCATTGAGACCAATTAAGATTACCTTGCAAAATTTTATCTCTGCTAAGCTAAAACGTCCTAACTGACCAAATCGCAGTTTTGGTCCTGACGGTGCTGGGTGGTAGCGAAAAGCATTCTGTATCTTCCTTTCAAAGCTGAGCTGTCATATCTGTCATTACATAACTGTTATGAAGTGATCCAAGAGTGAAAACAATCCAGTGAGGGAGTTGACAGCCCTCTATCAACAGACATAGAAAGAAAACAACTGATATGGTACGGACAGAATGGACAACACAAGACTCCCAAAAAAATTATGCAATGAATACCACCAAACCGCAGAAAGAGAGGAAGACCCAAGAAATCTTGGAGAGAGGGAGTAACGAAGGCGACGAGCGCAAGAGATCTTAGATCATATTGTTATGATGTGTTGTTTCTGTATGAGCTATGACTAATATTGTTCTGAAGCTATTTTCTTGTGGCATTGTAAATTAATTACTATTTATAACTGGGAATAAGCCACAATTAAAGATAAAAATACGTTTATTGACGTTTCAATTTCCAATTCGGAAATCGTTCTCAAAATACAAATAGTAAATTAAACAAATTTTGTTTTTTTGTTACATAGTGAAAAAATTCTTCTAATAATTTAATTTTATCTGACTCATTTATATTGACAATTTAATATTGTAACTCAACAATATTGGCAATATCATTTTAAAGTCGTCTACTTTAAAATGCATAATGTATGTCTGAATTGTCAATATAAATGAGTCAGATAAAATTAAATTATTAGAAGAATTTTTTCACTATGTAACAAAAAAACAAAATTTGTTTAATTTACTATTTGTATTTTGAGAACGATTTCCGAATTGGAAATTGAAACGTCAATAAACGTATTTTTATCTTTAATTGTGGCTTATTCCCAGTTATAAATAGTAATTAATTGAGCTATGAGTAAATTTGAATGATATATGTAAGTATAGCGTTTTTATCGCGGTTCTCAAAGAATTGGTTTGTAAGTACTTTTTTAAATTATCTTTATTATAACTATTATGAAACAAACCTATCTATCTAATATAAGCAATATCAATTTAAAACAATCTATCTAAAATTTGAAATTCTTACAATTATTAAATTATTAACAAAATTTGGTACCTTCTTTCACTGAACGCCTAAAGTTTTTCCAAAATTAAAGTTATTATCACCACTCGATATTTTCTTACTCAGCCTTGGTTATCCAACAATTTTAATATGTTTCTTCTTAATTATCTCCACTCACCATATAAATATATAGATTTAAATCCTTGTAATTTCCATATAATGTACTTTGAAATATACTGGATCTTGTGGTTGTATAATTGAATGCTTACTTTAATGAATTAACTTCAAACTGTCACTATATTACTGTAGTAATAGTTAATCTCCAACTGTATTTAACTTAATAATTCATTTAACTTAATCAATGCCTTTTTCTAGCTAATAATCTCTTCATTACCTCATAAGTTATTCTTAATTCTTCTTTGTAATTAATAATCACGTGTAACAGACTTAAAAATAATAATAATTAACTTAATAATCTTCTTGTAACTAAATTCTTGAATTATAACTTTACTGAATCACTTTACTGTAACTAATCATAATCTGTAACTAATTAACTGATAACTGATAACTCACTATACTGATAACTAACCTCCTCCTCCAAATTACATGGCTTTTTATATCTTTTTCATTGTTTCCAGAATAATCTAGCAATAAATAATGTTCGAATCATTCTATTTGTTCTATCTGAATATTCTGGAATGGTTTTTTGTCTGTGATGTATTATGCATATAGTCCCATTGACATTTCTAGAACTTTCTATTTACAATTTACTTGACTTTAGGCTCTCCAGATCAGAACTACACTATTATATGTAACTTAAACATTTATATGAAATATCTTTTTACTATTCTACATGCACAATTATATTCTAAATTAACATTCCAAAAATAAATAACTTTTTGACTTTGACACTACAGTGTATGTTTGGTTGCAAGTTATGATTTTTGAGGATGCAGTGAGTCTATTTGGCCCACAAGACAAAGAAAACTCTTTGACTTATTGTCAAGCTTTCGAATTTTATTTAATTCTTTTTCTAGACATCTATAACAAAGAAATATAAAAATTAACTAGTTAAAATTGTTAATTGTCTTACTTACTAGTCTTGAGATTACAGTTAATATTGTACTTTATAAAACAAACCATTATATAAATATATTAAAATTTTTTATTAAAAATAACTATATTGTCACTATATATGTTATTGTCATGTTGGTTTGATTAATGGACATATATGAATGAATATACAGTTACTTTACGTGGAAAGCAAAACCAGTAACAATAGTTTTTATTATTATTTATTTAATTGTCTACAACAAATATAAAAAAATATAAATTAATCCAGTCAGTTTTGCTTAAGCACATATGAATTTTTTAATGTTAGGATGTCGATAGAAAATGAGATTATGACGGTATTTATTGATATGTTAATATGTAACAATAAATGTTACTTAATTTGTCAATATCTGATCTTCTATTTACACATTTTTTATTTTTCTGTATATGTGTCATTTCTAAAAATAACCGCTTCTGTTCATGTTTATGCCTCTCTAGAATTGAAGCCTGTGAAAAATTAAATGTGTGATTTAGATTAATTGAGTATTCAAATAATGCACAAGCTTGTGATTTCTTAGTTTTTACATAACTTTTGTGAGAAATAATTTTGCTGTGTAATATTCGAGAAGTTTCTTCTATATAAACTTTATCACAGTCTGTGCAAGCTATTGCTACTGACAGTAGAAATCTAAAACTTATTCTACAACTTATGTAACACTCCTTAGTTATTTTAAAAAGTGTTTCATGTGTATAAAACAATTTCTTATAATTTTAAAAGAGAGTTAAACTTAAACCTTTTTTTTCTTATTATCAATATTTAGTCACTTGTACCCTTTTGCTTAGACTCCTCAATTAAACATTGATACGACACTGCAATACAATTGTTCCATAAAATATATTCAGTTATAAATATAATTATATACTGGATTTATCATCATGTATCATATAATTATTATATTCCAAACCGCAATATTTATTATGCAGAAAACTTGATTTTTGTCTTAGACACAGCTCTAGTGGCATTGGTTTTGATTTTCAATCGCTGTTTAAAGTCCGACCTTTTTTAATTACATATCAAGAAATATAAAACCAAATGTACTTCACTTGTTCTTGATTATAAGTACCACCATAATAAGTACCATGAGTATGATTACAAATGAGTTGTTGTTAACGGAACATTCCAAAGTGCGTCAACAATGGGGTAAATCTTTAAAGGATGTTCTTCAGGATATTCAGATATTAAAGGAGTGGTGTGAAAGTCAAAAACATTTTCCCGAAATTCCAGGTAATTGATTTAACTAATTGGAACAATAGATTACAATAGAACACAAAATTACTGTTTTTTTATTTCAATTAACCGCATCAACTATTAAGGTTATGAGCCTGATAGCTATATTTTTGAAAGAATTGTTTACCAAACGCCTTGTTAAGTAATGTCGGTATCAGTATGTTTACAGACTCATTTATTTCAAATTATTGCAGTACTCTCCCCTTCTAAGAAAAACCGTAGAATCTGAAGTACTTATTATAATAATATAATAATAATTTATTCATCCCGAAACATCATTTACATGATATAGGTCCATATAAGTCCAATAAAAAAAATACAAATACATTATAAAACATCACAATTTCAGAATTCTTCTTCTTTCAGTGCCTATTCGTTCCGAATATTGGCAATCATTCTGGCTATAATTATTTTATTGACTGATGCTTTAATAGATTCGTTGTTGTTGTGGAGAACCATTTCCTCAGGTTCTTCAACCATGATATTCTTCTTCTCCCAATTCCTCGCTTTCCGAATACTTTACCCTGTAGGATTACCTTCAGTAATCTGTATTTAGTGCTGTTTCTCATTATATGTCCGAGATATTCCAACTTTCTCCTTTTAATGGTATACATCACCTCTCTTTCTTTGCCCACTCTTCGTAATACGGTCTCGTTGGTTATCTTGTCTGTCCATGATATCCTTAGAATTCGCCTGTATAGCCACATCTCGAAGGCTTCAAGTTTTTTCTCCATTGCTTCAGTTAGTGTCCAGGATTCAACTCTGTAATACAATATTGAGAAGATATAACATCGTAGGAGCCTTACTTTTATCTCCAGATTAAGATTGTGGCTTTTAAAGAGTTTGGCCATGTTATTGAATGCACTCCTAGCCTTCTCTATTCTACATAATTTCAGAATTAAAGGATAAAAAGTATAGCATTTTTTATATAAAAAAGCTTGCACGTCATTCAAGATTTACGTCGTCAGAACCCCATAGAGTTGTCAAAATATCAGAATAGTTAGTAAGTGAGGAATTTTTAAAATGTCAACTATTTGTCAAACTATTATATTGACAGTAAATACACTTAGTTTTTAGACTACTGCAACACATTAAAATACATAGGAAAACATTTTAATACAAAATTATATATTCTAAATTTTAAACTTACCTCTTTTAGGGCTTTAATAGTAAAAACTTTCCGCCATTATTTCTTGTTCAAAATAATATATCCTATATAAAAGCTTATCAGCGTTCTACAGACTATTTATTTGTTTTGGCATATCACAATCACAATACACAACAATAATTAGTTTTTAAAGCTATTAATTTAAATTTAATATGTATTTATAAATATAATTTATTAATATATATTATATTATGATCAAATTGTGTAAGAAATTAAAACATAAACAAAATTTATACTCTAAAAAAGCGGCAACATGTAATACACTTTTGCCACCCGCTGAACTGTCAATAAAATTTGTATTTCCGTAGTTTCCGAAAAAAGTATTTCCGTATCATTTGCGTACAATTGTCTAATATATTTAATTAAAATTATTATTTTGTGGAATATTAGACTTAAAGAGTTATTTCATAAAATTTAGATTATTTTGGATTATTATTTATATATTTAGATTATTAATAATAATAAATGTTTTTGGTTATTTAATCAATATAATTCTAAAATTTCTAATATAATGATGATTAAATTTTCCTGATTATTCGACCATGTTGACGCCTATGAAAGATCGAGCAGTTCCGTATGGGTTTCGTATTATTAGTTGTGTTAGGAAAATTTGAACTCTAAGGTTGATGTTCAGGAAATTTTAAACACAAGTGACGTCACTTTGTAGAAATCGTGACGTGCAAGTGTTTTACTTTGAAAAATGTTATGCATAAGATTAATTAGTTAGATCACACCGATATTCACTTACACTGTAGAAACAATTTTGCAATAGAAAAGATTTTAATTTACCTCGAGATTTATTTAAATTGCTTTCAGATTTAATACTGTTAGGAAGATGATTGGAAAGTCTTATACCCATATAATACTGGGATTTTTTAAATCTGCTGTATTATGTTTTGGTACTCTGATGAAGTCATTTTGCCTAGTTGAGTACTGATGATAATCAGAGTTTAAATGAAAAGTAGTTATATTGGTTTTTATATGTAGTATACATTTAAAAATATATATAGAAGGTACTGTTAAAATGTTGTATTTTTTTAGAATATTGTCGACATGAATGCCTATATGGTAAATTAAAAATTAACCGAATTATCCTTTTCTGAGACACAACAGTCTTGCGGCATTCACAGCACTACCCCAAAGATTTATATTGAAGGCCAAGTGAGAATAAACAATTGCATAATAAACATTCAATAACTGTTCCTTTTTAAGAAAACTTTTGAATTGCAATATTGCGTAATAACTACTATTTATTCTTTTGCAAACATGATTAATTTGAGATTCCCAGCTCATGTTGCTATCCAGATACAAACCCAAAAGTTTGCTGGAAGTTATAGAATAAACCAGGCTATTATTTACTTTTATAGAAAACTGGTAACTTGTATTTGATCTATAGTAAAATTGCATACTTGTGGTTTTTTTAGCATTAACAATCAAAGCATTTAAAATCTGATATAACATTCAGTTGAATAGTTAATTCCTCGGCACTTGAAGCAGATTTAGCAATGATTGTATCATCTGCATACATAAATATGCTATTGGAACTGACATCTGGCCATATCATTAATATAGCATAGGAATATTAATGGCCCAAATTTTGAACCCTGAGGAACCCCAATATCACCACAATCTGATCGTGTGTCATTAAGTTTAACTAGGATCTTCCTAGAATGTAAATAAAATGACAGCCATAATGAGAACTGACCCCTAAAACCAAGATTTTTTAACTTCTCTATAGCAACTCTTACGTTTATGGTATCAAATGCTTTTGAGAGATCAAAGAAAAGTGCCCTTACAAAATTTCCCCGATCTAGTGCGATGTGAATTAAACTAATCAATTCAGTGGTAGCACTCTCTGTTGATCTTCCAGGTAGAAATCCGTGTTGGTTGGCACATAATATATTGTATTTACTAAGGAATCTATACATTCTTTTGTATACACATTTTTCATAAATTTTGCCCAAAATAGTAGGGACTGTAACTGGCCTGTAATTATCTAAAATTGAATTATCTGCATTTGTGAATATTGGAGTTACAACTCCTACCTTTAAGCTATGTGGAAAAACACCCTGTTCTACTGATAAATTTATTAAATTTGCAAGGGTTTGCGCTATATATTCACTAATACACTTTATTAATTTAGTTGAAATGCAATCAATACCTACTGAGGTAACATTTTTCAAGGAGCCAATAACCTCTCTAACATCATACTCATCTACAGGAAAAAAAGAAAAGGATATATCTACATGTTGTGTGGTATAATGATCAAAATTGGTATTTTTAAAAATATTTATGATTTTAATTTTAGGGCAAGTAGTAAAATGCTCTACAAAAGCGTTTGTCATCTCAACTTTATCAGCAAATTGGATTTTATCCCAATTATTATGCTTTACCGTCTTACCTTTTTTTATTAACCGTACGCCATATAAACTTCTGCTTTTGCTGTATAGTATTCTTACATTCTAAACTATTTTGAAAGAAACTCTTTCTTGTTTCGTCGATAAGTTCGACCTATTGTTTTTTTTTTTTCTTTATATCTTAAATGAATGTCTATATTTTTAGAATTGTTTAATAGCCAAAAAAGACTTCTCAAATCATTTTCCTCCTCTATTTGGGCAATCAATTTCCATTAGACAAGCTATGTTAATATGGTACGTGAGTACCTTCAAAAATGTTTCAAATGGCAAATTCTCATTATCGAGATATTCGTAAACCTGTTCAAAAATTTGCAGTAAAAAATCTGTTTTGTAAATTTAATAAATTCGATTGGGAAAGATTTCTGAATGTTACGTTTTGACTTATTTTAAATTGTACTTTTTTTGGTTTAGCATCTAATAACAAAAATTCCAAACCAAAATGATCTTCCAAAATAAAATCTTTGATAGTTTTTTGATATTGATGTGACAACTTTGTAAGAAAATAATCTAATTTAATTTTAGAAATTCTATATTAAAATCTATATTAAAATCGCCGCATAAAATAGTGGTTTTAAAATGTTTAAAACAATAATTTAGACACGAGTTAAGTTTGTTTGCAAATACCTCAATATCGCCAAATGGGCTATGTAAATATTAATAAGACAACACATACTATATCTTAAGCTAAAAGTAACACAACAACATTCAAAACGATATATATTTTTAACGACTTTTTCTATGTCTCAGGATTTGGCCTAGGTAGATATATTCCTGGATTTGTTCTATCTCACTGCCGTTTATAGTTTTATGTCTGGGGTCTTCTGTGTTTGTCATAATTTTTGTTTTTTTCATATTCATTTTTAGGTCGACGTGTTGGGAGCTGGCTGCTAGTTCCTCCAACATAATTTGCAGTTCCTCGAATGTGCTCGCTATAATCACTATGTCGTGAGCGAATCTGAGGTGGTTTAACTAGGTTGACCAATTTGTAGTTTTGAAGACGTCTTCTAGGGCTAGGTTGAAAAGTTTTGGCGATATTACGTCTCCTTGTCTCACTCACCTCTCTTAATGAGAATGGGATTTGTATTTTTGTCTAGTTGTACTATCATAGTTGCATTTTCATATATATTATGTATTAGTTGCCTATATCTCGAGTCTATTCTACAATTATTGATAGCTTGTTCTATGGCCCACATCTCGATACTATCAAACGCCTTTTCATAGTCGACGAAGGCAAGAAATACGGGTAGTTGGTATTCATTTGCCTTCTCTATCAATGTTCTCATTGTCAGCAGATGGTCTGATGTACTATATCATTTGCGGAAGCCAGCCTGTTCAACCGGTTGGTATTTATCCATTTTGTAGGTTAACCGGTTATTAATAATTCTCATAAATAGTTTGTATACTTGACTGAGCAACGATATAGGTTTATAATTCTGTAGATCACATTTGTCCCCTTTTTTGTGTAAAAGTATTACTAGACTCTCGTTCCAGTCTTTAGAGATCTGGCTATTATGGAGACATCTATTAAATAGCTCTGTTAGTACAGGGATTGTTAATGTTTTGCTTGTTTTCAAGAGCTCGGCAATTATACCGTCGTGTCCTGGAGTTCTATTATTTTTTAGTTCTTTTAATGCTCTTTCTATTTCGTATCCCTTTATATTTGGTAGTACTTCTGATCCCACGTGTTTTATTTTTCTTTTAACGTTCTCCTTTGTTGTTTCATTAGGCTGACCTTGCGAGCTGTACAAGGATGCTTCATCAATATTTGTTATTTTATAATTGTCCTTCTCTACCTTATTGTTAGCGTCTTTAATTTGGATGATTTTTTGAACTCCCAGTGTGGGCCTTAGACATTTTAAGCCTCTGTTGTTTTCAATGATTCGCTCTATTAAGTTCTCGTTCAATTTTTGTATGTCGCGTTTCAGTTGTTTTCTGATTGTTTTATTAGTTCTCTATATTCTTGAGTATGGCGTTTGTTTTGCGCTAGTAGTTGTCTTCTTTCCATCATTGGCTGTTTAGTTTCATTGCTTATTTTGTCTTCTTTAGTACTTGTTTTCTTTGCGACCTGTAGTCCTGCTATTACCTAATATTAACATACTGTCGTGAAAATTATATTAAAATTACTGGAATTTTTTTTTTCTAGATGACAACATGTTAGAATTTTTTCTTACTAACTGCAAGTATAGCATAGAAAAGGCAAAAAAGAATATTGATATGTATTACACACTCCCTCCATTAATACCGGAGGTGTACGAAAAGGGACATCCCAATTTACCGGGTTACCAAAAAAAAGTTGAAAACTTTGGGTAAGTACTTCAAGAGATTTAAATCAATATTTATGACTGGGAGAGAAATAAATTACCGGCAAGTGGTCATTTAAGAAACTAAAATTAATTATTAATTAAGTTATAAACGGAATTAGCTAGATGCTAACATAGGACTCCACTGGTGTTGCTATGGCTCTTAGATATAGTTTCTGTAAGGAATTGTTGATAGCAACTAATGAATAATAGAAGCGTACAAGCTAATATTCTAAAAGTCATTCACTTTGGCCTAAGGTAGCGTATTTACAAATTTGAAAAAACTGTATCGCTGAATATTAATTGTGTTCTCAACTTTGTAGAATGATAGTACCCATGCCGAAGTTAACAGATTCTTTACAACGAGTATCAATATTTGCTATTAAAGAAGACTCTACTCATTTTGATCCGATTATGCTGGTATCTCATCTACAAAATGTGTACGAAATAAGGACGCACGTGGATTTAGTAATGGGTGAAGTTCTTATAATGGATGGAAGTAATCTAAAAATGGGTCATGTGCTCAAATACACACCAATTGTGTTTAAAACAATGGTTTTAATTTTACAAGTAAGTTCTTAGACAAACTTTATTATTTCCCTATTAAGTTTTAAAAATGGCGACCAATTTTTGTTTTCTTTAACAAATGGGTAATTAAAGTAAGATTAAATAATATTATTAAATGGACGGCGTTATGCATAACTCGACCAAGCGCCAAAACATAGTTTTGAGATAAACGGGTTCAAAGTTTTTGTTTTCTTAAAAATACATTATTTGCACAAAATTTTAGCAGAAGAATGATCACGTACAACTATTTTTGGCTGCAAAGTTTCAATATAATTGCACCTACCATATTCAATAAAAAAAAATAAAATGGCGCTTGGTCTACTTCCACATCATTGTTACTAAATAAGGACTTATAAACTGGTTTTGCATCCAATGGTATAAATTGCAGTAAATATTTTAGATCGTCTAATTTTGGTTTAGAAATAGGTTTACCTTGTGGCCAGAGTTGAACCAAGTGTTCACTAAAATTGCGGAGATATTGAATAATGGGTCTTCCTTTCCCTTGTTTTTTAGAAATGTCTATTTCTATGAAAGTATCCTGATTAAAGTCACTTTTCATTAAAATGGTACGAGGTTTTTCTTTTTTGTTTTGTTAATTTCCCTTGTTTTGAGCCAACTCACCTTACCATTTGTAACATCAGTTTTACGATTGGTAATTTGTTTTTCCAATATTTCTGTTCCCACGAACTCTTCATTTGTAATTCTGTGCACAACTAAAGGATTTTTTTACGACATAACATACAACCGTTGTTGCAGTTTGAGTGCAGATTCGATATCTCCAAAATCTGAGTCGTTAGGTAGAAAACTGTGTCATGGGAGAAGATACCTCAATGTAATTTGTTCAAGAGTAGGGTGACTTTCCAAAACTGTTTTCATTATTAATATAATCTTGATGTTGCGGTTTTGGCCACCACATGAGTCAGACCAAAAGAATAATTTCTTGGAAGTCACATTTTCTTTAATGTGTTTTCTAAGGCAGCTGCCAACTTCTTGAGCACCCCTCCTGCTTCTCCTTCAATCCAAACATAGCAATGTCCTTTGTTCGTTTGTCAACTGTGTATGCCTAAGTTGTACACACACAACTGCCTTTTATAATAGACTATATTAGTCGGGATTCTAGGAAGAGGCAGAGTTTTCTCTAGATCAAAACATAGAGTTTCTGTATCAAGCTGATTCTTAGCTGCAAGCATGTCTTCTTTTCTTTATTTTGTGCTTTTTCTGCTGTTTCCAAATGTAAATCTTTTTCGTTTCTTAAAATCAGTAGTTTATTATTATCCACACAATGTTTTATTTCATTTTCTAAACGATCACACACATTACAAGTATCTTTCTTAAGTTTTTTCCTGCGAAGGTTAAATTTTGCCAAAAAAATTTGTTTATATAAAGAAAAACTCACTGGATTTCTCAATTCTTCGGAGTACAACTCATACATTTTTGCAACAGTTGTTTCTTCTGTAAGAAATTCTGCTTCTGTGATTGATCGTCTGTAATGGGACTCGTATTTGGGAAATTTGTGAATATGGTCCATAACTTCCTGAAGTCGAATGGGATAAGTCTTATTTTTACCACCACTTTTGTCCCGACAGTCACGAACTCCTTCTGATCGCTTCATGTTTTTCAAAGCTGAATCAACTTTACAACTTGATATTCTTAGCGTTTGTAAAAAGAAATTTTTACAAACAGTTTTGCCACATAATTTATACACTCTACTAAATTTTCTAGTAGTTGATACTTTTAGTCGTTTTCTTTTGATTTCGACTTCTTGGACATACGAACATAGTAATGCGCGCTGGGCATCATGTGATTGAACATTTTAAAATTTATTAAATTCGTTTAGAGCATTTTCTTCTCCGATAGTTTCCAAACATTTGCAAGGAAAGTTATTATAATAACGAAATTCTTTACATTTTTTTAATGTATTCTTTTGTGTAAACTAATCTTTGTTTTGTACACAAAACTTTTTCCTTATTTCTCTATTTTAGTTGGCATTTTTTCTTTCCCTACCCTTTTTTGGTCTACTCTTGGGAGAGTGTTTTTCATTTAAAACAGAAATAATATTTTCAACAACATTATTTGAAGATGGCAACGTTTCCCTATTTACATTTGCTCACATGCTGTCTATAGCCTGGTTCATAGCCTGGTCATTATCATTAGAAGCCATGTTATTGAGGTCTTTAACAAAATTACTGACTTGATCAGCATCACTTACATTATAAGTAATATTTTCAAACCTTAAACAGTACGTTTCTTCATTTACATTTTCTATCACGCCGTCTAAAAACTGATGATTGGAAGCCCTGCCTTTATCAACAACATTTTTAAGATTGTCATCATTCGATTCATGTTCCGAGATATCATGATACTCTACACTCACATTGATTTGATCAGTATCAAGATCACAAGGCACTAAATTTTTATTTAAAAAATGTTCTTGAAGTTCATTTATCTAGTATCTAGTACAGAAGTTGTGGTTAGTTCCTCAGTATGTGTATCTTGTTCATTTTCCTAAAAAAAACAGCATATGTAGCTGACAGAAATAAAGAATATTCCGATCCATTATAGAATTTACATTTGCAAAATCTCTAACAAACTGATTCTGTTATAATACATAGTCTAAAATAAATTTTGAGGTTAACCTAGAAACTGATCTATAGTTTCTTACCTGGAAAGATGCTGCTTTGTTGTTTAAACAAAGTGCAACCATTTTTTCTGTTCTCAACTGAAACCTGCTCATATTCGAAGATAACTCCACAATTTAAAAGTTCAGTAACAGATAATACACAATAACGAATAAGAATACAGTTAAAATACTTTGATTTGCGTACACAATAATATAATACTTGCTTGAGTATTAAACAAATTTAATGTTATTCTGACCAGACTGCTTGGTTTGGCATAACCAGATCAAAGACGCTTAGTCGGCGCTTAGTCTATTATTGCAAAACTAAGAATGGCAGTTAAAAATATAGTCTTGTTATGCAAAACAAAAAACCCATCATAGACAGCATGTCGCTTGGTTTAACTTTGTTTATTTTAGCGACCGTTAACGTGACAATAACAGGGCTTTTTTTCCAAGATAGTTTTAGCTATGTGTCACCCGAATCTGTTGAAATCTCGATTTTAAAGAAATGGCGCTTGGTCGAGTTATGCATAACGCCGTCCAAATATAATTTAAAAAGTACAAAGGTATAAAATTATAAAGATAATACAGAAAATCGAAGAAAATGGACATATACAAATAACTTATATATATACCGGAAAAAGATCCCTTTCAAGCTTCCATCCATTAATATTCATCCCAGCCGTAAAAAGCTTGAGTTTCCTTCCATGACTCAAAAAAACGAAATCTTAATTTGCCGACTTAGAATCGGCCATACAAGACTAACTCATAAACATTTAATGACTTCTTAAGATCCACCTACATGTACATACTGTGGTTATATTTCATCTGTTAAAAATATTCTCGTAGACTGTCCCTATTTCAAAAACGCCAGAAAAAAAATCTTTTGAGATAAAATCTACAAAATATTCTCAGCCCACCAGATAAATTCCAAACCCTCTATGAAACCAGGCTATACCAGGAAATTTAGAAGAAGAAGCGTAGTTTTGAATTTGATAATTATTAATTGTACCAATATTTAATGTGTCAGTGTCAGTGATCTACGCTGTTGAGACACGTAAAGCTAAATAAAAAAAAATTGAGAGCTGAACACACTTACTGGTAAGAACAGAACTTATCAAAGCTCTTCCTTCATCAAACCAATATTTTCTATACATAGCATTACCTGTACTCCTTTACTTGTATTTGCATTGCATATAATTGGAATAAGAGATACAGAAATTCAGTATTATCAGTAAAAACATATCCAGGGGCAGATGTACCAACAGATCACAATATTTTAGTAGGAAAAATAAGACTGAGATTAAAAAGAGTTGCAAGGACGAATAAGCAAACAGTTACTATTGATAGAGAAACGATGCAAAATGATACTGTAAAACAATAAATAACTAGTATATTAGAACAAAAGATGAAGTTAACATCAAGCAAAGAAGAAAGTACTGAGGAAAACTGGACGAGAATTAAAGACATCTTAAAGACTGTCCAAGAAACAAAATTGAGTGCGCTAAAAGCAAGAAAAAAACAAGGGTGGATGACAGAAGAAATACTGAGACTTATGGATCAAAGAAGAGAAGTCAGAAATAAAGATAAAAACGAATACAAGAGGATCCACGCAATAAACAGGCAGAAGATAAGACACGCGAAAACACAATTTCATAGTAAAGAATGTAATGAAATTGAAAAATATAAAAACAAACACGATACATTTCATCTGCACAAAAAATTAAAAGAGGTCGCTGGAAACAAACGGAAACAATATCCCAAAGTTTAGAAGATAGAAACGGACACAGAATATTAGACATCAATGAACAGTTAAAAGAATGGGACAACTACATTTCTGAATTATTTGAAGATGAGAGAGTAGAACACTATACACCGATTGCTATATCAGGTCCATCTATAACAGAAAGTGAGGTAAGACGTTCAATACAAACGGCAAAAAATGGAAAAAGCACTTGGCCCCGATGAAGTAAGTGCTGAAATACTAAAGTTTTTGGAGAGAAAATGGAATTAGAGCTCTGTGTAATCTCTTTAACAGAATTTATGACACTGGGATATTACCAACTGATTGGTTAAAGTCGACATTTGTCACAATACCTAAGAAACATCGTCCAAAGACATGCGGTGATTATCGGACAATAAGTCTGATGAGTCACATTTTGAAAATCTTTCTGCGAGTAATACACAGCAGAATTTACACGCTGTTAGAGGACAGAATTAGCAATACTCAATTTGGCTTTAGGAGTGGCTTGGGTACAAGAGAAGCCTTGTTTAGTATACAGGTGCTAGTACAGAGATGCAGAGATATAAATCAAAATGTGTATATTTGTGCAATCGATTTTGAAAAAGCTTTTGACAAAGTCCGACATAACAAAATGCTAGAAATATTGGAAACAGCTGGATTGGACGATAAAGATCTACGAATAATTACAAATCTATACTGGCATCAAGTGGCAAAAATAAAGGTTGAACAAGAACTGTCGGATGAAATAAATATAAAAAGAGGAGTGAGACAAGGCTGTATATTGTCGCCTTTACTTTTTAACTTATATTCGAAGGAAATATTTAAAGAAGCCTTAATGGAGACAACCGAAGGTATTATTGTGAATGGAGTAACCGTCAACAATATTAGATATGCCGACGATACCTTAATCCTTGCCAATTGCGGAGAAGACCTTCAAAATCTAATGAACAAAATAAAACAGACTTGTGATCAATATGGATTAAAACTTAACGTTAAGAAAACTAAATATATGATAGTTAGCAAACAAAATTATATACATGATGACGGTATAAAAGTTGGAGATGCCACACTGGACAGAGTAGAGAAACTCGTGTATCTCGGCAGTAATATCAATGAGAGCTGGGATCCAACCGCAGAAATTAAAAGCCGCATAGAACAAGCCCGAGCTGCCTTTGTAAAAATGAGAAACGTACTTTGCAGTCACGATCTTAGCATTGACCTTAGAGTTCGTATGATATCTTGCTACATCTTTCCTGTCCTGCTGTATGGAGTAGAAGCGTGGACCCTAACTGAGGCTATGCTTAAACGCTTGACAGCCTTTGAGATGTGGGTATACAGACGACTACTGAAAATAAGCTGAGTCGACAGAGTTAGAAATGAGGAGGTCCTTAGACGGCTGAACCAAACAGCACAACTGGTCAATATAATAAAGAAACGCAAGCTGGAATACTTCGGTCATATTATGAGACACCCTGAAAAATATGATCTTTTACATCTGATCATTCAGGGAAAGATCCAAGGTAATCGTGGTCCTGGTAGAAGAAGAACATCATGGCTGAAAAATCTAAGGCAATGGTATGGAAAATCATCTACATCGTTATTTAGAGCTGCTGTCAATAAAGTCACGATAGCGAACATGGTAGCCAACATGATATCCAACGATCGATAACGGTCATGGAACTAGAAGAAGATAATCGGAATAAAAATTAAAATTTTTCAATTTTGTTTTGGTAATCAAAAATAAAACAGGTTCTAAAAACTTTCTCTTTTTGTTACAGAACATAATGAGAAATCGGATAAAAGAAATTCATATTTTTCATTATCCTCCATATATTAATATAGTAATGGCAGTTGCCAAAGGTATTTTAAAAAAGAAGCTATATGACAGGGTAAGTAAAAAAGATTTATCTTTCTAATAGCGTATAGGCGGTTTTCTTTTTTGTCATAATGGGCAAAAATGAAATATTTCTAGATAAAATGTAAAATAAAATTAATAATGAAATGAACCTCTACCAGAAGAAATTGGCTAAATGGATGATCGATTATCTGGAGTTCTGTGACTTGTACACCAAACCACTCAGGATAAAAAACTGCTGTTATATTCTAGTAAATATAAGAAATTATGCAAGCGAGCTATATAACGGCTTAACCTTCGTAAACGCGAGTGTTGTACAGAGTGAACCGCAGACATCAATTTTTGTAAATATTTTTAAAAGTAATTTTATTTATTTAATTTCCTTTCAGATATGTTTCCTAAATATCATTAAACATGCGAAAGTTTTGATAGATTGCTGTTACTTCATTAAGTTATAGTCAGTCATGCATTTGACGTGACAGATATTTTAACAAAAACTGCTGTTTTTCCTACATTACTTGAGCATGAAACAAGAAGAGGTGTGGTAGAAATAAGATCCGCGTTGACTAGCTTCAAAAAAGACTTATTTTAACCCAGATATTAAACATCTAATATTGTTTCCCGATGGATGACGGAGTCAGAGTAAAATTTCCACATGGTACATGCACTCACATTGTAGCTTTTGAGTAGCTTTTGTTTGTGGCCATTCGTTTATACCAGCTAATCGAGGTTTTGGTCAAGTTGAGCTAGACTTAGGTGCCAATGCTTTTATAAAGTCACCAGACAAATATTATGAAATCTATTATAAGAAAACTTGCGCACACTTGAGTTTTAGAGGGATTGGGTATACGAGAATTCTGCAGGAAGTACGCTGTCATTGTTTTTAAGGCAGTTTCTAGTTTCTCCTCCACTTCTTCAAAACTATTTCCTTGAGCACATATTGCAAGATCGTCAGCATAGAGGAAGTGCTTGGTTTCGGTCGGAGTAGGTTGGTCGTTTGTGTATAATATTGAAGAGCGTTGGTGCTAAAACACTTCCCTGTGGGAGGCCGTTTTTTTGAACTCTTCACCTACTTACTTCACCCTCCAGCATAACGAAAAAACGTCTATTTTGCAGTAAGGAATATACGACCTTTCCCAGATGGTGGTCATTGAGAGTGTCGTATAATTTGCGGAGCAATGTTTTGTGCCTTACTGTGTCATAGGCTGCTGTCAGATCTACAAAAGCAGCCCCTGTTATAAGTGTTTCTTCAAAGCCCTCTTCAATGTGTTCTGTTAATGCGAGGACTTGACCGGTGCAAGATTTGCCAGGTCTGAATCCTCCTTGTTGTGGGATAAGGTGCTTGTCGACATTTTTTACTATTCTGGCGAGTATGAGTCTCTCGTATAGTTTAAAAAAGTGACACAATAGCGAAATAGGTCTGTAGCTACTGGGATACTATTACTTTAGATTTTCTCCATGATTTTGTAATAATAAATGTTCTATTTGTTCACTGCATATATCATCGACACCTGCAGCTTTCCCGTTTTTTAACCTGTTCAGACCGTCGTGGAGTTCTTTTAGTGAAATAGGAGTTCCTAGGTAATTTGTCTCCAAATCCAATCTTCTCCTAGTGTTTGGGTCCTTATATCGGTTAGTAGTTCTTCCATTCGTAAGGAGTTGAGTAGCGACTTGGTTTGCTGTAACCTTGCAAGGTGGTTTATGTTCTTTTGGATCACCGCTGAGTTTTTTTACAAGGTTCCATGCTAGTTTGCTACTATGTGTCATGTCCATTTTTTCCAGGGTCTCAATCCACTTTTCCTGTCTGGCTTGACTTAGCTGTTGGAGTAGTTGCTCCGTAGCCAACCGTTTCTTGGCTAAAAGGGTCAGTGGAATAGAGGGTTTCGTATGTTCTCATTAGTTCTTTGGTTTAATATGGTTAACATATAATATAGTTTATTATGGTTAGTTTAATATGATAAACATTTGTTGCAGGTATATTTACATGAAAACTTGGAGAGTCTCTACAAACATATTTCTCCCGAGGTCTTGCCAAAAGATTATGGCGGAAAACAAAAGTCAATGGACGAACTGAATGGTAATAACGAATTAATATTCTTTACAAATTAATAACGAATTTAATAACGAATTAGTATCTCATTCTTTAAATTTTGTATATAATAGTTTAAATTTTTGATCAAAAGTAGCGATCATAGAATAGTACAAGGTAAAATAGAACTAAAAATAAGAGCAAATCAAAACCATGATAGATATATGAAACCATCAAATGTAGATAGTTTTCAGCAATGTATTTCCGATATACTTGGTAGTCCTGAAACAGAAAATAATATAAACGACTTAAATAATAAATTATCACAAGAGATATTGTAGCTTTTTGTCCCAAAGTCTACAGTAGACCAGACCTAGCTGTTTATTTAACAAATATTTCTCCCTCTCCTTCAATTGCTGCTAACTCTATAAGTTCATTAGATGAGCTTTGTTCTTCAGAAATTGAGTCGATCTCCGTTAAGCACTCCCCTACTTGTCTACCATTACAAAACAGTGTACCTCGGCTCCATCTAATTTAAAATCTATATTGATGATAGATAGATTATGAGCAATAAAGAAGAAAAATAGTAACATACGTTTTTAGAGAAAGAACAAAAGAACACCACAATGTTCATGGCCTCGATATGTACCAAAGAGATCTAAAAGAGAGCCATTGGAAAGAAAGAACAAGATGGAGACTTAAATACTTCTTCGTGTTGCAGTGTTTATCCGTTTCGGAAGTTAAGACCATAATGGCAATCTCAATTTTGCAAACAGCTGCTCTGAAAAGATTTGTTGTTGTTGTGTTGAACCACGTACGTAGATTTTTCAGTCAGGAAATCATTCGCCTTCCTGGTCCACGTTTTCCTTCTACTCTTCTCTATAGAATTAATTGCTGTAACCTGTATATATAATCCTGTTCCACGTAATGTGACAGAGGTATTTGATTTTGGCTGTTTTTATTGTGGTTAACAACTCTTTTCCTTTTTTCATTCCTAATAAAACATCCTATTTAGTCACGTTGTCGATATTTTTAGGATTTGACGATAAAGTCACATTTTGAAAGCTTCAATCTTCTTGCAGGTAGCGTCTGTAAGAGTCCACGACTTAACTCCTACAACAGTATAGAAAAGACATTGTAGCGTTTTAAATTTCTTTTAACTATGAAATATTTATGTATAAAATTTTGTAGTACGCCTCTGTCCGAGATA
This sequence comes from Diabrotica balteata, assembly GCA_918026665.1. NCBI lineage: Eukaryota > Metazoa > Arthropoda > Insecta > Coleoptera > Chrysomelidae > Diabrotica > Diabrotica balteata. Next base: position 4,306,433 of record OU898279.1, on the reverse strand, counting down.
TAAATTTTTTCGTTCATCTGTTTGCAAAGGAATTTTAAAATGATCGATACATTGCGTTTTAAGTTCGACGTTCCTAGAAAAAAAGATTGAAAAGTCTTGTGTTCTTTTTTTCTAAGGCGCATTAACGCCGGAAGCAGATCCAAAGTTATGTGATTTGCGTTTGGTTTTGAGATCGAGAAGGACAAGCAGGCAGGTTTGGGAACGATGTCATGTTTGACGGACTTGTAGGAAGTTTAAGTTATAGAAAAATAATATAATGATTTGAGTAGTCTAGACCGGCAAATGTGTGGACGTTTACTCTCTGTAATATGACATAAGAAAGAGTAACCACTAAATATTTTTGGTAAATATTTGAGGGATTTGTGCACTGTATCAGAATATGAAGGGTATTTAAAGCAGTATATAGGGTGTGCCCACTATGTACCGTTGACTTGATTCCAACCTCAATTTTATTTGTCTGTGGTCATTTTTCCAATCCAGTTTGAAGCTGTCCTTCTGTATAGCAGAGGTTCCAGTAAATTCCCGTTTAATCCTCAGAGGTTTCAGTGTAAAATATTATGTGAATTAGAGGAAAGAAGGGCCTTTTTTCTTTCTTTCAGCAAGGCTAGGATCCTTCGAAGCGGCGCCCTTATCTTAAATTGCTAGAAGTCCTTCCTTGTTGTCATATTTGCTCAGTTGTCTAGGGGATGTATGTAAGTACCCCTTTGTTTCATTTTTGTGTATTTACCCCAATCCGACCCCTTTGTTATTCAACTTATCCATGACCCAGCTCTCTAATTAACCCCTGAGTGCCATATGCCGAAGAATCGATTATTTTACTTGCCCTATCTCAACCCCCTTAGTTTCTGTCGCCAATTTTCTACCCCCATAATCTTACCTTGAGGTAGGCAAAATATTTTCGTTACAAATAACATCGTAATAACCTGATATTTAAGGTAGGTGTATCTTTTAACTCTTTCTATTGGTTGACCATTCACAGTGATTCTTTCAATTTGCTGTTTCTTCTTAGAGATTATTATATATGTTGTTTTCTTAATGTCAGTGAAAGTCCATATCTCTGACACACTTCTGTGATTCTATTCAATAACTTCTAGACGGCTTCATAACTGTCAGCGAATACTACCGTGTCATCCGCGTATGTGATGTTATTAATACATTCTTCGTTAATTCGAATTCCGGCTTCAACATCTACTGCTTGACAGATTTTCTCAGTCTAGTATATGTTGAACAGCAAGGGTGATAGTATACATCCCTGTTGGACCCCACGTTTGATTTTGATATCATGGGATTCTCCTGTCTCTGTACGGATAGACGATGTTTGATTCTAGTAAAGATGTTAATGTTAATTCTGTTAATTCTTAGATCATAGGAGTTTATTCCAATATTTATTAAGATTTAAATAAGACAAGGGGAAACTCTTATTCTTCTTCTTCATGTGCCTTGTCCTTTCCAAACGTTGACAATCAACATGGCTATTCTGACTTTGTTTACGGCAGATCTGAATAGTTGACAATCCGAACCATTGCCGCAAGTTTTGGAGCCACGAGTGTCTTCTCCTCACTGGACCCCTTCTGCTGTCTATTTTCCCTTGAACGATTAGCTGGAGTACTCTATATTTATTATGTCTCATAACGTGACCCAAGTATTCCAACTTTCTTTTCTTTATACTTATTCCTACCTCTTTCTCTCTCTCTTTACCTATCCGGCGTAGTACCTCTTCGTTGGTCACGTGCTCAGTCCAGGATATACGTAATATACGTCGGTGAGCCCACATTTCGAAGGCATCTTAAGGGTAAGTTCGAAGGCAATTTAAGTTAACTGTTGTTCCCAAGTAGATGATGTACAATTCTTTCATTGTCTAATATCAGTTGCTGTGGTGGTAGTTGGGTTTTTACTTACTAACATACATTTGGCTTTTGTGATATTTAGTATGAGTCCGTATTGTGCACTTGTTTTTTGTATCTTACTCATTAGGCAACTCAGTTCCTCCATGCTACTTACTAGAATCACAGTATCATCAGCATACCTTATGTTATTAATTATTCCTCCATTTATCTTTATGCCTTCTGTGCTTTCCTCCAGCGCTGTCTTAAATACTTCGTTTGAGTATATATTAAAGAGAATAGGAGACAAGATACAGCCCTGATGTACCCCTTTCTTGAGCTCAATTTTATTGGTCAATATAGATCCTACTTTCACTTTAGCTGTTTGACCCCAAAAGAGACTCGCTATTGTTCGAATGTCTCTGTAGTCGACTCCGATCTTATGGAGAACTTCAATTATCTTTTCGTGCTTTACGTTATCGAGTGCTTTTGCGTAGTGTATAAAGCATACGTACACGTCTTTGTTCATATCTCTGCAGCGCTGGATGAGTACCTGTAGATTAAAAAGTGCTTCTCTTGTCCCAAGAAATTCCGAAACCCAAACTGCGAATCTCCAATGTTATCCTCGCATTTTTTGCTTATTCTGTTGTAAATAACCTTGGTGTATGCCTTCGAAATGTGGTTAATTAGACTTATTATCCGATGTTGATCACAAGACTTTGCTTTTGGTTTTTTCGGTATGGCAACAAAAGTTGACTCTAGCCAGTTTTCAGGAAACTCCCCGCTGCTATAAATATTGTTAAAGAGTCTGACGAGTGAGTCTAGAAATTGACAGTTTGTTTCGCGCAGCATTTTCAATACTTCCCCGTATACGTTATCGTTGCCTGGTCTTTTGTTATTTTTAAGACTCTTTATAGCATTGTTCATTCAAACTCTTATTGTTCATTCAAAATATTACTCTACTATTTTTATTAAATTAACGTCAAAAGTTTGTTACATATTAAATCAAATGATTTTCTTGTGGCATTGTAAATTAATTACTATTTATAACTGGGAATAAGCCACAATTAAAGATAAAAATACGTTTATTGACGTTTCAATTTCCACTTCGGAAATCGTTCTCAAAATACAAACAGTAAATTAAACAAATTTTGTTTTTTGTTACATAGTGTTATATGTTACACACAATGTAACAAAAAACAAAATTTGTTTAATTTACTGTTTGTATTTTGAGAACGATTTCCGAATTGGAAATTGAAACGTCAATAAACGTATTTTTATCAAATGATTTTGTAACCACTTTGAACGTTTATTATTATTATTCTCTAATAATTTATCCCTTACCAATAAATTTATTATTATTTTTAGAATTGTGGAAAGAGGAGTTTATCATATGGTCTGATAGATTTGACAAAAAATCAAAAATGAGGGTAAATGAAGATCTAAGGCCGGAACCACTGGAAAATTCAGAAATTTTGGGATACTATGGGAATTTCAAAAAATTGGACGTGGATTAAGCGACCACATTATATTTTTATTGAAGTAATTACAAAATAAGCTTATCTCGCGGTTAAAGCTGATTAAAAATAGAATTATTTATGTTTAATATAAATATGTAATTTTTAAATAAACTTTTAAACCAATTTTTTATTTATATTTTAGAAAGACTCATGCAATCTAAAACTCAAGCAAACATTTTATTCCATACTACATAGTTTTCCGGAACAGGATCATTTTTTTTATTATTTAAAATTAACGAGTCTCTCGACAGTTTGAACCTCTTTGGAGGCTGAGTCGGAAGAACATGTCGCTTTAGCGGCCTGGTCTGCTTTTTTGGTTCCCAATACACCAACATGAGATGAAGTCCAGATCATTATAACTGTTATGTTGGCAATATATAGTTGGTTGCAGATGGTGTGTATTTCCTGAACTGGTACACATTTGGAAAGAATGCATCTTATGGAGTGAATCGAGGAAAGGCAATCAGTATAAATGGCAGTTGTTTTGCTTTCATTTGAAGTAGAATTGAAGTCTTCAATGCTTGGAGTATTAAAAATAATTCTACGGTATACATACTACAATTTCTGAGTAGGCGCACAGAGCTTATTGTCATCGTTATTGTGGACACAAAATAGCCACAACACTCTTCATTTTTGGACACATCAGTGTACAAAATTTTATCAAATTGAAATAAGTTAAGGAAATTTTGAAAGGATTTTCTGAGAATTGCATAAATCAGTATTATATTGGATATTGAAATTGAATGGGAATTGGAATATTGGAAGATTGTGCATCCATGGAGCTGTGTTGGTGGTATAAATAGGAGTAGTATTAGAGTGAGTGAGTGAGTGGTTGGATGCGTTTGCTGGGGGAGGTTCTATTCGATTGATTAAATTTATTGCCGGGTTACTTGAGTATGCTGTTATCCTTACAAAGTATGAAAGTAGAAGTTGCTGCCTTTTTAGATGGAGTGATGGCTGTAAAGATTCGACACAAGCACTTTTAGCGGGGCTCTATTTGAAAGCACTAAGACATAGTAGTAGGATGTATTTTGAATTGTATTAAGAGACTTTAGTATGATGCCATATAACGAATACTGCCATAGTCTAGCTTAGAGCGAATTAACGCTCTATATATTTTAAGGAGAGATTATTTATCAGCTCCCCAAGAGTAGCCAGCAAGAGATTTAAGTAAATTGATGCTTTGAGGACAGTTTCTTTTAAGTTCTTGAATATGTTGTTTCCAGATAAGCTTTTTATTAAAGGTGATACCAAGATGTGTCAAATAGTTAACTGCTTGTAAACGAAGTCTGTTTGTGGTAAAGTAAATTACTTTGGATTTAGAAGCTGAAAACACAAATCCAGCACGCGTAGGCCTGGTGTCTATTTTGGTTTTATCTATTTTGTATCAAAGTGCTGATGGTAGCTGTGACTCTGCCTTGGCAGTATAATATAATATCATCAGCATATATCGAGTACCTAACTGGTGGTTCTATATACCAGAAAAAATTATTTAAGTAAAAATAATGTAGTGCTTAAAACTGAGCCGTGAGGTAAACCAATTTCCAAAACATGTGGGTTGGATATTTTTCTATTTGTTAATACTCTAAAATACCGATTTTTAAAAAACAATTTTAAAAATAGATAAATGTTACCAATTAAACTATATTCTGTTTATTTTCTAAGAATTCGAGGTCTTTTTACTGTGACAGGATAAAGGAAGAATTATTAAATATAGACAGTCTTATTGCCAAATCGATAAATTATGTATAGATTATTAGAGTTGACTGATATAAAAACAAAAGGAAGTTTTTTGGATATCAAGAAATAGAGCAGCTCGTTTTGATGTTATATGAGAGAGTAAAAATATACGAGTCAGATAGTGAATATGTTTACAATCTAGAATGTGGTAAGTGTAATACACCGCGTCATAGAAAACGGGCCACCCCAAATATTTAATATTTTCGAAATTATTATTTATTGCTACAAAATGAAGCATTTAGTTTGTTGTATATTGAATTAACATTATTTTATTTTTAATGTGTCTTGAGTTATTTAAGTTAAATGGGTTGTTGCGAAAGCAAACCGACCCTGTGACTGGATTGAGATATATTTTGAGATTTATAATATATTTATATATTATAAAACAAAACAATTTTTAGAAAACGTTGTTTACAACTTTCTAGGAAGCGATTGTTTTGAGAAATGTTTGATATTGTAAAGGATTCTAATAAGTTTTAAACGCATCTTAGTATTACAATAGCCGACTTAGTGTAAAGTAGTCTTCAGTTAATAACGATGGAGAATTTTCAAAAATTGGTTGTAATTGTAACGTTACTGTTAAGTGGATTATTTCAAAAACAAGTTGCAAGACAATTGAATGTTAATTCTTCGACTGTACAAAGGACCCCGCAATGATTTATTGTCACAGGATCCCACCAACGACGACCTGGTACGAATTCAAAAAGGAAAACAACCGCTAGGGAAGATCGCGTCGTCCTTCTTGCTGCATTACGGAATCGGACCCAAACCGCTAGAATGCTTCAAGGCCATTTACAGTAAGCTCAAGGACTAGCAATCAGCCTTTATACTATTCGGCGAAGATTAAGGTAAGGTAGCAAGGTTTGACAGCTTGTAGTTCAGCAACAGGACCCTTACTTTCTCCAGCTCACAAAAGTCGAAGACTAGATTTTGCCCATGAGCACATCAATTGGACAGCAGACGATTGGAAAAAAGTATTATTTACGGATGATTGTAGAATGTCTATTTATGGTAAAGACAGACGTAGTAAGGTGTACAGACGAGCTGGAGAACGTTTCGCTGGTTGCACTCCGGCACCACGGGTTGCTTTTGGTGGTGGTTCAATAATGTTCTGGGCAGGGATTTCTTTTGAAGCGCATACGGATCCTGTCGTGATCGACTAAGGTGCGTTAACAGCAGTAAGGTACATAACGGAAATCTTACAACATCATGTGATGCCCTATGCTGGATTTATTGGCAACGAATTCCTGCTAATGCAGGATAATGCGAGACCACACACGGCAAGGATAGTAACGGAGTACCTTGACGAGGTTGGTATTCAAAAAATGACTAGCCTGCTCAAAGCCCCGATTTAAATCCTATTAAGCATATATGGAGCCTGCTAAAAAGTCGCGTTAGGCGTCGCATACCTGCTCCAACAATACCTGGAGAGCTCCAGATGGCACTCATTGAGGAATGGACCACTTTTCCCCAAAGAGATATCCAAAACGTTATAAATTCCATGCCAAACCGAATGAGGAGTGTCATCCAGAATCGAGGTGGCAATACCCATTACTGAAAATTGATACCAGCTTTATTTTTAATATACAGTTCATTGTTGTTTTAAAAACTGTAAGTTGATTTTTTTAATAAATTTCCTATTTTTCTTAAATTTTTTATTTTCGATTGATGTTTTACGATAATGATGAATTTTTATACTAAACGAGTTATTGATTCAATATACAAAAAAATAAATGCTTAATTTTGTAGCAATAAATAATAATTTCGAAAATATTTTAAATATTTGGGGTGGCCCGTTTTCTATGACGCGGAGTCTATTTCAGATTTAAGTATTAATAATTTAAATAGTAATTATCCTGTTTAGTAGTCTGTAGTAGGCATCTGTTTTTAATCTTGATCAAGGTGTACCGCAAGGCCCCGTATTGGGACCCTTAATATTTCTTCTAATGTCAATGATTTGATAAAATTTTTTTAACTGCAGACCATACACATACAGTTCTTTATGCAGATGATTAAACAATTGTAGTTGACGAGTCAACTGAAGTCGAACTCATATCGAAAATGAACTTAGTAGCACAGGAATTTACAACCTGCTGTAAAAGGAAATCTTTAATGGTAAATGCAAAGAAAACTATCTGTATACAGTTTTACTCGCACTGTAAGCCATCCCATGGTTATAACATCACAGTTAGTTGTGAGGAAATACCTTTTAGTGATACAACATTATTTCTTGGTAGCATTCTAGAATGTAATATGACATGGGATGAAAATGTCACTAAAGTCTGCAAAACAATAAATAAGGGTTACTATGCGATTCTTCAGTTGAAAACTCTATTTAACACCAATCAATTGATAAGTGTGTATTATACATTGGTTAATTTATACATGGCCTATAATGTTGTCTTGTGGGGAAACACTAGAAACTCTTTTAAAGTTTTTATAACTCAAAAGAGAATTCTTAGATTGATATTCAATATTGATAATAGACAATCATGTCGTAAATATTTTATTGAACACAGACTGTTGACTTTTTATGCTTTATTTATTTATAATTGTATTATTCACGTCAAAATTAAATTTCAAAATTTTATCCTCAACTCTGACTTTCATAATTACCCGACAATACACGGGAGGTTGATAAGCGTGTGTAAACACTCCACAACTCTCTTTGAAACTAGTCCTAATTTGGCGGGATCTAAATTTTACAATTGTTTGCCACTTAATATAAAAAATAAAAATAATATTCAAAAATTAAAAATTAAATTAAAAGCATTCTTGATCCAATTATGCGTTTACAACCTAAATGATTATTTTGACTTAATAAAAGACTACATGGAATGAGGACCGACGGGTTCAGAGACGCTCTATATTGCATATATTTTTATGTAATTGTCCTATATAACTTGTTGATCATGCTTTATGTACTATATGACTTGTCCTATATCACACTGTGATCTGATGGGATTATTAAAGAATATCTATTCTATTTCCGATTTTAATTCTGACAATTCTAGAGGTAGAGGACACATTTTCAGCTATAGACTGTCCACCAACAAATGCAATTAAGCAAACAGAATTTAACACTTTTTTTGATAAACTTATACCTAGGTTTTTTTAAGGGGAATAAAAGGGAGTTTTAGGGGGAAGCGCGAGGTAGGAGTGTCAAACTTGTTGCCATGTTTTGAGGTCTCCGAATTGACTTTTGGTGATCAAATATCTGACTGTACTATAATTATTGGAATTGTATTTCCTTTATTTTCCCTTTTAAGAAATGTTAAACTTTTAATCTCTGACATTATTGTTATTATAGTATGTCAATAATAAATAAGTTTTTGTAAATATAGTTTTATTAATATTTTATACTCACATATGATATAAAAACACTAAATTAGTTACATGTAAATGTGCGACCCGGTCCGCATTAGAAATTTTATTTTGGAAATGGTCCGTCACAGGTGAATTACAAGATGCGGTAAAAACTTGTTTGCCTCATTAGTGGATTTTTTGGTGGGAACTCATGTGAAAAAGGTTTTTCTTTTCATTCAACTAATTAATTGTATTAGTAGTACTTTTTGTTTCTTCAGAAGTTCCAGCGGCGCACTATCTATTTTTCCACAGTTGGAAAAAATGAGTATTAATAAAGTAAGTAAATCATGTAAAAGAGAGTTTAAAGATAAAGATAAAATTATCACCTGCAATAGTTTGTAGTATGACATTTCAAAGTATCTAATAAAAGATGTACTGAAATAACACCTTCTGCGTTTAGATTAATAATCGACCTTCAAAATGGTGTCTTCTGTCCTGGTTGTATTTCAGTGTGATTCAGAAAGTCCATGTCTAATGAAATTAAATTTCTAATACTTGAATTTCTTAAAAAAAGAATACGCTTGAAGATAATACTGAAACTATTTTAAATAAAATATTTCATCGGAGACGATCAGTTTGGATTCAACGTTGGAACGTTCAGTTTACTAGTTCTCGCCCAAAAATGCTACGACGAACAGAAAGATATATTTATATGCTTTATAAACTTCGAAAAAGCATTTGATAGAGTAAGACACGACTTACTATTAGAACGTTTGCAAGAAGTCGGTTTAAATGGAAAAGACATCAAATTCTTAAAAAACTTGTACTGGAACCAAAACGCCAGTGTTAGGATCGAAGGTTCCACATCCGCAGAAGTAGAAATTAGGAGGGGAGTTAGACAGGGATGTGTTCTGTCGGCTCTGTTGTTTAATCTTTACTCCGAGTTTCTATTTAAAGAAGCATTGGAGGATTCCAAGGATGGAGTCAATGTGAATGGCGTAAATATCAACAGTATCAGATACGCCGATGATACAGTGTTAATTGCGGATTCCGACTTAGGTCTGCAACGACTGATCGACAAGACCAACTCGACCTGTGAGCAATTTTTTATGAAAATAAACATAAAAAAAACCAAAGTGATGTCAATCCGAAAAAAACCAAAACGTACCTCAACCTTGCACAATAAATGGGCACATTTTAGAACAGGTCAACAGATTTAAGTACCTGGGATGTTGAATCGATAGCAGCCTAAATCCTGATCTAGAAATAAGATCGAGATAGAACAGGCCAGAAAATCTTTCGAATAAATAAAAAAACTGCTTTGTGATTCTCGAATAAAACTCGAAATTCGACTACGTTTATCAAAATGCTACATCTGGTTGACTCTTCTATATGCAGTTGAAACGTGGACCCTTAAAACACCAACCGTAAATAAATTGGAGGCCTTTAAAATGTGGATCTACCGGAGAATACTTAAAATTTCATGGACATCGCATACCTCAAACTCAAACGAAGAAGTGCTGCATAGAATAGGCAAGGAAAGAGAACTTTTTAACACAGTAAAAGTTAGAAAAACATCATATCTAGGCCATATACTGAGAAATAATAAGTACCAATATGTCCAACTTATAGTAAAAGGAAAAATCGAGGGAAAGAGAGGCCTAGGAAGGAAAAGACTATCGTGGCTCAGAAACATCCGACAATGGACAGGGCTAAATTTTGAACAGCTAATAAGAACAGCTGAAGATAGAGAAGAGTTTAAAATTGTAGTAGCCAACCTCCATTGAGGAGGGTACTTTAAGAAGAAGAATTTTAAATAAAGATACGAGATACAAGAAAGAATAAAAGAAAAGGGAAAACTTTATTTACTGAAAAAATTGGTCTTATACAGATCTTCAAAATTATGATAATCTATAATAAAAAAAAATATCGCAAGAGCTTAGTATAAACGACACTATTAAAAAATGAAGCGAGCATACCTAAGATTATATAATATCTGGTTTTTAGCGTCCTTCGTATTGCGAGCTACTGCAAGAACATATCAATCATAACCTCCTAGCGTTAGGTAACCTGTTAATAATCACAACAAAGTTGATACAGAGATTTCAAAAATGGAAAGTTTTCTTAAAAGAGCTTTATCCCTTTCTATTTCAACAACTCGATACAATCCATCTACTTCAAAGTTTTCACACAAAATCATGACAAAGATCAAACTAAACCACAGATTAATCAGAGAGTATGAAAGATTTCAAGATCCCCTCAACAAAACAGAATACAACCCCCTCTCGGCGTCAGTAAGGCTGTAAGTCTACAATCTGAAGCAAGAACAGTACAGATAAGGCCAGCCTTGACTACCGAGATGGTTTAAATGTCTTTATCAAATTTAAAATCCTAACCAAGCCATAAAATCTCTCTCACCTCTTCAAAAACTCACTTTAGGCTTCACTCGTCTCACCTAATAACCCCAATTTTAGCGAGCGATTTAAAAACGATACTGAACGGAGAATGGAAAACCTACTCTAGCGCTCTCCAGTGCACATGGAATCCCATACTCATCCGATGGTGGCACCTGTGCTAGAGTACACCGTCAGGCGCAGATGTGTACCTTGGGTAAAAACACATCTTCTGACCTAGATGGCATTCACAGAAGATGCCCTTAAAAACTCCCAGAAAGTATAATCCCGGTGCTTACAAACATAATCAATGCATGTCTCCAGTTAAACTACTTTCCTAAGTCTTGGCAAACACAGTCATAATTCCCAAAACAGGAAAACCCTAACCAGCACTGAATCCCACAGACCTATTTTACTACTCAGACGTTTTTATAACGTCTTACGATGTTATCCGACTCCCAAACGCCACTGTATTCTGTCTTGAGTTAGGTCTTCGTCCATATTTCGAGCGCTAATCGCTTTCATAATCCATCGTCAGCTCCATAAAGTAGGTTAGTTTTAACCATTGTCTCATAGATGTTCCATTTTCTTTTCTTTGATATTTCTTTACTCCATAGAACTCCGTTCAAACATGCTCTAGCTCATCGTGCTTGTACAATTCGATGTTCTATTTCTCGTTCTTCTTTTCCACTACGGTCGAAGATGACGCCCAGGTATTTATATTCGTCACACGGATTTATTTTTTGATTGTCATCGATATCGAGTTGTTCTGCTTAAGCTCCAATTGAGAGGTATTTTGTCTTTTCTAAATTGATATTTAATTCCCATTTCTGGTATTCTTCAATTAGTTTTCTAAGCATGTATTCCATGTTGTCTTTGTCAAATGAGATTACCACCTGATCATCTGCAAACTGTAAAGTATATATGTAATCCTGATTGTTCAATTGTATACTCATTCCTTTGACTTTCCTTTTCCATTGTTTCAGGGCTGCAGAGATATAAATCTTAAATAGAGTTGGAGAGATACAACATCTTTGTCTGAGACCCTTAGTAACTGCAAATTTTTTAGCGAAGAGGTTTCCGAATTTCATTTGGGAGTTTGAACCATAATATAGATCTTTGAGAGCACTAACCAATGTTTGATGTATGTTTGATGTGCCCAGGACTTCCTATAGTTTATTTAGCGGGACTGTGTCATATGCCTTCTCAAGATCTAGTCATATGTAACTCCCTATTTGTTACAATTTTCTTTTCTATAATTTGTTTAAGACAGAAGATGTTATCTGTACATGAACGACCTGCTCTAAATCCTCCTTGTTCTTCGTCTTCAGACGATTGATAATCTTCCTCTATCAGGTCCCGTAGTATTCGACCGTATAGTCGACTCATTGAACTTATGACCGATATCCCTCTATAGTTTTTACAATTTCTCCTGTCACCTTTTTTATATATTGGGGTCATATATGCTGTTTTCCATTCATCTGGTGTTAGATGTCCATTAATATATTCGTTAAATATCACCGTGATCATTCGGTGTAATTTCTCTGAGCCATTCCTTATTAATTCCGTAGTTACTCCCCCTGGTCCACTTTAAACTATTTAAACAACGCTTATTTTAAAGATTTTTCTAAAATCAACTTGGTCAAGTCAATTCGTTATGGACGTAATACTGGTGACGCTATTGTGCAAAATATTAGAGCATTAAAATACAATTATACGGATCCATAGAATATAAGATTAAGCATTCTGTTGAGTTTCAGATCCTTCCCGTTAGATTCAATAAGAAATGCTCAATTTTTCCCATGGAAAAACTGCCAAAACTTTACCAAGTAAAAATTAAAAATTAAACGGGAGAAAATTGAACATCTTCAATCCCTAAAAAGTACCATGGAACCATATTACCATCCTTTCTATGATAGTCTTAAACATGATTAAGCTTAATTTTTGTGCGTAATTTTTATTTTTAGTTAATAAATGTTTATAATGTCTAGCGTTCTGTTCTTTTTTTAGCGACTAATAAAATTTTTTTAATAAAATAATAGTTTTCTTTTTAAAAGAAATTTGCGAAAGTCCAAATATGCAACAAATTTTTGTGTGATTTTTGCCTAAGTCCATTAAATTATCCAAATTAAAAGTAAAAGATGTTTTTTTTAACATTCCTGAAATTATTTTTCAAAACTAACATGATTCCAAAAAAAAACTAAGTATTATAATTACTCTAAAATAAAAACTGTTTTTTTTTCACTTCCTATAAAATTTACATTTTAGTACTTACAAATTTCATATGATGCCGACGATATGTTGGTTGAAAATGGATCTATAAAAAGAGTGAGCTATGATACGGTTTCAATTTCAATTAAAAATTGATACGACACTGTAATCGTTTTATTAAATTAAGTTAAAAACTACCACAATATTTATTATGCAGAAAAGTTGGTTTTTGTCGTATAACCGCTATTTAAAGGATACGTTTTTTTATTCCAAATTAAAAAATATAAAACCAAATGTATTTTTACTGTTCTTGATCAAAATAAGTACCATGAGTATGATTACGAATGAGTTGTTGTTAACGGATCATTCTAAAGTGCGACAACAATGGAGCAAATCTTTAAAGGATGTTCTCCAGGATATTCAGATATTAAAGGAGTGGTGTGAAACTCAAAAACATTTTCCTGAAATTCCAGGTAATCTACTAAACTAACTCAGATACATTAAATAGTACAAAATTGTTGTTTTTTTATTTCAATGAACCGCATCAACTACTAAGATTATAAGCAGGATAACCATTTGTTTTAATGGAGTATTGACCAAATGCCTTGCTATTAAGTAAAGTTAGCTTCATTATCTTTGATTGCAGTACTTTAGGTAAAACCAATCCGACAAAAAAATTTATTTTTATAAATCGAAATTTCCACTTCTTGTCAGATTTTTTTCTGGAGAATAGCGTTTAATTCATGTGGTGATGCAAATCTAAGTTCTTCTGTGTTACTTGCAACATGATTTCTTACTATTAGGCAACGTTTTAGTTGTACCCATATGTGCCCTACCCGATGTAAGTTCAGACTATATGGTGGTAGTCAATAGCTTAAACCTAAACTGAATTTAGCTCATCACCAATAATTATTAATGCTTCTTTTATCTTAAAATACTAAAAGATACCTAATTCTAAGAAATCTTATATCCTTATATCATACTTCTTAATCTAATAACCGTAACTGACTAGCATACAACTAACTTTGCTCTGATTGTTCACAAACACTGCTCTTCAGTAACTCGATCGGTTTTGTACTCTTGGGTCTTTTTTCTAATCCAGTATTATGGAACGCGATAGTCTTGATATTAACATGTTAATGGAGCTGTCCTTTATGTTACCTGCTATCTTTTTGATTTTTTGTTAATTTTTTTATACTGAAGTCCTGTAGAGGTGGATAATTTAGATGTAATACAAAGCAATAGCGATTTTCTTTAATACTGTATTCTGAAATCTATGAATGATTGGGCTGTTGTTTGAGTTGGCACGTTCCTAGTCTCTGTATTTATTTAGATCTTATTAGCTTATTATGCAATCTTATTAGCTAGTTATTGCATCAAATGTGGAATTTCTCCCTAGATGTCAATAAACGTTCCTATACCGGATACCTAATTCCTCCGTCTTCATTTTAACTTGTACTTTCCAACAAAGTCTAACATCGAATATGATATCCAAGTATTTTGCTATTAAAATAACATATTATTTTTCACTTAATGCTACTCATTGATCCATATCCAGTTACCTCTTCTAAGTCTCTTGCCGCCATTGCTTCATAAATATCGTTGCGCCAACTTCTCCGTGGTCGTTCTCTCTTTCTTCTTTCAGGAGGGATCCATTCTAGTACTCTTCTAGGCCATCTGTACTCTGGCATTCTTTTAACATGTCCAAACCAGATTAATTGTTTTCTTTCTATATTATCATTGATATTTCGCTCCATTTTCATTTGGTTTCTTATTTGCTCGTTTCTAACTCTCTCCAGTTTCGATCTACTGCAGCTTTGTCTCAAATAATCCATTTCTGTCATCATAAGTTTGTTTCTATTAGCTTTGGTGACGTTCCATATTTCCGAACCATAAAGTGTAATACTTTGGACTATACTACCGTAAATGTGTTTTTTGGTTTCTCGTCGAATTGTTTTTTGTCAGAGAAGAGAGTTTAAGGCACGGGTCGCTGCTCTGCCCTTGTTTATTCTTTCCCTGATTTCATCTGCGCTATTTCCCTTCTTGTTGAAAATGACCCTCAAATATTTGCAGGATTGTACGCCTTTGATTTTGTCGTCTTAAGGATTAGGTCACATATTTCATCTGTTCCCACAAAGAGATTTTCACATTTTGTCATATTCAGGTTTAGACCTGCCACCTCATATTCTTCTTGCAGTTTTCTTACCATATATGTTTTCTTCCACCATTATTTCCATGTTTCTATATTTTTTTACCCATTTTACTAAGGATCTGTCCAAATAGATTTTAAATAAAGCGGGTAACAGACAGCAGCCTTGTCTTAGTCCCTTTGTTGTTTGAAAAGGAGAGGTGATTTCTTGTACCATTTTAATTCTTTCCAAGTTTTGTTCGTAGTATTTTTAAGTGGCGCTAGTAAGAATTGGGTTTATTTTCAAGTTACCCATTTCTATCCGTAGTTGGGAGATCGGTACACGGTCATATGCTTTTTCCAAATCTATTAAAGCTATATGGGTTTCCCTATTTCTCTGCACTCGATTTTTCATTTCATTTCATTTCATTTAATATCCTTTTCTATCAGGTTTCGTAGTACTTTTGAGTATAGTCGGACTAAAGTAGCAATCACTGCTATCCCTCTATAGTTTTTAGGATCCGTCTTTGTGCCTTTCTTGTGTATTGGAGAGATATACGATTGTCTCCATTCTTGTGGAACTTCTTCTCCGTTTAAGCAGCTTTCGAATAAATTTCGGATCATTTAAAACAGTTTTGATGATCAATACCTAATCAACTCTGGATGTATTCCGACTGGGCCTGGAGATTTTCTTAATTTCATTTCCTTAACTGCTTCTTTCACTTGTTCTATTGATATTTCTATTCTTCTTTCTACTTTCACTTGTTCATTTGTCTGTTTATACCTTTCTTTTCTGTCTGTTAATAAGTTCTCAATCTACATGCCTTAAATAGCCGCTCCGAATCCCAGTCACCATCTCGCTGAAGAGGTGGATGCGTCAACCTTGACACTCCCACGGTTCAAGCTGTTAAACGATGAGAACATCGTTACAAGGAGCAGGCTCTACGTCCCAACCCCCTATCAGGAGGACGGATTTTCTGTTAGGGTTTACTCCCTTAGTCGGGAGGAGAGTAGTAGAGTGTAGTAGACAGAATTATAGTGACCCGTCCGCCCTCGGATTACCCTAATAGCCACTCGGGGTCGGAAAAACAAGAGTTTGCCAAGAGAGGCCGATAGGAAAGATTAAAGACATTTCACTCCAGACAAGTTGAAAAAGAGCAAAATGTGAAGGCCCTTATGATCCGCCAGGTACGTTTCATAAGCGTATGAGTATTGGTACACTGTGTATTTCCGCTCATACCCCGGGGTGTCGACTACAGACTGTATGGCTCGCCCAGCATACCATAGCATGGAGGATAGGGTGCATGTCATTTTTATAATGTAGACCCCTAAACTTCACGGCCTGACTAAAATGTTTTTTGTTAATTTTTAATAATAATAAACAGATTTTTGCAGTAACTTTTTTTTATTTTCCAATAATAACTACAATGGATACTATTTTTTTGTAAATTTGGTGCAAGAGAGGGGCAGTTCCATTTTTTTTTTATTTTTTCTGCAAAAGTAGCTTATATCTTAATCTCTGGTATTTAATTTATTATGATGGTTGTCTAGGTATTGGCATTTTTGTTCCCATGCACTATTTTTCTTTTTACGTTTGACTTCCTTATTCAAGTTTTTATATTGTTGTTTTTTTGTTCGTCTCCCTGTTTTAATAACTTTTGATATACTTCCTTCTTTGTTTTTATCTTTTTTTCCACTTCTTTATCCCATCAATATGGTTTATCTACTCCCCGTACTTGTGACCCTAAGGCTTCTAGCGCTGCGTCTTTCATGCAGTTTTTTATATGTTCGTATTCATCCGTCGTTGATCTGTGTGATTCCTGTAGTTTTTGTGTTAGTTTCCAGGAGTAAAGTAACTGTGTGCTCTCGTTATCTAGATTATCTAAGGTGTACGTTGTTCTTTCTATTTTTCTCTGTGTTCTTTGTTGATGTCTGTGTGGTTCCTGTCTACGAATGGTGTATATATTTTTCCTATTATCAGGCAGTGGTCCGAGCCACAATCTGCTTCTCTATTCACCTTTACGTCCTGTATTCTTAACTTATTTTGTTGTCTTATTATGAAATAATCTATTATCGATTTTAGACCTCTTGTGTGTCGATACCAGGTGAATTTATGTATGTTCTTGTGAGCGAAAAAACCGTTCAAAATCTCTAACTCATATTGTTGGTATATATTTATGAGTCTTTCTCCATTGTTGTTATCATTTTCTTCTCCACGCATGCCTACCACTTTACTTTGTACTTGTTTTCCTACTCTGGCATTAAGGTCTCCTCCGCATATAATCTCATGGATGTTAGGAATGTCGTTCTTGATTTTTTTGAGTAGTCAGTTCTACTGAGTAGTCTTGATTTACGGCATATACCCCCAGAATTGTCATTTGTATTCCTCTTAGGAGAATCGTCACTTTAATAAAACTTGTTGTTTGCTTCCCTAGATTTAATATATTTTTCGAATTTCTTGTGTACAAATATTGATATCCCTGCTCTTGCTCTTTGATCCTCTCCCAATCCTGAGAAGAAATGTACATAGTCTTTTAATTTTTCGTTTCCATTTCCTTTTTTCTTGGTCTCAGAGACAACGGCTATATCTAATTTTCGATTTAAGAATTCCTGCATAAATTTCTTGTCGCTTGTTCCGTATTCCCTGCATATTCCAGATTCCGTAATTCATGGTTCATTTTCGTTGCTGTTTTCGTCAACTGTAATTTCCGCCCGGTAACCGAGGCTTATTGGGTTTTTTATCACTGTAGAATTTTCACAAGTGTAAAGTCGCTTGCCTTACGACTTAACCCCCATCCTTGGAGGACCGAACTTTCTGTTGAGGTTCATTCCCCTAGCCGATATGTTCCAGTTTTTAGGCGCCAGAGACTCACCTTTTACCCTCTCTCGTCTGATACATAACGCACTCCCATTGTACGCCATGCACCCAGTGGTTACGCGGCATGGTATGTCTTCGTGGACGGGAGAGTAGGATTTGCTGACAGAGCTGAGTTTTATTCCTAAAACCTCCAACTTATTCGTTGGAAAACAATGGGCATTTCTTAGAGTTTTGTTACGACAAAAGCATCGGCAGCTTCATGTCGCCTCCAAGACTCCTTACCAGCCTCTAACCACCTAAGATTGTTAATACAGAAGAAAAATAAAAGATGAAGGAGTACAGGAGAGTCTCGTATTTAAAAAAGTTAAGGAACGGGTTTAGATGCAGTTTAATAGAACTCTTCAGACCAGCGGTAAGAAGGTGACCGAACATCCCTTAATTAACTCTTTAGCCTGACTTCGTCCTGTCTTCCAAGATTCTACATTTCTTCACGGTCTTCTTCACTTGTTCTTCTGATGTCT
Organism: Diabrotica balteata; assembly: GCA_918026665.1. Classification (NCBI taxonomy): domain Eukaryota; kingdom Metazoa; phylum Arthropoda; class Insecta; order Coleoptera; family Chrysomelidae; genus Diabrotica; species Diabrotica balteata. Next base: position 4,287,973 of record OU898279.1, on the reverse strand, counting down.
GAAGTGCTCTAGGTAATTTTGGTTCATCTTGATCTAATTTAGGACTGAGATCTCTTCTACTTTTCGTTTCTTCAAAATTATTAATTATATCAATGTCAATGCTACGTTAACACCTTGTAAATTTTTATTGTTGGTTTCAGCTGTTAAATCTGTGGTATAACATCTACATTGATTTGATTAATACTTCTTTTACTTATGTTAGGGCCATTATACTTTCTTGTTTTTCAAGTGTTATTGAACCTTTTTTTTGTAATGTTTTTAACACTTTTGTAACCAAAATTTTTAGTTTATTTACTTTATCGTCAATAAGTGCAACTTTTTGGTTAATATCCTGTGGAATGTTCCCCACAATTCTTTCTTAAAAATACTAGTACTATTTTTTTTCTAGATGACAACATGTTAGAGTTTTTCCTCACTAACTGTAAGTATAGCATAGAAAAAGCAAAAAAGAATATTGATATGTATTACACACTTACTCCGCTAATACCAGAGGTATACGAAAAGGGAAATCCCAATTTATCCGATTACCAGGAAAAAATTGAAAACTGTGGGTAAGTACTTCCTTGAGATTCGAAACCACTTGAGTGCAAAAGTACTTTGCGAAAGTACGTCTCCTGTTGTCCTATTTCAATCTAAAAAGTGTAAATTTAAACATATTTCTTGTACAATGATTAAGCTCATTATTGAGTTTTAAAAAAGTTTTGTTTTTTGGTGAATCAGATGACGTATTCCAAATAAATAATGCACCACGTAGATGGGGGTCAGAATTTGACTCATTGAAATCGACACGTACCGACTTGTTTCGGTTAACATCGTACGCATCAATTTCCATGACAACTCACTAATACGTCAGTGTCAGTCATTTAAGTTCTTCACTCCATTACAAATGGATACCACATTCGTCAAAGCAGCTCAAGTAGTAGCATTATTAAGAGAAGATCTAATCCAGTGCGCCGTGACAAATCGACTAAATATACTAAAGTCGTCCTCTACATCCGAGATGTCGGATTCGGTTTCGCTACTCTCCCCTGTGTTCGCGTGTATTATCAATTGGTCTACGTCATCTTGCAGGTTGTCCGCAGTCCACATCTCAGTTTCCGTTTTCTCAACAATATGAGTGACATAATTGCGCCAATTTTGCTCTGTGACGCGTGCGAAAGCGAAACCGTCGTCGATCAACTGGCGTACCTCGTCGTTTTTAAAAGTGGTATTATGGGTACCTACATATCGCTTTGCTTGGTTCCACACCATTTCTGTAGGATTCAATTCGCAGTGATATGGAGGAAGCCTTAAAATATAAACATTATGTTGTGAAGCATACTCATCAAGATGATACTTATCGCATTGATCTTTAAAAGCACGCGCTGCTTCTAATAGCTCGTATTTCAAATAACACTCCTCGAAAAAAATGTCTTTTTCCACTAGCCATTCCTTGATTGCAGCTTTATTCCAGGAATTGTTAGGGAATCTCTCTTTACGGGAGTGGTACGATGCATTGTCCATTACAATGACATTCCTGCGACCATTATTTGGTAAATTTGATATTAATATCTCCTTAAACCACGGCTCAAAATATGCGGCATCCATTTCATCGTAATAGTCGCCACCATTTTTTTTGCCAGAAAAACATGCTGTGTGCCAGGAAGGAAACCTCCTGAAAGACCTGCATGCAATAAAACATATCGTGGACCTCGTTTAGCAGGTGCTTTTAAGCCAGTACTTAAACCTTTGAGAAAAGCATCACAACTGTTTTGTATCATAGTATCGCACCATTCGTAATTTATAGATTGGCCAACATTAACCCACGATTCGTCCAAATATATGATAATGCAATGGTCTTTTCGCAAACGTCGTATAGTTCTCAAATAATTATGGCGCCAATGAATAATATCGTCTCGCTCCACCATGATGCTTTTTCGGCCACGTTTCTTATAAACAAATCCAATATCTTTCAGTCTGTATAAAGTAGAAAGAGACAACGGCTGTATATTCTCATTACCTTGTATGAAGTTATGTATATGCTTTAAGAATGGCGGCAAATTTTTCATGAAAAATTCACAATGAACAATTTTTCGTAGAATACTTCTTACACCCTCGTCATATGTGAATATTCTAGAATTTGATTGACACACTCGTTTTTTACGTTTTTTTGGCGATTTCAACGTTCCACTCTGTTCTTTTTCTTTTTTGAAATTGTAAATGCTCCTTTCTCTAACACCAGTCATCAACGAAGTACGTCTTACAGCAGCACTTACATTAAGTTGTTCCGTATTTTGTAAAAAACACAATACATTTAACACTACGAGTTTAGCGCAACCGTTAAATAATTCACTTTCACTTTCGCAACATTCCAAAAGCACTTTCACCCCCTACCCATCCTTAGGATGGGTAGGGGGTGAAATAGGGAAAGCTTGGAGTTTACCAAATACTAATTATGACAAACAAGTTAATGGCCATATTTAGGTGATTATGTTAATGATTGTAATTTGTAGCAGAAGTTTTACAAAAGAAATGAAGACCTATTTATAGAAACAACATAACTGTATTTTTAATATTTTACATACAATAGAAAAAATCTAATTTCTATGAAAGAATTGGAAATTTGAATATTATATATTTATAATATTTATAAATAATATCGTTTTCAAGTTTACAAATTCTTTCCTAGAAATTATGTAGGTTTTTTCTATTTTATGTAAAACATTAAAACTACAGTTATTGTATGTTGTTCTTGTAAATAGGTGTTCAAATGTTACTCTTATGAATATGATTCAATTGTATATCACATGTTGACGTTTTATATGCAAAATTCATAGGTTTCGTTGTCAATAACTCATCAATGCCTTTTGATTCTACTGTATACGTATACATGATATAAAATATTTTACTCGTACTGCCGGCAGATGCATTTTATCCAAGCCGGTCCTGTGAGACAATGAGCAATCAACAGCTGGAGAAAACCGACAACTCAGCGCGTTTATCCTCCATAAGAAAAGCATTTGCCGTATCTTACCCGTACTGCACTCTCAGTGTGACATTTTCTATAGTCATTGTATTTGGCCCAAAGTACCATATTTATTAACTTGGAAAAGCTGTATCGCTGAATTATAATTATGTTTTAAACTTATAGAATGGTAGTAACTATGCCGAAACTAACAGAATCTTTTCAACGGATAACAATTTATACATTTAAAGAAGACTCTACTCACTTTGATCCGATGATGATGTTAGCTCATCAACAAAATGTGTACGAAATAAGGACGCACGTTGATTTGGTAATGGGTGAACTTCTTATAATGGATGGAAGTAATGTAAAACTGGGCCATGTGGTCAAATACACTCAAATTGTTTTTAAAACAATTGTTTTAATTTTACAAGTAAGTTCTTAGACAAACTTTATTATTTCTCTATCAAAGTTTATATTTTTTTTTATCAAGCCGCAATTTTACATCACTATAATATGGAATTGAATTTGTTGAAAAACCATGCCCATATCAATTGTACGACACGGTCATTTCGACCGTGCTCGTGTAGCCCCGTAAGTTTTCTATTGGGACCGTGCAAGTTCGGAACAGCGACAGCTGGTGTCATAAATCAGCAAAATTTACTGCGCTTTTATGTTAGATCGAGGTAACCGGATAACTGTCAAGGACGTGGCCCCAAAAAAGAATAAGAAGAAAAAGTAAGATTGAGGTTATGTCGGTATGTTATTAAAAGGTAAACGTTGATGTAGCGTAAATACAAATAAATATATTATTAAATTACAGCATTACTGTTAATATGGATTCAATAATAAAAACTGGATTTGAGAAAGTAAATCACCAAATAACTTTTCAACCAAGCACTGAGTCAAAGGGAAAAGCTTTAGTAGTGGCAAATGTCAAAAAATAATAGAAGAAATAAGATAAATAAATATCATCATATTGGTTTGAACAATTAATTCTTTCCCTGTAAACTTTTGGACAGCGAATATATCTTAATGCATCTTTAGAAAAACTTGAACTTGATGCATTCTTGTAAACTTCAAAAAATAAAATTTAAACATTAAACTTGATTTTTGGGTTAAAATGAACTTTAAGTGAGTGTTATGAAACTAAAATTTACACTTAAAAGTGAACTTTTATTTATTATTTATTTCAAACTGACTTTAAAATCGGGCGCAAGAATAATGCATAATTTAGGTTATGTTACTTATATGCTTTTTTATGATATAAATCCACTTTTCTCTTTGTAGTAGCTTTGTGCTTCGAAGTTGGTAACGAATAAAACTTAAATTGACAATTTTTTGTCGTATTTTTATAATTTATAACACAGCATTTCCTAAATCCCATTTTCTTCAGAGACAGAAGGTGTAAATGTAAATAAACAAAACGAATATAAAATATGACAATTGACAATATGAATTTATGAAATCTATGAAATGTGCACTAAGAAATGCAAAATTTCTCCGCTACTCGCGCACGATCGTTTCTCGTATCCCTTCCAAGTACTTGCACGTCGCCAATACTCGTATTCAGTCGGGTCAAAGCATGGTTTTAAGATTCTTTACTTAGACAAATACGCAATTCTATCCCTATCCCTATATACAAATAATTAAAAGATAAAAACATTCACCGATAAGAACAGAACTTATCAAAGTTCGTCTGTAACATCGACATTTGTCAAATAAGTAGATAATCCTATCCTTCCTCTTCCTATACATTGTATATATACTACTTATCTTGCATTTGCATAGTATTATCGAATAATAATAAAACTTAATTTTTTTTTAATTTTGGTTCGATAGATGAAAATAAAATCGGTTCTAATAATACTTTTTTTTGTTACAGGACATAATGAGAAATCGGCTAAAAGAAATTCATATTATTAATTATCCCCAATATGTCCATGTAGTACTGGCAGTTGCTAAAGGTATTTTAAAGAAGAAACTTTATGATAGGGTAAGTAAAGAATATTTATTTTTCTAATTCACCATTTTATTTTATAATTTACCATTAGAGATTTTGGGCGGTACTCTTTTCTGTAATAATAAGCAAAATATATTTATTTTAAGTTAAAATATTAACAGGTACCCCATGTGGTACTCAGTTAACTTGCCATTTATGCCACAGCTCTTCTAGAACATGTTGACCCATGAAGCCATGACGATTTTTATTTATTATTTTAATTTAGGCTTTTGTAAGAATCTTTTGGGGGTTAATTATTATCTTTTAAGTATTTCACACCATTTTTAACCTGAGTACCTATGCTGGTACTCATGGCTCCACAAGTGATGTTTTTCTCAGGGGCCATGAGCGCCACCTCTGATACACACAATAAAATACTATATTCTATTATTTATCGACCTGCAGATTCCTATAAACTAAAATTGGCAATATTTTGGGTTGCTAACGATAGATGTCTATCCTATTAGTATTATAAAATATAGAAAAAGCTTTTTGCAAGTTTTAATAGGTAGTTTGGTTGTCGCTTTCCGATACAGTCGCGATTGTTAATTATTGTAATAATGGATTCCAAAGAAGAGATGAGATTACTGCATTTGGGTGAGACTGTAGAATTTCGAAGCAGATCATAGTCTATTTCGGAATTTCATGACAGTGATGCGGACCCAGAGTATGCACTAGACCAGTGGTCGCCAACCTGTCGATTGCGAGCTACCGGTAGCTCGCGGAGGCAATTCTGGTAGCTCTCACAACGATTTTAATTTAAAAAATACAAACTGCAAAAATCAGAGAAGCAAAAATCGAGAACGATCTGGATTGCTTTGAACGGGATAAATACGCACGGCACGGCGACATTACGCTTACTTTAAAACTGAATGCGTAACCAACGTCCAGCAGTTGGGTTAGTAGAGAACAACAAAAATAATATTATGGCAGGCAGTTGTAAGAAGGTAAAAACATACCACTTTCATTCGGAATGGGAAGAACAATACTTTTTTTACAGAAGTTAAAGATAAAAATGTGTGTTTGTTATGTAATACTTCGGTCTCCGTTGCTAAAAAAGGGAATAATGAGAGACATCATAAAACTGTATATTCTAATTTTGAAAAATCATTCCTACTACATTCTGCCGCCAGAAAGGAGAAACGGAAACAGTTAAAAAAACAGTTAATTGGGCAACAATCAATATTTTTAAGAACAGTCGACAAAAATAAGGCTGCAACTGAAGCATCGTATTGTGTGTCCCAGATAATTGCACCAAAAAAGAAACCTTATGAAGACGGGGAAATGGTAAAACAGGCGTTTTTAGAAGCTGCTGATTCGTTATTTGCCAACTTTAGAAATAAAGACGAGATAGTTTCAGCTATAAAATCTATGCAACTTTCTGCTAATACAGTGATGAGACGTGTAGAAGTAATGAGCAATGATGTTTTTTTACAGTTAAGAACTGACTTAGATAACTGTGTTTATCTATCACTTCAACTGGATGAATCAACAGATGTCGTTGACACTGCCCAGATGGCCGTGTTCGTCAGGATGGTTTTTAGTGATTTAACGATTAAAGAAGATCTTTTGAAGTTCATTCCACTGAAAGGACACACTACTGGACAGGAGTTGTTTTCTCATTTAAAAAATATTATTTCTTCCGAGAAAATCCCAATATCGAAAATGGTAGGCTTGACAACCGATGGCGCTCCAGCTATGGTGGGTTGTGATACGGGTCTGGTGGCGTTATGTCGTAAAGATGAAACTTTTATTTTGTTCATTTTTTATTTTTGTTAATAGTTTAGTATTTTTATATACCTTGGTTTCAGATATATTTACATGAAAACTTGGATAGTCTCTACAAACATATTTCACCCGAGGTTCTGCCAAAAGATTATGGCGGAAAACAAAAGTCAATGGACGAGTTGAATGGTAATAATATATATATATATATATAATTTTATCCTTTAAATTTTATATAGTTTAAATTTGATAAAAAATCAGTTTTTTTATAATCTACTCTATGAAACGTGTAGAGGTTCATGATTGTTCTCGACTTAACAAAGATCCTTTATCCGTTATTCTTATTTTATCGTACTAACATAAGGTATACCACACCAATGTCTTTTGTCTCAAAACCACGCGTGTCGCTTTACCCTAGGGTCTTTTCGGCCTTCAATTTTACCTTCCAAGGTAACATGGTTGATTTGTTATTTCGTAGAAAATGGCCGAAGTATGAAACCTTTCTCTGCTTAACCAGACCTAATGATTTTCTTTGGCTCTTCTTAGAACCTAATCATTTGTCACATGGTCCATCGTTGTAATTCTAAGCAGTCTTCCGAAACATCACATTTCGAAACCCTCGACACGATTCCGAGATCTCATTTTAAGTGACCAGGTCTCACCTCAGTATATTACGATGAGCCATATTATATAGCATTGCAAGACCCAGAATTTAAAGAATATATTTTTAGACATTGTTATGTCTTATCTTCAATTACTGGTCACAGCCCACTTGCTGTTTCATGTAGCTCCAAGATACTTAAATCTTTTACCCGTTCTATAGCCCTATTATTTATATTTAACCGAGTTGCCATATGGGGTTGTCTGCTGATTACTATAAATTTGGATTTTGCTATAATATTGGTAACCCCGTACTCCTTCTATATAATTAGCCTTCTTCGGTCCATCTTTGGACATAGGCCTCCCCAATCCTTTTCCATTCTTTTCTGTCTGTCGCTACAGTCATCCACCTAGAGCCCACGTGCTTCTTGATATCATCTGCCAATCTCATTTGGGGCCTTCCTCTGCTTCTTTTATATTCCCACGGTCTCCAACTAATAAGAATTTTGTTCCCGTACTCCTTACCCACTATAATATTCATTAAATCTTGCAGCTGTGCTTTCCTATGGAAGTAGCGTCAACATATCTTACATTATTAATAGAAAGGAGGTCAGTAATTGTTATGCTTTTTTGGTTATGTTGTGCAAACTGAACCTTTTAATAGTTATTTAACCAACAAGTGTATTAATAAGGGCGATTAACAATTGAGATATTTTAACGCGTGAGCGGAGGGAGCGCGTTAATGTTCGAGATTGTTAATCGCCATTTTAATTCACGAGTTCACAAAACTTTTCCGTCGATCGCATTTTTCATATATCATGAGTTTTCGTTCGGCAACATTTATAATCCCTGATAAGAAACACTTTCACGTGCAATCATAATTATTAAGTAATTTTTAAAATATATCGTTTAGAATATATTTATTCAGCGACTCTTTCGAAGCGACAGACTCAGTAAAACACAGGTTGAAATAAAAATAAATCTATTAATTTTAACATATATACAATAAAAATAAAAATAAAATGTCTTCTATGTCATCGTCTGGATCCCGCGAGAGTCTATTCCCCGGCGAACGTCTGTAAAAGAAATAAAAACAACATTACTACTAACAAAGAAATAAAATACGCGAATTCGATCGCACGCTTATACTCGCTTCCACCTCAATTCAGCGGAAGCTCCAAACGCACTCGCAATCAAAATATTCGGTTGTACAGATCCACGTTGACGGTAACGTTCAATTCACGATACCCATGGGTCTGCTTGATTAAGGACAGAGTATAATCCTCAATGCGGAAGTCTATCTGTCCGGGTTGGCTCGCAGACTCAATACACCAGCGAGCCAGGGAACCTAGAGCGTTAGCCACCAGACTTGTTTAATTCCGCCAGTCGCTCGACCTAAATATCCGCTTCGGATCCCACTTTGTCGTCTCGTCGTGGAAATGGATGCGTGAATATCGACACTCCCACGGTTCGAACTGTTGAAAGATCAGCAAATCGTTACAAGAACTCTTCATTCAACAAATCCTCCCTCATTATATTTAGTCCCTGCTGACTCTTTAACTTCATTAGGTGAACTTCTTTCTTCAAAAATTAAGTCGATCCTCGTTAAACACGCCTCATACTTGTCTTTCTTCTTCTTGATGTGCCTATCTGTTACGAATCATGGCGATCATCATGGCAATCTTTATCTTATCTGCAGCAGAGCGGAAAAGCTGCACATATGTTGTATTGAACCAGATTCTGAGGTTCTTTAACCAAGATGTTCTTATCTACCATTTAATCTATCATTACGAAATCATGTACCTCTGCTTCATCTAATTTAAACGCCATATTGATGATCGAATAGGAAAAAGGAGTTCTTTTCCTTTACATAGAATCCAAAGAGAACTACAATAGTTTAGACATGTAATTAGGATATATTATGAGCAACCATCATCATCATTCCTCAACCTCTTGCATCCACTGTTGGATATAGGTCTCCCCCATGTTCTTCCACTGTTCTCTATCTTGCGCCTTCTGTATCCAATTTCCAACTGTTATTTTCAAGTCGTCCATCCATCTTTTTGGTGGTCTGCCTCGGTGTCTTTTGTCTTCTCTAGGTCTCCATTCTATGAGTCTTTTGGTCCACCTATTATCATTTAAACGTGCTATATGTCCAGTCCATCTCCATTTGGCTTGTGCAATTTTTTCTATGACATCTGTCACTTTAGTCCTCTCTCTCACTATCCTATTTGGTACCATATCTCTTCTAGTTATTCCCAACATTGCTCTTTCCATTTTTCTTTGGGTTTATGCCCATCCCAAGCCTATGCGACGCTGGATCTCACAAGCTTGATTGTCTTTTCCTATTCTAATTTCATGCCCTAAATAGATATAGCTAAAGACCTGATGTACTTCGTTCCCATCTACCCTCATAACATCACGTGGAACTAAATTGGTCATGTATTTTGTTTTTTCATAGTTTATGTTCAGGCCTATTTGTTCTATTGCCTGTTTTAGTTCTTCCATCATTTTGTGAGCTTCATTTAAACTCTCGGCTATGATGACAATATCATCTGCAAAACGCAAGTGGCTTAAGTATTCACCATCAATATTTATTCCCCCTTTAGTCCAATCTAGTTTTTTAAAGGCATATTTCAGAGCTGCAGTGAATAGTTGGGGGGAGATGGTGTCGCCCTGTCTAATTCCTCGCTCAATTATATATTTATCAGTAAAGTCATGGAGTTTAACAGATGCTGTTACATCTGTTAAACAATATATACATATATATACAACAACGCAACAGCATCTGTTAATTATGAGCAATAAAGAAAGAAAATGTTATCATATATTTCTAGAAAAAAAAACAAAAATAGGAACACCATTGTGATCATAAAAGACAGATGTTGATCTCGATATGTAACAATGAGGCCAGTAGGAGGGTCATTGGAAAATAGAAGGGCATGGAGATTTAAATACGAAAAAAAAAAATACTCATTTTGCATTCAAATTTTTAAATGTTTTTGTTACGATTCATGCGATAGATTTTGATCATAGTAATGATTTTTGTGAATTTTCTTATAAGTGGAGGTTGATTGTTATTTTTTAATAATTTATCTCCTAGTATTAAAGTTATTGTTTTTTTTTTTTAGAATTATGGAAGGAGGAGTTTGTCAAATGGTCTGATAGATTTAACAAAAAATCAAAAATGAGGGTAGATGAAAGTCTAAGACCGGTACCACTGGACAATTCAGAAATTTTGGGATACTATGGGAATTTCAAAAAATTGGACGTGGATTAAGCCACAAAGTAATATTTTTGTTTTAGTAATTACAAATAAAACCTTATTTTATTATTAAAGCTGGTAGTACAATAAAAAATTTTAAGCAAAATTGAAAACCAATATTTTATTTATATACTATAAAATAGAAATATGCTTTATTGTCACTGAAAATTATTGAACAATTTTATGGACAAAGCTAAAAAATAAATCAGTCAAATAGTACAAAAAGTATAACACAAAAACAAATATAGTAAAAAACAGAATAACACAATTTTAAATTAGTAAAATTATTGTATAACCTACATAGTTTACACAGACAACAACAAATGAGACAAATTGTAGCCACTGCTTGAGACACCCAAATGTAATTATAAACAATACTAATTTTGTTTCTTTGTTATACATTAAGAAACTCGTCAACTGAATAATATGGTCTTTCTGAGAGATAGATTTTTGTCACCTTACGAAACTTAATGAAGGATGTTGCGGATTTAATTTCTCTTGGAAGGTGATTATAAAGTTTCTTTGCACGATATAGAATAGAATTCTTTACTAGCTGAGTGGACGGAATCGGCAAATAAACGTTACAATCCGAATTTCTAATGGAGTAGCCATGGTCAGGTCTATCGGGAAAAATGTTTAGATGCTTTCGAATCAAACAAACCGTTTCCAAAATAAATAAAGAGGGAAGCGTCAAAATTCCGTGATTTTTGAAGTAGGTCTTGCAATGAGTTGTTTGTTTGAGACCAAATAGATAACGGATTGCTCTTTTTTGCAACTTAAAAATAGTATCAAATTGGGCCGCTGTACTAGAACCCCAAAATGGAAGCCCATATCGAAGATGGGACTCGAACAATGAGAAATATGCCATTTTGGCAGAAGATAAATTTAGTTCCTTCGAAACAGATCTTATTGCAAAGCAAGCTGAGGCTAGTTTCTTCCTTAAGGAGTCAGTATGCAAGGACCATTTGAAATCACTGTCAATGAAAATACCTAGAAATTTCACGGAATTTACGATATTGATTTGGCTCTCATTCAAAAGCAAGGGTTGCATGACTCCTTTATAAGATAATGCTACAGTCTTATCCACGTTAAAGCTAAGTAAGTTGGAGTCTGACCAAGCGTTGATTATAAGTAAATCAGCGGTTATAATTGAATGAAGCGTTGAAATATCAGAGCTGCTCCAAGTAATACTGGTGTCATCAGCAAATAGAAAAATTTTCCCTTTAATTTTCCAGTAAGTGATGTCATTAATGAAAAGTAAAAAAAGAATGGGACCTAATACTGAACCTTGCGGTACTCCACACTCAATATGTTTACAACTAGAGTCGGTGTCATTTATTCTAACCAATTGTTTCCTACCTACCAAGTAAGTTTTGAACCAGTTCAAAGACACACCCCGAATTCCATAGAAAGTTAATTTTTTTAATAGAATGTCGTGATTTACGCAGTCAAAGGCTTTGGAATAGTCGCAGAAAACGGTGGCGGAGGAGAGGTTACTGTTTAGTGATAGATATACATCATATAACACAGAAAATATGGCATCACTAGTGCATTTATTAGACAAAAAGCCGAACTGATTTTGCGATAAAATATTATATTTAAGGAGAAAGGGCATAAGTCGAACTTTTATAAGTCTTTCAATAATTTTTGATAGTGCTGGTAACAAGGCAATAGGTCTATAGTTGCAGGCATCAGATTTTTCTCCATCTTTATGAAGAGGAATGACGATGGCAGACTTTAGGCAATTAGGGAATGTACCTTTTTCAAGGGAATCATTTACTAGCGAGACCATGACATTATGCGGTAGATTTGAAAAAATTTTAATAGATAATCCATCTGTACTACAGGTCGATGTGCTTTTTATACTACGAATTGTTGAAATGAGTTCCGTCTTATCAACTGGTCTTAAAAAGAAGGTATCAGCAATGTTTTTTGAATTAGAGAGATAGGAAACTGGATCTTGTTGTGGCGAAATAGTTGAGGTTATATTTTTACTCACATTAACAAAGTAATCATTTAGATTTTCGGTAATATAATATATTATATAGCCTCAACCATTTAATACTTTAACACTAGCAAACATTTAGTATTATACTCAACAAAACAAATCTAACCGAAATTATCATCATTCGGCCAATCGCATACACTACTAGGCACATGTACTCAGTACCTTCCATTGTTCTCCACACTGGTCCGTTTCTAGCCAGTTTCCTAACGTCATTGAGTGGCAAGACCATCTCTCTGGAACGTTGGTTAAGGTTTTAGCCGGAACACGGTTAATCCGGCACTACCCTGGGGTCTTCTGGCCTAGTATCCTACTCGGCCGAAAGATGCCAGGGTGTCTTGTTCCAGGACGTAGATTCCATGCAACTCATTTTTTGTTCGTTTGAAGGCCATAGTCAAGGCAAAAGGTGATTACATCGAGCTGAAGTAAGTAGATTCTGAAATTTTGATTATTTTCGCACATTTTTGTTATGAGTATCAATAAAAAATAATTTCACACAAAAAAATTATCGTCATTTGAATAGGTAACAGTTCAATTTCGTAACCCTGTAGTAAAATAAGCAGGTTTCCCTATTTTCTTCTTGATCGGCACTATATTTATAAATATAAATAGTCACAAAAAATACAGAAATATGGACCAGTTTTGTCCTGGTATAATACCAAATTATTGTTTACAAGTAAAACAAGAAGAACCAGTTGATGTTCAAAATTATTAGAAAAACATTATGATTTAAACTGGAAGAGTAATGAATAATTAAGCTATTTAAAACACGTCTTAGAACGAAACAACTTTGGAAAACATCCACCTGCAGACAAGTTCATGAATAATTAGGTTACTTTCAACAATACTAGTAAAATAAGCAGGTTTCCCTATTTTCTTGTTTATCGACACTATATTTATAAATGTAAATAGTTACAAAAAGAAATAGAAATATGGACCAGATTTGATTTATAATTTAAAAATAAAAATTCATCTTTTTATAGAGATCTGTCTCTAAAAAATGTTCGATAAATAAATTTATTCCATAATTTTGCGCCACACTGTACCTAGTGTAATAATTTAAATAGTTTAAAAGTTGTATGTTATAGTGAACCTATTATAAAATCAAAATAAATATACACAATAATACATATATTTAATATTGTACGTGATTGATTAAAAACAATACTAAGATTCAATTAACACCTGGCCTATTCCGCACATGGCCGCTAAAAATATACACACACATCCACATCTCGACATGGTCAATTCCTTGTGATGCGTTTTTCATGGTCAATTAAAGTTGGTCAACAAATTATTATGGGCATGAAAAGGTAAACGAGAAAGAGCGAAAAACCACGACCATGACGTCACGTCAAATAACAAAACACAATCGCAGAATTCTTCCTGACAGCCCGCTCTCTTACGAAAAGTCAAACTGCGCGCCATTCAGTTCAATTGCGAACTTCGTTAAACGAAAATCGCGCACTAACCACCGCAATTTGTTTGTTTTTATTAAACATTTTGCTTAGTTAACGAAATTTGTTATTTTTAATTTTTGTGATACGAATGTTACAGTGTAAATAGTTTATTTTTGCGCAACCAAGGTTGAAGGTGAGTTTTATTTTTAAAATTGGATGATCTCAGTTTGTGTTAAATTTTGGTGTGGTTGCCAAGACCATGAAATAAATATTCGGTTTTTATGAGGCATACACTTTTAAACATTTACATTTATAGTTATTGTTTTTTTAAGATCTAGAAATTAACATTGTAACGTTAAAATACCGCTTCCAGTTTTATTAGATATACATATATATATATGTATATAATAATGTACCTTTTTAGATATTTTCGACAACTTTTGTCTAGGTGTTCCTAGTAATTAAAAATTAGTAAATAAAATTATTTATTTTATAACACATTTACAAATTTTGCCTTTTGTCTAAGTAACTGCTAAACATTTTATAAACAAATCATTGTATATTCTTTTAGACAGTTAATTCGCTTTAAGGGATGTTTTTACTTGAGACTGCAAACAATTTTTTAATAAACTAGCAGTAAACAAAAAGGTAACCTTATTGCCGATGCTGAAAAGTTAGTAATTTAGGAAAACTCACCTTTGAAGGTGCGAAAACCTTTTGTGGACTAATCCAAAAGTCAGATAAAAAGGGAGTTCCTTATCTTGGAACACAATCAATAACGATTTCACTGACTTAATAAGTTAGGAAAGCAAAAATGTTTAGAAGTATCTTTTTGAAATCAGAAACAGATATCAATTAAATTGGAAACAAATCTTCTTAGTGGAAACTGCCATCTGACGTTTTTTCGATATTTCGATATAGTTTCTCCTATCATTGTTCTGATAGAACTGATAGAATTACAACTAAGAAGTACCGGAGAGGGTTGGTAAAGAAAGAGAACTAATCGCCACTATCATCATCATCCAGCCTCAAGAGTCCACTGCTGAACATAGGCCTCTTCTTCATGTTTCCAACCCCGTCTATTTTGCGCCGCTTTGCGCCGGTCGACCGACGCTTCTCTTGTCTTCCCTTGGCCTCCATTCCAATAACTTCTTTGTCCATCGCCCATCTGTCATTCTGGCTATGTGTCCTGCCCATCTCCATTTTAGTCTGGCTATCTTCTCGATGATGTCAGTCACTCCGGTTCTTCTCCTGATGTCTTCGTTGGTTATTCTGTCTCGCAGAGTTATTCCTAACATGGACCGCTCCATTCTTCTCTGCGTGACTCTCAGTTTGGTAGCTGCTGCTTTTGTTAAGGTAAGTGTTTCTGCTCCGTACGTCAAGACTGTGAGGACGCACTGATCAAATACCTTTCTCTTTAGGCATGTAGGCAAATCACCACTATACAAACCAGAAAACTGAAATACCTAGGCCACGTGATGAGGGGACAACAATATCAAATTTTGAGACTCATAATACAGGGTAAGATTCAAAGAAGAAGATCTGTTGGCCGAAGGCAGAACTCATGGTTGAAGAATCTACGTGATTGGTATCAATGCAGATCGATTGATTTGATTAGAGCAGCAAGTTCTAAAATAAAAATAGCCATTATGATTGCCAACCTCCGTAAGGAGACGGCACTCTAAGAAGAAGAACATTGTTCTGTGTTGAGGTATTGGTCTAAAAACACGACTTGGTGGATCTAAATTACATTAAAAAATATATTAAAACAAATAATACTTTTTGTATACTGCAGTCATATAAAATATAAATCTATAATTTACTAATATAACAACTATTTGTTGAGTGGTCCTTATCCTCTAAGATCCCACTGCAAAATCACTACGTTCATAACTCACATTTTAACACACACTTAAAAATATGAAAATACAGTTATTAATAATAGGTTGCCAGTCAAAAAGTGACCGCAAATAATTTGAATTAAATTAATGGTAATAAATTTTTGAATAAAAAATTAGTTCATATATTTCTTAAATAAAATACGCTGTCAGCTGTTAAAAACGCCAGGTATCAAAGATAGTGTAAAAGAAAGCTGTCTGGCTGTGTGGTTTGACATAGCGAGTGTCAGTTATATCAAATAGTGTTAATAATATACTTGTTACATCATCATCCAACCTTCATTTATCATGTCCACTGCTGGACATAGGCCTCCCTTACTTCGCCATTCTTTACGATTTTGTGCTCTTTGTTGCCAATTTTTGGTGATACGCCTGATGTCGTCAGGCCAACGTGTAGATGGTCTTCCTCTACTACGTTTGTCTGCTTTTGGTCTCCAATTTGTAGCTTTTCTCGTTCATGGTGAGTCGTACATTCTTGCTACATGACCTGCTCAGTTTCATTTCAGTTACGCTATGCGTTCCACAACATCAGCAATACTTGTCAGCATAGATTGTTCCATTCGTCTCTGTGGCACTGTCAATTTCAAAGCTGTAGTCTTAGTTAAAGTAATAGTTTCTGCCCCATATATCATGACCTGTAATACTCATTGACAAATACTTTTCTTTTGAGGTCAATTAGTATGTTGGCCTTAAGTGTGTCCTTCAGGTTTCCAAAGGCTGCTCACGCTAAAGTAATTCGTCTTTGGATTTCGCGTGTTTGGTTATCCCTGCTGATTCTTATTTCGGGACCCAAATACATATATATCTCCACCAGTTCTACCACTTTGTTTTTAATAGTTAAGTGGTTATTGAGGACCATATTTGTTATAAACTTAGTTTAGGTCAAGTTCATTCTGAGGCCCACCTTTGAACATGCAAAGTTAATTCATTTAACATATCAGTGGCTTCGTCTAAATTATCTCTGATATGGATAATATCATCTGCGAAACGAAGATATTAGGTACTCCTCTGTGGTCCTAATTGGCCATCTTAAAGCCATACTCTAATGACTTTATGAATAATTTCATGATATGAATCTAATTTTTTCTCCAATCTAGATCTTACTAGCCTAGTGAAGAGCTTGTATATGTGGTTTCAAAGGATGATAATAGCATTGTTTCAATATTTGTACACCTCTCTTTCTGCAAACATAGATTACACAGTTTCCTTAGTTTATTTAATAGCATCTTCTTGATTTACAATTTTATCCTCTCCTGGGACTTTGTTATTTTTCATTTTTCTTATCGATTGACGAATCTCGTCTACCTTTATCTCTGGCATTAGATCGGAACCTTGATTCATGATCTTCTTTGAAATGGCTTTTTGTATTCCTGTGTGATCTTCTTAGATCAAACAGGAAAAGATTAAACTTGTTATATACATATGATTAAAAATAGGTACACTTTTTTATTTTTATAAAACGTAAATTTTAGTTAAATCAAGGTATAAACAGTATATCTAGCTTTAACACGTGTTTGAGGATCATAATAATCTGACACTGGCCATCCTTGTCAAACCAGTAGCTTTTTTTCTTAGGCAACCAAGCGAGGTATCAAAAATAAAGTAAAAGAGGGCTAGCACTCAACGCCACTGGTTTGACAAGGATGGCGAGTAACAGTTGTGTCAGATAGTGTTAATAATATACATATTACATATATACATATGGTTAAAAATAGGTACACTTTTTTATTTTTTTTTTTTTAAACGCAACCTTTATTTTAATCAACGTAATAACATTTTAATCAACTAGCTTTAAAACATTCGCGAGATTCAGAATAATCTGACACTTGCCATCCTTTTCCAATCAGTGGCGTTTCGAACCTTCGTTTTATTTCACTTTATCTTTGATACTTCGCGTTTTTAACAGCTGGAAACCCTAATTTGCGCCCATTTTTTCTCGAGAATCCTTCATATAATATAATCATATTTAAAAAAAATATATCTTTAATTTTATACAAAAAAACAAGCATATTATATAAAATTTTTGTTCAAAAATTAATTACCTTTAATTAAATTAAAAACATTTGCGGCCACTGTTTAACTGGCAACTTTTTATCAATGTATTCTCCTAATTTTAGTTATGAAGGTAGTGATTTTGCAGTGGGATCTCATACTATTATTGATTGAACTAAATATTGTCGTCAATATTAATATTATGGGTAATATAAAAGGGAAAATGCATACATACCCGCCCCTGTTTATTTTCGACTTAGATGCTGAGGTTACATTATTTCGAATATGTTTATTGTGAGGATAAAAATTTTGAAGGTTATCATAAGTTTCGATGATAATGAAATTCTGCCTAAATAACATTATTTATCGTCATCATTTTTATTCCTAATTAAAAATTAATATATTCTTCATAAAATAATACTAATTAACTTAAAATGTTTCGACGCAGTCTGTATAAATAATAATTGTTAAAATTATTGCTGCATTTGTAAAATAACGTAAAATCTTGATCTTAATGAGAAAAATCCATTAAACAGTTCATAAATTAATTACATTATTTATGCATACTATTACTAATAAATAAGGACTAAAGCAACAAAACTAACATTGCTTCAATAAAGGAGCATTCTTGTGTAAATTATGTGGTAAATAAATGTTCACTTCTACTTCTAATCTAGTCCTGATATCTGCGATTCATGCTTAAAAGATTAAAAATATTTTAAACGCTGCTTCCCAAGCATATCCCAAATATGTTCTATGGGATTAAGGTCGAAACTACGTGTTGTTCAGTCCATTGTTTTAATGCCAACTTCCAAGAAGTAATCTCAAACTAATCTGACTGCATAAGGTCTAACATTATCGTATTAGTATTAACCAAATATTTTTGTTCAAAAACGATGTCCAATATGTGGTCTTTAGGAATAAGATTTCTATCATTCAGTATCACCAATTCCTATCAAATTACTTCCCACATCGTTCATTTGTCCCGCTAAAAATTTATCGAACTCTATCACGTGTATGTAAGCAAAAGCATGACTGATATCAAATCGACTTCTTTGCAATTTATATTATGCTTCCTGTCAAAATTAATAGTGTTCTACGATGATCGTTAAGCTGGCTATGGGGCAGCAATACAAGGGTGCCAAGTTTCTTCTAGAAGACAATGTTTACTTGAATGCCACCTGTGTTTTAAAGCTAAGAGCGCAACTGTCAGTTTACTACAAAACTAATGCAATCACAGTTTCAATCTCGCCATAATTTTACTTAACTACTCGTCCTAAGTTGTTCCACAAATGTTGTATGGGGTTAAAATCTGGACTCTTAGATGCCAACATCTCTTAAGTATTGCGTTTTTACCCTCGCCAGGTGCGGCCGAGCATTATTCTGCATTAGAAGAAATTTTCACCTATAAAATGCATAATGATAAACCATATGTTTTTTAAAAGTTCAAAACAGTATTAAGGCTACCTTGTCTTAACATAACAGGATCTGTATGTGCTTTCGAAGAAATGTCACCCTATACTATTATACGTCCACCAAACTATACTCTGAGAGAAAAGTAACATTGGGCATAGCGTTTCCAGGCCTTCTCCAAACTCTTCCGCAACCATCAGATGAATATCTCGTAAAACTAGTCTCTGTAAACAAAACGTTTCCCCAAATGTCCGTCTTCGATGAGCTGCGTCCAATAAACAGTACACAGTAAACTGTATCAGGTACATAAGATAATTAATTTCATTCGCTTAATCTTCTCCGTACGGTATCAGGTGAAACTGTGGTACTAGGAACATCTGTCATTTTCCTATTTAAAGTTGGAGCAATAACTGTCCACTCTCGAAACACTTGAGGTCTAAGAAACCAATCTTTCATATCGTTTGTTGCCCTTGGTCTTCCCTATCTTTGCAGATGGCCAAGAATTTCTCGATATACGGAATGAAATATTATTTGTTATTAAAAGCGTTTTTTTCGCAGAAAATCAGCCAACAATACACCAAAACGAAATGCAATAAATTTAACAAGCATTATTTCGTAAGTAAATAGTTTATTTATTGAGAACAACTTAACAAAAACTTTATTTGCAGCTACAAAAAATGACAAACTTTTAAAAAACTAATGGATAAAGGCATTTTATATTTTTATAAATATATTTATTTATTCTACATGGTACTTGCAACAAAACGAAAAGGAGAAAACTTGGCAATTTTACGTGCCTGATTAATTTTGCGGGACAGTTTAATTCATTTGTATATTACCCGTTCAATGGACACTAGTTGCAATTATATTCACCAATATAATCTGTCAAAATGTTGGCAACAGCTGCAATTTATCTTACCTAGACATAACCACAGAATAATAAACACAATCAGAATGCCCACTCTCCAAGGAAATTCCGCCATGTTTCAAAGGAAACCAGTGTTGTTTATGTGGTGTGCATAGAAAAATTAACCCGGTTTAGTTGACTTACGGCAATCATAGACATACTATACCATTATATTAACATTGTTGAATATATTAACATAAATATAAACAATTACATAACCTCACAAATCATATGTCTGTGTTATGCATGGACGTATAAATCTTTATTTATACGTCCATGGTGTTATGTGCTTCCTTCTAAAACATGGCGCGCGTGCTGAAAAACTTCAAAGGCGGCATCTGAGAGTGGGCATTCTGATTGTTTATTATTCTGTGACATAACTGTCATTAGACGCCCTGGAAAATAATATACATGCTTACATATCATCGAGTTAGAATCTATGGAGAGGGCATCACGTGACTAAAAACGACCTAACTTCGGCCATATTGGTATTATTGTTTTGAAACTTTTGACAGATCGTATATGTTTGGATATATTTGTTGTTTTTCGAATATTTTCAGTTTAATAATAATTTTATAGAAACTGTAATATATTGTGATAGTGCATAATAATGGTTTCTTGTTCTCAACGTAGTTGCAGTAGCAGAAGTAATGTTAATAAAAAATCTTCAGGAATATCGTTCCACAGGTTAGTATACAAATATGTAAACAAAGTAATGGCCCGTACTTCAGAGAATAAATTAATACTATTTGACTGTATTAATTTATCTTTATATATAATATATCGTGTTTTAGTGTTATTTAGTGGATAAATAAATCATAGTTTATTAAAAATGTATTGCACTTTTTTAGATTATGATTAAATCTTCTAAATAACTAGTCATATTTTTATAGTAGTTTTAATATTTTTGAGTTCGGCCATGATCCCACCGCCATATTGGTAG
Source organism: Diabrotica balteata (assembly GCA_918026665.1). NCBI lineage: Eukaryota > Metazoa > Arthropoda > Insecta > Coleoptera > Chrysomelidae > Diabrotica > Diabrotica balteata. The sequence goes on along the minus strand of OU898279.1, from coordinate 4,266,879 downwards.
ATATTATCGTTAGCCACACCTACCTACGCCGTTTTTAATACACACGTTAATATGCTCATAGCTTCTCCATAGATTCTAACTCGATGTTACATATATATATATATATATATATATATATATATATATATATATATATATATATATATATATATATATATATATATGTTAACTTATCAACACACACTACAAAAATCAATTCAATAATCAAGAATCAATAATTCAAAAAAGAAAAAATCCAAGCGATCCTAGAAAGTTGTTTTTAAAAATTCTATCAGAATCACATTAGTGCTATGGTGTTTACTTCCTTATAATATTATTAGATAACATATGTATTGAATGTATGTTATAGTATTTAACAGCATAGACACGTATTTATTCCATATTTGATTATGTTATAAAAGCAGCTAAGCATTCGTCTCATTATCTAAATTAATATATTCTAATAGTACAGATGTTTTTGTTAACAAATTAAAACAATTTAAACTGCATTTAAACCATTATCAATTAAAAAATATGTTTAAATCTTTATACTATAATTTATCAATAATTTTTCAAATTATTCGAAAGTTAGGTAAGTATAAACATCAATAACAGCTATTACACTACTATTTAAAAAAATAGTGTGATGTGTTTTTATAACCGAAAGTTGCTTAGGGTTAAGTTCTTTCAAACTTTATGGATGACTAACTTTGGCCTCGATCTTGTATGCACATAAGCATGCTTTTAGTTGAAAATTCTGAGAATTGTGTTTTTATCGTCAGATTGATATTAAATTCTGGTTGTTTTGAGTGTTTGTATGTGCGTATGCAGTTATGCACATATGTATCCAAAATAGGAGTCGAGGATTAGTAGGTCGAGGTAACAAAATTTGAAATATTTATGGGGTAAACAACTTAAAAGACATTTAACGAAATTTCGACCTTTTTTCGGTAAAGATACATTTACCGAGAAATATAAAAAAGGGAATTATAGTACTCTGTACTAGTAAATAATAAGAAATATTGGTATTATGATATGTTACAAGCTGTAACAGTTGACTTAGTGTATTTTTTCAGCAATACTTGTTTGCCTTTAAGAATAAACGTGTTATTAATTCTCAAAGTAGAATGAAGTAGTAGAATTTATTACACTTGCGTACACTGAGTTTTATCGACCTCACTAAAGCTTTCGATTGTATTTTAGTGTTATGGAAAAACCTGAGAAGAATCATTAAAGGTGTATTATTTTTATTCGGTATTCAATTTTTCTTTACTTAATTTAATCAATTTCTGCAACCACAAATTGTATAAGCAAAAGAGATATTAAAAGAATATTATGATTTTTTTTGACAATTAATTAAATATTGGTGTGTTTCGAAATAAAGTTTTATTTACATTTATCTTACAGATAAGTACCCGAAACATAATTTGACATGAAAAGACGAGTACATTTTTTTTTTATAAATAAATATCGATCCTTCAGATAACTATCTGTCAGGTAGGACAATATTTATCTGGAGGTGAAAAAACCAGCCTTTTCATACAAGAAGTTGAGTATTTTAAAAATTTAATTTTTAATTCGTTTGAAAATTTTGTTAATCCTAAAAAATTGACTGCGAATTTGATGATCGGTAATAAATATAATACTAAACTTGAGCTTTATTAACAAAGAAATTACCAAACTAGACTGGTTTTATACGTAGGTCGATTTCATAAGACTCCCCAAAAGTGACTTATCACTTAAAGAACACATCACGCAAAATCACTAGTCTAGTTATAAAAAAACGGCGAATTACAGCTTTAAAGAAACGCCCTTAATATGCCATACAAAAAAGTCTATCACATAGCTCACGTCGAGTTGAACAAGAGAAAAATTTCTGCAAAATGGATTCCTGAAGGATATTCACCAGAAGCTCAAAGGGTAGAAGCATCTTATAAGGCCTGTGCCTTTTTAAAAAGCTTGTAAACTTAAGTTATCTGCAATGTGTATAAATGTGCCAGCAAATTATAACGAAATAAATAAAAGTTCTTCTTCTTCTTACTCTTTATAAGCAATTAAATCTAATTATTCGTTAGCGGATTAATACCTCTATGGAAGATTGTCTATTGAATCATCAATCAGCCAATCGCGTCCACTGCTAGACATAGGCCTCCCTCAGTTCTTTCCAGTGTTCTTTACACTGGGCCGCTTGTAGCCAGTTTCCCGCTACACGTTTCATATCACCGGTCCATCTAGTCGGTGGTCGTCCTCGGCTTCTTTTATAGTTTCTGGGCCTCCATTCCATAATACGTCTTGTCCACCGTCCATCTTGTGTTCTGGCTAAGTGCCCTGCCCAGTTCCACTTAAGCGTCGTGGTTCTTTCGATGACGTCTTCAACTCCTGATCTTTGCCTGATTTGTTGGTTTGTTATGTGGTCTCGAAGGCTCACATTCAGCAATGCTGAACGTGAGCCTGCTGTCTATTGAATACTAACGACAAATTGAAGGGATGGACAGAATACATCAATGAACTGTTCAAAGACAATAACAGAACGGATGGGGATAGAAGTAGAAGAGGATATGGTTTTAAAGATATTAAAAGAGAAAATTAAAATGTCATTAAAAAACAACAAGCATGGTAAAGCAGTAGGTCCAGACCAAATGACTGTAGAAATGTTAAAATACGTAAATGATAAAACATTAGACATTATAGTAGACTTATTTAACTCAGTATACAAAACAGGACATATATCGAAACAATGGTTACTCTCCACCTTTTCTGCTATCCCTAAAAATACAAACGCCAAATATTGCAGTTGCCATTTGCCATTTGGATCGCCAATCTTCGAAAGGAGACGGCGTCATGACAAGAAGAAGAAATATTTCAGTGAATACAGAACAATATCACTAATAAGTCACATTCTCAAATTATTAATAATACATGGTCGTATAAATAAAAAACTGGAAGAAGGAATAGATGATAGTCAGTTTGGGTTCAAAAACGGACTAGGAACCAGAAAAGCGTGATTTGCTTTTAATGTGTTAGCTCAAAGATCCATGGATATGAATGTTGATGTGCATGTTTGCTACGTTGAATTTGAAAAAGCATTTGACAAAGTAAGACATGAAAGTTAAAATTCTAAAGAAAAAAACATAGACCGTAGAGACTTACGAATAATAAAAAACCTCTACTGGAATCAGAGAGCACAAATCGAAATAGATAACGAGCCCAGTCCAGAAATTGAAATCAGAAGAGGAGTTAGGCTGGGATATATTATGTCCCCATTACTATTTAATGTATATAGTGAAGCCATTTTTAAAGAATCATTACTATCTCAAAGTTAGGGAATAATAATTAACGGAAGATCTGTACGGATTAACAACATAAGATATACAGATGACACCGTGATTATGTCAAGCTCTGTTGAACAACTCCAATTACTGCTAAGCAACACAAACAGTTTCTGTGAAAAATATGGACTAAAAATGAATATAAATAAAAGAAGACCAAATACATGATAATAACAAAGAAAACTAATATATCAACACACATACATTTGGGAAAGTACCGATAGAAAGGGTTGATAAATGCAAATGCCTAGGAACCTGGATTTCAGGCAATGATGATCAAACAACCGAAATAAGAGCCAGGATAGAAATAGCAAGAAATGCGTTTGTAAAAATGAAAACAATTCTCTGCAACAAAGACCTTAGATTAGAACTGAGAGTAAGAGCACTGAGATGCTACGTGTTTTCGATACTGAAATATGGTCTTGAAAGCTGGACATTGAAGCAAGAACATATAAATAAGTTACAGGCCTTTGAAATGTGGTGTTACATGAGGCTGCTTAGAATAGCATGGACACGAAAGAAAACGAACACGGAAGTACTGCAAAAGATATGGTCATAGAATGCGAAATAACTCATTATTTTAAGACATGTAATATGAAGTAGTGGTATTATTTTATTTATACATTTTTATTTGTCTGGTCTACCAAACTCAGTGTTCTATTAATACCTAATGTATATACAATCATGGGGCTATTATCTCTTATCAGATTTCTCAGGCATCTCTTGCATACTTTCTTACTTTACTCTCCTGAGATTCAGTTACGTAAATCAGAATGAACTCCATATAGTTATTATCTATTTGCATAACTTTCAGAAATACCACATTTTTAAAATATTTAATTCAATTATTTTATTTTGCTACCTAACCATATTGGTCTATTGGCGGGTCTGACCTTTAAAATTTAGAATAATTCTTAAAACGCAGACACACCAGTCAGTAGGTGTCACGGAATCAAACAGCAAGTCAATAGTTTAAAATAATGACGTCATGGTCAGAATAGGAATTCATAATGGTAACAGGTTTCTATATAGTTTCTTTTTTACCTACCTGTTGTCACGTAAAAGAATTATCATAGAAACGCGGCAATTTTTTACAATTTTATTTACAGAGTGTGCGATTATAAAATGTTGACTAATATGGACAAGAAATGTTGTTATTTTTATAATGTGCATAGTTCAAAAGAGAAAATGGAATGTGGGAAAATATACTTTAGTGTGAATACCTATTAAGTTATATGAGAGAATGTTAAGAAATAGACAAGAAGCCAACTTTTAATCAACAAGTATAATGTTATAATATCTTTTATTGTAAATGAAAGTGAAGACAAAATGTGAAGAAAAGAAGAAAGCAAAAATATGTATGGACAGTGATAGACAGAGTAGAAAGTAGAAAAAAAACGTTCGAAAGTTCGATGAACGAACTAATAAAAACGAAACACATTCAGAATAAAGCAAAGTGGTAATGGAAGTATTAAGGAAATTAAAAAAAAAGAATATCACCAATACAGGACAGAACACCGAATAAGCTCCTAGAGTACGGATAACCAGATCTATCCATTAATCCAAATAAATAAAGCTAATTCCAAAAATAGAAAAAAAAAGAGTACCGCAAGAATGTATATTGAGCATCCTACTACATCCATATGAAAATAAAGACAAATCAGACACGGAGAATTATAGAGAAACACAATAATAAAACTAACAACTAAAGTGATAACAAATAAACTGAATGAAATTGTAACACTGGAAGAAGAACACAAATGTTTTAGGTCGAGAAAATCATGCACTAACGCTACATTTTTATTAGACAAGTGCAAGAGAAATCATTACCATTATTTAGATATATTTTTACCCTATCTTCTTATTCTGCCTCAGCTTTCCATTTTTAGAGGTCGCTGTACCTTACTTTTCGTAGACACTTATTTCTGTTTATCGGGTCTTTTTCACCTAAACTTGCCTTTCTCAAGTCTTCTATAATATCTTTTCTATTCTTTTCTAGTTTGATTTCACACTCATGATAATAAGCACATGTGTCAGTCTTCGGTTTCTTGGACGTAAAATTAGTTTCCCTGAAAAACTTGAAATACGTCTTATATTTCATGGTAAGAGTATTCACAGTAGTGTATTTAAACAACTATTGAAACTACTCAAAAATGTTCTTAATCTTTAGTCCTGAGTTGTCGACGTACAATCTGTTTGTTTTTCCAGGTGTGTAATGAATTGGTTTATGTAAAATAGATTTTAAATGTTCTAAAGCCATAAAATAAACATAATTCTGAAATTTTTCTTCGGTTTTCGTGTTTTCCACGTTTTTCATCAAGTGGAGTTTTCTCAAAAAAATTTTTTCTGTAATATTCTTACACGCTTACACAAACGGGCACATCACAACCAGAAGTTTTAAGCTTGTATTTTAAGTGATTCTTCTTCTTGATGTACCTATCTGTTACGAATGTTGGCGATCTTCATGGCAATCTTTATTCATTTCATTTATTCATTCCAACGGTAGAACCATTTACAATAAAATGCAAAAAATAGTAAAAAGTAAAGATCATGTACAATAAACATCAAAACAATAACAAAGAAACAAGTAAACAGTTAAAATTTGTACATTAAAACAATATATCATATCACAAAAATTTTTAAAAAGGTATCAGTATCACAAAGTAATTATCGCATATCCAGATTAATAGTCAGATTCTTAAGTTGCCTTTTAAAAGCATTAATGTTTATGCAGAAAGGATCCAATAGGAGGTTATTGCAAGAGCTGAGCATTCTTGACAGGGGAAAATGACGAGCATAATCAGTGCTATGAAAAGGAATATGAAAGAGTGCAGTGTGTCGAGTTCTATGCATTGTGTTTAAGTGTACATTGGCCAATAACGAGGGAAAATTAATAACATTGTTCAGAATTTTAAACAAAAATAACATATCAGCTCTCAACCTGCGGTTCTTCAATGTATCAATGTTAAAATGAGACATTATTATAGAATAATCTATGAAATAATTTTCAGTATCTTTTATATTAATATGGGCTTTAAAAGCTAAAGATCTTAGAAACTTCCTCTGAACGCTCTCCAATCCATCAATGTATACTTGATGAAACGGGGACCAGACAACAGAGCAGTAATCAAGACCTGAGCGTACCAGAGAGCAATACAATAATTTAAATACAATAGGTGAGAGATCATGACTGTTGCGATAAATAAAACCAAGATTACGAAATCCTGTTTCGTTAACTTTAAGAAAATGGCTTCTAAATGTCAATGCACAATCCAATAATACACCCAAATCTCTAATCTCAGTAACTGAATCCAAGAGTACATCATTAAGAATATATCTATTAGCCATTAGATTATTTATACGACCAAATGAAATGCAAGAACATTTAGTTGGATTTAAGCTTAAACCATTTTGTTTTGACCACACACATTGTTTACATCCGATTTATTACGTATACAACGAAATATCTTAAGATCATCAGCAAATAGCAGGAAGTGTGAGTTTTTGATAGCCTTACCAATATCGTTAATGATCAAGTTAACAAACAAGGGACCACAATGAGACCCTTGTGGTACACCAGAATAGCAATGAAATTCTTTTGAAATATAATTGTTAATACGAACTTGCTGTGTACGTCCCATCAGAAAACTTTTAATCCAATTAACAATGGGATCACCAAAGCCAGATGCATGAAGTTTGTGGACCAAAAGATTATGATTAACCTGGTCAAAGGCCTTTGAGAAATGAGTGTAAACGCTGTCAACCTGAATTTTATTCTCAAATGCACCCAACAAGTATTGTTGGTAATTGAGAAGGTTTGTTACAGTTGATTTCCCATTAGAAAAACCATGTTGTTCATCAATAATTATGTTTCTGCAAGTCCAGGTGAGATTTATCGATACCAATTTATCAAGAAGTTTCGGGATTGCTGACTGAATAGTTATACCTCTATAATTGTTAACACACTCGCGATTGCCAGATTTATAGATAGGTGTAAGAAAAGTATTTTTCCAATATTGTGGAAATACAGATGATGACAACGATAAATTGATAATTTGTTGTAAAGGTTTACAAAGAGAAAAACTACAGTTCTTAATAAGTGCTGCAGGTATACCATCAGACCCTGAAGAATATGTAGTTTTTAAACTGCTAATCCCCTCGAAAACATCAGTCAGACTAAACTTCAGACTCTGGAAATCCACATTATAGTCCAATTTAAAATTATTTTATCTTATCTGCAGCAGTGCGGAAAAGCTGCACAGATGTTGTATTGAACCAGATTCTGAGGTTATTTAACCAAGAGGTTCTTCTTCTTCCTGGACCTCGCTTTCCAAATATTTTTCCTTGCAGGATGGCTTGAAGGAAAGCATATCTGGATTCATTTCGCATAATATGTCCGAAGAATTGTAACTTTCAAGATTTAATAGTGTTCGGTACCTCTTGGTTCTTATTCATTCTTCTGAGGACCTCCTCATTTGTGACTCGGTCAGTCCACAGGATCTTAAGTATTCTCCGATATAGCCACATCTCAAATGCTTTCAGTTTTTTGCACATATCTTCGTTCAAGGTCCACGATTCAACACCATAAAAAAGGACAGTACATTCTTACCTTTGTATTAAGAGAGAGGTTGTGACTCTTGAAGAAGGCTCCCATCCGATTGCAGGTGGATCTAGCTTTTGCGATGCGTGCTCTATTTTCAGTAATACCGTCTGCTAATTTTGTGATTTTCTATCTTTCTATAGCTTTCTGGAGGTTTCCTTAATACCATAAAACCTGCTAGAAAAGTGTCTTGTTCTTTTTTGAACCATTATCATAAAAAGAGTCAAATAAATGCTTTTGATCCTGCGAAGGGATTTTTTGCAAAACATTTTTCAACACAACAGTTACGAACAACAGAAAATACCCTACTCTGTACAGTTTTTCCGTAAATTTTGACACATACTCCTGTCCACTCTGTCTCTTAGAGTGATTTTGTCACGTTTTCTTTCCAATAGTCTTTCTTAACAATTTTCTTTTTGGCAGCTGTTGACACCGTATTATCTAGAATACCTTTACGATTAGCCATTGCTTTGAAATATACTTAAACTTAGAGTTTAAAATATAACATAAACTCAATTACATTGTTAAATATTCATCAAAACAGAGTTGATTTGGAGGCTCAAATCCTTCTCAGCTATCACTTCACTACAAAAGTGTTGTACCAACGTAAAAAACCCAAATATGGCAGAAAAAATAGGTAGGCTGACAGAGAACAACATACAAAGCTCAATTCTGTGTTCTCTGGAAGAAGGACATAGGTCTATAGGCCCTTATTCTAGCCACCACTTCATTTGTAGGTTCATGTCAATTAGTCACAATTTGTCACAAAATATTCAGTGAAATATCTTATAAAAAATAGTTTCACAACTACCATGTAACGACTATCATGTAAAGATTAAAAAGTTATGTATAATATAGTTAAAAAACCAAGAATTGTGGCAGATGCTAGAAACATAAACCGATTAAAAACATCTAAGAATTATAGGATTACCAAAAAAAGACAATTAATTCATTATTTCTGGCTGATTGACACCTAGTCTAAGCCAATAAAAAAAAATATTATTTTATATTATTTATTAATACCTATGCTATTTTTTTAGTTTTACAATTAAAGAAAAATTAAATGTAAAAGGAGATAAGATATTAAAAAGCTTCTACCTAAAAGCGAGGGAAGATTTTATATACGAAAAATTTAATTTATTGAATAATCGTAAAGTAGTTAGTCTATTTTTTTTATAGTAACAGTATTTCTTGGTAAAACCAAAATAAAATACCTAAGAATAGAATAATTTGCTCACTCTGTAAATCAATCCCAATTAAGACTTCTAAGAAATCTAGGCATGAAATGGAGCAATAAATTTTAACATTTGAACCTTTATTTCATCCTACTACTTTAGAAGTTATCTCAACATTCCATTTTTTCTTTGCCTCTGTATTCTGTAAAATAATTAACTAAAGCCATATGTGAACATGTGATGTTCTTATCCGTATCTTCAAGGACTTCTTAAATTTATTAAGACCGTTGAAAGTGATAGAGGTCAGTACAAGGAGTGGCCACAAAAGTCAATAGCAGAGAAATTCACTTTACGAAATTACGAAATTCAAATATTAAATATTTTATAGATAACAAATGCATTTCAATAAAATTTTATGGTATAGTCGAGTAGCATGTTAATGAATCGTGATTATACAGGATGTCCCAAAAATACTTCTCATTTGTAATTTTTTTTAAATACTACTCTGAAACGTACAACTAAAATTTTAAAAGAACTGGATGCAGTATACTTCATAGAGCAAACTAACAAGAAATCATTAGGGTTAGAGTATAATCGACCAGCGATTATATGTCTGATTAATTACAGAAAGCTTTCAAAGGTGTAACATTCAAACATGTAATCCATCTTTTGTATAACTTCCTTAGTTCCAGCGTCACACGCGACATAAAACATGCTTTGTTTAGGAATTTTTCTGGGATGTCAGTTTAGGTTGGCAGACTTGAAAAGTAATTCACTGGAAAGCCAATAGGTAGCATCACCTGCTAGAGTGAGTTTTTAGTTAATTCATTCGCATTTTACGACTCTGAAGGAGAAGTAACAATGGCGGACTGTCCCGACCGGCCAATTCCATGTTCAAGTTTCTGAAGAATTTTTTCTGTTTTTCACTTAGCATAAAATTCTTATTCAATGATTAAGCTTTTCTTGACGACTTGTTCTTTTTATCTGTAAATAGATTATTATCATGTCCATTGTTACTAAATTCCCACAATGCGGAAACATTTCTGTGTCTTTTAGGCGCCGACAAACGGTGCCGATAGGTCAATTAAGGGTAATAAGTTTGCAGAATTGATATCAGTTTTACGACTTCGGATAATGCGCGTGTTTGCACCTTATTTTCTGGAATATAGCTATTCTGTTTTTTAAAAACCTTTCAATAGTGTACAGTTGTTCGAAGAGTAAACTTGTGCAATTTTTAAATTAAAAACTATGGCTGAGAAATTTGCTAGATCTGTTCAAATTACTTTGATTGGTAATGGAATGAGTCACAGAGAAGTGGCCAGACAGCTTGAAGTCAGTCGTTGTATGGTCCAAAAAATTTACCAACGATTCATAGAGACTGGATCCCACGAACGACAACCAGGATCAGACCGGAGAAGAATCACGACGACCAAAGAAGACCGTTCTTTTCAACGCACTTCTTTGCAAAATCGGTTTATTACGGCTAGATCAATCCAAAACCGTTTCTAAAATGCTCACGAGAGGACTTTAAGTACTTCTACCGTGAGAAGAAGGTTGAGGGAATTTGGTCTAAGGGCTCGCTGTCCAGCAACAGGACCTTTGTTAACAGCAGCACCTCGACAACGCCGACTACAGTTTGCAAAAGACCACGAGCACCAAAACATACAGTAGACGTGGGGAACGATATGCTGCTTGTGTTCAACGAGTACGTGTCGCTTTTGGAGGAGGTTCGGTAATGTTTTGGACAGGCATTTCATTCGAGGGCCATACTAATCTCGTATTTATTGATAGAGGAGCGTTAAATGCACACCGATACATTACCGAAATTCTAGACTAGCATGTAATGCTTTTTGCTGGATCTGTCGGCAAAAACTTTATTTTTATGCAAGACAACGCACTATCGCACGCAATATCTAGAAACTGTCGAGGTGCCAAAAATGAACTGGCCGGCTTAAAGTCCAGGTTTGAACCCGATTGAACATGTTTGGGATCAACTTAAAGGAAGGATAAGAAACGGAAAACCTGCTCCAATAAATCGTGAGCAGCTTCGGTTGACGCCCATGGAAGAATGGGAAGCTTTTCCTCAAAACGACATCCAAAATTTGATCAATTCAATGCCGAATCGAATGAAGAGTGTAATTCACAATAGAGGTGGTAATACACAGTATTAATAATCACGACATAATTGTAATTTTATAAAGAAAACAGAAAAAATGTACAATGTTAATTTTTTTTATTTTTCTTGTGGTCTTTACTCAATACTAAACCTTGTGGTACTCCAAATACAATACTTTTATGACTATAGTCAGTATCACTAGTTGTTTCCTTATTCTTATTCCTTAATTTCCTTAATCTTACTTATTCCTTAAGTAAGATTGGAACCAATTTACAGATATACCTAAAATTCCGTAGAAGTTTAGTTTTTTACCAAAATGTCGTGGTTTATACAATCAAAAGCTTTGGTATAGTCACAAAAAACAGTGGCAGTGTAAAGATTATTGTTAAATGCTTTATAGACCCCATGTAGTACAGAAAAAATAGCATCACTGGTACATTTATAAGATAAAAGGCCGAACTTTGTGATAACATGTTGTTTTCAACAAAACAGGACATAAGTCGGGCTCTTATAAGTCTCTTAATAATTTGGGATAGGACCGGTAGTAAGGCAATAGGTCTATAGTTGCAGACATTCAATTTTTCACCACCCTTATGGAGAGGAATAATAATGGCTGTCTCTAGGAACTCTAAAAATATTCCTTTTTCAAAGGAACCATTAATTAGTGAGCAATACATTTTTTTGGGGATTTAAGAAAATTTTTAAGGAAAGTCCATCAGTACTACAGGAAGATTTGCTTTTGATACTACTTAATGTTTGGATCAGACATTTTTTGAATTGGGGAGATAGGAAATAGGATCTTGTGGCAAAATAGTTGGTGTTATATTTTTACTCACATTAACGAAGTATTTATTTAGATTAATAGGTTTAGGAAGAGAAAATGTTTAAGCTGTATTAGTTTTATTTCGAAGATCGTTAATTATGGACGAATTTTCTTTTGCAAAATTTAGAGCTTTCCAGATGATTTTGACAGTACATTTTATATAATATTAACAATTTCTACGGTTTTGTCAGCCATACTTTTGTTCCATGATATATTAATAACGTTTTTCTACTCTCTTACTAGTAAATTGTATATTACCTACTATTTGGATGCTAAGTAAATGCATCATAACAGATACTGACACATAATGACTAGCACGTAATAAAAAAAATTACGCTTCAGTTTTATAAAAATGTGAAATATCACATAAGCCTCGTAAGTCAGTTGGTCGAGTTAACGAATGGAAACGAATTAACAGACGTTATTTTGACAGATTAAAAATCGTAGAAAAAGTACAGTACACAACTTGAGTTGTAAGCTTATTACATGCTTGTAAAATTACTGCGCTCGCCGCTACGCAGCTCGCGCGCAACTTTTTTACTCGCTTCTTGTACTAAGCTTCTTACAACTCTCGTTATGTAATATACTATTTTGTATACATTAATAAAGTTTTCATACCATAATGGCGTTTGGGAATAAATATTCTTTTACGATTCTTTAAGATTCATACCATTTAAAACATTACTATTGTAATATTATTTTCCGGATATTTTAACTTTGTTTTTCCATCCTGTAAATCTTTAATTATTTCTCGCGAACTATTGCGGTGCACAGCACGAGATTTACTCCTTACCTGATTTAATTGACTCTTAATTTCCCATTAAAAGTGCAATTACCTAAATTTTTACGGTAGAGCGAAAACATGAATCATGTTCGGGCTCGTGGAAACTTTTTGTTTTGTTTTGTAAAGAATATAAGCTTGTTCCAGCAGTTCCTTCAAATGAATAATCGACCTGGTGGAGCAATAAGCGAACTTTATCTAGTATATGGCTTATGTGGCAAATAAATGTTTGTGGCAGATTAATAATTATTAAAGTTAGCTATAAAAATCGAATAAAATTGGAAAAATTAAATTAAAAAGTGTTTTTTTACAGACATCGAACTTTGAAATTTAATAAAACAAAGATGGTCTTTATAAATTGACATGAAATGTGACACTGACATGACTTGATCCGAAAAAAACATTCTTTGGTATTATAATATAAATATTATATCTGGATTAGACCGTCACGCCTGGATCTGACGTAGCCTAATCTGGAGGTCAAATTTTCGATAACTTTTTTTATATTTTTTCGCTGTGTAACGGCAATAACGTTGCAAATGTTGTCCTCCAAGTGGTTAATCGTTTTATGCTTATTGGAGTAGACTAGAAGATATTCTAAAGGTAAAGTTGACTTCAAGTAATCGAATATAAACTGTCTTCTATGAATAAAATAATGAAGTTGTCCCAGGAACGCACTCAAAAAATGTAGACAACACAATTTTAACGTAATGTATTTTAAAATGTATAATCTATCTATATAAGGATTTTTATAGCTATCGCCGCCTTCCTTTTTTCAGCAAACGTCTCCAGTCCTTTCTGTTCTGCCATTCTCCATCTCTAAGGTTTCGTCTTTCCATGGCTTCGTTCACTTCATCCCTCCATGATCTTCGGGGTCTGCCTCTTTTCCTCCTTCCTATTGGGCTCCAATCCGAAATCTTTGCTATCCACCTTGTATGATCTTTTCTTCTCACATGTCCATACCAAATTAAACGTTGTTCTTCAATGTAGCTGAGTATGTCTTGTTCTACTGCCATTCTTCGTTTTATCTCCTCATTTTTGATGCGATCTATTTTTGTCACTCTGCAGCTTCTTATCATGAACTCCATTTCAGTTGCTGTGATTTTAGACCTGTTTCGTTTATTTGTTACCCAATTCTCTGCTCCATAGGTGAGTATACTGCATACCAAGGTGTTATAAATTCTCTACTTTGTATTTCTGGTAATCTATCTATCCCACAGTACCCTGTTCATTTGTTTAATACATGTTCTTGTCTGTGCTAATCTGCTGGTTATCTCTTGCTCGATTGTTCCATTTTTTAAGAGTATGAATCCTAAATATTTGAATTTTTCAGTGCCGTTAATTTCCCTATCATCGTTCATTTCCAAGTTTCTCACTGGTTCTTGCTCTGTTGTTAAATATTCGGTCTTTCCTAGGTTTATTTCCAGTCCATTTTTTGTGTATTCCATTTCTAATTTTTAGAGCATATAGCACAGATCTTCTTCATCTTGAGTCATTACCACTTGGCCATCTGCAAAGCTTAATGTGTACAAGAAGTTATCCCGGATTGGTATCCCCATCCCTTCACATTTCTTTTGCCATGGTTTTAATATTTGTTCGTGGAATATCTTACATTCGTTGGAGTATTTATTGCCGGTTTTAATTCTTACCTTGTTTTTGTTGTAAAGGTTTTTTACGGCTTCTATTAACCTCTGAGTTATTTCGATTTCCTTCATCGTGTTCCATAGTTGTTTTCTGGGAACCGTGTCATATGCATTTTTTAAATCTATGAATGCATGTGTACTGGTCTATTTTTTTCCATTTTTTTTTTCAAGTAATTGTTGGAGTGTATATATGTGGTCTATGCAAGATCTTCCTGCCGTGAACCCCGTCTGGTCTTCCCTGATTTTATCTGAGATAGATTTTTCCAGTTTTTCTTTCAGTATTTTTCCATATAACCTACCCATACATGCTATCACACTTATGTCTCTGTAGTTCCCGCATTTCTTCTTATCTGCCTTTTTATGTATCGAGGTTATATATTCTTTGGACCATTTACCTGGTATTTCGTTCAGGTTTATACCGTTACTTGAACATTTCGTGTATAATTCTGTGTAGTTTGTCCGTTCCGTACTTAATTAGTTCATTAACGATTCCTCCAGGTTCCCCTGATTTTTTGTTATTTAAAGTCTTTATGGCGTTCTCTACTTCGATTAATGTTATCTCAATCTGTTCTTCATTCTGATTTTGTTGTTGTTGCTGTTCTGTGTCTGTCTCTATGAAATCTGGGCGATTTTCTGTGAGTAGTTCTTTATAGTAGTCTTCCCACTCTTTTTCTGATATGTATTGTATTTGGACCTTTTCGTTGTTATTTTTCCTTAAAGATTTCAGTATTTTCCAGGATTCCGAATTCCTTGTTCCCCCTATGCATTGATCAATTTGTGCACATGTTTCTTCCCATTCTTCATTATTTTCTTTTGCCCTTCTTCATTTTACTTCTCTGTTTTTCTCTTTGTACTTCTGTGTGTCTTCTGGGGATTGGGTACTCATACTTTTCATATACAGAGTTTTTTTCTCCTCAATACATTTTTTGGCTTCTTTGTTTATTTTTACTTTGTGTTGGATATTTCTTTTCTCAAGATTCCCCAAAGCTTCTAATGCCGTTTTTATGCTGTGTTTGACGTGCTCGTACGTTTCTTTGACGTTTTTGAAACCGCAATCCTATAACTTCTGGTCCAGTCTTCTCTGGTATAGGCCCCTTATGGATTCCTCTTGAAGTAAATTTATGTTGAACTTCATTTCTTCTTTTTTTTTTGTTTATTTTCTACTTGATCTTTTTGGTGTTCTTTCTTCCTTCTAGTTTGGGTGTTCAACGTGTAGGGAAACCCCATTTGTGAAATTATTAATCGGTGGTCAGTGCCACATTCTGGGCTCTTCTCTTCACCCGTGTATCTCTAATTTTGATAGTACTACTTTTGCTGACAATTATGTAATCGATAATGGATCTGATGTTTCTCGTTGTTTGTACATACGTGTATTTATGTATGTTCTTATGTCTGAAAAAGCCGTTAGTAATTTTCAGATTGTTCAGTGGGCACAGGTCAATTAGTCTTTCTTCATTATCGTTTGTCACATTTTCTCGTTTTTTTGTCGTTTCCCTGTTCTTCCATTTAGGTCCCCTGCTATTATTATTTCTTGTGTTGGTCTCACTTTTCCGATCTCTTGAACTGATCCTTTTCTTCTACCAGACTGTTATCCGTAGGGCCGTATACTCCCAGTATCACGATTTGCCTACCATAGATTTCCATGATGAGTTTTACTATTCGTTCATTTATGGGTTCCCACGTTTTTATTGTTTTTACCAATTTTTTCTTGACTAGTATCCCCACTCCGGCAGCTGCTCTTTCTTCCTTCTTTTTCCCGCTACAACAGTAGAAGATGTCATCTACAAATTGTGTACCATTTCCCTTTTTCTTTTCCTTGGTTGTTACCAAAATATAAAGGTTCACCCTCTTAATTCCTCTATCACCTCTTTGTCTTTAGTTCGCCATCCTTGGATGTTCCAGGTGCTACACGTGATTTCCTTTCTCTATTTCTCTGTTCGACGTTGGCTGAAATTTAAGACTGGGCTTCTCTTACCAAAAGCAGAATTGTATAATATATGTCTGAATGGTCAATGTAAATAAGGCATATAAAAATAAAATTTTTATGAGAACTTTTTGTACTACCAATTAACAAAACAAAATTTGTGTAATTTATATTTTGAGGATGATTTCCGAAGTGGATATCCAAACATCCCTTACTTAGTCTTAGTTAATATACTCGATATAAAACTCAGTAGATGGCTTTTTCTTTAAAATCTGGCATAATAATTTGCATTTTCCCAAACAACTTCACTTCATTTCGAAATATATCCTATGCCATCGTTTATAGATGTATTTTTAGATGGCAGTCAGAAACTATTGGAAGTGTGAATATCAATCCGGAAATAATAAATAACATTTACTCTTCGCAATCTTGATTTGTCTTGGTTTGTATTTTATATTTACTTGTACAGGTCAGGTACGCGAGATTTACAATAGAAAGAATACTTATTCAAATAAGAACTTATTCTTATTGGTATTCTTTTTTTGGGCCGAAAATAAATAAAAAATGCTAATAGTTCCAACATACATATAAACCAAATAATATTTAAAATCTTTGTACGGTAGAAATCTGTTTACCAATTAATAATTGGTTTGATTTGTGTATAAAATTAATTATATTTAATACTAGCTTTCCAAAATTCCATTAGTTTCGGTGTACTACACAAATCTTATGGTGGTTACTCTGTTCTAAAATGCCATTTTCGCAAAGAGTAAATCCAACCTTTCACCGGTTTTAAGACATTACACAAAAAAAAAAGAATCAACTGTTGATTCAAAAACGTCTTTCTAGTTCGAATGCATCTCTTTGACTTCTTACAATTAACCATCTCCGCTCTCATCAAGTCATTCTTCAAACCTGATTCAATTCTCCTTACCTCAATCTAATACCGGCGTGGGCTACTCTTCCCTTTACCTCTTGGAACCAGTTGGTGCCTAAGAACTTAAAACAAACATAATGCCTCTCGACCTCGTTCTTAACAACGAACCGACAACAAAACATCTTTTTTTGAACCGGAATATTAGGGGACTCGAATGTAAACACAAGACAAAAACATTTATATTTTCGACTATTTTGTCAAACAACCTTAAAAAAATTCCAGCGTTATTACGTATTTAAGAGTGTCAACTTAAAATTTCATAATATATTGATCGTTTTAAAATTCCTTTATAAGAGACAAACGCATAAAAACAACTCAGGGGCGTACTACAAAATAATATTAAATATTAACAAATTTAAAACGCTACATTATAAACAAATGTAAATAATCATATTTACGTTTTAGTTTTAAGACACGACTATTGATTACTAGACTAACTTAACTGTGGTATTTCACGCATGCTCTTGCAAATTGACACAAATCAACAATAAATTTCGATAATAAGTCGACAAAACCATATAAAAAGTAACTTCTTAGCTTAATTAAGCAGTTTATCACTAACTTTCACGAGGTCAGGAATCAAATAATGGTGTTTTGACTAGCGCTGTAAAATGACATTTCTGTGATAATGATGGTTGCAAAATTGAATCTTGGCGGTAAATTTGAAAAAGTATTAGATTGTCTTATTGTGTACCGTTTGTACTAATCTCCCCTACTATTATATCTATTTTTATTTTAGTATTTTGTATGGGCTTACTAGTTTTAGATCTTCCTTGTTTTATTATAAATTAAAATAATTTAAAACCTACAACATATTTTTACTAAAACAAAAAGTCAAAAACCCAATAATTACAACCAACTGAATAGAATTATTTGAACAAGAAATGATACTCTCACTTATTTTCGAGTACTCCTTTTCTTCTTCGCTTTTTGAGTAAATAAAGTTCGGTTCTGCACGCATCCTGTCTTTTCAAACAGAAATGTTAGCTGAATGGCTATTTAAATATTAGTTGCGAAATCTAACAACACGTCCGTGTATATACACTCCCGATTTCGATGCATAAGAAGAATTTTAGTGAGTATTTGAGTTTATTTTAAGATTTCGACAGGAAAATAAATTTATGAAATCCTAGGCGTAACCGGATATTAGAAGTCAGTTATTATATACAAATTAGACTTCGTCTATATTTGTGATATCAAAAACAAATTTGACTTTTTGGATCTTAGATAACAAAATATTAAGAAAAATAGGAACAGCGAAACATAATTGCTTTCTCCTTTTTTATGTTTTTTTCCCAATTACAGAAGAAAGTTGTATGGAAATGGATTGCGAGCACGAACTCCTACAAGCCGTTCCTGAACAAAAACAGAGGCAAAAACGCATTGATTTGGCTTTGGCACACAGAGAGTGGACAGAAGAACAGTGGAGTAAGGTGTTTTGGAGTGATAAAACCAGAATCTCAATCTTTGAGAGTGATGGAATGAAGTTTGTTGCCTCCGACCTTTTGCTCCAGTGTACTACGGTCACTATGAAGTGTCCTGGGAGTGTCATCATATGGGCTTGTATGATCACTAATGCAGTTGGACGTTTAGCAGTAGTAAAGGACAATATTTATTCAAAAAAATATCAGGAAAAGATACTTCAAGCCAAACTGCTGCCGACTGTCAGAGATTTGTTTAAAGGGGATGTTCAGCAATGCATCTTCCATCAGGATAAAGCACGTTGGCATAATACTAAGACTTCCATGGAATGGTTGAGACACCATGACGGTCATCATCAAATGGTCAAGGCTAAAAGTATTATTATCACGCCGAAACCGAAATGACAAGAGAGAACTGATAGAGGTCATTATTCAAAACTGGTTTGAGTTATTACACCAGAAGATTTGGCTCGTCTCGTGAACTCCATCACGTAAATAAACAAATTTTATGATAATCTTATTATATTAAAAATTCTACTTCCCCTCTACCTGAACAATTTTATTTTATCTAGAGATATCAGTATATTAAAAACAATTTACGAACATATCAAAAAATTGTAAATATAAATTGTAACTTTAAAACTAACCCTTACATTTAAGTAAATATTGTATTATATTATAGCAGCAAAAAAAAAATAATAAAAAAATAAAATAAAAAAGTATCAATAAATAAAAAAATTAAAAAAATAAAGAATTAAAAAATACAAAAGTAAGATGTACACCTCCGATATGTTGAATCGGGTTATGTCTTAGCGCAGGAAAAAAATTATAATTTATTAAAAATTGTACGTTAAATGGTACGGATAATTGTATGTTTATTTAAAAAAATACAGAAAAAATTCCTCTGATTGTAAAAATTATCTTTAAATTTGTCTGGCTAATTGGTTCGGCCAAGGCCATGAAACTAAAACTAAAAAAAAAGATTTAACTTTGCATACTTTTTCATTTAATCTTTTGAATCAAAATCGAAAGATGTTTACTTAAATAATATATTGTTCTGAAGCTATTTTCTTGTGGCGTTGTAAATTAATTACTATTAAGCTGGGAATAAGCCACAATTAAAGATAAAAATACGTTTATTGACGTTTCAATTTCCACTTCGGAAATCGTTCTCAAAATACAAACAGTAAATTAAACAAATTTTGTTTTTTGTTACATAGTGAAAAATTCTTCTAATAATTTAATTTTATCTCACTCATTTATATTGACAATTCAGACATACATTATGCGTTTTAAAGTAGACGACTTTAAAATGATATTGCCAATATTGTTGAGTTGCGCTCTTGGGACGACTTTACTTATAAGATAGTTCATTCGATTACATGAAATCAACTTTAACTTGAGAATATCCGTCAGAAAAAAATCATAGCATGTAATTCGTCTTTAAAAAGACAAACACGTGACATGATGACAGTAAAATTCTCCTGTTAGTGATTCCATAGTAAATTATGAGGGAAAACCAGGAAAAAAACCTCATAATACTATACCGACATTGTAAGTATTTGTTCGTGAATTTAGTTTACCTTCAACAAACATCAAAATTCTGATTTTATATGTTACGTTATTTAAAAAACATAAATGATGTATCCTCTGTATGTTACTGACTTACTAATACTGGTATTTTCTTATTAATAACTTCCTCTTTCAATATTGGAACCAGATCCTACTACATTCTGCCGAGGAATTTGCGACACAATTGGCCTCATTTAGCATAATTAGAGCCGCTTCTTTGATTTTTCTTTTTTTACCATCCGTTTCTTTTAGGACTACATTTGAATTATTCCATTGAACCCTATGTTCCTTATCCCATGCGTGTTTACAGATTTGAGATCTATCAAATTCTTTATTTTTAATATAAGATTGATGTTCACTTATTCTAACATTTAATGGCCTTGATGATTCACCTAAATAAAACTGATCGCATTCACAAGGTATTTTATAAATGCAATTCTTTGTCTTTCTTGTTCATTGTTAGGTTTGGTTTTGGACAAAATAGATCTCAACGTGTTTGTTGTTTTGAATGTTGTTGAAATGTTGAATTTATTTCCTATCCTTTTAAGTTTTTCTGATAGTCCTTTTATGTACGGTATTGTTATTTTCCTCATATTATTCCTTGTGTATGCTGTAGGATATCGTTCTTAATTATTTGAATAATTCAAATGTAGTCCTAAAAGAAACGAATGGTAAAAAAAAATCAAAGAAGCGGCTCTAATTATGCTAAATGAGGCCAATTGTGTCGCAAATTCCTCGGCAGAATGTAATAGGATCTGGTTACCAATATTGAAAGAGGAAGTTATTAATAAGAAAAAACCAGTATTAGTAAGTCAGTAACATATAGAGGATACATCATTTATGTTTTTTAAATAACGTAACATATAAAATCAGAATTTTGATGTTTGTTGAAGGTAAACTAAATTCACGAACAAATACTTACAATGTCGGGATAGTATTATGAGGTTTTTCTCCTGGTTTTCCCTCAAAATTTACTATGGAATCAATAGCAGGAGACTTTTACTGTCATCATGTCATGTGTTTGTCTTTTTAAAGACGAATTACATGCCATGATTTTTTTCTGACGGATATTCTCAAGTTAAAGTTGATTTCATGTAATCGAATGAACTATCTTATAAGTAAAGTCGTCCCAGGAGCGCAACTCAACAATATTGGGAATATCATTTTAAAGTCGTCTACTTTAAAATGCATAATATATGTCTGAATTGTCAATATAAATGAGTCAGTTAAAATTAAATTATTAGAAGAATTTTTCACTATGTAACAAAAAACAAAATTTGTTTAATTTACTGTTTGTATTTTGAGAAGGATTTCCGAAGTGGAAATTGAAACGTCAATAAACGTATTTTTATCTTTAATTGTGGCTTATTCCCAGTTAAATAGTAATTAGTTCTATTTCTCGTTCGTCTTTTCCACTACGGTCGAAGATGACGCCCAGGTATTTATATTCGTCACATGGATTTATTTTCTGATTGTCATCGATATCGAGTTGTTCTGCTTCAGCTCCAATTGAGAGGTATTTTGTCTTTTCTAAATTGATATCTAATCCCCATTTCTGGTATTCTTCATTTAGTTTTCTAAGCATGTATTCCATGTAATCCGAAAATCATGATTTCCGAAGTGGAAATTGAAACGTCAATAAACGTATTTTTTTCTTTAATTGTGGCTTATTCCCAGTTTAATAGTAATTAAATAATATATCTTGGCAACGACTTTTCCAATTTAAAAGTAGAATTCATTTTATATAACAGAATAATCGAATAACATTAGTAAAGATGTGTATTTTACAACTTATGGAAAAAAGGATGTATCCACACATATCCTTTCTAACAAAATTTCTAATACAAAAACCGAATAAATTTCTTAAGATATAATTACGGTAGCTTCGTGTTCTCTATGAAAAGCATAAAAGGTTATAAATATAGAAGTAAATAGCACCGTGCCCTCTTTCTTAACCCATTAAACAAATCGGTATCTGAAAATGTGCAGCTTTGAGTTTATTATGTCAAGGAAAAACGGAAGCAGGTACACCCTCCTCACGGATTCTTTCTATCTACATTGTGTGCTGTTTATTTGCCAAAGTTCAGAAATAAACCGACTTGTAAGTTATTTATAAACGGCTTTTTAAAAACGTTGCACCAATGATATAAATCGCTAAATCATTCCCGATCAATGACTTAAAATAACTGCAGAATTAATAGACTAAAAGTCCATGGGACAATTTTAAAATCACATTAAAATAAATAGTACAATTTCTTCTTCTTCTTCCTTCTGGTATGTAGGCTTTAAAGCCTGTTTCTTCTTCAATATTAGTCTCCTAAATTGTTTAAATTGTTACACCATCTTTTTCTTGGTCTGCCAATACTTCTTCGTCCATTTGGTGACTTATCTCGTGATATTCGTACTATTCTATCTTCTACCATTCTACTGATGTGATTCTACTGATTCTAACATCTCCGTAATTAATTATATCTATTCCCAGATATCTAAACCTTGCTTCCTGCTTTATTATTTTCCCATCAACTGTGATTTTACACCGTAGTGGGTATTTTTTCTTCTTCATGTGCCGTGCTCCATTATCGAGCGTTGGCTATCAAATTGGCTATAGTAATTTTGTTGACAGAAGCTCGAAAAAGAGATGCAGACGACCTGTTAAATCAATCTCTCAGGTTTCTAGGCCATGACGTTCTTCTTCGACCTGGCCCCCATCTTCCGTCTACCTTGCCTTGTATTATTAAATGGAGTGTATTATATCTCTCTGGGTGGCGCATTACATGGCCAAAATATTCAAGTTTGAGATTTTTAACTATTCCGTAACTTTTCCTATGTAATGCAAAACACATAACATCTCACTAATCTAATTTTCAGACTTAAAGTAATATTGTTTTCACATAACAGTTTCTTTTTCTTAAAGAATGCAGCTCTGGCCTTCTCTATCCGTATTCTAATTTCTTTGCTCATGTCCCAGTTCTCATTTAGATTACAACGATTACAGTTTTACTGACGAGCATCACCTTTGTATTTGCGGTGTTTAGCTTAAGGCCATATTTATCACACGTTGTGGTAATCCTATTAGATGTTGAAGTTCTTCGTAATTGCTTGCAATTAACACTGTGTCATCTGCATATATTAAATTATTAATATTGACGCCATTCATTTTTATACCGCATTGAACATTGTCCACTGCTTTATTGAAAACGGACTCAGAATAGATGTTAAGTAGTAGCGGGGACAAAATGTAGCCCTGCCTTACTCCTCTTCGTATTTAAAGCTCTTCAGAAATGTTCCGGCCAATCCCGATGTTTGCACGTTGATGCCAGTAAAGATTTTTAATAATGCGTAGGTCTTTACCGTCAATACCTACCTGCTGAAGAATGGCTATCACTTCAGTATGCTTTACTCGATCAAAGGCATTCTCAAAGTCAATAAAACACATATAAACTGAATGTCCGACATATCTGCATCTCTGTACCATAACCTAAATACTAAATAGTGCTTCTCTTGTTCTCAAAGGTTATTGCGGAATCCAAACTGTGTGTCACCAACTTGTTGTTCTAATTTTTGGTACTGCATCTCTGTACCATAACCTAAATACTAAATAGTGCTTCTCTTGTTCTCAAAGGTTATTGCGGAATCCAAACTGTGTGTCACCAACTTGTTGTTCTAATTTTTGGTACATGCAAAATTCGTAGAAATACCTTTAGAACATGACTCATCAAACTGATAGTTCTGTAGTGACTACATCTTTTTGCATTTTCTGGTGGGTATTTAGATGTTGTCATACATTAAATTTTCTTTTTTCTGCTGATATTATCATATTGTATTTCTTAGCTATTGTATTGAAGATAATGTGTTAATCTTTCGAGCTCGTCTTCTGTGTCGGCGATTCTGTGTGGTCGTTTTTTAAATCTGGTCGTTCCCTGAATTTGTTATTAGCCGAGTCTCTGACGACACAGGGATGCAGAAATATAAGATTTTATTGATATCAATTCATACTCGGACAGTTTGACGAATTGTTCTCTTATCCTCTTTAATTCATCAAAGCAATATCAAAGCTTTTAGGATAGGATATTGGTGAGAAAAAAAGAAAAGTTAGTGTCAAATTTCAAATAGTAAATAAGTTCTAGGTACTTTTACTAACAATCGGAATTTATGATTAATAAATAAAGTTTTAAACAAAATATCATTATTCAAAACGTTTATCAGATTTACTTAATTTATACAATGTGTTCCAACGAAAACTTGACCCCCCAGAAACTCAGAAACCAAGAACGCCTCCAAAATTTAAGAAAACACGTCAATGTGTACTGGGAGGGAAACGAATTTTTGTGCAACATTCATGCCCTTAATTGTATCTCCCTACTGTCCCGCATCAACCAACCCAGTTATTGTCGGGCAGTAGGGGGTTACATTTGAGAGCATACATTTTGCATGAAAATTCGTTCCACTCCCAATCCAAATTCACGTGCTTTTTTAAATTTTGAAGAATCTCTTGGTTTCTGAATTTCTGAGGGGTAAAATTTTCGTTGGAACACACTATACAGTGTAAACATACTTGAATATAACGGAAAATACACTCAACCTTATTAATTTACCCAATAAAAGTAAATAACAATTAAATTGACTAGCAAACATGTACAATTTATATATAACCTACAATTTTAATTAAAATACGTGGTATGTGAAATAATTTCTATTTTTAAAAGTAAATTTATTACGACAACAATACAATATTTGCAATTTATGTTAATGTGGTCGTATTTTTAGGAAGCAATTGTTTTTTTAGTAAATATTACACAGAATTTATACGGAAACCGTCTTTTAATTTTTAAAATCCTAATGTAAATATATACATAGCCGGAAAAGTAAGGGGTCTTTAATTAAGCGGTACATATTTGAAAACTTAACCCTGCTGTCCTTTTCGGGTCTATTTGACCCAAAAAAAAATTATTTCTTATTTTGCAAATCATTATGCGGCGTAACGTTTTGGAGTTTCGTGACTTTATTACCCAATATAAGGTCTTTCAATTGCATACGAGATAAAATATCAACTTCCTAAACAAAAATTAAATTGTTACCTATAGTACGTTCGGGTCAATACAACCCACATATTTAAACCGTTAAAAAGTCCCTGTGAAACTGTTGGAAATATATTGTCTAACAGTTTGTCAGTTAGATACGTCTATACCTAAATATGAACAAGTTTCTCCAAGCTAGAACTTAATATTGTTCTGAAGCTATTTTCTTGTGACATTGTAAATTAATTAATATTTATAACTGGGAATAAGCCACATTAAAGATAAAAATACATTTATTGACGTTTCAATTTCCAATTCGGAAATCGTTCTCAAAATACTCTTCGTAAAAATTTAATTGAGTTTTGACAGTGTGCCAGTTTCTTGTATAGAATTTCCAATCTCCTAAAATTTTAAGAGGTATTTTGAGAACGATTTCCGAATTGGAAATTGAAACGTCAATAAATGTATTTTTATCTTTAATGTGGCTTATTCCCAGTTATAAATATTAATTAAGCTAGAACTTGTAAAAAATGTTTAGTGTAGCTGGACGATATCGTTTAGAAGGGCAAGGACATGTAGAAGGAAGTGGGGGTGATAGACAAGTGGTAGGCTGGTATGACACTGATATTCCAAGCGCATTAATTTACATTTCCAATTTCAGTCTATGTTTGCATGTTGATAATGTCGCATGGAAAAACGTTAACTGAAGATGAGTTTCGCGAGCTCGCTAACGTGTCAGAGAGTGATGAGTGCATATCATAAACAGAAAACAATACACGTAATGAGAGCGAGGAAGAAACTAGCAATGATTCTGCTGTTCCATTCTACGTACAACATCCTGTAGAACCTTCTGTGACAGTTCCTTCAAAAGACGGTAATATCCAGTGATCTCTCGATTCTCCTTATCAAAGCGGTCGTTTTTCCACGGCCAATGTTATAAATAATGCACCAGGAGTTACGAGATATGCACGTACACGAATTTTCGATGTCAAAAATTCATTTGACGCAATATTTTCTGACACAGTTGCAGAAAAAATTATAAATATGACCAACATGAAAGGACAGCGTGTTTTTGGAACTGGAAAGACTTGGATAAAATTGGTTTTTAAGCATACATTGGTCTTTTATTGTTAGCTGGAGTTTTAAAGTCCCACATCAATTAAAAGTTTGTGGAATGAAGAAATGGGTCGTAGTGTACTTCGAGCAACAATGTCCCTGGAAGTATCTATAAAAATTTAGAAAGTAGTAAGTTTTGATTAGTAACAAGACTACTAGACAGGATGGGAGACGTACTGCTAAACTTTCTGCAATACGTGAAATTTGGAAAAAATGGGTAGAAAATCTACCAAAAATGTTTAACCCTGATGAAAATGTTACCGTCGATGAAAAATTAGTTGCCATTAGAGGTCGCTGTCACTTCAAACAAAACATTCAAAGCAAACCAGCGAAATATGGCATAAAAATTTGTGCCGCGCCGGAAGGGAATCAGGGAATGTGTGTGATGTTTGACTTGTGTAGTGATTTGAAAGGCCAGACTATTCTTTCTGATAACTTTTATACATCATACAATTTAGGACAAATTCTTATAAAGAGCAAAAATACAATTCTGGGAACTATGAGAAAAAATAAGCAAGAGCTTCCAGCATATTCCAGCAATTGCTAATAATGAAGTTCATAGTTCGTTTTTTTTACGCAAGATACCATTGTTGTTAACTATATTCCTAAAAAGAGTAAAAATGTTTCTTATAAGTACTTTGCATCAGGATAAGTTTTTTGTCTGAATAGGACTAAAAACCTGCAGTACAGCGCCCGAGACCTGTTTCTTGGCGGTTTTATTTTTGAACAATAGTGAAAAAACATTATATTTTAATTATCTGTTTATTTCAAATAATATTCAAAATAATGACGTTCTGGTATATATCAAAAGCTATTGGCTTTGAAATTACAGCACAAAAACACACCTAACTAACAGAAAACTTTGTATTTATAAACGCTCTTGACCCATCTCTATATTCCCGAATTACAATATCAATTCTCTGTGGGTTTCAATTTTAGAACATGGTGTTTGTGTTCATCATGTCTAATATATTATACGCTATGTCAAGGACAATAACTTAAATACTATCATATTGTAGAAAGTATTCCAATAAAACAGATATAAATAGTTTTAATAGTTATTTATTAATTTGTATTATGATATGGATGTTATTTTAGTTTAATTGGTACATAGCTGTTTTATTTTAAATTAGGCAGTTGGCAATTATTCTACGGCCTTTGAAAATTTTGGACAAATTTTGGAACATACTGACGACAATACCTAAACAATAATTGAATTATCTTTGTTGGACAATCGTTGAACATTCGTTGGACTTTCCGAGTTTAAATTTGTATCAGCCCAACTGTCTGATGAGGCTGGGATAGGCTGAAATAATTCATAACACTTTATTGATACCGATTCGAGCACGGGAAGTTTAACGAATTTGTACTCCTAATAAGCCATGTATTTGGCTAGGCAAAAGCGATAGCAGCTTTTATAGAATAGATATATTATATGTGTGTCTGTATATATATTTAAATTACATAAATATGTGTGTACGTATTGATTATTCTCCCACACGCTGGAATGTAGTGTTGCCTTGAATCTTTCATAAAAATAAAACGCAAACAAAAGATGACTATTCTTATTCATTAATACTACTCGTAAGTTGACCAGAACACGTGTTGGATGTTATCTAATTGACCGTTCGCTAGCGACTAGCAATTAACGTCAGTTAATTAACTGGTGCAACTGATAAGTCAGTAATTTTTATTGGTTCACCTCGTTTATATAGTGCAGTAGATTTAGTTTTATTTTTTCTCAAACTGTATTAAACATTATGTAGACTTAGTTAATAAACGGAATAATTTCGTAATATTTTTGACTAGAGTTTTTTATTGAAATTTCTCCAACTATGACATTGGAGCGTTTCAGCTGGATGCACTTTTTCTGTAGACATTCGTAAACTACGATTGTCCTAATAGTTCGCAGAATTTGCGGAATATTTATCCATAAAAAGTTTAGTACACTACTCAAAAATTGAAGTGGATAATTTTAAAATTCCTAAAATTAACATATAAAACTATTTTTAAAATAATTGCGTGTACTTATATGCTATCTTTATTGCCAATATTTTTTACATGTAGTTTTTTTCTCCCTATTCTTATCGGCCCTTATCTCGTACAAAGAGAGAAATGTTGTTCCAAACATGAATATACTGTTATGTCTTTATTAATTCTAATTTATTGTTCTTATTTTAATTGACTAAAACACGATAATTTATATCAATTTATTAAACCACTCTACAACAATTTATTTGACTAATAATTACATAATTTATCTACACGTTCGTTATATTAAAACACATATTTGTATACACAATATGTATTTAGATTCAATTCATTATGACATTGTCACATAATAAAACAAAATATGTTACAACGACGACTTAGCCAGACATTGGTTCAATAAGTATGCTAAAAATACAAATAAATTAGTCCTAAACGCAGGACAAATTTGCTTCTCTAAGCTTTAATTTTCCCATTGTTTACGACCATACCGTGTCGTCTTTCAGCCAGTTAGTCAATTACGTACCTAAACTCAATTACCTTTATTAGTATATTGACAGAGCAATTTGTCCAATGAGATACATGTACATCTTTATTAATTGATTGAGGAGCGGTACCTTTAACTTAATATCCTTCTTTTCATCATCGCCGGTCGATTACAGGGTTGGAATAAAAATTTACCAGCTGGGAAAATAGATCGAGAATATATCAAAAAATCGTAAAGAAGTATAATAAATATTTTTAAGGCTATTTTAGCAGTTCAAGAATACTGCGATTTGAAATGGGCGTATCACTTACATTTCTACACTGCTTACGCGAGACTATCTTTACTCAGTGGCGTCGGCCAACGGGCAACAAATGCATTACTCTCCATTCAAATTAGTTTTAACACGAACTAACTGACCGTACGCTCATGAGATTTAAAGTCACGAAGGCGATAACGGTGAACCTTAGTGACAATGATGAGTAACACTGAGTTTCACTATTAGATTTTAGTATTTTTTAGTAATTTTCTTCAAAGTTTGAACATGCTTTTCTCGATTATTACTGGATACAGATAGGTGAAAAAAAAATCAACGATTACAGAAAAAAAACTCTTTCAAGTGATGGGCGTAAAAAGTTTGGTTATAATAGAACGTTAAACAGTATAATCCAATTTTTTAACACAAGTTTCAAAAAAATTAAAAAAGTAAAACCATCATTTTAAAAGCAACATAGTTTCGAATATTGTGTCCAAATTTCGACATTTTCTCGGTAAATAACAGTTCCTAGGTTTTGGTGCACCGATAAAACAGCCTTAACGAGAAATAAGGGTATTCTTCTTCTTATAGTGACCTGCACCTATGGTGCGTTGGCTAATTATCTTAAGGCCAGACGTCTGTCTTTTGCGGCATGCAAATACCGCATGCGATACTGTGTACCGTTTTCGGAATATTTTGATTTGAAAATTCTGAAGTAATAATTGATGCTGGTAGTAATGATAAAGTTCTAATAGGTATACCTCTATTTTCTCCAAGTGTGCAATGGAAATCTGACATTTATGATTGTTATGACGATATATCAACAATAATTAGAGTTTTAAAACCTTGTTATTTGTAAAATCAAATCAAAATGTACTCAAATGTTGAATACATTGACATGTTATTAACCTTAGGCAAATGTTTAGGATGTTCTAGTGCAGCTGTGACACGTTATGCAGAAAAGTTTCCTAGAAGAAACTTACTAAGTAAATAAACATTTAGAGCCATTGAACGACGTTATCAAGAAACTGGAAATGTGAGACCAAATAAAATAAATTCTGGTAAACCAAGAACAACAAGAACAATTAAAAAAGAAAATAATATTTTACAGTTAGCGTAAGGAATATAGCAAGACAAACAAATACTTCTTCTTCAAGTACTTGGCGGATACTGAAAGAACAGCAATTACATCCTTATCATTACAGACAAATCTAAGAGCTCTTGCCAGATAATCTACCGGTTAGAGTGGATTTTTGTGAAACATTGCAACAAAGGACAGCCCACAATCCAAATTTTTTAAAATGCATTCTTTTTACGGACGAGGCCACCTTTACGCGACACGGTATGTTTAACTCCCATAATGCACAGTACTTGTCTGATGAGAATCCACGAGTCAAAAGGGTATCACATTACCAACACTCATTTAAAGTTAATGTTTGGGCAGCAAATTTAGGTAACAAATTAATAGGTTATCATATTCTACCTGAATACACTGACATATTATTAACCTTAGGCCAATGTGTAGAATGTTCTAGTGCAGCTGTGACACGTTATGCAGAAAAGTTTGTGATATGTATCTTGATTTTTTAAACAATTCCTTATTTGATATATTAGAAGATTTGACGCTAAACGAGCGAACATCTTTATTTTTTATGCACGATGGAGCTCCATCACACTTTGATATAAGGTGTCTTAATTGGTTGAGTAATCATTCTCCGAATCGATGGATTGGTAGAGGTGCAGAAGCTCCGATTCATTGGCCTCCTCGGTCACACGATTTTAACCCTTTGGACTACGCAGTTTGGTCGTATATTAAGGAAAAAGTCCTTGCTACAGAGGTAAATTCACGTCAAGAATGGGAAGAAAAAATTCAACGTCAATTTAATGACATCATAGCTGATCCCCTACCGTTTAGAAGGTTAATGGAATCTTTAGAAAAAAGAATAGACTTGTGTATTCGCTAAAACGGAGGGCATTTTGAAAATTTACTGTAATTGAATTTTATTTTATGTTCTTAGTCGTTAATTTAATTTTCTTCTTGTGAGTTTTTTTTTTTAATTACTAACTATTTTATACCGGCATCAAATATTACTTCATAATTTTCAAATCAAAATATTCCCAAAACGGTACACAGTATCGAGTTTTACCAAAAGTACTTTTTTCGTGTAAAATTGAATGATGTTCAAGTTTACTTGAAATTTTGATAATATTTACACTCTTAAAAAAGTTATATTGACTAATACTTAGTACGATCCGTTTAACTAGCGCCCTCTATGAGAATCAGATATAAAAACAAATTCATGGGATGTATCAGCTTCCAAAACATATTCGTATAAAATTTCATTACAATGTTGCCAGTAGTTTTGGCAAAATCGTAAAAAATGTGTAATTTTTTTTTTTTCAACGCCCTGTATCTTGAAAACGGATGGCGTTACAAAAATTTTTTACTAAGCAAACCCTAATTATTTTTCCATTTTTTACCTACCCTAGCGGCTTGGTTACCTTTTTTTGAAACAACCTGTATACGCCTTCATATATTTGTGTGAATAAAAGAATTTTCAAAAGAATATCGAAAGCGGTGTACATTGCTAAAAAATTAAGTATTAGTGTATATTTACATTAGTGTATAATTCTTGTTACTTACCTTCCCTTATAAAAAGTCTTTAGAACTTTTATGTTTCTGAGTAACTGTAAACAACGTTTTATAGAAATTTTTAATTTTATTCCAAATATTATCCACGATTACATTTTATAGACTAATATTGTAATTTATTACTTAATTATAATAAAATATTTAACAGTTACATTAAAAAGTACTAATTTAGTTTATTAGCCAACATAAACGCATTGTTCTAACTAAAAAAAATATCGCACAAAACCAAGTCCTGGTCTGAATCAATAAACTATATTAAAGGCCATTAAAGGCCGTTAAAGGTCACGATTTATTCCGCCTGCAAAAAGTCATCGGGCTCGATTCTCAGATATACTTTGCTGGCGTTATTATTGAGCAGAACTAGGTCAAGTTCGCCTTGGCTGTGACATTTGACATCCTTTAACTTTTATAGTAAAGGATATTGCTCTTGAAAGGTGTTTCTCTTTTATCATTTTTATAGTAATACAATTTTTCGTCTTGAACATTTAAACCTGCAGGCTGTTTGTCAAGGAAATATTGCAGTAAAATCATAAGAATGTTTTTTGTTAATTTTATTCTTTTAATTACAAAGGTTTTATGATATCAAATATAGAAAATTTATCACATTAATGAAATAAAAAGAAATTTAAATAAAATTAAGTTCACCCCCTTTATAACCCCTATTAAAAATGGAATAGGTTCCTTTTTTAATGTTAAGGGTATTAGTCCAATTACTCATTCTTAGGAAGAGCAGCTTTTCTAGCTTTCGTTGGATTTGCAGCAGTGACAAACTTTGACTTATTTTCAGACATAGGTATTAAGCTTACTTTTTTTCATACATACAATTCTTGGGGTTTTTGCAAAATCGTATTTAAATTGAACAGTATTAGGTTGTTCTGGTACCCACAAAAATTACCGCGTTTTATTAACTTTTACTGAATTAAAAGTTTCGTCCATTCTCCAGTTCTGATTTTCTATCATGTCAGAAAATTTTACAAAGTCTGCTTGGGACATAAGCAAACAGGCGACAAAGAGGTTGTGGCACACCCTATGTACTGCTTTAAATATTTTCCATATTATTCTATACTGCACAAATCCCTTAAATATTTAGTGGTTACTCTTTTATAAATCTGTCATATTACAGAGAGTAATTTTGTCTGAGTACTTTCAAGCTCTTGTTTTCTTCTATTACTCTAGTTATTTCCATCGTATTGTATCGTCTCAGATCTTTTCTAACTTCCTTTTTAATTTTCTTATTTAAAATTCTTAGTTCATTTTAGTTATGATCCTGATTTTCCCTAAGTTTTCT
This sequence comes from Diabrotica balteata, assembly GCA_918026665.1. Lineage (NCBI taxonomy): Eukaryota > Metazoa > Arthropoda > Insecta > Coleoptera > Chrysomelidae > Diabrotica > Diabrotica balteata. The sequence goes on along the minus strand of OU898279.1, from coordinate 4,233,775 downwards.
TCTTTCCTCTAGCAGATGTTTTGTGTTGTGACATAATATTTTGTTATTTATTACAGGACAAGGACAATATTTCTTTTCAGCTTCTTTCAATATTTGAATAATATTATTGTTCATTTCATTGATGCTGATATTCTTTAAGTCGTGTGTATCCAAACTAGTCTTAATATTTTCTTCGTAAAGTGTTATATCTTCTGGGAACTTCCACCTTCCACTTTTCTTATTGAGGATCATTTTTGTTCTTTCAACTTCAGTGTTAAAAGTGGTTTTTGTTCTAATGAGTCTATGGTCACTCCCCGTTGAAAATTTATTTAATACTGTTACATCCTGAACAATATCTTTCCGATTTGATATTATGAAATCAATCTCATTTTTTGTTCTTTGGTTCGGACTCTTCCATGTCCACTTACGTTGTGGTTTCTTTCCGAAGAATGAGTTCATCACAAAGAGATTTTCCTGATGTAAGAAGTCAAGAAGCCTGGTATCTCTCTCATTTCTCTCACCAAATCCAAAGTTTCACATAGCAGATTCTGCATCATCTTGTTTGAATCCCAATTTGGCGTTAAAATCCCCAACCATCAATGTGTAATGTGTTTTAGAAGTTTGTATAGCTGCTCTGATAAATTGATCAATTTCCTCATCCGGGTGGCTCGTAGTTGGTGCGTAAGCCTGTATAATTTTAAGTTTGTATCTAGGGTTTAATTTAAAAGTAAGATAAATGACTCTGGTACATATACTTTTTATTGTGAATATGTTTGGTATCCATTTTTTATAGGATATGAATTGAATGGAACATATTTCCAGACTTAAGTATTATTTGATCTTCTTTTCGATACCTAACTTCACTTATACCGATTATATCCCATTTTATGTGTTGTAGTTCATTCTCCAGTTCTATCATTGATGCTTCTGTTGATAAAGTTGCATTGTAGGCATATATATCCATTTATCGTTTGCTTTGATGGCCTGGTCTCTTCCGGTGATTCTTAGCACCCTCTGCTCAAATACTGTTCTTACCGCCACCTTGGTCAGGGAAATTGAAACCGCCGGGGACTGAGGGCCGTACACTTGATGTATCCATCATGAGGGGAAATTTGGTCTTAAAACGCCGCGCTGGCCAAGCGTGTTGGCGAGTTTTAGAGTTGTACTAGAAGGAAATATAGTGACCCTTTTGCCTTCGGAAACCTAATTGCCATTCGGGGTCGGAAGAAACAAGAGTTAGCCAAGAGAGGCTGTAGGAAAGATTAAAGACATTTCACTCAAGCCAAGTTAAAAAAGAGTAAAATGTGAAGGCCATTATGATCCGCCAGGTGCGTTTCATAAGCGTATGAGTATTAATTCACTTTGTGTTCCCGCTCATACCTCGGGGTGTTGACTACACACTGTATGGCTCGTCGAGCATGCCATAGCATTAAGAATAGGGTGCACGCCATTTTTACAAAGTTGACACCCCACTCCTTGGCCTAACAGATAAGTTTTTCATTATTAATCATAAAATCGTCAGTGTTTGTTTGGAAAAGGCCACAACTCCAAAAACTAAATTATTTTTTACAGTGTATCTATGTCCTTTTTATGTTGGATTTGTCATGCATCACATTTTGAGACTTTACTCCGCAAAGAGAAAGATGTCTTCATTAATACCAAAATGAAACGTTTTTTTTTTTCGTTTTCTGTAAAATTAACATTTCTGGAGTTGTAGCCTTTTCGAAATAACCGATTTAATTATATTCTTAAACATAGAAAAAATTCCTGAAAAAATAACTTTTTTGACTTAAGACCTTTTGGAATCTACCTCTTTAATTGTCTTTAAAACACTTATCATACACTTTTTACAATATATTCGTGTATATGTATGTATATATGTATTTATGTATATGTACTTAATTTATCAGTATTAACAAAATATTGGTTTTTCAATAATTTTGTTTACTTTTATAAATTTAACACAAACATTTGTTTGCGTAAACTCATTTAAGCATCAAATTGTTTACCTTAACTTCTTTAAACACAGCAATATCAGATGTATTAATAAAAATAAGCTTATAAAATACATTCTATGCCATACAGTCCACACATTTTGTTATTCTTCGCGTGTTCCCATAAATCGTATTAATGGCCTGCTTGCTCTTCCTCGAATGTAAACTTACATATCTGGTTTTAATGATGAGATTGTGACTCAAAAAGTTGTCATAACCATAAACGTACAAATGGTTCTTTGCTTGAAACTGTAAAATGACGTGAGTGCATTTCTTCTGAGAAGCCATCATATGGTTTAGTCATGACCGTGCAATCAATGTAGCAATGGTCGTGAGTATTGTGGGTGGCAATTAGTACTGTGGATAAAAATTTAAATAGTTTTTTTTTACTAATTTCTTCGTACGTAAATAATAACAATCATAGAACTTCAAACAAACATCTCAGTATTAAAAACGTATGAAAATATTTTCTAAACCATGAAGGGATTAGAAGAAACCATGATGGTTGGCCTGTATATTTGCGCTGGTTATGAACTTCTTGTTGAATAAACTCGAATAAATTAATTAAAACTTTGACATAATGAAAAACGTGTTTGTCAACTTGAAAGGAAAAATTTACAATGTTGTCGTTCAACAATTTTGCGCTGATTGGCGTGTAATTTGAAGTCCAAACATGCCCCCAACCTTGAAAGGGGTAACTTTCAAAACAATTTACATTATAACAAAAAAGAAATACATACATAAGGTGAAATATACATACATAAGGTGAAATATATATACATAAGCCAAAATAGAGTTTATTTAAAAATGTACTTTCACATTATTTGTCTGTTTCAACCGAAAGGGGACATATATTTGACACTGCCCTTCAAAGAACACCATTGGAAGTCTGCACAGACACAACCCTAGTAACGCCAACATTTCCAGGGCGAAGATCTCGTACTCGACCAAGAAGCCAATTCTTTGATGGTAGCTGCCTGTCTTTGATGAGAACTAAGGTATTCATCCTGAAGTTTGATTCACCTTCCATTTGGTGAATCTGAAGGAACTGGAGCCTTTCGTGTAACTGTAGACGAAGTTCCCTTTCATTGGATATGTCGACATCAGGAGTTGATTGGTCGGTCAATTAAGACGTGAGAAGATGTTAGCTGATTCAAATCGGAAGGATCATTGGAAAGAGGGGAAAGAGGTCTAGATTTTAGTATTTCTTCTATTTAAACAAGAATTGTTTGAAAATCTTCATAAGTCAGTAAAGAATTGGAGAAAACTCTTTTTATATGTGATTTCATTGATTTGACCCCTGACTCCCAAATACAACCAAATAAAACTTCAACTTGTATTGAAAGATATCGATAGACATCGAACAAACACTTGTTGAACGAATTTTTCAACATTGAAAAATATCGATAGACATCGAACAAAATTTTAACTAGACTAGTGTGTGCAGGGCTTATCGTAAACGAACTCGGAAACTACGTTTGCTCGTATACGAAGAGATTAGTCTCGTATTCTACTAAATAATAAATAGGCCACAAGCAGGATGATTCCAAGTTTGTACGGGACCTCACGGATATGGCGACAGAAACGAAAGGGGTCCAACTCTTAGAAAATTTCTTCTGCAACACAAGCTATATGTCATGAACACCTACTTTAAAAAAAGCTCCTAAAGAAAGTGGATTTGGCAATCACCAAATGGCTTGAACAAGAACGAAATTGACTTTATTTTTACTAACAAAAAAGACACTGTGCAAGACGTAACTGTATTAGATCAATTTTCAACCGAAAGTGGCCATAAAATGGTTAGAGCGAAGGTAGTCTTGAACGTAAAGAAAGAACGAAGAAATGTGGTAACAAGGATTAAAAATGTTACGTCCACTACGATTACTAACACAAAAGCATACCAGGAAGACATAGATAGAAACCTTCAGAATGACATGCAAGATGAAACCGATATTTAACAACTTGACGAAAGATTGGTGGACGCTCTAAGGAAGGCACAGAAGAATTGTCAAGTTAAGCAACCAAGGAAAAATGAAAAACTTACAGAAGGCACAAGGAACCTAATGCAAAAAAGAAGGGAAATGAAAGATAAGGGATTTTAACACTAAAGAAATAACTAATACCATGGAACGAAATAAAAGCCTTAAAGTTTTAAAACGAAACAGAAGAAGACAGGAACCAAGAACATTAATAAGCTAAAAAATAGACAAGGACATGCTGTATATAAACAACAAGAAATTATGAAAATTATCGAAGAGTACTATAGAACATGATATCGTCGAGATACTCACATTTTAGACGTGGAAATCCCAGCCATACAAAATCAAGGATCAGAGGAACTTCCAGAAATAACCGAAGAGAGGAAATCGAATCAGCGTTGAAAGGTATGAAGAACAGCAAATAACCTGGACAAGATGACATTGTAAGTGAAATTCTAAAATTAGGAGGCGAATGCATCATAAAAGCTTTCAAAACCCTTTATAATACCTGTCTCTTTGAAGGAGTTCAATCAGAAAAATGGAATAGCGCCATTATGATAATATTTCACAAAAAAAGGAGATGTAACAGAAATTGGTAACTATAAACCCATCAGCTTGTTATCTCATTTATATAAGCTCTTTATGAGAATAATTACTAACAGACTGCAACCTAAGCTGGATTTTCACCAACCATTAGAGCAGGCCGGATTTAGGAGTATCTTTGGACCGAATGACGACCTACTAGTAATAAAATGCTTAACAGAGAAAGTTACAGAATACAACAAGCCATTGATATTAATATCTGTAGACTTTGAGGAAGCGTTTGGCTGAGTCCAGCATAGCTCCATGTTAAACACTCTTACAGAGTGCAGTATTGTTCATAGGTACACAACTCTTCTTTGGAATATATATAATAGAGCAACAGCTGCAGTTAGAATGTATTATGGCAATACAAATACATTTCAATATAAGGTTGAATGTTCGAATAAATGAACTTTGATGGTACACAAGGCAAATATCGAACACAGTATTTAATCAAATCTTACCCAAGTACTTTCGATCACAAGATCATCTTCAGGGGCATTTCGTCAGTTGTGGCCTATCCAGCAGTAACAGAATGTCATAAATGTAAATTGGGACATAACAAATACACTAAACAAAGACAAACAAACACTTTAAAATTTAAAATTGGAGAAGCTACATTTTATATAGAAGCCGGAGACAGAATGATTCCGCCCTCCTAGGGAGTATATACTATTTCATTTTCTCCGTATATTGGGGAGATTGGTTTTCTACCCCTTTTTGAATATTCTTTGAAGAAATGGAGTTTTCTTTGGCCCAAATATTTTGCATATTTGAGCTTGTTCTTCCATGTCTCGAATGTGGTTTTCCCAGCTTTGACTACGGTGTTATTGTAGTGCTGTTTGACCTCTTTGTTTAGTCTATTTGTTCTATTTATTTTTGTCCACCTGGTTTCTTGTCATTCTCGCAGTCTGCTTTGCTCTATTCTATCCCCTTATCAAATCCTTTTTTTCTTATTGGTCTTTGAGTCTTTTTGTGTGTATCTCTAGTTCCTCTTCTGTAGTGCTGTTTCTGACTGCTTGCTGGATGATGTTTTCTAACTCTAGGACTATATTGTTGTCTATCATTGGTACAAGATTTATTACAGTGCTCACAAGTCTTTTGAAATTTGTCCACATTGTCTTCTTCTTTTAATTGTACTTTCTTCCTTCCAAGTTCCTAGTTCCAGTAAAATAGGGTTGTGGTCTGCTGTACCTTCATTTAGTGTTTGTACTTCCGTTTGTAGTCTTAGGTTTCTAGCGACTACTATATCTATGTGGGTGGGAAGTCCGTTTCCTGGATAAGAAGTCGGGTCTGTCGGGCCGATTGCCATGACGTCGTCGTTGCTTTCTTTATATTGGTTTAGTATTAGTAGTAGTTTCTGTTCGTAGCTCTATTCCCAAATATGTTCTATTTTATTTGCTTATATAATAAATTATTTATCATGGATGTAACCATATTTTGAAAAGAGTCCATTCGATAAAAAAGGGAATATTCAACAATTGACTTTATTTGTGATATATTTATGATTTATGATGATATTTAAAATTTTTAATTAAAAATAAAAAATAATAATATTGTTATTTTATTTTCAGATTATAAGTTAGCACTATGGCGAAATACGCTTTATCTTCTTGCTGCGGATGTGGTTCGCTTAGAACTGGTACCTTTGTAGCAGGAATGGCAGCAATCGTAAGTATTTTTGGTCTCTGGGGCCGATGTTAGCTTTAATGTTTAGACAACCTATGTTATATAGTTGTGAAAGATTAATTATGGTAAATAGTACAGATCTAAAACTTATATCGCATCTTTATGAAAGCCAATCACAAAGGGCTAGAGTTGATGCAGAACTCTTGTAAGCAATAAGCAACCGTGGAGATTAATTAGCAATAAACTATAATTTTTTGTAGACAATTTTTTTTTGGGGAAATTTTTCGGGAAAAATTGGCTACAAGTAGCGTACAATAAAAAACAATGGAAAGGAAGACTTGAAGAGGCTTATGTTCAGATGTGGACGTGAATGGCTAGACGAAGAAGAAGAAGAAGAAACTATAATTAAAAGAAAATTTGTTTATCATGATGATTAGATTTTACTGTAATTAATACCCCTTTTGTGATTACATTACTTTCTAACATTTTGTAAGCCCTATAAAAAAGAAGTAAGGCAATAATTATTTTCTTATTTTTAGATTCTCTCTTTAATCGGAATAATAGTAGTACTTTTAGTACGGGTGGAATTTAAAACTATAGTATTTGACTGGTTACCTAAATGGGCAGGTGAGTGATTTCTTTATTAATATTTTTTTTAAACCAAATGTGTTTAGTGCTTCTATACAAAAGTGGTAGACAATTTTTTATCAACCAATTTAATCAACTGCGCGTGTGCACTGTATTTATTTGTTTGTATTTATGTTCAATTTATTCAATAAAATCGGGACCAGTGATTATAATATTTTTTTTTCTAATTTTTTTTATGGTTTCTACTGAAAGTCGCTTCACAAGCTCAGTGCTCGTAGCACTAATGTTAAAACTTATAAATAAAACGAACCATTTGAGTATACCTACAGTTAAAACTTACTTTACTTTGTGCCAAAAGTGAGTAGACTAATTGTGAACAATTGACAGTTTAGAGCTGAAATTTCAAGTCAATTAGCGAATACGTTCTACACATGTCTATCACCTTAGCATATAGTGTATTTTTATATATGCGAGAGTAATAAAACAATAAATTATGTATGCAAATCCCTAAACTGTTGATACGGGTGACTCAATGAAAAACAGATATTTGTCCACAAGTTTACAGAAGTATATAGGAAAACAATTTTAAATTGAGTATGACCACCAGGTATAAAGGTTCTAGCAGAATAGAATACAATAGTTGTGAGAGTTACTAATCCCTAAATAAGGTTGCCAGTGTCGGAGTGATGGAGGTTAACAGGTACTAATGAATTTGCAAGAAATGTAAGATGTTTATTTTATTGGTTATATATAACCAATAAAAGTTTAATAAGTACCTACCTATTTGCAAATTAAAGTTTAATTCTTTAGATAAAATAAAACGTTTTATGTTATCTGAAATGAGTGCATTCCACGAAGTAAGGGTTTCAACAATCAAACATTTAATTCTTTAATTCCAGGAATCTACGACAGTAATTGACTAGATAATTACCTTCTAAACTTATTCCACAGAAAATGTGATAGTGGGTTTTTCCATTTTGTAGGAAGGTCCAAGTGGCGTATTCAAAATTCTTAACAGTTCACTAAAAGTAGGTACTTCAGTTGCAAGGTGCAGTTTATTGTGTATACTAGTGTTATGAAAAATTTGGAAGTGTCGTGTAAACGCCGAAAAATTGGTCCTTTAACAGTTAATGAAAAAACATTAATATTTAATTGTTTTAAATCATTTACAGACAAACGTTTATGTGAAAGTGTTGATGAGACCGTTGAGTTAGTTAGCAGTACACTTGGTGTTGGGAAATCTACGATTTACAGAGTTAATGTGGTAGTTTTCAAATGCCACGTAATGCTCCAGGGAAACCAAAATTTCAAGTAGAATATCATTTTAAAGAAGGACTTCGACGGAAAGTGCATGAATTCTTCTTTAGACAAGAATTTCCAACATTGGATAAAGTTCTTGTCTCAGTTCGAGAGATGATAAGGATTACCCAGAAATGAGTCGAAGTACGTTATGGAAACTTTTAAAAGAAATAGACTTCCGCTGGAAAAAGAATCCCAGAAAGTCTATTTTATTAGAAAGAAGCGATATTGTCATATGGAGAAGACATTTTCTAAGAACCATAAAGGAAATGAGAAACCAAAAAAGAAAAATATTTTATCTTGATGAAACATGGATCAACGAGGGTCATACACCAAATAAATTTTGGCAGGATGAAACTGTTACAAGTCAAAGGCACGCTTTTATAAATAACTTATCTACTGGTTTAAATCCACCATCAGGAAAGGGACGCAGGCTGATAATAGTACACATTGGCAGTTCAGACGGTTTTGTTGAAGGTGGTTTATTAACTTTTGAATCAACTCGTACCGGTGACTACCATGAAGACATGAACGCTGATGTTTTTCAAGAATGGTTCGAACAAATGATAGATCTTCTTCCTAAGAACTGTGTAATAGTAATGAATAATGCAAGTTATCACTCCAGACTTATAGAAGGACTGCCCACAACCAAGTGGTTAAAAAAAGACTTGCAGAATTGGCTGAGTTCAAAAAATATTACGTACCATCCCGGATCTATAAAAAAGGAACTTTATTCGTTGTGTGCCCTTCATAAAGAAAAATTTAAAAAATACGAAATTGATGAAATTGCCAAAAATCGTGGAATGACAGTACTTAGATCCCCACCATATCATTGTGAATTAAACTCGATTGAACTGGTATGGGCACAGATAAAGAGTGAAGTTTCAAGAAAAAATACCACTTTTAAAATTCATGATGTTAAACAGTTGTTTTTGGAGGCCGTAAATAATGTAAAACCTGAAAACTGGGAAAAGGCAGTAAATCACACTATTAAAGAAGAGGAAAAAATGTGGAAGCTGGACAATATTACTGATAAAATGATCGAGCCAGTTATTATAAATCTTGGTTCTGAAAGTTTATCTTCTGAATCTGATTTGGATTTGTAACAAGTAGCTGTAAGTTTTATATTAATATTTTTATTCATCTATTTAACATACCTTAGACGGTTTTAAAAACTCTTTTTCTCTTTTGTAATTTTTAAAAATTAAAAAAAATGTGAATTTTTTAAAACCCTTTTTAATGTAGGCCAGTCAGTTCTAATATAGTGTGTGATAAAAGAGGTCACTTTTGTTTACATACACATAACACTTTATAACACTGAAATAATTCATTTATTTTTTACAATTATTCAAAGTAATTTTTCAATTAATCTTGAGCACGCCCATGGAGTGGTCGAAGGTACCAGTTAAAATTATGCTTATTACTCTCTCGTCCATAAAAATAAACTATAATTGTGAGCAATCATATTACAAACTACATTTACTACACATTTACTACAAACTACATTTATTACAATTATATTAACAAAATAATTATAATTGTGAGCAATTGACAGTTTAGAGCTGAAATTTCAAGTCAATTATCGAATACGTTCTACACATGTCTATCACCTTAGCATAGCAGTGGCAGACTTCCCCTCTATTTCATGAGTTAATTGAATGAAGAGTCAGATTCTTCTGTAATCTTCGCAGCCTTTGACCTTTCTTTTTGAATATGTAACCTTGATGATATAAAATGCAAGGTTTGTACTTCGTTGAATGCGGTTGCAGTTAATATTTTCTTTTCTTCATCATCAATATTAGCAGCTCTTAATTGAATTATGGTTTGCATGCTTCAATTAGTTTGCCGCCTTTTTTAATAGCGTTTTACCTTCATTTATATTATATATTTCTGTTTTCCATTATTATTTTTCAGTTTAAACGTGTCTAAAAGCGATAGTAAATGTGCTTGTTGATTTGATATATTTGTGCGATTTGTTCGTGAGTTTTAGTTTTGTTCTGAAGCTATTTTGTGGTATTTTAATTTTTTGTTAGTCTTGTAGTATCGTTAGACTCCTATAATGGCTTCTGTGGTATTTTTTATTCTATTACTTATATTTTTATAAAGTGTATTTAATAGACTGATAGTTTTGTCAATTGTTACAAACAGTAATATAATTTGCCGCGTAGCATGTTTCAGATATTTCTCCTCCATGAATTTTTGCATGATTATATGGTCAATTTTGTTCCTTAAAGCACTCTTCTATATAGCTAGATTATTATTATTATTATTCGACATAAGCAAGAGTAGAAGGACAAATCCCTATTATACCCAAAAACGAAGAAACTGCATTAATAACCCAATAGTAATTACAAAATTACAATTTTTGTCTGTTGAATTCCAATAAGGTCTATTTTGAAAACGTTCGTAGAGGGAGCAGAGCAAAAACTGGTGACCTCTAAGACGTTTATCTTGATTTATGGTAAACATTTCAGCGAGATTTTCAATATTGAATTTTAATATCTTGTATGTGGTAATTAAGTCTACACGTGGTCGGCGAAATTCAAAAAAAGTTGGTTAGCCATACTAAGTCTTTCTACATAAGAAGGTCTTCTCGGTCCCAAAGTAATTCGAGTGGCTTTTCCTTGAACATTCTCGAACCTAGTTTTGTCTCGAACCAAATCAGGATACCACGTTGGTCCAGCGTAATCAAGAATGGGTCTTACATAAAGAATGTAAAATTTACATAATGACTGCATTAAAACTCTCGAAAAGCACCTCCTAATAAGATTTAATCTGGAGTTCATACGTTTAAAAATAGAAGTAATAGGGCCGGCCCAAGTTAGGCTGCGCTTTAAGTTAACAAGAAGCTCGTTTTCCGATACCAATTCGAAGCACTGCACATTTCTCCGGTTTAAGGTTAGTAGCCACTGGGATAATATCTAGTCAAAATAGAGTTCATTTGGAGGGTTAGCTGGTTTGTAATTAAATTGGTATATATATTTGTATCATCCGCGTAGAACGATATTTTACTTGAAACATAATAAGGAACATCGCTGGTATAAACCTTAAAAAGCAGATGTCCACAGAAAAAATCCTGAGGCACTCCACTTTCCACTAACCTGTCTTGTGGGAAAGAGGCCAACTGTAACTTTGTAATGTCGATTTGTCAGGAATTTCGTTCATGGAGATTTTCATAGAGAAGGAATTTGGTCATTTCGTCGTAAATAATGGCTTCTATGACTTTGCCAACTACTGACAGCAAGCTACTGGGACGATAATTGTTGAAGTCGCGTTTGTTGCCTTTTTTTAAGATAGGGGTGTTGGATGCTAATTTCCAACTAGGGGGTAAGGAATTCTGGATAAAGAAGTTTGCATAATTAGTGTTCAGGTTATTGGAATCGGGTCTGCTCATCTTATTAATAGTTTTGGTATTATACCATCCAAATCAGGTGAAGCCGTTGTGCGAAGTTGCGGTGATTTGAATTCTGTAGACAGTGACAATCCTGTTTACAGTGAATGACGATACTCCTGTCATACAGAGTGGCCCAAAAGTCTGGAAACGGCTAATTATCTCGTAAAATGCTAATCATAATTGTACAAAATTTGAAGTACACCTATTTTGGGATACGGAGATTCCATATTTGATATTTACAATGTTGCCAGATTTGCCGTTTTTCTTATATTATTAGTAACTTTGGTTTTTCAAATACATCACCCTGTATATTCAGTCATTATTGGAATCTCCTATTCAATACGAGTTCAACCATATGTAACACTTATGATTTTATATAATCTGGAAGATCATAAATACATAAAACCGAAGTCTGGCAACGCTTAAATTGTTTCAATAATTTTTTAATACCAACTATTTTCAAATACATTAACGTAACAATTGATAGTTTAGAACATTTTTTAACATAGTAGTTACGTTATTAAGTGTTTAAAATGTGCTCAATTTGTGAGTTGACAGCACCCTAATCGATGGTAGAAGGCGTCTACCACATTTCTCCTTGATTGTATAGAAATTATTCGAGATTCATTGATAATTCGTTGCCTTAGCTCTGCAAGACCTGCTGGTTAAGTTTTGTAAACTGAAATTTTCAAGTATCGCTAATAAAAATAATCTTTAGGATTGAAATCGGGTGAACGTGGAGGCCATTCAATTCTACCTTGTCTACCAATTTATCATCCAGGAAGTATCTCATCTAAATATCGCCGAACATTTACACCAACTATCTGACGTTAAATTTCTTTCGACAAAAAATGACCCAATTGAATAAGTAACTACTATATCTGATCATACATTTAATTTTTGTGGTCTTTGAGTATGGTTTTCACGCAGTCTTTTACTCCTCTCTATGATTTTCTTAAAGCAATCTTCTTGGTATTTCTTTAAATCTTTCTTTATCTGTTTTCTTATGGTTTTGTTCAGTTCGGTAAACTCCACTGTATTTCTTTTGTTATCATTCAGGAGTTGTTGTTTTTTTAGCATATCTTGTGATTTAGCGCTAATTTTTTGTTGTTTTCGCTCTTGTTTATTAGCAATCTTCAAGCCTGCTTCTAGTAGTTCTGTTGTTGTTTTATCGTTTAATTCGTCTAGCTGCAAACCCTTTAGCTGTGGTATGTCACTTCTTTTTAGCTGGTTTATGTATTGTTCTTTGCGTTCTTTAAGAAGTTCTGTATCTGTCTCTTTTTTAGATGGTTTAAATTTTTGTCCGTCTGTTGTGGCGTTAATTTTGATTTTGGCTCTAACAATTCTGTGATCACTTCTTACGGAAATCATGTAACGTCTTGTACTATATTCTTTTCTTTGGATAGGATGTAATCAATCTCATTTTTTGTTAAACCATTCGGCGCGACTCACGTCCATTTTCTCTGTGGTTTTTTTATTGAAAAAGGTATTCATCGCATATAAACCGTTCGTTTCCATATAGTTCATCAATGTTTCTCCTCTTTCGTTTCGTGTTCCATATCCAAACTTGCCGATTTTATTTTCTGATCCTTCTAGTTTTCTCCTTAATTTGAAGTCGCCTATAATTATTGTGTAGGTGTTCACTGTTTGTGTCAATGATTCGTAGAATATCTCCACTTCTTCATCCATATGTGATGATGTAGGGGCGTAAATTTGTATGATATTTAAACTTATATTTTTATTTATGTCCATTATTAGAGCTGCGATCCTTTCTGAAATTCCAATATATTGTCCAATATCATGCTGATTAGAAAATATTAGAAATAAGAAAACCGACACCAGCGAATGATTCTTCTTCTGTTCCTTTATAGTATAGTACGTTCCCGGATTCCAACTTCATACAGGCTTCCCCTTTTCTTTTTATCTTACCTAATCCTAATATATCCCATTTCATCTTTTTTACTTCTTCTTCCAGTTCGGCTAGCTTTTCGTCTCTCATCAGTGATCTGACATTATAAGTTGCAATATCCAGTTTCGTTGTTTGTTTTCGTTGTTTCTGACAATCTTCTAAAACCCAAGGATTCTTAGCACCCTCTGCTCTTGCTTCCATAAGGGGGGGGGGGGGTAGATTGGCCGTGAACTCACCACGCTGGCCAGACGGGTTGGTAAGTGTGTTTCAGCCGCCCACTCTGGGAACAGACGCTGTTTGCAGCCGCCCACTCTGGGTGAGACGCTACTGTTGTCGCAGTATCACAGCCGCTTAACTCATAATGTGAGTGACCCCTGTGAGTGTCTGGAATTAAGCCTACAGAATTTTTACTTCCCATAGCCTTAATCCAGTAATGACATTACTGCTACCTAATGTCATATCCTCAGTTGATCCGCGGGTACTTATTTGGCAATGCCTTATTCGTACCTGTCCTGCATATCTGCAGGAACTTTCCCTATTAGCCATATGGGACGTACCGTGTCGAGGTTGAGGACATCCCCCGCCCAGTCTGTCTTCCGTGAAGAACAGAAGAACCCCTACTCAGATCAGAGCTCCTCCTCCACGAAAGCTAAGACCGACACGGAAAAATGTAGATTAGCGGGTGTTTATTTCTAATATATTATGTTTTATTTGATCTGGTGGAAAATAAAATTAACATGTTATATTTTTTAGTTCTTGTAATTATCATCATAAACCTGTGCATGACGATTCTATTATCTACATTGATGCTTGTTGGAGTTATAAAGGTAAGTTATTATTGTTTTTTAACTATATTATTTACAGTCAGGATGTAATACCGCAAGATATGAAATTTTCCATTAACACTTTGAGAATCTTAAAACATTGTCTTTAGTTTAAGAAGTTTTTTATTCTAGTATCTTATTCCGGAATTTCTTAAAGTATGTCTAGATTACATAATATTGTTAGAGAGCAATATTTTATAAATTTCTGTCCATTCATCACGTAATTTTCCTGCTGCGTCTTGTTTGAATTTTGTTTTGCCAAGAAACTTTTTTTCCAAGCTAACTGATTTTCATTGATGATGGTTTGATACGACCGAATTTGAATTTTGTAACACAAAACGATGATTTGAATTTTATAATACATATGCCTTACACTGCAATTACTATTGAATATTAAGTATGATGCCTCATGTCCTTCACTTTTCTCAGAATTAGCATGGACAGCATCAGGTACGCTGATGATACCGTACTAATAGAACGCCAACGCACACGAACTACAAAATGTAATAAATGAGGTAGTTCGTCAAAGCAAAACATCTAAATGTTTCCAAAACTAAAATTATAGTATTTTCAAAGATACCCACAAACGTACATTCGTATGCCAAGAGACAGATAATAGAACAGATAATTTCCAATGGTGAATAAACTGAAAATAAAACTCCGCTTGAATTAAAATACTAAATTAACTAAATATTTCTAAAAGCGTAGGAATTAACATGAATTTATGAAAATCATAAAAGATCTTTGGTGAATCGAAATTTCCACAAATTTGGTACAAATAGGTGTCAAATACTTGAGACCATGGACGTATAAATAAAGATATGTCCATGGTCTCAATAAAGATCTTTATTTATACGTCCATGCTTGAGACACATGAATTGTTTACATTTATAGCATCTGAATATTGTTTTCCTGTTTTCGTTAAAATCGTTAAATGAACAATAAAAACATCTGCCAAATGTAGCATTCGTTGTAACTTGCTCATTATCGGAAATATTATAAATCTCATTTATTCTCAATTTTATTGTTCTTGAAGTCTTGGAGATGTTTGATTCAAGATTTTCGATAAATAACTTTGTTGTATCATTTTCTGTATATTATGTAAAACTAACTTAAATTTTATATACTCCAATGTTAAAAAATAGATAATAAAAAAAAGTTCAAAAAAACCTTTTAAGGGTAAATTTGTGAATTATTTCAATGTGAATAACATTTATTTTACTTTAAAGATTCTACTAAAGTTTGTGCAAGTTTTCGCAATAACCGTATTTATACATATTTAACACTTATTTCATATTTTAGAGAAACTGGTATCTGATGATTCCATGGGTTGTTCTTGGTGGTATGTTAGCTATTGGATTGTTGGTGTCGATACTAATTAACAGCATTAATTTCTATATTGACGGAGATACATTAAATGGAACTTTATGGCTTGTAATAGGATTAATATCACTAGGTAAGGATAGTATTAATTAAATTCTTCCAAAATCAAGGACCTAAATGCTCCGTTGTAAATCTAGCCCTGATACATGTGAAAGAAAAGACGCTACTTTCAACATGAACTATACACCATTTATATTGTGCAAGTGATGTAAAAAAAAGTACCTACCCGGTACAAAATAACTTCCTGATCTCCCATATGGCCAGTCCAAGCCTCTTTCCTAGTACCAGAGTTTAATATCATAACTCGAGATACATGTTAACTGAATTCTACCGTAATTATTATTAATATTTTATTAAAAATAATCTTTTTCGTAACTAATCCGTTTTAATAAGAACTTTTATACTGAATTTCCACTTTTAAATAATTTATTGTTGACTAAAGTTGCCCCTATTATTATTTTGCTTAAAAGGGGTTAAAAGATGGGACTGAATAATCACTGACTTTTTAGAAAGAAAGGTTTTTCTTTCCTCCGATTTGAATATAAAATTCAAAATCACTAACTTCAAAACAATCAAACCCTGACCCGTGGCAGACGTACAATCGATGCTGGACAAATCCTGGGAGAAATTAAATCAGATACCAAAACTGGACTTCAGGTTATCCTTGATGATAACAATATGTATTCTTTAAAGTCAGCTGCCTATTTTCCACTTTACAGCTGGTCAGCCCACTTTGCCCTGTGGACACTGTGGTCAAATCTCCTTCAGGACACAACTTGCAAACAAAACTATATAACTCATATTACAAAGATTGCCCATGGCATATTGAGCCCAAATCATCTTTTTTGTACCAAAACTCATAGAACTAAGCGAAACTGACGGTTTTCAAAACTTTCTCAAATCGATTTTTCTTTGGTTAGACCCTAATTTGTTCATTTCCCCTGGACCAGCACACCCTATGTCAAATTCGAATCTCCTCGTACCAGATTTCACTTGCAGCCAATCGGATCCCTCTTCTGCAATGCTTTGGATTCCATATTGAACCTTAAAGTATAATTACGCAGATAATATTTTTTGCTGAAGATTCGGCAACCACACATGGGTAAACAAACTTCAGGTCGCCGTTACGTATCAGCCAGAAGAGTATCAAATAAATTTTATATTTTTGATATTTAAAGAAAAAAAATCATGCCACAAAGACTTATTCTAAATATCTTTCTGAACTGTAATCAGTAATTAGTTTCCGCCGTAATTAAGAGGTGTTTACTATATCGTACACAGTATATTTGAGTTTAAAAACGAGTGAGTCAGAAAATATTTTTCTATTGATCTAGATAATAATAATTATCCTCATAATATTTTAATTTGCTTCAATAATAATAATATATATTTTTCTTTGTAGTTGTCTACTGTTACATGTGGTATGTTTCCTTTAGCTTCTTTATTAATCTTCGTGAAGAGTCAGAAAAAGGTGCCTATACGAGAGACCCATTTAGGCGACACAATAGGATTTAAATGTTAAAATAAGGACTTCACAATTATTGCGCTTATCGAAAATTATTTTTAAAGTAAAAGTCTGTTTTAATTCATTGATATTATTATTAAAAATAGTACGAGCAAGTATTTACAAATATTCCACATGGGTCTAATTTTTCAACAAATCAGACTGTCTAATAAAATTTTCTAATTAAAATAAAGTTCTACTTCTAAATAATATATTAATGCTTTAAAACAGTACTACAAAAAGAAAGTTTCTATATTCCTAAAATGTTTTATTATATTTAATTTAGTATCCGATTTAAGCATTCTAAGGAACGTAAATAGGACACATCACATATTTTCGTAGAACATTTAAAATTTAAAACAAAAATAAAGCTTAGTAGACAGAGTACTCAAATGTTTTGTAGTACTATTTACTGACCTCTCTTATTCTCTGAAGCAAAACAGCACGCACTGGAGAGGACAGAAATAACCAAACAAATTGCATATGAAGGAGAACAGATAGAAGAGAAAAAGGAGGAAGCCTTAATTTTTTTATTTTTAGCAAAATTGAAGTACTGTCTAGACCATTTGAATGCAGTGCAAGGTTTACATAATTTGAATTTGCAAGAAACAAAAATATTAGAAACCAATATAAAGGGAAAAAAAGTCGCTGACGAACCCAATCAGCAAAGCTGCCCTAAATTTGATATAAGATTATTGTGTTTGATAAAGTTTGATAAGATCAAATCCAACTAAAGCTGAGATCTGTGCTTTCCACCTACAAGTTGGATAGGCCAAAAGGATTATCATCTGTAAAGCACACCGAAAGATCAATATATCGCAGGGTCACACACATTTCTGAGTCGCACTACACTGATCGTTAACATACAGGTTCCATTTTGAAAAAAGCTCAGGCTCCAAACCCACAGTACTATGATATAGAGCGCAGAATACGCATTCTCAACGGCAAAATATGCATGTCAGGTATAGAAGAGAACTGCGCACTCCAAGATAGTAGGCGCTAGCCTGAACATACTTATTACCAACCTCTCTGAATAAACTCTATAAAGCTTCAGACTCTCATAGGATCTACTAATTTACCGAAAGCTCCAAACCTTCACTTGTTAACCACGAATTTTCTTTTGGCAGACTAAAATCAAAAAAGCGCTTTTTTAGTGCCTTTTTAGTAAAACCACCAACCTGTTCTCCACAAAAACAAACTATACAAATCGTAATTTCAAGCTACTGGTAGACGTGACGCATACTGAACTGCTTAAAACTGGTGTAACATCGATCAAACCAAACTGTGACTGCGGAGCAATATAGAAGATGGAACATCTACTAGCCAAACGAAAACGCATAGATGCACTCTTGAGAACTTATGAACAGGCAATCAACTAGCATTAGGTACAGCCCACTACTGGACTAAGAAATCATAATTTTTTGTACACGACAAAGGGGAGTAAGTATTAGAAACCAAATAAGAGCAACGTTAAAAAAATTGGATATAATATAATTCAGATGACTAACATTATTTGACAACCTATTACGGATAAAAAATGTTGCATTGGACTACACTATGTCGAAAAAATCGAGCAAAATCTAGGCGGTTTTGGAATATGCGAATCAGGTGCGCAATGCTGTGAAGAAATGGTATATGACGGAGAAGATTGGAAAAGGAAATCAGGAAAACAGCATCTACTTGTGTATTAATATTTAATTAATCTTTATTAATATTACAATAATATTGATAAAGATGTATGTATCTCTTCTTCTTCTTAATCTAGGCAGGACATTACGTGTCTTTAATAGTCGGTCACCGTTAGCAACTTCCTTAAAAGGATTTTAAGGATAGCTTATGATGTTTCCTGTACATCTATAGTGATTAAACTAAGCACAAACTTGAACTAATATCATAAAACCGTATTAATCTGCTAATTAAACAAACATAATATGGAAACTTTCTTATTAGCACTAAATGAAATATATGTTTATAGACTGTCCCATATTTGAAACGTTATTTTTTGTCTATGTAAAGCGGAGATCACATATACAGATACACGATCAAGTACAATGACCATAAACGCGGTTTATAGCCATCGGTAGCGATATAGAATGTTAATATAAAACTGATTTGTCGCATCGAGTAAACTAGACCTACTAGATGTAAGAGAAGCGTAATATAAGGAATAAATAATCTTTAGAAGCACAGATTTCAAGCGTTACTTGCTCAGTACAAGTATACACTTAGTTGACTCACTCCCCATCTAAGACAACCAGGCGTAATATTTTGGAATAACTCTGCGATCCTGTCTGGACTGCCTTAGTAGTAACTGTTTCAAAGTAGCATAAAATGTTATAGTTAGCTTTAAAGTGTGATTATTTTCTATCAAAGTTCTTAACAATAGCATTTCAAATTTTCGAACAACATATCGGTCAAAACTTCCTTTTATTGATTATGATGTAACTCGTCACTGTCATCATCTGTCATACAGCTTTAAATGCTGATAAATCTAGGCTATTCCTCGTTTACTAATATTCCAAAGATCTTCTGATCTAATCTGTAATAAACATGTAGAAAAGACAGTTACTTTCTTTTTTTTTAATCTTTACTTTTAGGGTTAATTAGATGAAAATTTTTAGTATTGTCGAAACCAAATTTTTTTTGCGTTCTTTTTCATGCGATCAAAATAAAGATCCGGCAAGTTCTGTCTATTTAGACTAAGTTTTCCTGTATATAAGGGAGGACTTCCATATCTTGCGAGGCTATTAGGCTTTGGACATTAGGCACTACATCATCATGGGTATTCCAATACATTCTCTTGTATCCCGATCCCTTGTAATGGATTGTATCCCGATAGCAGGAGAATACCTATAAAACAACGTATTTCTCCAGATGTTAATGCATTGGTCAGTTTGGTTTACAAATTGTGCATATCGTTGGGTTTCTTCCGGTAAGTACTTTACTGTCTCGTCATCAAAAAATATACTTAAGATATGAAGACATCATAGATTTTCATACCTAGAATAATCTTAATCTTAATCAGTATTTCTGCTTGAGCTCGTAGCTGCTTACCTATAAAAATAAACAATTATTTGTACAACTAAGCACCTGTTAAGTTATTTACGAATTCACCTTCAACTTCATTCGCAGAATTCTCCTCTGTATCTGTACCATTTACATCTGGCGGTGTTATAAAGATATTATTGATTTTTCTCGTTACCGTAAACCATATCTAGCGCTTCTGCTAACGAAAATTCACGACTGAAAAATAATATAAGGTAATCACTCCGTAAGCACCCACCGCAACCATATTTACCACCGTTGTCGTTCGTGATTTCCTATACATGTGTTTTCCGCTAGTGCTTCTCCATAAAATACAGCAAAAAATATTATATAGAGATTGCTGGAATATAATAAACGAAATTGTAGTATAGCGTGATATAATAAATTAAAGCCAAAACTTGTTCATATTTTTAAGATTCGCCATTTAATTTTAATCAACGTGACTAAAAATATCGAAATTTTTTGTATATTTATTTTTTAGTGAATAAGGTAGCTTTAACCAATTGAATCTCTGACAGTTATTTCCTACAGTTTATTTTTAATACCTGTAATTTTTACGTGTTACTGTTATATTTAACATTATTTTTGTATTGTTTTGAATGGAATAAACTCTATTTTAATTTATAATTTTGTTACACCTCCCATACTTCCCTCGACATTTGTAGGCGTCAACTCAAATTTACACTAAATTGTGTAAAAAATTGTTCCAAATGTTGTCCAAATATTGCCCAATGGTATCACTAGATGTACGTCAAGCTTTTGATAAGGTTTGGCATAAAGGACTTCTTTATAAAATTAAACAAATATTACGACCATTCTTTCGAATCCTTACATCATACTTGGAAAACCGACAGAACAAAAGTAAATGGAAAAATATCTTAAATGCATCCCATTAAGGCGTGAATTCCACAGGACGAGTTTACTCCAGAAGAAATTATTTCAGCTATATCAGAAATTAAGTCTGGAAAGGCACCCGGCTCCGATAAAATTCATCCATAATTTTTACTTCACTGTGGCAAATATGCTAGGAAATGGCTTGCTGATTTCTATACAGATATGTTAAAATCAGGAGAAATCCCCCATTCGTTAAAAAAGCCCTCCATTATAGTCATATTAAAACCAGGAAAGGCAAATAATTAGCCTCAAAACTACCGTCCGATTGCTTTGCTGAGCTGTGTTTATAAACTGTTGGAACGTTTAATCTACAACAGAATTAGTAGAAACGTATTTGAATTGATACCTATTGAGCAAGCAGGATTTAGACCTAACCGCAGCTGCACAGATCAGATCCTATCCTTAACAACACATATTGAAGCTGGTTTTCAAAGAAAACAAAAAACATACGTTGCTTTCATTGACCTATCAGCTGCATACGATACTGTCTGGAGACAAGGACTAATCTGTAAACTAATCCGTGCCGTCCCGTGTCAAAAGGTAACTAAACTCATTGATAACATGCTCACCGACAGACCTTTTCAAGTCACAATAGCCAATTCTAAAAGTTTCCAAATGAAGCTCAGCAATGGACTGCCACAGGGATCTGTTTTGACACCCTTACTGTTCAATTTATATATCGCGGACCTACCTAGGACAACTTCGCAGAAATTTGGCTACGCTGACGATTGGGCCATTGCAGCAATATATAATAACATGGATATCACAGAAACAATATTAGCAAATGACCTTGCCATTATGGGAGAATACTTTCGCAAATGGAGGCTACGGCCTAATGCAATGAAAACCGAAATGTGCTGTTTCCATCTGAATAATGCCCAAGCCAACAAAAAACTCTCCGTCCACTTCGAAAACAGACTGTTCACTCATAACTTAACACCAAAATATCTTGGAGTGACTCTGGACAGAACATTGAGTTTTAAAGAACATCTTCAAAGAACGACAGCAAAGCCGAAAACGAGAAATAATATAGTCCAAAAGCTATGTGGCACTACATGGGGGTCTTCAGCCTCCGTACTCAGATCATCCGCTCTCGGACTTGTATACTCGGTGGCTGAATATGCTTCCCCGGTATGGCTCAATAGCAAACACACAAAGATTATTGACACTCAATTAAACCAGACAATGCGAATGATATCAGGTATAATTAGACCCACACCGAACTATTGGCTTCCCATTCTGAGTCACATTTCACCGCCGAAACTGCGAAGAAGACATTCTCTTCTCAGAGAATATCGAAAAATTGAGGCTAACCATCAACTACCCATCCACCAAGATAAGCTTGATATCGAAATAAACAGACTGCGCTCCAGATATCCTCCATTGCTAAGAGCCAACTCCTTACATCAGGAACATTTCAACCTGATCAAAGCTTGGAGAACACAATGGGAGAGCGACTCACCACAGGAAGCACATCAAATGGCCTGTATCGATCAGAAACCGCCAGGCTTTGAACTGACCCGCAATACATGGACAACACTAAACAGAATAAGAACAAGCAGCGGTAGATGTGCTGACAGCTTATATAGATGGGGAAAAGCCCTTACTCCTGAATGTGACTATGGTGCGCACCGATAGACCGTCCGTCACATTGTTGAAGAATGTAACCGAAGGCGATTCCCAACAAACCAACAACAAAACAAAAAGAAAACAATTGGTTAATTGGAAAAAACTCCAAGCTGTCAATAAATAATAAAATTTTAATTTATAAAACAGTTATCAAACCAATATGGACACATGGCATAGAGCTGTGGGGCTGTAGTAGTAAATCTAATATTGCTATTATAAAAAGAATCCAATCAAAAATCTTAAGAGCAGTTATTGATGCACCCTGGTAAGTAACCAACCAAAGAATCTATGAAGATCTCAATATCTCAACAGTAAAAGAACGATCAAATGATATTTACCAAAACGCAACCATGACCGTAATTCTGGACGAAAAATTAATAACGGATAATATAAAAGTTAAACGAGGAGTCCGACAAGGCGATATAATTTCACCTAAACTGTTTACCTTGACCCTCGAAGACATAATAAAATCAACAGATTGGGAAAACAGACGAATATGTCTTAACGGAAAATACCTAAATCACCTTAGATATGCGGATGATATACTCCGGATCTCCTCGGAACGACAAGAACTGGAATTAATGCTGAATGAACTTCATGAAAAATCACTGCAAAAAGGCCTAAAAATTAACTTCAACAAAACAAAAGTAATGACAAACACGGAAGACCAAGAGGCAATAAAAATACAAACAGAAAAAATAGAACAGGTAAATGAGTATATCTATCTAGGACAAGCAATCAGAGCTAACCGAGAAAATCAAACAGCCGAAATATCGAGACGAGCAAGAATGGGATGGGCAGCGTTCGGCAAATTTTCTTACGTTCTAAAACATCAAACAATCCCTCTATACTTACGAAGCAAGGTATATAACTCTTGTATAATACCGGTGCTCACCTACGGAGCACAGACATGGACATTTATACAGGCCAATTTGGGTAGGATAAGGAAGGCACAAAGAGCGATGGAGAGACAAATGTTGGGTATATCACTTAAAACGTAACCAGTGGATCAGAACAAAGACAGTAGACGCGATAGAACAAGCAGCAAAACTGAAATGGAAATGAACTGGACACAATGAACGTCTCCAAGACGGATGATGGAACAATGCCATCGGAAAGTGGCGTCCATACAATGCAAAGAGATCAAGAGAAAGACCACAGATGAGGTGGAAAGTTGACATCAGGAAACAGGGAGGTCCCACATGGCAGAGAACAGCTCAAGATAGGGAAAGATGGAGAGAACTGGGGGAGACCTATATCCAACAATGTAAGGATAGAGAATAGGTTAAAAAAAAGTATACAAGCAAAAGAAATTACAATACATTCAAAAAGTGAGCACACACTCCAATCCATTAATTTCCGCAATACCTCAACATCGAGTTATCAGAAGACTAAAGCGACGTTGGCCGACGGACCAGTAACATGGACCCGTGATTCTCTCACTGGAGGGGACCACATCACGCCAGAACCAAGGGACAGGACCTAAACTCATTACATTAACTTATAGAATACATTGCTTTTTTCTGATTGGTAATTTATTAGTTATACTAAAAAAAATTCTTTTTTATTATTTAAATGAGATTCATTTTTGATACTATATAAATACTATATTTAAAAAACAATCTTTGAATACAAAGTAATGAAATATGAATATGAATACATGTAGTGGTTTTAAAATATATTTTATAAACATTCCGGTTCATATAATACTTTAAACATTTATTAACTATAACAGGAAACCACGATCGCACCTTATTAGGTAGACATAACCTGAATAAGAAATATAAGACCATAATATCGTATTTATGAAAATTTACACTGTCTTCCGTAATAAGATATGTATCTTAAACTTTATCAAGTAGTACTTTGTTCTAAATTATAATAATAATTAATAATTTACTAATATATTGATTTATTAAGTAATCATAATGTGGTACAGTGTTTTTCATCGGCTTTGAACAGCTGGACTCGTTTTGTCACACGAAATTAATACTATACACTTCACTAATTAAGTTGTGAATATGTGTAAACAATAAATTAAACAGGAAAACTGTTTATACGCAAAATTTAAACACGATTTATAAGTATTAAAGTTAATAAAGAAGATTTAAAATACATCTATGTCTTGGTGCTTTTTAATCAAGCTCTGTTGAAAATCTTTGTGTTGAATTTTCAACAACTATTACTTTCATAATTTGTAAGAATATCATCAAACCCTAACCCGGTTATAAATCTAACCAATCTCAGAGTCTTCCCCGATAAGAGCATACAATCAAACACTCACATTATCGCAAATATTGTCTATTAGATTCTGATTAGCCTTCCAAATACTACAATACCCCTAAGATATGGATTTAACAAAAAATCCTCAGCTCATGGGAAGACCTATGAAATAAAACAAAAACCACGCTACATGAGTTCAACCCGACTTAACTTGCCTCAATATGTCTTCTATGAACAGGAAAGAATAATCTACGAATATTACATGCACGTCTCACACATGGATAACTTTTGTGCTTTTGGCATCAGAAAACCCTCCAATATGCCACTACTACGCAATCCCCCTAATTATTGGCCAACGGCTTCGGGCGGATGAGCTGATAAGTGGAAGGGCACCCTTTTGTCCTGAGATTGGTAAATCGGTCTCGAAGGCGAATGAACCTATTAACAACGTAACGCTCAACGGCATAACGATGCAGAATGCAACGGGAAACCACTGGATTAAAGACTCGGAGAGTACCCCTAGTACAATTAACATGACTACGAAAAATCATAGAAACCATATTACTAATCATAGAATTCGGATATCAAGATCCGGCAAAGAAGGACAATCACAAGACGGCAACACCTTCTCGGTTGCCAGCAGAAGAAATCCTTGCCATTATAGTGGAGAGAGAAACCTCACGATCTGCACATGGAATGTTAAAACATTCTATGATGCAGGCAATACTCATAATGCAATCAAGGAGATGGATAGATTATCAATAGACATAATGGGAATAAGTGAGATAAGATTGACGAACTCTGGGCAATGTAAAATTAATAATCATCATATATATTACTCAGGTGACCCTAATGGAAGACACGAAAATAGGGTAGGTATAATCTTAAATCAAGAAACTGTTAAACATGTTAAAAACTTTGTACCTATATCGGAAAGAATACTCCTCCTTCAACTTAATACCTACCCAATTACATCTAACATTATCCAGGTATATGCCCCTACAGCTGACAGACCGGACGAGATAAGTGAAGCATTTTATAACGAACTATCGAACACCTTAAAACCCCTCCCCAGAATGGATTTAACTTTGATTATGGGTGATCTAAATGCCAAAATTGGTAGGGGACAATCGGGAGAATTCATAGGACAATTTGGACTTGGAGAAAGAAATGAGCGAGGAGACCAAGTGGGTGAATTTGTAGCAGAAGAAGAATTTGTCATCACTAGCACTTACTTCAAACTCCCACACATAAAATTATATACATGAAAATTACCTCAAGATACTCCAGGCCGCATAGTGAGAAATTAAATAGATTTCATTCTGATTATTAAAAGATTCCGGAACAGCATAACAACATTCAAGACATGTCCAGGAGCTGATATCCAGTAAGACCATAACCCACTTATTGACAAAATTAGGCTCAGGCTAAAGAAGGTTAGACATAGTGTCAATCCAAAATTCGACATCAAGCTATTAAAAGACCACCACACAGAACATAGTGTAAAGCGGTATATACAGAACAATTTCAATACGGTTATTCAATCGGATGTAATGGACCAGGAGCTAGAAAAGTTACATACAGTTTCAAAAAACATAGGAGAGAAATTTCTCAAACCAAAAATAAAGAAGAAATCGTAGATGACAAATAAAAGTTCAAAGATCAAAACATATTATACAAAGGAATCAATAAAAAGATCAAAAAAGCTATTAGAATAGCTAAGGATACACATATAAAAAAACAGTGTGCGGAAATACAGCAATTGCAACATAAACACGATTCATTTAATATGCACAAAAAAGTTAAAGAAGCCGCAGGCTTATACAAACCTAGAAAAGTTGGGTGTTTGGCAGATAACCAAGGCAAACCACTGTCAACTGTGGAAAGAAAACTAGACACTTGAAAGAATTATGTGGAAGTAACTTTTGCAGATGAAAGACAGAATACCATTGAAGACATTGAATGCCAAACAGGACCCCCGATTACTATTGAAAAAGTCACGTCAGTTATTAAAAGAATTAAAGATGGTAAAGCGGTAGGGCCTGACGAGTTTTGTGCAGAATTCCTAAAACTTATGAATGAACAGGGAATAAAATGGATAACAACTGTATTCTACAACATATATGTAACTGGAAAAATACCCCAAAACTGGTTAAAGTCGACCTTCGAAACCGTACAAAAAAAAAGTAAATGACAAGACATGCGAAGACTATAGAGCAAGTAGCCTAATGAGCCACTTACTTACAACGTTCTTGAAAGTGATACACGGCAGAATATATAAAAAATGCGAAGAACAAGTATCATGGATGCAGTTTGGATTCCGCGATTCCCTAGGCACCCGAGAGGCTCTATTCGTTGCACAAGCGGTTATGCAAAGATGCAGGGATGTTAACTGTGATGTGTATATTTGTTTTATCAACTACAAAAAGGCATTTGATACAATAAAGCATGATAAACTTATAAATATCTTGAAAGAAGTGGGGATAGATGATAGAGACTTAAGAATCATCTATAATTTTTTATATTACAACCAAACAGCCAATATTAAAGTGGATGACCAATTAACAGAGGCAGTCTCCATAGATAGAGGAGTGAGGCAAGGATGCATTCTGTCCCCGGTGTTATTTAATATATACTCTGAATATATCTTCGAGCAAGCGCTGGGAGAACTACAAGAAGGCGTATTAGTCAACGGAATGCGTCTAAACAACATTCGATATGCCGACGACGTAGTAGTTTTTGCAGATAGTCTGGAAGGTTTGCAAATAATAATGTAGCGTATATCAGATATAAGTAGAGAACACGGACTTGCTCTTAATACGAAGAAAACATGGTAGTCAGTAAGCGCGAAATACTAAATACACAGCTTTTGGTTAACCAACATCCAGTTAACAGAGTGGACAGCTACGCATACCTTGGTACCAACATTAACAGCCAATGGGATCACTCCAGTGAAATAAAACAACGCATAGGAAAAGCGAGATCAGCGTTCATAATGATGAAGTCTCTTTTCAGAAGTCACGATTTACCACTTGCTACCAAAATCTCTCTCATTAGATGCTATGTATTTTCTACGTTATTATACGGAGTAGAGACCTGGACACTTTCCGAAGCTCCTTTCGAGGCATTCGAGATGTGGTGTTACAGACGTATTTTAAGAATTTCATGGGTGGATCTTGTGACTAATGTTGAGGTCCTACGTAGAATAGGCAAGTAATGCGAGATTATTAACACCATCAAAGAGCGCAAACTAGAATATCTTGGCCATGTTATCAGGAATGAACAGAGATACGGCTTGTTACAACTCATTCTTCAGGGCAAGGTGTTTGGAAAAAGAGGACCAGGGAGAAGAAGAATATCTTGGCTTCAAAACCTGAGAAAGTGGTTTAATACATCAACAACCGGACCATTCAGAATAGTAGCAAGCAAAGTTAGGATAGCTATGTTGATCTCAAACATCCAGAACGGATAGGCACCGTGAGAAGAAGAAGATGCCACTACTGTAAATACCGTTCTTTCCGTCAAACACGTGGTAGTGCACTGCTGCTATTATGATTCTTCTAGAAACAAGAACAGCCTAAAAGGAAATCTAGAAGACATTCTTAGTGTTCCAAACCGTTTTGACAGTGTTTTTAAATTTTTAAAAGAAACATGTTTAATTCAGCTAATATAAATAGTGCATTTAGAATAGTGCATAAGTTTTACTGTTCTACTACTCCACAAAAAAATTGTTGTCGAGATATCGCTAATTTTAAATGCAAAAAAATTAAATCTCGAAAAAAACACACGATTTTCAATCAAATTCCCGATTTAAAGTAGGAAATACCCATCAAATAAATAATATCAGTTATCAATTTAAGGGAGTATCAACTGCAATTGTAAAAGATATATTTAATTTATTTTTAACTATGTATTTTGATTATTTAAATTTAACCTTCACAAAAGTATGTCAGTGTTTGTTATGGAATGAATGAAGTGTTTCAAATTATGATAACATTTTCTTGACACATATAAAAGATTGGGAAAAACAGTTTCGGAAGAAAACCGTTTGTAACGACAACAGAACAGTTTTGGAATAATATGTTCGACATTAAAGGAAAAGTAGCTTTAATTACTGGCGGGGCAGGTGGTGTTGGATTAGAATTAAGTAAAGCACTCTTACGAAATAACTTAAAAGTAAGTTTTATTTAGATATTTTTAATTTTATACAAATTTTTATTCAGAATATTTCCCAGTTAACGAAGTACAATCTTGTCTTCTTATCTTCTTATAGAGCGGACATATAGTACATCTAATCTATAACATAGTACATATAATTCATTTAGCTCTTAATTATTAAAAAAAAATTTATTCATCTTATTTTTGTGCTGGACATTGCTTGTCCGATGGAATTTAAAGATTGCACACTTTTCACAGTTTTGAGATTTTTTTCTTTGCCCTTTATAATTGTTCTGGCCGTCGATTCGACAGATTAAACTTCTTTGCTAACTAAAATTTCATTGTTGTATTAAAATCTTAATTATGTTTACTTTGAACAGACAAGATTTGAAAATCGCGTAACTCTGGGTTCGCTTAAGTCAGGGTAGTCGAGGTATTACTATAAGTATAGAGTATACATTGAGCCTTTTTGCAGGGTGTAGCATTGGTAGATTTAAATGACAGTTTGGGCGAAAAAGCAGTACAACAAATAAACTCCGAATTTGGCAAGGACAAAGCGATATTCCTAAAAGCTGACGTAACAAATATTCAACAATTAGAAGGTAAGACTATTTTTTAAATTTAAAATAATTTTTAAAATTACATTTAATAAATGTGAAATTTCAAAATGATTTAAGATTCTGATAAAACTGTTTGTTTAACCCATGAAGGACTGGAGTTGCCATATGGCAACACTGGTATTGACGTACGAATCTTATTATTTTGAGGTTATGTTAGTTTGTTTTGTTTCCAAGAACGTGCCGGTCTGCAGAAAATAAGTGATTTGAAGATATACACCTAACAAAAACTTAATTCGTTGGTGTTTGTGAGATTTTATAGTCACCGTTTTTGATAGTTGTAAAAATGGATATAAGATTTGTGTAAGTAGCTCAATTTGTCAATTACTTCTGAATAACTATTACATCTAAGTGGCTAAAGTAACAATTATGCTCTAATAGAAAGGTCATTTTCCCTCTGTGAATATTTGACAACCCTTAAAAAAAAGGGATCTTTTACAATATTTTGTTTTTATTCATCGCGTTGCCATATGGCAACGCTAGTATCTACAGACATCTTGTTTTTTCAGGCGGGGTTTCTCTCTACAAGAAGCTTTGAGCATGGTTTACGAAGATGACGTCAACGTTAGAAATATTAATGTTGAGCCCCCAAATATTGGAGACCTCACTGATGAAGATTCTGGCGAGGAGGATGGGGAGGATTCATCGACAATCTGTCTAGAAAACAGCTGGAAGCAAATGTTGAGGTGCAAATGTATGGCGAAGAAGCAGACAAGGAGGATGACGACATCGAAGAAGATGCAGTTCAAGCGATGGATATTTCCCAGGAAAGCAGCGGAAGTTTCATCCCACAAACTACCTCTCAAGTGAAGAAAATTGAATACGAGTCCCTAAATTGGATAACGGGTGATTTGGTCGACAATGCCGCTAGTTTCCCAGAATATAGCTACGAACCATTCAATACGTTGACACCTGTTGAGATGTTCGAATTATTTTTCGACGAGGATATAATTAGTTACATTCTCAACCAATGCACGAGTTATGCACTACAGAAGAACTTTCCCGACCCCAAAATTTCCGCAGGAGAAATGAGGTGTTTCTTTGCTATTTTGATTCTATCGGGGTATAATTGGCTCCCGGGAAAAAATTTTACTGGGATACGAAAGGCGATATGGGTAATGCAATGGTCATGAACGCTATGCGAAGAGATCGGTTCCTTACAATTTGGCGTTTTTTCCACCTTGCAAATAATGAAGCCATCGATGAAAGGGACAAATATTACAAGATCAGACCCTCAGCTGACTATTTACAGAAAAAATATAAAGAATATTACGTCCCTGAAGGCGAATTAAATTACGACGAATCTATGGTGAAATACTTTGGACGCCACTCATGTAAACAGTTCATAAAAGGAAAGCCGATTCGTTTCGGATACAAAGTTTGGTGCCTCAACACTAAAAGTGGGTATCTTGTAAGCTTCAACATGTACCAAGGAACCGATCCCAAAGCAAATAATCATTATTATAAAGTTTTTGGAGCATGTGCGGCTCCATTCGTCACAATGCTCGATGAAC
This sequence comes from Diabrotica balteata, assembly GCA_918026665.1. Lineage (NCBI taxonomy): Eukaryota > Metazoa > Arthropoda > Insecta > Coleoptera > Chrysomelidae > Diabrotica > Diabrotica balteata. The sequence continues at coordinate 4,202,631 of OU898279.1, read as the reverse complement.
TGCCCAATGATAAATCAAGATTACCCTACAAATTTTTCTGCGACAATTTATTTACGAGCCTGCACCTTTTGAAACATATAAAGGATCGTGGCTATAGCCTTACCGGAACAATACGGGAAAATCGCATTCCCAAAAACTGCTCTATAGAATCGAAAGCTATTATGCAAAAACGCAAAAGGGGTGATGTAGCATCGATTCTCGAAAGAGAAACTGGTATTATAGTTGTAAGATGGTTGGATAACAGCGTCGTAAGTGTAGCGTCAACATGTAATGGGGTGGAACCACAATCGCTCGTGAAAAGATATTCATAAGCTGAAAAGAAAATCATCCAGGTTCAAAGTCCATGCCTGATTAGTAAATATAATAATGCAATGGGGGACACCGACCTAATGGACGAAAATATAAACCGCTTTAGAATAGGAATGAGGGCAAAAAATGGTACTGGAGCTTGATTACCTGGATGCTAGATGCGACTATACAAAATGCGTGGTTGCTACATAAAAAATCCGGCAACAAGTTGACACAGTTAGAGTTTAGGCGTGAAATTGTACAAGCCTATCTGACCAAATACGGAGTGCCTGCAAAACAAGGTGGCCGACCGTCTAGTTCATTCTCAAGTCGTTGCTTTCATAGAGTATCTGATCATATTAGATACGATGGAGTTGGGCATTTACTGGAACCAGTACCAAATAAAAAGAAAATTAGGTGTGCAGGTGAAGAATGCAGGTCGATCATGAGAACAAGATGCGCCAAATGTGAAGTAGGTTTTATGCACAAAGTGTACCTAATGTTAAATTTCATACACAGCTATAGAAAGTTTTTTGTCGATTATCTCTCAATTTCATAGAATATTTTTTACTTTTATTTCATTCGGTTAATGTAGCCATAGGAACCTAGCGTTGCCATTTGGCAACAGGCAATATTTTTAGGTTTTAATATATTTAATAATTATTTTTGTCTTTTTCCATTTTGTTTTTTTCCAAGTTTTGTCCATTCATAAGAGTTATTTGTATTATTTATGTAAAATAAAGATTTTCGAAAACTTCGTCCTTCATGGGTTAACTCCCCATAATTAAGAGTAAATACAAATATACCACATAGCTTTCAAATAAAGTTGTCAGACTATGTACTGTTATGTAGCTTAATTATAAACTATTTTTAAACAAAAAGTTTAACTATAATATATCATGTTAATACCTTAATCACCCACTGTATCTATGCAGTTTTCTATCATTAAAAGTCATGGAGAGAGGTCATAAAAAACCAAGTTCACAATAAACAAAGTTTACGAAAATAAAATTTTATTGAATTAAAATTGTAGATAATAAATTAAATTATCAACAGTATAATAATTGAAAGACTAATTTATATATTTATCATAAGTAAACAATGCAACAATAATTGCATTAGCAAACAAAAAAATTAAATCCTTGATTTTTTATCAAACTGCACTATTATTTAATATTTACACTTTCAGATGCCTTTAAGAAAACTGTGGAACAATATAAGTATCTGGATATAGTATTTAATAATGCGGGAATATTAAACGATGCAATATGGGAAAAAGAAATATCTATAAATGTGGTACGTACCAAGGTTCTATATAATTTGTGTTTCATCACTATGCTTTTACTAGTTTTGTGTTTTGTGTTGCTCACGTGCGGCTCAAGGTCAAGGTCTGCCTTGTGCTTGAACTATGACACTTGCTCTTCGTTGGGTTTTTCAAGCGATAGTTTTATATCTTCTATTCTTTGTTTCAAGTTAAGAAAATAACATTACGCTTATGGAGATCAGTGTTGCCAAAACTCTCAGACACTCTCTTTTGCACGGATGTCCAAGATATTCCCTTTGCTTAATTTTTGAATTTTCATTTTCAATTAACACTTAACTGTAAAGTCAGAATAACTACTAAATAAAAGTCTTATTATCATTATGTAGTCAGAGAACGACATAAAATAGCTGACATACGCACATCGTATTATTTTAAGTTGCAATTAGTAATTAGATATATACGCATTCCAAGCGGTCAATATTTTCTACTGATTTCTATGATTCATGTCATATCGTATTCTCACCGAAAAACAAATAAACTATCGTTACTATAATTAAAATAAGATAAAATAAAATTATCTTTTGTAAATACTATTTATCTAATTAAAATCATTTTCCCTACTTTTCATCTCTTGTTTCGAATGGGCACTTTTGGTCAATTACGTTAAAAAGCATTAATTTAATTCATGTTTGTGGAAACAAAAATACAAATTATACAACCCTAAATTGTGCTTGTGTGTGTCGTGGCAACGCCGCGTTGCTATCGTCCATAAGAAATATAATACATGGCCCCATGATACTATTGTTCTCGGACGCAACTAGTTCACGTTCGAGACGCATCGCCCCACCCCTTATTTTTCCCGTTGGCCCCTCCCTGACCTGGAAATCCCTAATCGCTACTCCAGAAAGTATAAAAATAGGCGATTTTCAGGTCAATCAAGTTCAGTCCTTCACGGGCTCTCTGAGAGCTTAGTGCTCTCGGGGCTCTGCTTCCCTTTTAGCTTTCCATACTCTGTGGCTGAGTATTATTTCTACTGTATTTTTGGTGTTTTATTTCGACCTATATATATTTGGTCATGTAAGAAATAACTTGCCTTTTTCAAGGCAAGACATCGAAGACAACAAACCTGATGTTTATTTCGACAACTATCATGTAAGATATTTGTCATGTAAGAAATCTCTCGTCTTTATTAAGACGAGTCATCAGGAAACAAAACATTTTGAAGTCCATACCCTGAAAATGGACAAAAGTAGAGGAGCTCACGATGTTTTCGAAGCCCCTCTACAGAGCACACGGTGGTACAGAAGGTGGCAAGACCCCTTCCATTTACCCCGAGGTGACTATATGACTATAAGATAAGATATTGCGCATGTTTTTGTGACGTCATTGGAGACTTACACGTTCGAAATGTCAGTTTTTGTATATATCAATAAATAATCTTTAATAAATAGTTTGGAGATATCCTTATGTGTACGATTATTGTAATTATTAAACCTCTTAACTTATTTTCGTCTAGTAATTTCATCACAGAATGCATACAAATCTCATTTAACTTTAACAAGAATTCAAATTCTAGTCTCCAATGACGGCATGCGCGAACCCGACCGATTTTGAGCTACGGGAAGATCCTATCTTGTTATTCATAGTATCATGCATGGCCCTATCTCCGCAATGTTATTTTCTAAACGTGGAACGTAGTATAGAAAACCATTTTTCTTTGCTCTTTCTTTTAAATGATTTTCTATGAAGCCAAACGCGAACACCTTACAAAAAGCATTGTAGACTTTGTCTCGTTTGATCATCTTTATTATTTATATTATTAGCTACAAATATAACACATTTTTTGACACCTGCCGTGTCTAAAAACCTGTAAAAGAGCACAGTTATTCATCTTAGAGTGCATTTCCTGCTCGAGTAATTTTATTTTAAGGTACAGTGGGGTAAGAGGAACCTAGAAAATCATTCATTTCTGTTTAAGATCTTCTAAAAAAATTAGTTTTATATCCACTCTATTAGGTTACCGACAGATAAGACTTACACTATTTTCCAATACGAATGCGGTGTTAAAAAATAAAAGAACTTTTTTCTAACAAAAAATTTCAATCCTTTGACATGGTTTCCACTTGCCCCACATTTTCTACATGGCAAGAGGCAAGTGGAAACCTATCCGAATTTATATATTGAATTCAATGTAAATCGTTCTGAGGCAAGTAGAAATAATAAAAAAACCATTTCTGAATACATTTGTAATAAAAGTTTTATAGCGAACATTATAGCGATTTGGAGAAATATGAAACGGAATTAAAGCTTGTTGCCTTTTTGTAAGTTGGGAAAAACTTAATGGTTTTGGCAATACAAATTCAATTTGGAACTTTAATACGACTGATATGTCTGGTATGGTAAGAAAATAATATTTTCCGTCATATTTTATGCATTTTCGAATGCAACTAACTTTAACTTCAGTATCAAAACAATGCAAAATTTTAGCGACATAATAAATATGATTTGAGCCTCCTTTGGTCATCATCACTGCTGTCGGATTGTGTTTCCTTCTTCTTTATCCTTTTCCTTTCCGTTTTATTGGATTTTACGTTCTTTTTGTCTTGTTGTATCTGCATTTTTGCTAAATAGTCAGTGTGTGTTATGATCTTAGCGCCAGAATAGATTTTATTACGCTTTTGCTGGTTTAACGGGGATTGTTTGACATGTTGGAGTAAAATAGATTCGAAGGAATTTCTTTCAGGAAACGTTTTTAATGCATGATTCTGATTATCATTTTGAAGACACTGTTTGTCTTTTAACATAATACTTCTGACCAAATGTGTTGCTTGGCTGCCACTGGTATTTTCGGACATTTCTTCTTGTTGAGGGGTATCACCAGGGTCATTCCTATTTTTCACTAATGATGCCTTCTTGGAGTTATGATATTGAAATCTTTTGAAAGCCTCAGGTTCAAATGTTTCAACGGGAATCACTGTACTACAGAATGGGTAAATACTGGCCTTACTAAAACCACTTCTAATATGGTTTAATCTCATCTCCTTCCATACTTGTGAAATTATAGATGAAAATATAGATTTTGGTACCTTTGTACCGTAATTTCTTCTTTGCCACTTTATAAGAGCTTCATCGTACATCTGTTTTAAAGGGCTTAAACACAGCCAAATCCATTGGCTGTAGGAGATGGCTAGTATGTGGCGGTAGTTTTAAAATAATTATGTCTTCACTTAAAGCAGTTTCTATAAGGGCAATTGATGTGTGTGAAGAGTGTCCATCATAGATCAGAACAACGGGTCTCTCTTTAGAATATTCAGAAGTAACGTATGTTCAATATAATTAGAAAATGTTTCCGTTTCCATCCATCCATTTATTGTTGCTCCATATGTATTTCCTGGATATTCGTCATCTTTTTTTGATAGCCATGTATCCCAAATATTTTTTCCTTTGAATATAATTAGGGGTGGTAATTTTTCTCCTGTAGTATTGCTATCCATTTAGACAAAAAAGTTTTCTTTGTCAGGACCAGTGGAAACTCGATGAGCGACTTTTCCTTTTTCACCTGCTACTTTTACACGACTAGGATCTAGTCAGAAACTGGTTTCATCTAGATTATAAATCCTCTCAGGGGGTATATTCGAAGTAATTTCTTTCATCAAGTCAAAGTACTCTGCAATTACAAATGGATCTAAACTTTTTACGGACCACTTCAACTAATTGTAGCTTATTTTAAGAAAGTCCATATCGGCACTTGAAACTTAAAAAAAATATCATCTCCCGGTATATAATCTTTAAATGGAGTTTTTATGTTATTTTCGGACACATATTGTCCAATAGCTAACAAAATTTCTTTTTTTGATAGGCCAAAACCCCATTTTTCTATAGTCTTAATATGGTCAGCAATTTTGGTCTCAATATCTAAAGGTATTCATTGACTCTTTTAAAATATTCAAAATGCTTTTGGAATGGGGTAATGTTTTAATTTTGAAGTCAATGCAAAAAGATGTGAGGATCACAGACTCATTAGCCTGATGAGTCACACTTTAAAGATATTCTTAAAAATACTACATCAAAGATTAGCAACACAGGTGCTGGTCCAAAATTGTTACGATCAGAGGAAGGATGTGTTTCTATGCTTTTTAGATTACCAAAAAGCGTTTGATCGTGTCCAACACCACAAGTTAATGCAGATTCTCAAGAACGTTGATATAGACCAAAAAGACATAAGATGCATTGAAAACTTGTACTGGCATCAAACGGCACAGTTAAAAATAGACAATTCTATATCCAAAACCATACATATAAGAAGAGGCGTTCGACAGGAATGTGTGCTTTCCCCTCTTTTATTTAACATTTATTCGGAAGCCATATTTCAAGAGTCTTTGGAGGATACAGAGATGGGAATCAAGGTGAATGGAGTATTGATCAACAACATACGATATGCTGATGATGGTGTCTTAATTTGTGACAACATAGTCGATCTTCAACAACTTGTCACTATAATCGGAGAATACAGTAAGCGAATGGGATTAGAGATTAATACCAAAAAGACCAAATTCATGATCATCTCCAGAAACTTGGATGCACTTGAAAACTCCACCATAACACTGAATACTAAATCCATTGAAAGAGTGAGTAAATTTAAATACCTGGGATCGTGGCTTTTTGAAGACTGGGCATCGGACAGGGAAGTAAAATGTCGCATTGAGCAAGCTTTTCTCGACAAGCTTTCGTAAAATTCAAGAAGGTACTGACTTGTTCAGAGTTCGATCTTCAACTGAGACTAAGGTTTACTAAGTGCTACGTATGGTCAGTGCTGCTATATGGCGTAGAGGGCTGGACACTCAAAACGAGGGATATAAACAGATTAGAAGCTTTCGAAATGTGGCTTTATCGCCGTATCGCTGTTAATTCGAATACCTTGAATCAAAACCGTTGGCTTAAAGATAACAATTACAATTCGATGGTTAAATCGATACCGGCTTGTTAGATAAACACTTGAATAGTTTTGCTTAACGACAGAATTATGACTGACTCTGAGTGTCAATGGTAATAATAACCTAATGTAGATCATTTCGATCCGAACAAAGGACCGGATTATGATTTTTTTAATCACATGGTTTCTACTTCCCCCATATTTCCACTTGCCCCGGAGTACCTTATACTGGCAAATTGTGTCTGCACAACCTTTAGTACTGTTATAATACAGGAGTACCAAGGGGTCTCTTGTTTTTCCACATATTTTTTCTGTATGATATGGGTAAAGTATAATGCTCGTTTAAGACCACTTAAAACCATTATGCAAAAATAATTAATGTGTCATGACGAAGCAATCATCTTCTCATTTCTTGAGCCCTTGTGAGGGCGTATTGATATTCTTAATGTTGTTTCCATTAGTTGTGATCCAGTGTTAATGGGATTTTTTCATCAGAGTCTTAATTTGATATGACATCATGTTGGTGATCTTTCTCTTGGACTCAACCTTCCACCTTTCTTTCCACTACCAACAGTTCCACAGTGCCCGTTTTTCAGCTATATTTTTGAAGTAATTTAGGTACGCGTGGTTTACTTTTTTTAATAATCTATTTTTTTTTATATATGAAGCTCTTCCAGAGTTGTTTATTGCAGGTAAAGGCGTCAATGAAATTTTAAAAATGTCACAAATTTCGAATTGGTTTTATTGTTAGAGTTACTTTTTATCATCGATACTTTTGCTATGGTTTAAAAAATTTAAAAAAAGTATTTTATTAGTATTAAATCAATGGTTTTCTTATGGTGATTAGTTTTTAAATTTAACCTACCTATATTTTTGTTTCTTTTTTAAGATTTAATTATTTTATAGAACGGTGCCGTCAATGTAATGCTGCTAGCTTTTGAAAAGTACCTTCCGTCTCACAAGCATGGAGCAGAAGGCCTTATTGTGAACACATCTTCTATAGCAGGGATTCAATCTTCAGGGCACTTACCGATCTATTGCAGTACAAAACACGCTGTGATAGGTTTAACAAGATCTTGGGGGGAGCCAGTATTTTATAATAAAAATAAGGTAGACTTTAAAACTATGTATTATTACTCCGGTAAATGAGTGTAATTTCACCCGTCAAAACAAATTTGCTTGAAAATTTAGGTTCCTATTATCCTCTACTTCACTTTTGGACGTAATGTGGATGATGAAGTTTTTTTAAGAAGCACTTTTTCCCCTCTAAGATCACTTAAATTTTCAATTTTTTCTTAAAAAAAATGTACTCTACTACTTTTGATTTGTAATATTTCCTTAAACATTTTTTTACAAAATTTAATATCTCCGTTTTCAGAAGGGATATATAATTCACGATTTAATGTTTTTTTAAATATCAGTGTTTTTATGGCATCTTATTATATTTCTACATTTTACAGTACCGCTTTTTTGAGTTTCCCAAGACTGTGACTCGTTATAAAACAAATTAAAAAAACTTTCTTTTTGCTGTGCTGTAAGCTTATTTTGGTATTTCATTTTGCAATTGCAGGAATAGTCATTAAAAGATTTAGAGTGTATGACAGTATCTGAAATATTGATATATTTTTTACCAGCTATCCTTTTTTGCTTGCGAATATTTTTTTCCACTTCATAGGATTAGATTTTATTTTCTTGTTTTAAGGCTCTTCCTGATCTCTGGTATTTTCATATCACAATTATTACAAATATTATCTGTAAAACACAAAATTATTAATATTATATATACGTTAATATTTTACAAATAACATTACTTTTTTTATGTTATAATACATAAAAAAATACTTTTAAACTCACATTCACTATGTATAAGACACACAATTTGCATATTCTTTTGATAAAGTAAAATATATGTGATTTTATTTTTTTTACAAACCCCCTCTGTGGCTCAGTGGTAAGAGCGCCTACCTTTAAACCTAAAGGTCGTGAGTTCGAATCTCATCTGGGTGGAGAAATTTTCGTTTATTAAAAATTAATGAATGAAAATAATTTCTATCCTTGTACGATTGGTACTCACCGGAGGGACCGCAGACGTTCGGATACAATTAGCGTCTCTTAGCAAAGACAACGACGTCGACTTTGCTAAGTATCAAGACAATTACTCTACACACACACATTACACTAGGTACCTATGTACCTAGGGTACCTATGTATTGGACTGTACCATGCCAATGATCATTAGTTGTCAAGGCATTAACTCAATAAAAAAAAATTACAATTCCAATAGAAAAATGATGGGATACATTGCTTCATTCTAATATAGATGGTAAAATTGATGTTCGTACGTTGATACAACTGCTAATATTTCACTAGCGCTCCCAGCGGACACTGAAAGAGATACATTTTTACATGGTTTCACTTTGGCAAAAGAAACATTTTAAAACATAACCATATTTTTATAATTAAGTTTTATGTTAGTAAATACTATTATCTTACCTGATTCTGTAATATCCGAATCAGAACTTGCATGGTAATCATCTGAAGACCTACTAACAAAATCAGTGAGTTCATGTTCACTAGAATTTCTATCAACAATGTTATGACAATGTGAATTATATGCACGGAAAGCCATCTTGGACTGGATGATGGTTCACTGTGGCATATGACAACCAGTACTACCACCCTTGTGGTAAATAGAATTTATTAGTTTCCAGCTGATGTTTTGTTTTATTCACATAGTTCATTTTGGCATAAGTTTAGAACAAAAGTTTGCTTCCTAATGGTAATGAAAAAGTAAAAACGAAGAAAATGTACATATTTCACTCTTTCATGAGACCATCCCTTTGGTATAATAGATATATTATTTGCTGCAATAATTTCGTTTGAATAGTTATCTTTTATATTAAGAAAATATGTTTTACGAATAACCACAAAAATACAACTATTAATTACTATTTATAACTGGGAATAAGCCACAATTAAAGATAAAAATACGTTTATTGACGTTTCAATTTCCAATTCGGAAATCGTTCTCAAAATACAAACAGTAAATTAAACAAATTTTGTTTTTTGTTACATAGTGAAAAAATTCTTCTAATAATTTAATTTTATCTGACTCATTTATATTGACAATTCAGACATACATTATGCATTTTAAAGTAGACGACTTTAAAATGATATTACCAATATTGTTGAGTTGCGCTCCTGGGACGACTTTACTTATAAGATAGTTCATTCGATTACATGAAATCAACTTTAACTTGAGAATATCCGTCAGAAAAAATCATAGCATGTAATTCGTCTTTAAAAAGACAAACACATGACATGATGACAGTAAAATTCTCCTGTTAGTGATTCCATAGTAAATTATGAGGGAAAAACCAGGAAAAAACCTCATAATACTATCCCGACATTGTAAGTATTTGTTCGTGAATTTAGTTTACCTTCAACAAACATCAAAATTCTGATTTTATATGTTACGTTATTTAAAAAACATAAATGATGTTATCCTCTATATATTACTGACTTACTAATACTGGTATTTTCTTATTAATAACTTCCTCTTTCAATATTGGTAACCAGATCCTACTACATTCTGCCGAGGAATTTGCGACACAATTGGCCTCATTTAGCATAATTAGAGCCGCTTCTTTGATTTTTCTTTTTTTACCATCCGTTTCTTTTAGGACTATATTTGAATTATTCCATTGAACCCTATGTTCATTATCCCATGCGTGTTTACATATTTGAGATCTATCAAATTCTCTATTTTTAAAATAAGATTGATGTTCACTTATTCTAACATTTAATGGCCTTGATGATTCACCTAAATAAAACTGATCGCATTCACAAGGTATTTTATAAATGCAATTCTTTGTCCTTTCTTGTTCATTGTTAGGTTTGGTTTTGGACAAAATAAATCTCAACGTGTTTGTTGTTTTGAATGTTGTTGAAATGTTGAATTTATTTCCTATCCTTTTCAACAACATTCAAAACAACAAACACGTTGAGATCTATTTTGTCCAAAACCAAACCTAACAATGAACAAGAAAGGACAAAGAATTGCATTTATAAAATACCTTGTGAAAGCGATCAGTTTTATTTAGGTGAATCATCAAGGCCATTAAATGTTAGAATAAGTGAACATCAATCTTATATTAGAAATAGAGAATTTGATAGATCTCAAATATGTAAACACGCATGGGATAATGAACATAGGGTTCAATGGAATAATTCAAATATAGTCCTAAAAAAACGGATGGTAAAAAAAGAAAAATCAAAGAAGCAGCTCTAATTATGCTAAATGAGGCCAATTGTGTCGCAAATTCCTCGGCAGAATGTAGTAGGATCTGGTCACCAATATTGAAAGAGGAAGTTATTAATAAGAAAATACCAGTATTACCTAGTAAGTCAGTAACATATAGAGGATACATCATTTATGTTTTTTTAAATTACGTAACATATAAAATCAGAATTTTGATGTTTGTTGAAGGTAAACTAAATTCACGAACAAATACTTACAATGTCGGGATAGTATTATGAGGTTTTTTTCCTGGTTTTTCCCCCATAATTTACTATGGAATCTCTAACAGGAGAATTTTACTGTCATCATGTCATGTGTTTGTCTTTTTAAAGACGAATTACATGCTATGATTTTTTCTGACGGATATTCTCAAGTTAAAGTTGATTTCATGTAATCGAATGAACTATCTTATAAGTAAAGTCGTCCCAGGAGCGCAACTCAACAATATTGGCAATATCATTTTAAAATCGTCTACTTTAAAATGCATAATGTATGTCTGAATTGTCAATATAAATGAGTCAGATAAAATTAAATTATTAGAAGAATTTTTTCACTATGTAACAAAAAACAAAATTTGTTTAATTTACTGTTTGTATTTTGAGAACGATTTCCGAATTGGAAATTGAAACGTCAATAAACGTATTTTTATCTTTAATTGTGGCTTATTCCCAGTTATAAATAGTAATTAATTTACAATGCCACAAGAAAATACCTTCAGAACAATACAACTATTGTTATAACGTACCACACGAAAATTGTTTTAAAACCATTTTTTTGTTTTTGTTTTAAGGTTAGAGTGGTAGCGATATGTCCTGGTGTTACGCATACACCACTAGTTTCTGAAATTGACGGCAAAAGTTTAGGCGGAATATACGAAGATTGTAAAAGCGATGTCGCTGCATGGCCCACACAAGAGTAAGTCCTTTGTCTATCATTATTTAATTATTTTATTCAAATGAATATTGTATGGTATTTTATCAAGTCATGAAGGTTTCAAATACATAAAACTTCTCAGTGCAAAATAGTTTTAAAGTAATTCAGTAAATATAGAGTATTGTGATTTTAACATTAATTCGTAAAACTAGAAATTGCTTTCGTTGTATTTTTAATACTAACAATACTCCTGTATCCATATTCTGCGATATTTCAGTTCTTCTTCTTCACGTGCCAGCTCCGCGACGGAAGTTGGCAATCATCATGGCTATTCGGATCTTAGATGCTGCTGCTATGAATAGTTCAATTGATGTGCATCCATACCATTCCCTCAAGTTACGCAACCATGAGATTCTTCTACTTCCTACACTTCTCTTGCCCTGGATTCTCCCTTGTATAATCAACTGAAGTAGGTTGTATCTTAGGCGTATTTTGAAGATTCCTTGGACTGCAAAAGTCTCAAATGAGGAAGTGTTAAGACGAGTTGGACATGGCAGAAAGCTTATGAACACAATTAAAATAAGAAAAACATTGTATCTGGGCCACATACTCCGAAACGATAAAAACTCTCTGATACAAGTCATCATGCAAGGTAGAGGAGAGGGAAGAAAAGGCTTGGGAAGAAAGAAGAAATCTTGGCTGAGGAATATCAGAGATTGGACTAACCTCAGTATTGAACAGATATTTCACGTTGCAAAAGATCGAGAAGCGTTTAAAGAAGGGATCGCCAACCTTCGTTATAAGACGGCACAAGAAGAAGAAGGTTGTATCTCTCATTACGCACAACATGCCCCAGGTATAGCAGCTTTGGTGTCTTGATGGTTTTCAATACTTCCATTCTTTTGTTGATTCTTCTCATGACTTCGTTGTTTGTCACATGCTCGGTCCATGATATCTTCAGGATTCTTCTATACACGCACATTTCAAATGTTTTCAACTTTTTAGCAGTCGACGCGTTAAGTGTCCGTGCTTCCATCCCATAAATCAGAGTCGAGAAAATATAACACCTTGCCAGCCTAACTCTCAAGTCCAATTTTAGTTCTCTTGCGCAAAATACGGTTCTCATTTTATTAAAGTTTGTACGGGCTTTCTCTATTCTAACTTTGATTTCTTTGTAGTAATCGTTTGTGTGATTAATTATTATGCCAAGATAGTGGTAGTTTTCAACTTGTTCTAAAGCACTACCGTTAATTGTCAGGCTTTCACCAGTATTTGGGGTTTTTGATATACTCATAAATTTGGTTTTCTTGGTGTTTATTGATAATCCATATTCTTCTTCTTACTCAAATATCTTGTTCAGTAGGTTTTGGATGTCTTGGAGGTTGTCTGCTATTATGATAGTATCGTCCACATATCTAATGTTGTTAATTGTTGTTACATTGACCTTGATTCCAGCTGTTTCTCCCTCAAGAGCTCTTTTCATAATTTCTTCAGAGTATGCATTGAATAGTAGTGGTAACAATACATACCCCTGTCGCACTCCTCTTTTAACTTTGAACTCTTCTAATGTTTGATATTTGAGTTACTACTCAATTATTTTAATATTGGTTGTAATAAACTCGAAGCTTCCATAGGCGTACTTATAATAAAGTATAATGTTTTAGCCCTGATGTATTAGCAAGACATGCAATGGAAGTGGTTAAATATGCCCCACACGGAAGTATATGGGTAATAGAAGGAGGAGAACCTGCTTTCGAATATATACATCCTGACAAAAGTTCTATGAAGCAAAATGTTATTTCTAGGTACTATAATTAAAATTATTTATATTCTAAATTTATTTTCAGGAATAAAAAGTATTGTATATAGAAAGTTTTATTAATTATCAAATTTTTTGTAGATTTAAGTAGAAAAGAATATTGATCAAATTGTTATTGCTATACTGAGTTAATTAATTACTATTAAACTGGGAATAAGCCACAATTAAAAATAAAAATACGTTTATTGACGTTTCAATTTCCACTTCGGAAATCGTTCTCAAAATACAAAACGTTTTGTATTTTGAGAACGATTTCCGAAGTGGAAATTGAAACGTCAATAAACGTATTTTTATCTTTAATTGTGGCTTGTTCCCAGTTTAAAAGTAATTAATTTACAATGTCACAAGAAAATAGCTTCAGAACAATGTTAAATTGTTAATAAAAAACTTCAACATAAAACATTTTTTATTGCTCCCTTGCAGAAGTATTTCCCAGTATTATTTTAAATATGATTAAAAAACACAAAACACATGGAAGAGGCGGCAAAGGAATAGGTACATAGAATCGGAATCGGAATCGGAAAATGAATACAAGTACAACATCAAGGTTTGAAGGTGATAAATAAGTAATTGCACAGAACTCTTGAAGACCTGAATTACGTGATGAGGAAGCTACAAGAAGAATTACATGATGAAGAAGCTACAAAAAGAGTATACTAAAGCAGAACTCGAGATCAACTTAGTAAACACAAAATACCTCACAACAGTAGAAGCAGACATAGGAGATATTTAGGCATTTTAACAAATACAGATAGCATAGGGTGAAATGGGTTAATTGTGGCACCCATTGATGTTTTTTTAATTAACAAGATCTTATAAATGAACAAGTGTATTCCTATGAGTATCTGGGCCACGAGATTAAATTGGGAAGAGACAATCAAACAACAGAGTTAAAAAGGAGAATAGGACTGGCATGGGCAGCTTACGGAAAACTGAGGGAAGTCTTTAAATCAGCTATTCCCATGTGCTTGAAGAGAAAAGTTTTTGATCAGTATGTACTTCCAGTTCTGACATATGGAGCAGAAACATTGACACTTACCAGAAAAGTAATTAATAAGATACAAGTGGCACAGAGAGCGATGGAGAGGTCAATGTTGGGCGTATCACTCAGGGACAGAGTTTCGAGTCAGATAGTAAGGAGAAAAACTGGTGTGACGGACGCAGTTGAAAGAATTACAACCCTGAAATGGAACTGATCAGGACATGTTGCTAGGGTCAGAGATGGAAGATGGACAAAGAAAATTTTAGAGTGGAGGCCTAGACACGATGCGTATCGTAGTCGAGGACGTCCTCCAACAAGGTGGTCGGACGATTTAAAGCGCATCCAGTCTAACTGGATTCAAGTTGCTCAAGATCGGATGCAATGGAATTATTTACGGGAGGCCTATGTTCAGCAGTGGACGCAAAATGGCTAATGATGATGATAAAGTTTACAATACATATTTGTTTAATCTCTCTGGTAGTAACTAGTGAGAAATTCTTGAGACATCAGCTACCAAAACAAAAATTCAGTTAGCAACTAAAACTCTGACTGTCATGTTTTCGTAAATTGCGGAGTAGTTGAGCTAAATTAGAAAAAGTTGGTTCAGTACAAAAGCAGTGCTAATTTTCAATAAGTGCTTCCGAAAGTAAACTTCAGGCGCCATCTAGCGCTGAATAACCGGAGTATGAGAAGAATAGTTTGGTAATTAAGAAGGAGTCCACAGTTACCCAGTTATGACACATGAGCGGTGGAACTGTGGACCGCGATACCGGGGGAACTATGGTAAATGTTTCTAGGTTTCTTTGTTTATAACTTATTCTTTGGGTACAAAAATGCCTAGAAAATATATTAAAAAGACTCTTGTGGTGTCGGGAGTAGGTATTTAATAGAAGCATTAGAACTGGCTATAAGAGATGTGAAATCGGGAAAATCTTAACTAAAGAATGCTGCAATGGAGCATGGCGTACCAAAATCGACACTCGGATTAAAAGTGAATGAAAATCTATTACAGGTGTGACTGGAGGTGGTAGAACTGCCCTTTCTAAAGAAGATGAATACATTTTGGCTTGTCGGACAAAAACTATGAGTAAGTGGGGGTTTGGACTTCTTCTTCTTCTTCTTCTTATGGCACTACAACCCTTTGTAAGTCTTGGCCTGTTTAACAATGTTCTTCCATTCTGCCCTGTCGGATACTTTCCTTCGCCACTGCCTGATGTTCATGGTTTTAAGATCCCTCTCTACGTCGTCTATCCATCTTTTACGAGGCCTTCCTCTTGTTCCGTTTCCTTGGGGATTCCATCTCTGGACTACTTTTACAGCTCGATTATCTGGAATTCTTTCTAGGGGACCAAGCCAGTTTATTCTTTGTGACTTTACTATCTCGCAAAAAATACTCAACACTGTACAGGTATATGTTCAACAAAATAATTTACAGACGCCCTTTAGAGAGGAGAAATCTGGTAAAGAGTGGTTTCTGAATTTTTCAAAACGCAACCGACTTTCTAGTAAGAAACCTTAGATAATTGAAGCATCACATGTAAGACAACAAAGTGACTCATTTTAAATATTAATAAATACACTTTAACCTTTAATTGTGGCTTATTCCCAGTTAAATAGTAATTAATTTAAAATGCCACAAGAAAATAGCTTCAGAACCATTTGTTGTTTACGATTTCTTTGATCAACTGAAAACTATTATGAATGATTTACAACTTCAACAATACCCTGCTAGGATATGGAATGCAGATGAAACGGCTTTTAATTATGATACCAGCCGTACTAAGGTTGTAACTGGAATTGGAAAAATAGCAAAAAGGCAAACTGTAGGCTCAGGACGGAAAACAACAACAGTTTTGGCATGTGCTAATGTCAATGGATCCATATTGCTATCTATGATCCTCCACAAGGGCAAAAGTATTTTTTCTATGGTTGAAATATGTTTTTTTTTTGAAAAATTGTGTTGCAAGGCCTGCTCTTTTGCTTTCATCATCAGTTGGCGCTACAGCCCTTCGTGAGCCTTGGCCTGCTTCAAAACATTCTTTCATTCTTCCCTATCGAGTGTCTGTCTTCTCCAGCCCCTCACTCCAATCTCCCTCAGATCTTCCTGTACATCGTCCAGATATCTGAGTTTAGGTCGCCCCCTTCTTCTTCTTCCGACCGGCCTGTTTAGCATAGTTATTTTAGTGGAATCACTCTCATCCATTCACATAACGTAGCCCGCCCACCTTAGGCGGTTTATTTTGATGGTCTTCACAATATCTGCATCACCAAAAAGTCTATAGAGTTCAAAGTTATATCGCCTTCTCCACAGACCCTGTTCGTTTACTCCGCCATATATGGTCCTCAATACTTTTCTTTCAAAGACTCGTAGTAATTCTTCATCTCGGGTCGTCATTGCCCATGTTTTCGATCCGTATGTGAGCACTGGGCGTATTATTGTTTTATAAAGTTTGCACTTTGTTGCTATTGACATACTTCTCGCTCTTAGTTGAGGGCCCATGCCGAAATAACAGCGGTTAGCCACGCATATTCTTTTTTTTGTCTCGTCGGATGTGTTATTTTTGTAGTCTACCAGTGATCCTAAGTATCAGAATTCTTCTACCATTTCTATCGTTTTGTGTTGCACCTCTAAGTTATTTTGTTGAATTCTTGATATGGGCGGCATATATTTAATTTTCTGGATGTTAATCAGAAGTCCGATGTTTTCTGCGGCATTTTTGATACGTGTGAAAGCCTCCACTGCTTCATTTTGGGTTCTTCCAAGTATGACGATATCATCAGCGTATGCCATTATTTGTATACTACGGGTATATAGCGTACCTTTTAAGTTTATTCCCGAATCTCTCATAACTTTTTCTAACGCTAGGTTGAATAGCGTGCATGATAGCGCATCTCCCTGGCGCAGTCCTCTGTTGGTTTTAAATGGTTTTGAAACATCCCCTTGTACGCGCACTTTATATTCGACTTTCATCCATTTTTTGACTTTTCATGTCATTTTAATTAATTCTACCAATCCTTTTAGTATCCCTAATTCGATCATCGCCGAATATAATTGGGACCTGTCAATAGTATCGTACGCTGCCTTAAAGTCTACGAAGATGTAATGGCAGTCTATGTCGTACTCCGTCGTTTTTTCTAATATTTGTCTGATGGATGATATGTGATCAATGGTAGATTTGTTTTTCAAAAAGCCTCTTTGGTAGGATCCTATTATATTGTCAGTATACCGTGCCAGTCGTTCGTTAAGTATAGGGACACAATTTTGTATGCTGTGCTCTTTTGCTTTACGATGGTCATTTATCGGACATTTTAACCGAACTGATTGTGTTATCCATGGCAGAATATGTAACCATTCTTAAATTACCGCCACATACTTCTGCAATATTTCAGCCTTTGGATGTGTCTGTCTTCAATGGGCTCAAGTTTTCATGGGATGCTTTGTTAACAGATTGGTAGCGCAAAAATTTAGGAAAACAGCTTGGCGCAGTATTCGAGAACCTGTTGTGGTGAATGACTTTGGAAAAACAGGTATTTTTCTTCTAAATAGTGATTCCATTAACAAAGAAAAGTTTGATCTCGAAAAGTTAAAACGATATGATGAAGAGAAAAAAAACCTGACACTATCATCGACGGGCAAAATTCTACGGGTAAGCAATCTACGATCCCATGTACAACCTCTTGCAGCTCTACTATAGAAAGCCAGAATTGCATTGCATCAACTTTCATTGCATCCTGGGAGAACATTCTACTAGCAACCCTAGGACTCGATAAGATGAAATGGATCCACAGAACATAATCCTTTTAAACCATAGGTATTTTAAATAAGTACATTTTTCCGTTAGAGAAAATTAGTGAATCTGGAAGGGGCAAGCTAAATACAAGCAATGAAGAGATAAAACCAAGAGATTAAAAAATAATAGAAGAAATAGAAACTGAGCTGGCATCTGAGCATAAAATTTGAATTAAATAAAAAAAGCAGCAATAAAATGTGTAACAAAGATGGACATCTTGTGAAGATGCTGTGAGTAAGCAGAATGAACATAATAAAAAATGAGAAAATGCAACAGTAAAAATATGCAAAAAAAAATAACCGAAGTGGTATAAACAAGTAAAAACAAGAAGAATGGAGCCTCTTAGTCGAAGAAAGGGAAGGAGAGACTCAGAAGATACAAAATCATGCTTAAACAGGGTTTGAGAGACTAAGAATGGAACGACAGTGACATATGGAAAAGATTTAAAGGGAGAAGCAGTGACAAATGTCTATCTATCTATATTAGGATTCTTACAGCTGCCTCCGCCTTCCTTCTTCCAGCCAACGTCTCTAGTCCTTTCTGTTCTGCTCTTTTCCTCCTTCCTATTGGGATCCAATCCGAAATCTTTGCTATCCACCTTCTATGATCTGTTCTTCTCACATGTCCATACCAAATTAAACGTTTTTCTTCGATGTAGCTGAGTATGTCTTGTTCTACTGCCATTCTTCGTTTTATCTCCTCATTTCTTATGCGATCTATTTTTGTCACTCTGCAGCTTCTTCTCATGAACTCCATTTCAGTTGCTGTGATTTTGGACCTGTTTCGTTTATTTATTACCCAATTCTCTGCTCCACAAGTCATTATACTGCGTACCAACGTGTTATAAATTCTCTTCTTTGTATTTCTGGTAATCTCTTTATCCCACAGTACCCCGTTCATTTGTTTATTACATGTGCTTGTCTGTGCTAATCTGCTGGTTATCTCTTGCTCGTTGGTTTCATTTTTTGAGAGTATGAATCCTAAATATTTGAATTTTTTAGTGCCGTTAATTTTCCTATCATCGTCAATTTCCAAGTTTCTCACTGGATCTTGCTCTGTTGTTAAATATTCGGTCTTTTCTAGGTTTATTTCCAGTCCATTTTTTGTGTATTCCTTTTCTAATTTTCGGAGCATATATCACAGATCTTCTTCATCTTGAGCCGTTACCACTTGGTCATCTGCAAAAGTTAATGTGTACAAGAAGTTGTCCCGGATTGGTATTCCCATCCCTTCACCTTTCCTTTTCCATGGTTTTAATATTTGTTCGAGGAATATCTTCAACAGTGTCGGAGATGTAGAGCATCCCTGCAATCAGCCTTTTGTGATCTTAAATTCGTTGGAGTATTTATTGCCGGTTTTAACTCTTACCTTGTTGTTGTTGTAAAGGTTTTTTACGGCATCTATTAACCTCTGAGTTATGCCGATTTCCTTCATCGTGTTCCATAGTTGTTTTTTGGGAACCGTGTCATAAGCATTTTTTTGAATCTATGAATGGCATTAACCATTTTTTTCAATTAATTGTTGGAGTGTATATATGTGGTCTATGCAAG
The DNA here is from genome assembly GCA_918026665.1 of Diabrotica balteata. Classification (NCBI taxonomy): domain Eukaryota; kingdom Metazoa; phylum Arthropoda; class Insecta; order Coleoptera; family Chrysomelidae; genus Diabrotica; species Diabrotica balteata. The sequence goes on along the minus strand of OU898279.1, from coordinate 4,182,831 downwards.
ATCTTCCTGCCGTAAACCCCGCCTGATCTCCTATTTTATTTGAGATAGATTTTTCCAGTTTTTCTTTCAGTATTTTTCCATATAACCTGCCCATACATGCTGTCACACTGATGCCTCTGTAGTTCCCGCATTTCTTCTTATCTCCCTTTTTATGTATTGAGGTTATATATGCTTTGGATCATTCATCTGGTATTTCGTTAAGGTTTATAGCGTTACTGAACATTTCGTGTATAATTCTGTGTACAGTCTATCCCAAACCCTTTTTTCAGTGCGTCACTAATTTTGACGTCATATAGGATTTTAAGAATGTCGAGAATTATTGCATGACATTTTAGTTAAATCTGACAGTTGCAGGATCGTAATCGGCTAAACGTGAAAAGGTTATTTTTTTTAATGCATAGCAGTTTGTCATAATTCTATTCTATTCTGTTCTATTTTATACATTCCATGGAAAGTGCTTAATTAGCTAAGATGGATTTATTCTTATTTATTACAAACACTAGGGGATTGGAAGGTTTGTTTATTTAAAATAACGCTTCCTCCTAGAATCTTTTAAGAGTTGACTGCAAGGTAAAAAAATTTACTGACAATTGCAAGGCATCAAAGTAAACATTCCTGTGATAAAATAATATCGATTTAAATCAGACATATTTGGATAAGGAATTTTCTGATAAGTTTGTGTGGCAGCCAATAGTTTAATTTTGTGAAGAGTTGTCATTAAATAGTGGAAATGGTTTAAATAGTGAAGCAGTTGATTTTTAAGTTAATCTACCAGTTCCGATTTCCAGATGAAATCGTGTTAATGGAATTTAGTTAAAAAACAAGATACCGAATGTAAATTTACCTTCTTTTTTATGAATAACAAAAATGAATATTATATTTCAAACAATCTATAATCCCATTCAGAATCTGATTCTTAAAAATCAATGATTACACTAGATATGTGGCTGGTATCAATTATATCCAACATTTCAAGAACATTTCGTGGTTCTAAAAAGAACCGTTTTAATACATATAAATATCCATAAAGGTATTAGTTTAAGATATTTCTTCAATATTATTCCGGAATTCACAATCTGATTCGCGAACGACAGAAACTGAAATAAAGATAACTCAGCCTCTTTTTCTAATTGAAACTAATTTAATATTTTAATATTAGTCTTTTTTCATTCTCGGTATATCTCGGAATATTTAAAATATTTTTATGACAATAAATACAAAATTTAATTTTCACTGTAGTTAAAATGTCTGAAAATACTAACCTGGAATGGCAATTATCATTTTATCAGTTGACATTGTGAAAGTACTGTCACTGTCATTATAAAGATCATCTGTGTCAAATTATATTTATATGCTTAATTGGTTGGATATCTATTTAGCGTATTCTAAACTCCAACCAATTATACGTTCGTAAGTAGAATTCGCTTTAATATGCAAATACCCGTGAACGATATCTAATTTTCTAAGTTCTATGTATAATAATCAGCGACTCACGTTTTTTTCTGTCACTTCTAGCTTAATGCGTTAGAGAGAATTCGAACAACTATGACGCACTGAAAGAAGGGTTTGGGACGGACCGTAGTGACAAATGTATTATCCCTAAATATATTGTTCTGAAACCATTTTCTTGCGCCCTCTTAATGTAATTACTATATTTATTGAAAATAATCCACAATTTAATTTTAAAATAGGTTTATTTTTGACGTTTTAGTTTCCTCTTCGGATATCGTTCTCAAAAGATAAAACATTGTGGCTTATTCGCAATAAAAATAGTAATCCCTAAATATGTACTTGTTTACTTTAGGAAGTTAGAGATTAAGAAATCTTTTGGATTTTAAATTTCATTTTCATTGTAAGTACGTTGATATTTATTATTATTTAAAAACTTTCTTCTACGGTCTCTGTATTTTTTAATATTCTTTGGTACTTCATTCAAATATTTTTTTTATTATGAAAAAGACAGCAAATATTTGATTTCACGCAAACAGCGCCTATGTATCTGTTGATACGTATTTCGACCTAATAGGTCTCATCAGAACAGTTATTCATAGGTGTTCTCTACGTGAAAAATCAATATTTTCTGTCTTTTAAGAAGCAACACTAAAATGGCTTCAATACTAAAGCAATAGCGACATCTAATAATAAAATCCGTAAAATAGTTTCGAAACACAATTTAGATTTCTGCTGATAATCTGAGCCTTCTATTAATTGCAAGGCAAACAGACGTTGATAAAAGATGTTAAAACGGACATGGAGAATCTAAAATTTACATTCCACGACATGTCTTTACAACTAAGCAGAAATCCTTAACGAATTGTGTTTCTCGTACTCACACAGAGTATATCCGAATAAAATAAAAATAAAATGAAAAAGACAGCAAATATTTGATTTCACATTTAACATCTTTTATCAACGTCTGTTTGCCTTGCAATTTTTAGAAGGCTCAGATTATAAGCAGAAATCTGAATTGTGTTTCGAAACTATTTTACGGATTTTTTTTATTGTTGCTTATAGTATTTACATAATAAAATTGTAAGATAAAATGGAAAACAAACGACTCATTTGCTTAATATGTAATATATTTACAAATCAGTAATATTGTGAGATTATAATACAAATTAATTAATAACAATCTTCGTCATTGAAATACTCATTGTACGTATCGTAATAACTAAAGTTAGGATCACAAATAGTATTTCTAGAGGCTTCATCTACATATGCTGACATAATTCTAAAATTAATATTATTGGGATCTAGTCCTTCATAAAGGTAAAATGGCAGCCTGTTACTTATCACCCAAACGCTTTGTCTTCGTTCCTTGTCAATTTTAAGATCGTTGGGAAATACCATTGTTTCCGAATCTTGAGCTACGACTCCCAGGTTTGATCTCTTGTACGGCTTTCTTATATCCCAACATCCCACTGAATCTCTTGTTACCAAGTTGTAAAACATTATACCTAAAAATGCATAGACACAAATAAAATACCACCTTGTACAAAATTATTTATGCATTAATTTATAAATATATAAAATTTCCTTAATTAATTCTAAAAACTTCGGAGTTATCGGTAAAAAATACCTTACACAAATTTCTTTCGACCAAAAGAATGTACTAGAGAAGATCTTCTGATTAAACTTCACTTTCTTTTCGTATTTACAGAGGGGTGGTCTGGACTCTTCAAAAGACATCTCAGTCCAGGACGCCGCCTAACTAACCTAAGTTCTTCCCAAGGTACTTCCCAAGGTACTTTAAAATGCACTACCTTCATTCATTCATTCCCCATTCATCCACATCCACACTCCATTCATGAGCAATGAGGCTCCCTGTCTCGTTCCAGGTAGTGCGTAGAAGACCCCGATTGCTTCTAGTACGGCATCACCCCCAGACGGACATTTCTTCCTTCCCCACAGTCTGACTCCCGTATTCTAACTCATACAGTCTGATCCACTTTTCTAGCTTCAGTTTCCAGTATCTTTCACTACTACTTTTGCCGTTGGTTCAGCTGTCTTTCTTCCTCTTCTTTTTTCTTGATCACTGCACGAATATAGTTGTGTATGCTAGTCCAATCTGAGTTGTTTTCAATCATTCTCTCAATAATTTCTCTCACTCTAACAAACTTAACGCTCAGCTCCTTTATTCCTTCATACACCATGTCACCTGCCGTCCGGAAAGAGCTCTCGTGTTACCTCAACAAGTACAGAAAATGCTATATAAAACTACTCAAAGTAGCCCAAAAATCCTACTTTCATAATCGCTTAACAAGCTCCAAAAATATTTCAAAAGAAACTTGGTCAATAATAAACGATTTTCGAAATAAAACCAGTACAGCGGATCAAACCTTTTCTTTTCCTAACCCCGAAAATCTAAATGATTACTTTGTTAATGTGAGTAAAAATATAACCTCAACTATTTCGCCACATCAAGACCACCAGTTTTCTATCTCTCTAATTCAAAAAACATTGCTGATACCTTCTTTTTAAGACCAGTTGATAAGACGGAACTCATTTCAACAATTCGTAGTATAAAAAGCACATCGTCCTGTAGTACAGATGGATTATCTATTAAAATTTTCTCAAATCTACCGCATAATGTTTTGGACGTCGTGGTCTCGCTAGTAAATGATTCCCTTGAAAAAGGTACATTCCCTAACTGCCTAAAGACTGCCATCGTCATTCCTCTTCATAAAGGTGGAGAAAAATCTGATGCCTGCAACTATAGACCTATTGCCTTGTTACCAGCACTATCAAAAATTATTGAAAGACTTATAAAAGTTAGACTTATGCCCTTTCTCCTTAAATATAATATTTTATCCCAAAATCAGTTCGGCTTTTTGTCTAATAAATGCACTAGTGATGCCATATTTTCTGTGTTACATGATGTATATCTATCACTAAACAGTAACCTCTCCTCCGCCACCGTTTTCTGCGACTATTCCAAAGCCTTTGACTGCGTAAATCACGACATTCTATTAAAAAAATTAACTTTCTACGGAATTCGGGGTGTGTCTTTGAACTGGTTCAAAACTTACTTGGTAGGTAGGAAACAATTGGTTAGAATAAATGACACCGACTCTAGTTGTAAAGATATTGAGTGTGGAGTACCGCAAGGTTCAGTATTAGATCCCACTCTTTTTTTACTTTTCATTAATGACATCACTTACTTGAAAATTAAAGGGAAAATTTTTCTATTTGCTGATGATACCAGTATTACTTGGAGCAGCTCTGATATTTCAACGCTTCATTCAATTATAACCGATGATTTACTTATAATCAAGGCTTGGTCAGACTCTAACTTACTTAGCTTTAACGTGGATAAGACTGTAGCATTATCTTATAAAGGAGTCATGCAACCCTTGCTTTTGAATGAGAGCCAAATCAATATCGTAAATTCCGTGAAATTTCTAGGTATTCTCATTGACAGTGATCTCAAATGGTCCTTGCATAGTGACTCCTTAAGAAAGAAACTAGCCTCAGCTTGCTTTGCAATAAGATCTGTTTCGAAGGAACTAAATTTATCTTCTGCCATAATGGCATATTTCTCATTGTTCGAGTCCCATCTTCGATATGGGCTTCCATTTTGGGGTTCTAGTACAGCGGCCCAATTTGATACTATTTTTAAGTTGCAAAAAAGAGCAATCCGTTATCTATTTGGTCTCAAAGAAACAACTCATTGCAAGACCTACTTCAAAAATCACGGAATTTTGACGCTTCCCCCTTTATTTATTTTGGAAACGGATTGTTTGATTCGAAAGCATCTAAACATTTTTTCCGATAGACCTGACCATGGCTACTCCATTAGAACTTCGGATTGTAACGTTTATTTGCCGATCCCGTCCACTCAGCTAGTAAAGAATTCTATTCTATATCGTGCAAAGAAACTTTATAATCACCTTCCAAGATAAATTAAATCCGCAACATCCTTCATTAAGTTTCGTAAGGTGACAAAAATCTATCTCTCAGAAAGACCATATTATTCAGTTGACGAGTTTCTTAATGTATAACAAAGAAACAAAATTAGTATTGTTTATAATTACATTTGGATGTCTCAAGCAGTGGCTACAATTTGTCTCATTTGTTGTTGTCTGTACAAATTATGTAGGTTATACAATAATTTTACTAATTTAAAATTGTGTTATTCTGTTTTTTACTATATTGTTTTTGTTTTATACTTTTTGTATTAATTGACTGATTTATTTTTTAGCTTTGTCCATAAAATTGTTCAATAATTTTCAGTGACAATAAAGCATATTTCTATTCTATTCTATTCTACCTCAAGCTTCTTCTCCATGGATATTTCGTAAGGAGGAGGATACGCATAGAACTTCTTCATGACGATCTTGTATTCTTGACCCCAGATGTCATCATCCAGCTTTTCACACAGCTCTTTCCAGTGCCTTCTTTTTTCTGTACGGATTTTCCTGTAAAGTTCCCTCTTCCTTACGCGATACTCTTTATCGATCTCCTTGATAACCTCAGGCATGGTCCATGCTCTGTCTCTTGTTAACCTTCTTCTCATTGCTATACATTCATTTCTTAGTGCCTCGATGTCCGCATTCCACCAGTATTCCACGCATCCTGTTGACATCTTGGTGACCTATCTTGCTTCCTTTCATTGCTTCTTTAATGACTCTCTCCAGGCTATTTACCGTCGGTGATTGATCCTGCATTATTTTCACTTTTCATTAAACTTCACCTAATCACGTAAGTCATGAGGCCATTGTAAAAAAAATAAGAGTAAAAAATTAAAAAAGGCACTTGCATAGAATGAACGAAGAGAGAGTAATTTTAAAGGTTTGGAAATGGATACCAGTGCAGAGAAATAAACAAAGTAAGACAAGAAAAAGTTATATTTTAGCAAAGACATTGAAATGCAACGTAGAGGAGCCTCCGCAAGATACTAGGCCTAAAAGAAAACATGGTGTCTGGAATGCGAGAAACGCCATTTAGTTGCAAAGTCTCTTTCTCTCTCTCTTCCTCTATCTCTCCCCCGCCTCTTTATCTCTCTCTACCTCTGGCTATATATGTAAATACATGTGTGTATAATCGTATGCAGTATATCTTATGTTACCATTTTTAGAAATCCTTGAAGCTGACATATGTCCAGATTTTCCTCTGCTTTGACCGATCACCTTGAATGCATCTTTTATTTTGGACCAACCGGTTTCGTTACGAATTACTGACGTCTGAACATAAAATTCTCTAAAACTGGACATTGGATTGAAGTATAGTATTCTGTCTGGCTGTCTAGGATTGTACGGACTAAGAGACATTCCAAATATTCCGTCGGTCCATTCAAAGTCTAAATGGTGAAGCTTAAAAATAAGTAAAAAATATTCAAATTTATTGACAATAATAAAAAATAAAACTCTAGAATTAAATTATTCCTTAAGCGTTAATAATGAGTTGAAACATAACTGTCTATAAACATTAATAAAATATTAACAGACTTTCTGTTAGTTTTGATTTTCCTCGTATAATAAGCCAAGATTCCAAGTACAAAAACACAGACGACATAGAACAATAAACGGTTATAATACATTGTTGCAGACAAAAGATTTTTATTTTAGACATTGTATGTTAACAAAGAACGATAGAAAAATGAATGACTTTTGTTAAAAATGCAGATCGTTAAGTAATTAATGCGCAGAAAGATAAAATTAAAAATAAGGAGACAATGGAAAATAGAGAGTTTCCAGATAACACCTATTATTATCTATACTACTAAAGTTATTCCGAAGCGCCTCTTAGAAAACATATAAACAACTGGGTCTTAATGAATATCTCTATAAGATTATGCAGAAAGCAGTACTGCTCTCAACATCTAGATTGGTAAGAAATTTTTTGGGAGATACTCTAACATACTAAGTCACCTATGTCTGTATAATACGGAAAGAGTTCCATCATAGTTCGATCCTTTTGATACCATAGGAATCTAGGATGAGCAAATTTTCCCCTTAGATGAAGTGAAAGCCGATGGCTAAATCTGCGACAGGCACACTTTGTCTCAGCTCCAGCTTCGTCCAGATGTATGGGAGATTGTACACGTACTATAACGAAGCTTTTATTGTATTTTTTGTGGTGTCCTTTTAATAAATTTTGTAAGAAATTTTAAAATTTCCTAATTTTGATGAAAAAATAGGTTCCTCTTGTTGAACATTGGGATGCCTGCTCCTTCGTAGTTATATATTTTTTTTTAATTTCACGTACACTTCAAACAACTTACAGCAACAATTTACAACTTACAGCAACAATTTACAACTTACCGTTGTTAGGTAAAGATTGAAACTCTTAAATAGTTACTAGTCGGACAATTTTCAATTAAAGGTGACTAATCTACAAATTGAACTAAACGGTAGCGGCAACCATGCAAAATTTCATTAGTAAATTCTTACCGGGGTCATTTTTATTGTGTATGCTTCGCCCATGTAAATATGTAAATTTGTAACGCATCTAAGATAAATTTGCCCCCGTAACAATATAAATTTATGCGATTCACGAGTGTATAGTGAGACAAGTTCATAGAATAGTTTGGAACATCGTTAAAATTATCAATATTTTGCTGGTCTTTATATATTTACGTTTTTAGAAAGAATGTTAATTAGAGAAATATGATATCTTAGTTTATTGAAGTTTATGAAATATGATATCTTTCAGATTTTACACATATGTACATAGGCGTAAGGTATTATTGGGAATATATTTATTAAATATACTTTATTATTAACTTTAAAATAGTTTTGAGGTAAGGAAAGTAAATTTGAGGCCAGTTTATTCTTTATATAGTATTAAACCCTTAACGGCCGCTCAATATACAAAGAGAAATTTGACAATTAATTTATTAGATTGGATTAAAAACACAAATTAGGAATAAATTACAACCAAAAAGATTTTTTTCTCATTTTTAAGGAAAACAGTACAATTTTTAGGAACATATTGTATCTTTCTTTACATATAACATATTGTACATATTTCTCTATTGTAGGAGCACGAAAGAATATCCGTTATTACAACTTGAGATAAATTTGGATTTACTATTTTTGCCTGTTTTTTTTGGACGTTTTATCTGTGGTTCAGAGGAATATCATAATCAGAATCGTTAGAATTCCCGGAGATGTTGAAGAAGAAGTACGACAGCAAAGCTTAAAAGCAAGTAAAGCGGCAGGTTCTCTTAATGACACAATCTGGAAGAACAAACACCTAAGACAAGACACAAAAACAAGAGTCTATAAAGCAGGAATTAGACCTATATTAACATACACGGCTGAGACAAGACCTGACACATCTAAAACGAGATGACTGCTAGAGACAACAGAGATGAAAATACTCCGACGAATATCAAGGAGAAGTCTGTTGGATAGGGAGAGAAGCAAAAATATAAGAAGAGCATGCAATATAGAAGACATAAATGGATGGGTGACAAAATGAAAACGAAAGTGGAACAAACACATCAGTAGAATGGCGGAGGATAGAATAGTACGAATAGCGCGAGATAAGTCACCAAATGGACGAAGAAGTATTGGCAGACCAAGAAAAAGATGGTGCGACAATTTAAACAATTTAGGAAGCTAATATTAAAGAAGAAACAGGCTTTAAAGCCTACAAACTAGAAGGAAGAAGAAGAAGAAGATCAATGTCTTCTACATCAGAAACTTTCTAATCTAATCGCGGCGGCAAATAAACCACATTAAGTGGCATTTTCACAATCTGAGTCTTCTTCTAACAAAGCTATTAACTCTTTAGTAATTAGTTCCACCTTCATTTCATATTTCGAGAATTTACTGAAACAAACAAATGCACTGCTATATAAACGTATTCATATGATAATAGTTTAGCATACTTCATTTTAATTTTCTGTTTTTTGAAGTTCTGTATTATTTAGATACTCTCTAATAAGAATAAAAATTTTTTTTATTTTGTTAAACAACTATAAGATACCTGTTAAAAGAGACATGACAATTTAATAATTAAATCGGTCTTAGATTTAATTTTTACGTAATTACTTATGTGTTTAAATAAAGAATTAAATTTTTTTTTGGAACGCCTCTGCAAAATTGATAATTTCAATACGATTTCGTTGAAAAGTTATCGTTAAGGGCTTCGTTAAGTACGATGTTGCCAAGTAATCACCTTCAATTAAAAATTGTTTTATATTGTAACATACCTCTGAGAATGCGCTCAGCTAGGATGCTTTACAAACTTTTAAAGTACTTGATTTTTTTTCAATTCATTCATTTTTCATAAAGTGTATAACAACTATATTGGCCTTTTATAAATATAAATAAACTTACCTTATACGCAGCCGCCAAGGGTTCAGGATAAAATAAATGATCAGTGACCCTCCATGAGCGCATCTTACTCAAGCTAAAAACTACAATACCGTATCTCCAAACATCGGCAAGATACGCATAAACATCTTCACAGTCATCTCGCACATCAACAATTATATTTGAGTACAAACTATCTTGCTTGATAAACTCATCTGGTAGCTCATATTTCAATATTAACTCGTCGGTTTTTAGGTCAAAAACCAGTATTTTTGGAGAGCAAACTTGCACAGGTTTTACAGTAACGTGTATAAGACCGCTGTCTAAAACCCAGAGTCGGCCACATGTGTCAGCGTCAAGTCTGAAAACGGAAGTGATGCTTTCACAACCTCCTAAAAAATAAAATGAAAGTTAGATACTTCATACAGTGTTCGTACTTGATTTATTGGCCATTTATACTATTACAATATGAATTCGTTTGTTGGAACAATATTTAATCCTATTTAATTAAAAATGAACTATAAAAGTCTTTATACAGTTACATATTTTTGTACATAGTTTTATACAGGTACAAATAATAAATGTAGTTCACTAAGATAGTGAAGGGTTCTTGGTCAAAAGTTAGAGAATAAAGCAAAGAATATTTGCTTCTTCTTCTTCAAGTTCCACTCTTATCGGAGATTCAAAATCATTCTGGCAATTATAATTTTATTGGTTACTCGTCTGAATAGTTCAATTGAACTGCATCCAAACCACTCACGGAGATTGCGTAGCCACGTATTCCAATTTCCTGATATTTATGGAATTTAAAACTTCGCATTGTTTTCCTAGTTGTTCGAGAACTTGTTCGTTTGTTTTGCGATCCATCAATGATATTTTCAAATTGCGTCGGTAACACCACATTTCGAATGCTTCTAGGTTTTTAATGTTGGATTTTTTAAGTGTCCAAGCTGTAACTCTATACAAAAGGGTAGAGAAAATATAACATCGAAGCATTCTTATCCGGAGCGGTATATTGATATCGCGATTACAAAAAAGTTTTCTCATTCTTTTAAAAGTTGACCGCGCAATTTCAATGCGGCATCTTATTTCTTTTGTCTGATCAGTATCTTCTGTGATCCATGCTCCAAGGTATTTGTACGAAGATATTTGTTCAATTTCTGTATTATCTAGTACTAGCTTAACTTTGATGTTTTGTGCTTTTGTAAATACCATGAACTTGGTTTTCTTCAAATTGATTTTTAGTCCATAATCGTTGCAATATATATTTAGTTGTTCAGCAAGGTGTTGCAGTTCTTCTAGTGTTCCTGCCAGAAGGACGGTGTCGTCAGCATATCTTATGTTATTAAGTGGCTCACCATTTATTATAGGGCCCTCACTGATCTCGGCAAGCGCTAATTCTGAGATGGCTTCACTGTATAAATTGAATAACAAGGGTGATAAAATACACCCTTGGCGGACCCCACGGCGAATCTGGATATCCTTGGTCAGTTCGTTTTCAACTTTCACTTTTGCTGTTTGATTCCAATAGAGGTTACAGATGATTCTAATGTCTCCACTGTCTATGTTTTTATTTAATAAAATTTCTTTAAGTCGATTATGCTGCACTCTGTCAAATGCCTTCTCAAAATCAATGAAACAGGCATATACTTTCTGATTCATATCTAAGCATCTCTGCGAAAGAACACTTACTGCAAACAGTGCATCTCGTGTTCCCAGTCCTTTACTAAATCCGATTTATGTATTACTTATGCCTTCATCTAATTTCTTATGTATTCTATTGTGAATTACTTTTAAAAACAATTTCAAGACATGACTTATTAAGGCTATGGTGCGATGTTCATTGCACTCCTTTGCATTGGCTTTTTTGGGAAGCAGTATGAATGTTGATTGGAGCCATTCTTTAGGTATTATACCTGTTCTATATATGGTATTGAATAGATCCAAAAGAAGATCAATAGATTCAGTATTCGCAATTTTAAGTAATTCGATGGGAACTTCATTAGGCCCGGGAGATTTACCACCTTTAGCTTGTTTTATTGCATATTCAATTTCTTCTCGTATAATGTCAGGCCCAGTATCATCCTTAAATTCTTTTGGTGCTTCTGTTCTCTCTTTGTCTTCAAATAGTTGTGCTATATATTGTGTCCATCTCTGCATTTTTTGGTTTATATCTGTTATAAGTGCACCCTTTTCATCTCTTAATTGCCTAGTTTGAAGTGTTTTTCTCATTCCTGTTAATTCTCTAATTCTTTTATGCATGTTAAAAAAGTCATATTTTTTCTCAATTTCTTCTAGTTCTTGGCACTGCTCATGTAACATTCTCTGCTTAGCTTCTTTTATTCTCTTTTTTATTAATCGATCAGTTTCATTATATTTAATTGGATTTTTTGTTTTGAATGATTTTCTTTCATTCATTAATAGTAGTATTTCTTCAGTCATCCAATCTTTATGTTTTTTATTCTTTACCAAATCATGGTAAAACAGTTCGATATCGTCGTCATCTTTATCTGCCGTAGGAGCATAAACTTGAATAAAATTTACTATACCTTTTTTAGACTGTAGTTGTATTGATAAGATCCTATCAGAATAAGGAGTAAAACTTATCACAGAGTAATTGACCTTTTTTGCAACTAAGATAGCAACACCATAACGATAATTGACCTCGTTGCTACCTGAATAATACATGGTTCCATTACTTGTAATTTGTTTGCCTGAACCTGGCCACTGTACGTCACTTATACCTAAAACATCAATTTGGAGGTTTTCCATTTCAAGCAGTACGTTCGCTAATTTACCACTTGCATATAAACTTCTGACATTCCAGGTTGCTATTTTCAATGTCTTAAGTCCACAGGGATTTCTCTGGTTTACGACCTGGGAGGCCCTGTGATCTACAGTTATTTTTCCCCTGCCGGATCTTGGATTCCGTGCTCCATAATCAGTAAGTTTGTTTACTCTACTTGTCATTTGCCATTCATGACTTTACTAGGGGTACTCTAAGAGTCTTTAATGCAGTGGTTCCCGGTTGCCTTCTCCATCCTTACGCCGTTGACATATTTTTCGATTCATCCGCCTTTAGGACCAGTTTCCCAACCCTTGGACAAAAGAGTGCCCTTCCACTTATTAACTCATCCGCCCGCAGCCGTTGGTCATAAGAGGGGGATTGCTTATACCGGCAATCATTCGGTGAATTACCTGTTGGTCCATGGGAGGTATTTTATTTGCCTCCTACCCACGGATAAACCGGGTAGGGCATTCCCCTATCCGCCACCTGGGGACGCGCTCTCTAGAGGTTACAGGTTCCTCCGAGAGGAATATTTGCTACGTGACTCTTTTATAGAAGACGTTTCGTGTATTCAATTTATACACGTCATCAGTTCATCTACAACATTATTTAAATAAAATAGAAAAAAGATTGCAAATCGTTTACCGTATTAAAGATATGCAGCAATAATATGATGGAAGTGAAGAAAACAGCTTAATTTATGAACTTCTTCATTAATTTTTCGTCTAATTCTTCGTTAATATGCGTAACAATATAACATTAACTATTTTGCCACAACAAGATCCTATATTTTATCTCTCCAATTCAAAAAATGTTTTGAATTCAATATTTATAAGACCATTTGATAAATCTGAACTAATCCAAACAATAAGTAGTATCAAAAGTAAATCTTCCTGTAGTAATGATGGACTTTCTATAAAAATTATGTCTCACTAATTAATGATTCCATTAAAAAATGTATATTTGCAGAGTGCCTAAAGACAGCCATTATTATTTCGCTTCATAAGGGTGGTAAAAAATCAAATGTTTGCAAACCTAGACCGATTGTCTTACTACTGGTCCTATCAAAAATTATTAAGAAACTAATAAAAACCCGACTTATGTCCTTTGTCGTTAACAAGAACATTTTATCACCAAGTAGTTAGTTCGGCTTTTTATCTAATAAATATACTAGTAATGGTATGTTTTCTACACTACATGAGGTATATCAAGCACTATACAATAATTTTTTACTGCCATTGTTTTTTGTAACTATGTCAAAGCTTTTAATTGTGTAAATCACAACATTTTGATAGAAAAACTAAATTTCTAGGAAATTCGAGGTATTTCTTTAAATTGGTTCCAATCTTATTTTAGAAATAGGAAACAACTAGTTAGAGCAAATGATACTGACTCTATTCATAAAACCATTGTATGTGGAGTACCACAAGGTTCAGGATTGGGTCCTCTACTTTTCCTTATCTTTATAAATGACATCAATAACTTCAAATGGATGATACCAATTTTTTTTTATGATGATACCAATATGACGGGAAAAATAGACAGTAAGCGAGGGCCAGGCAGGAGAAGACACTCGTGGCTCCAAAATCTGCGGAAGTGGTTCGGGCTCACATCGGTCGAACTATTCAGAAGCACCGCAAACAAGATCAAAATTGCCATGTTAATAGCCAACGTTCGCAACGGACAGGGCACTTGAAGAAGAAGAAGACCAATATGACCTGGAAAAACTAAATTTGCAACTCTTCATGCAACTATAACTGATCTTAAAATAAAAACCTGATCCGACTCTAATTTACTTTCCTTTAACGTGGATAATACAGTACCATTACTCTATAAAGGAGCTCATTAACCTGTTCTTCTTAAAAACAGCCAGATCAGTATCGTTGATTCTGTAAAATTTTTATCAACAGAATTTTTAAATGGTCCCTTCATATCGATTTGTTAAGTAAGAAACTAGCCTTCACCTGCTATGCAATAAGAACTGTTTTAAAAGAAATCAATTTAGCATCTTCCAAAATAATATATTTTTCTTTCTTCGAGTCTCATTTTCAATAATGGTCTTCCTTTTTGCGCTTCTAGTACATATCCCGGCGCCAGTATGGTCGAAAATTACAACATGTATGGTATGGTGAGGTATGAGATACCTCGTTTGAATATTTATTATATTCTTTTATATACAACAAAATTACCTGAATCAATGTATTATTTATATTATTAAAACAAAGTTGAGCATGAAAGGAGATTTAGTATTACAAAACATATCAGAATATGATAAAAATTTACCGATAATACTAGAGTAATCTTAACTTGGACACTAAACGTATATAAAAGCTGCTTGTAACATAAAAACCCACTGCTCACAAGCAGAACAAGTTAGATAAGATTTTCTATCTTTTGACCGTGGACAGATACAACATTTTCCCAGTCCTTTTCTTTGTTTGGACGTTGATGGCTGAGGTTCATCTTCGTTCTTGTGCTTCTTTGATGATGTTATTATTTTCTTTCTCAACACTCAGGGTAATTTTGAATTTTCTTCCCTCTCATGAAGGTGGTCTGTAATCAAAGATAGTCTCAACTCTTTCAAGAAAAAAAGTCCCTCCATCCGTTTATCCACAGGATTGTTTGCATTAAAAATTACCATAGCATTAATTCCAGCTTATTCAGCAATGAATAAAACATGGCTAGCGTCTCCTATATTTCTACTCACACTATAGGTACCACTAAGCTCGTCCACCACGTCTACTCCTCCTTTAGTGAAGTTGTAAAAACTAATCATCTCTGGTTTTTCAGCTTCGCCAGTGGCTGGATCTATTTTGTCATCATGGTGGAGGGAAGAAAGAAGTAAAACATTCTTTCCTCTCCGAGGGATGTATGACAGCAATGTTACATCATGCGTAAAACCGAAGAGTGAACTCCGTTCAGGTCTCTTCTTTGTCTGAACAAAGACAGGAGGAAGCTCCCTTTTATGTTTACGTAAGGTGCAGACAGCTGTCAATCGATGCTCTTTTAGTAATGTGTATAGCAGAGGACAACTGGCAAACCAATTGTCAAAAGTAACGTTTCTGACAGTGCCACTTATGGGTGCTATTAATCTAACAATGTCTTCTGGTTTGTTATTTATTTGAAACGGACCTTCGGGTTGTTTTCCGAGGTACGCCTCCATATTAAACAGGTAAAATGTTCTCGCATCTACAACGGCAAAAATTTTCAAGCCGTATTTTGCCGGTTTATTTGGCATGTATTTCGTGAACGGGCATCGCCCGCGCTGTGATGGACTCTCCAGGAATATAGTAAGCTTTGCAATTTTCGGTAAAAAGATCAAACATTACTCGAAAAGGGGCAAATTTATCTAACTGCCGTCTTTCATTTCTGGACTCTTTATTATCAAATCGCATGGAAGATATAATGAACATAAAACGTTTCAGTGACGTGGTTGTTCTAAAAATATCTACGCCTAAGCCATCAGTACTCCATAAATCTTCTAAATTCATGCTATTGGCACGTAATACACCAGCCAAATACAGGAATCCAAGCACCGCCTTCATTTCTTGTATTGTTGTTGGTTTTACGAGATATTGCATATTCTTGTTATAAGCTGTTGCTTTCTGACCCATATTCAGATTCGTATACTTTACAATATCTGCCAACATCATATCGTTCAAAAATAAATTAAAACACTCAAGAGGAGTTTTCGCATTTCGAGAAACGCCCTTTGGTCCCGGAAGATGGCTTACGATATTCTCGCGTCGTGTGCGTACTTTGAGGTTACCACAAGATTTTGACCACTTAGTTTTTCCATCACGTCCTATAAAATATTCTCTTGTATTTGAGGATTCATCGTCTATTGCTGAGTTGGTGGATATGTTTTCTGTCATTGCTTCAGGCACTTCTGGATCCACAATTTGAGAATCTGATTCTGACATTGAATTTTCGCTGATATGATCGGGAAGTTCTCCCTCATATTCTGAACCAATTACGTGTTCATCTTGTGATTCTTCCCACAATTGCAGGAGCCTTCTTTGTTCTTATTCATAAGACATTCTGTAATAAAATATCACTAAAACCCTGCAAATATACAATAAATTTCAATACATTACCTTAAAAAATATATAACACTACCGGTATGGTGGGGTATACAACACCCCAACGCTGTTTACACGAAAATATTTTACTACTGCTTCACTCGACGGTCGCGAACAAACTGCTGAAGACAGTATATAACCTAATTAGAAGGTAGGCGGGGTTTAACTGTTTGATGTTTCAAGTTGCGCAAACGCGGGCGTTTTAAATTCTCGTGGGGTATGTGATACCCCACAATACCGTGGCCGGGATATACATTTACGTATACGTATACAGATATGATAACTATGATATGATATAGACGAGGAGATTAAGAAAAGGCATCAAAAGCAGTTTTGAAGATGCCCACAAAGAATATTTGAATCGATTTCTCCTAAGAAAATTATAAAATAATAACGTCGAAGAAATTGATGTTTATTATATCGATAAAACAATGTCAGTAAGGAATCTAGAATAGGCAACAAGCAATAACAGAAGATCAAGGAAAAATGGAACGAAATTAGATTAATAAAGATGAGAAGACAATTCATTCAAATCAAGAAAATAGGAATTGCTGTCAGCCCTTTGTGCGCTACCACATCATAAAATAAGACTGCAAATAGAAATATTTTTATTTTTTTTCAACTATTTTTGATTAAATAAAACGTACTGATATTTCTTAAGCTCAGTATCGCTTGCCTGTCTTACTATCAAGTAAGGTCATAGACCGGTCGGACCAAAATGTCTCTTCTGATCGAATCTAATTTGACGATATTCAATTAGCTTTAGTACGCAGTTTGCTTGCCAATGTGAGGTAGTGACCTTTGAAAAGCTGTGACCACTTATTGGTATGAGTTTAAAAATACTTGTTGATCTTGTTTGTTTTTAAAATATCATTATTATTTTACATTTATCACAAATATTTTATTTGGTGTTAAGTACTTTTTATTATTTCATAAGAAGTTTAAGCACAACATTCATGTACAATAGATATTTTAATCAACTTTTATTATAACTCTCTGAGGTAATGTGTTTAGTTATCATTTATTATAAACAGCTTTTTATTAAGTACTTATTATGTTGAAGCCCCAAAAAATAATTTTAATCCAAGCGAAATCTGTCGAAAAACAAACTATGATGGAAATTTTTCATAGGAGTTTATTTTTTTACTGGAATTGCGACACCAGTAGCAAACGTTGATTGCTTTATTTTAAACCTATGCTTTATTTTTTATTAAGAAAATGTCTGAAAAAAAACTCGAAAATTTTTGTTTTTTGCTCCCATATTTTTGCCTATATCTCAGGGGATATTACTCTTACAACAGAAATATAAGGTAAAAGTTTCCATTTTTCAATTTTACACAATATTTGACTAGCTAAAAACTTCGTTTTTATTGTTTAAAAATTAAAGCTTGAGTTTTTCTCTACATATTAAAAAAATCGACTGTTTAAAGTTCTTATTTTGGTCCTAGCATAATTTTGCAAATTTACATTTTTTTGCGGAACCTGGATTGTAGAATTCTAATGCAAAAACTCAATTCGTCAACTCATCCCAACTGAATTTATCACACGTTTCAGTCGTATTTGAAAGTTTTTCTAGACGAAATATAAAAGCTGTAAGTATGTTTAGGGATCGAAAAAAATTTTAAGGAAAAATTAATTTTTTTGCACTTTTTTCCCAATTATTGCTATTTTTTTAACAATAAACACATTTTTAATTCATGACTATAGTTTATTTTTATGAACGAGAGAGTAATTAGCATAATTTTAACTGGTACCTCCGGCCACTCCATGGGCGTGCTCAAGATTAATTGAAAAATTACTTTGAGTAATTGTAAAAATAAATGAATTATTTCAGTGTTATAAAATGTTATGTGTATGTAAACAAAAGTGACCTCTTTTATCACACACTATATTAGAACTGACTGGCCTACATTAAAAAGGGTTTTAAAAAATTCACAGTTTTTTTAATTTTTAAAAATTACAAAAGAGAAAAAGCGTTTTTAAAACCGTCTAAGGTATGTTAAATAGATGAATAAAAATATTAATATAAAACTTACAGCTACTTGTTACAAATCCAAATCAGATTCAGAAGATGAACTTTCAGAACCAAGATTTATAATAACTGGCTCGATCATTTTATCAGTAATATTGTCCAGCTTCCACATTTTTTCCTATTCTTTAATAGTGTGATTTACTGCCTTTTCCCAGTTTTCAGGTTTTAAATTATTTACGGCCTCCAAAAACAACTATTTAACATCATGAATTTTAAAAGTGGTATTTTGTCTTGAAACTTCACTCTTTATCTGTGCCCATACCAGTTCAATCGGGTTTAATTCACAATGATACGGTGGGGATCTAAGTACTGTCATTCCACGATTTTTGGCAATTTCATCAATTTCGTATTTTTTAAATATTTCTTTATAAAGGGCACACAACGAATAAAGTTTCTTTCTTATAGATCCGGGATGGTACGTAATATTTTTTGAACTCAGCCAATTCTGCAAGTCTTTTTTTAACCACTTGGTTGTGGGCAGTCCTTCTATAAGTCTGGAGTGATAACTTGCATTATCCAATACCATTACACAGTTCTTAGGAAGAAGATCTATCATTTGTTCGAACCATTCTTGAAAGACATCAGCGTTCATGTCTTCATGGTAGTCACCGGTACGAGTTGATTCAAAAGTTAATAAACCACCTTCAACAAAACCGTCTGAACTGCCAATGTGTACTATTATCAGCCTGCGTCCCTTTCCTGATGGTGGGTTTAAACCAGTAGATAAGTTATTTACAAAAGCGTGCCTTTGACTTGTAACAGTTTCATCCTGCCAAAATTTATTTGGTGTATGACCCTCGTTGATCCATGGTTCATCAAGATAAAATATTTTTCTTTTTTGGTTTCTCATTTCCTTTATGGTTCTTAGAAAATGTCTTCTCCATATGACAATATCGCTTCTTTCTAATAAAATAGACTTTTTGGGATTATTTTTCCAGCGGAAGCCTATTTCTTTTAAAAGTTTCCATAACGTACTTCGACTCATTTCTGGGTAATCCTTATCATTTTGAACTGAGACAAGAACTTTATCCAATGTTGGAAATTCTTGTCTAAAGAAGAATTCATGCACTTTCCGTCGAAGTCCTTCTTTAAAATGATATTCTATTTGAAATTTTGGTTTCCCTGGAGCATTACGTGGCATTTGAAAACTACCACATTTCTCTTCTTTAATAGCTCTGTAAATCGTAGATTTCCCAACACCAAGTGTACTGCTAACTAACTCAACGGTCTCATCAACACTTTCACATAAACGTTTGTCTGTAAATGATTTAAAACAATTAAATATTAATGTTTTTTCATTGACTGTTAAAGGACCAATTTTTCGGCGTTTACACGGCACTTCCAAATTTTCCATAACACTAGTATACACAATAAACTGCACCTTGCAACTGAAGTACCTACTTTTAGTGAACTGTTAAGAATTTTGAATACGCCACTTGGACCTTCCTACAAAATGGAAAAACCCACTATCACATTTTCTGTGGAATAAGTTTAAAAGGTAATTATCTAGATTCCTGGAATTAAAGAATTAAATGTTTGATTGTTGAAACCCTTACTTCGTGGAATGCACTCATTTCAGATAAAATAAAACGTTTTATTTTATCTAAAGAATTAAACTTTATTTTGCAAATAGGTAGGTACTTATTAAACTTTTATTGGTTATATATAACCAATAAAATAAACATCTTACATTTCTTGCAAATTCATTAGTACCTGTTAACCTCCATCACTGGCAACCTTATTTAGGGATAACTAACCCTCACAACTATTGTATTCTATTCTGCTCCAACCTTTATACCTGGTGGTCATACTCAATTTAAAATTATTTTCCTATATACTTCTGTAAACTTGTTGACAAATATCTGTTTTTCATTGAGTCACCCGTATCAACAGTTTAGGGATTTGCATACATAATTTATTGTTTTAGTACTCTCTCATACATAAAAATAGACTATAGTCGAGTATTTAAAATTTAAAAACAAAACATTTACTTTGTATAATTTTTTTGTAGGAGCAATATTCCCCGAGTTATGGGCGAAAATATGGGTGTAAATAGCACATATTTTCTATTTTTTTTTTTTTTCAGATTTTATTAAATTAAAAATAAAGGTTTGCGACAAGCACATATTTTGATTATTGACACACGGTACATCATGAAATGGTTCCGGTAAAAAAATAGACTGCTATGAAAAATGTCCAATTCAAAACAGATTTCGCCTTACTTGTAAGTTTACATTCATTTAATAACCTTTTTGGAATTCCATAATTATGGAAAATATATTTTAAATTAATGAGCTAATTAAACACAAATAACAAGAAAAAAAGCATAGAATATGTAATATCACAAAAAAAATGTGATAGTTTACCACTGATTTACATCCAATTATTTGTAATTACATATACAATGCTTTTTTATTTGGCGACATAGTTTCTATCAGGGAATATACAGGAACAAGCCGGGACTGTTAGAACCCCTTTCCAGAAGTGGTATACTATGGTCTTCAATACACTCTCCAATCCGTTTAAAGTCTTTTTTAATTATGGTTACCTGCGCCATCCTGTTGGAAGACAAAATCTTCAATTGATGTTAAACTTTTTTCCTAATCGGTAAAAAAGATTCTTCTAAAATCTTCAAATGTTTGTTGGTATTTAAAATCCCATCGATAAAATGCAACCTTTCAATACCTTTAGACAACACACTGTCTAGTTCTGGACAGTCGCAGGAAATTTGATTTTTTTTTAAATAGTCGGGACGAAAACTCTCATTTTCCTGCAAATAATGCCATTCCTTCTGTCTCCAACACACACTTCAAATCTGGAGTTATTATTCAGTTGTATTGCATCTTAATTACTATTTAACTGGGAATAAGCCAGAATTAAAGGTTAAATTACGTTTATTGACGTTTCAATTTCCACTTCGGAAATCGTTCTCAAAAATAAACGATAAAAATTTAAATAAAAGAAATTTTTGTTAAAAAATGAATTACCGTTAGTTTAATTAAAACTATTTGTGGCCTCTTTTCTGGCAACTGGTATTCTAATATCAATATGTTCTCCTAATTTTAAGTGCACGTAAAAATGTGATATTAATTAATAACGTTATGAACGTAGTGATCTTGCAGTGGGATCTCGTACTATTATTATTTTATCTACATTACGATATAGCTTTAAGGGTCAGAAAAGATCAATTAGGTTATCATTTATATATTTTTTTTCATTATTTGTGTGTTTACAAACTTAGTTTAATAAAATCAGAGGTAAAACTTCTGCATGATAATACAGTTATATGTCTCTTAAATTCTAGCTAATAGGTTTTCAACATGGTTTTCGATATAAGTGGAAAAATTGCTTTAATCACCGGAGGAGCTTCAGGACTTGGTCTTCACTATGCAAAAGAATTGTTACGAAACGGTTTACAGGTAATTTTTTTGATTTGATCTAGCATAAAGGATATAGATTGATTTTCCATTAATATAAAAATTAAGTCTACACTTTACATGTACAATTTTTTATTATTAGTAGTAGTATTAGTAACAGTACTAGTAGAATATAACTACACTTTCTTTTAGTCATTGGTAGTTAGCGTGTTCCATATTTTAGAACAATGTTTCTTCTGGCCTTCTCTATGAATCACTTGGTTCGGTAAAGTCCATTTGGTACCAGTACTTCTGTATCGTGAAAATAAATGTACAAATATGGGAGTAACTCCTTAATAACAACATTTTGTTTATACACTCTTAGATTTGGTACAATAGAGATCTGACCACTACAAGACAAACAAAAAAAAAATGCCAAATGCTGGGGGTATGTATTTTTATGAAATATCAGCAGGGAAGGCAATACGAGGGGAAGTAAGAAATGTCAGAACAGGTAGAACGCATGCATTAAATACCTTAGTTCTTAATTTTAAAGGTATTTTTTGGTTTTTGATAGTATATAAGAGTTTTCCGAATACCACCTCATTCTTATTCTTCTGGTTATTTCTTTAGTCTGGTTACTTTTGTCTGCTCTGATAGCTTGTCCTAAGTTAATATATTCTTGGACGTGCTTTCTGTTTGTTCCACCTATGGTAATTACTTCTGTCTTCTGTATTAGTCATTATTTTAGTTTTCTTTAGATTCATTTTTAGTCCTTTCTCAAGAGATGTTTTTTTCTTGGTCTGAAATCATTATTCGTAGTTATTCCATAGTTGTTGCTATCAGGAGTCCATCATCGGCGAATCTTAGATGATTTAAATATTTTCCGTTTATACAAATCCCTTTATTGTCCCAGTCTATAGATTTAAAAATGTCTTCCAACGCCAGAGAAAATAGTTTGGGTGAGATTGTATCCCCTTGTGTGACACCTCTACAAATTCTAATTAATGGAGTTTACAAATCTCTGTCTAGCTGAATTCTCATAGTGGCATTTTGATATATATTGTGGATTAACATTCTGTACCGGGGATCTATTCGGCAATTAACTAGCGCCCCTAGGTCTATGCTATCAAACGCTTTTTCATAGTCAACAAACGCTAGGTATATTGGAAGGTTGTATTCGTTGGTCTTTTCTATCAATATTTTAAAAGTGTGAAGGTGGTCGGTTGTGCTGTACTCCTTTCTAAATCCTGCCTGCTCAACTGGTTGGTATGCATCAAATTTGTTGTTTAGTCTAGTTGTGATCACCTTAGTGAAAGTTTTATAGATTCGTGACAAGAGAGATATTGGTCTATAGTTAGCTAACTTTGATCTATTACCTTTCTTATATATCAGAATTGTATTTGCCTTGTTCCACTCTTGCGGTATTTGTCCTTCAAACAAACATTTATTGACATAAGTATCTTTATGTAGTCTTTTGTCTATTCCCCTCCTTCTTTTAACATTCCAATTAGAATTTCATCGTCTTCCGGAACCTTATTACTTTTCATATCTCTAATTCCTTTTTCTATTTATTTTCCGGTTACGGGGGGTAATATTTTAGAGTTTACATTCATTATTTTCTTTTTCAGGTTTTATTGAGTTGTATCAGGTAGACTGTTTTTAGAGCTGTAGAGGTCACTATAATATTCTCTTATTTACTCACATTGTGGGGTTAAATTGGTGATCCTTTCGCAGAACTGTCAGCACATTTTTCTATAAGGTCTGTTTCACTTTAGTTTTAGAATACTAACAAATTCTGAAGTTAGTTTTTCACGCATGTTCCGCAAAAAATACCTAATAACATCTAAATAACTTTAAATGAAACACTTTTAGGGCGTCACTTTGGCTGATGTAAATCCATCTGCTGGTGCAAGTGCTTTGGAGGAGCTTGAAAAGGAATTTGGACCCAATAAGGCAATATTTGTACAGACAGATGTAACGGATCGGCAACAGTTTGACGGTGAGTATAAACTATTAATTTTAAATAAATGTACTATTTGGAAGATCAGAATTAAAACAGTTATTTAGTATAAAAAGTTTCAATAAATACCATCTAGTTATTAGGCAGCCATCTTACTAACTAGAATATAAATCGGAAATCGAATTCAGGATTAGGCCAAAATCTGCAAAAAAAACGAAACAGACGACGAATGCACAGAAATGCACTGGCAAGCAGCAGTTTCAAAAGTGCAAGAAGAAGAAGAAGGATTTTATCGTTTAAGTACATTGAGGGTATTAAAAACACTTTGGGGAGACTAGGAATCATTATTATATTATGACTTATCTGATTTATATTATTTTGCTGATGATTAGCTTTCAACTTTCGTTCAAAGAAATCCAACAGCTTATCAGCTTCTTTTTGATAGTTGTGAGATCCAACATAAGCTTTGGACTCTCACGTGATCAAATATCGCCGCAAATTACACATTACACATTAAATCCGTATTTTAAATCGTAGTAATGTCTATTTTTCTTCGTGATTGATTCACCACTACCCTATTGACAGTCGTACCAGCTGTTAAAGGCTGTGATCTTATGAGAAATTTATCATATTTATTTTACAAACAATCGAGGCAAGCGAAAAAGCAAAAAAAATGAAGTCTGTACTAACTGGCAGGTGGCGCCAATGCAGTGTCACATCGTCACCCTCGCCGATGCAGTTTGATCCGAAATAACAGAAAAATTACCAAAATAGGAAAAAATCATTACCTAACGTATGTAGTCTTCTACTTCTTGATGTGCCTAACCTTTAAAAATGTTGGCAATCATCATGGCAGTCTTTATCTTATCTGCAGCAACGCGGAAAAGCTGCACAAATGTTGTATTGAACCACATTCTAAGGTTCTTTAAGCAAGATGTTCTTCTTATTGCTGGACCTCGTTTTCCAAATAGTTTCCTTGCAGGATGGCTTAAAGAAGAGAATATCTAGATTCATTTCGCATAATATGTCCGAAGAATTGTAACTTTCGAGATTTGATAGTGGTCAGTACCACTTGGTTCTTATTTATTCTTTTGAGGACCTTCTCATTTGTGACTTGGTCAGTCCACGGTATCTTATTAGTTTTTCGTTCATTCAACACCATTAAAAAGGACAGAAAAGATGTAGCATCGCAGCATTCTTACTTTTCTATTAAGAGAGAGGTTGTGACTCTTAAAGAAGGCCCCATCCGATTGAAGGTGGATCTAGATTTTCCGATGCTTGCTCTAATCTCGTGGTTGTTGGTCCATTCTTTATCTATTATAATGCCGAGGTAGTTGTAGTTCGTTGCTCTGTCTACAGGGGATTGGTAGACGTCGAGTTGACCTTATGTTATCCTTTTCTTGATAATTATCATAAGCTTTGTCTTATTACGTTTATATTGAGTCCATATTGTTGACTGTAATACGTGATTTTGTTCATAAGAACTTGTAAGTCTTCTAAGTTGTCCGCAAATACTATGGTGTTATCTGCATATCTGATGTTGTTTAGCCGTTAACCATTTAGTAGAATACCTTCTTTAGTTTCGTGCAAAGCTTAGATAAATATTCTTTTAGAGTACAGATTGAAGTTTAGAGGAGACAAAATACAACCGTGCCTTACTCCACGCATAATTTTCACATAATTAGTGTGTTCACCTTCAACTCTGGGATTTGCTGTCTGATTCCAGTAAAGATTTCTAATAATTTTCAGATCTTGTTTCTAAATAGAACAAGGTTTCTTGATAACATTAAGATAACATCAAGTAAATGACAATGCAGTATGGAGAAGACGATATAACTTTGAACTTTATAGAATATGCCAGGACCCTGATATTGTAAAACATAATAAGATAGGACGTTTGAGGTGGAAAGGGCGTGTAATGCAGATGGAACAAAATGACCCAGATAGAAAAACGCTTTATGAGAGACCCATTAGTCAGAGAAGAAGAGGAATACCCAGAACAAGGTTTCTTGATAAGATGGATGAAGACTACTGGAGAGAAGTTCTTAAGGAGGCAAGCAGGGTTATAAAGCCAGAGCATTGATTATAAACCACTACATTGATTATAAACCACTAGGTAGTGGTTTATAATCAATGGCCAGAGTTATGATGATGCAAAGGTATTGCGAAATTAAAAGGATTGAATAGCCTAGACAATACCGAAAGTACGGATATCGATAGAGACATAAATATTGAACATAAAATTATAAATTCAGAGTAAAGGCATTTGAATTCGTAATAAAATAATGATTAATAGTTTTTAATACAGAAGCAATTTTATTATATTTATTTTGAAAAATTATTTTTAGGTGCTTTTAAGAAGACTGTGGAAACCTTCAAATATATCGATATTTTATTTAACAATGCTGGTATTTTAAATGATTCTACATGGGAGAAAGAATTGGATATCAATGTTGTAAGTAAACTATTTTTAAAGTTGTGAAGATTGGTAGTCAACATTTTAAGTTTAAATTATGACAGTTAAGGCTTTCCGTTAGTTTAAAGATAGAAAAATTTATTTACAAGGCCAGAGTGTTGGAAATGTCTTCTTCTTCATGTGCCTTGTCCGTTCCGAACGTTGGCAATCAACATGGCTATTCTGACTTTGTTTACGGCAGATCTGAATAGTTCAGCAGATAACAATCCGAACCATTGCCGCATGTTTTGGAGCCACGAGTGTCTTCTCCTCTCTGGACCCCTTCTGCTGTCTATTTTCCCTTGAACGATCAGCTGTAGTACTCTATATTTATTATGTTTCATAACGTGACCCAAGTATTCCAACTTTCTTTTCTTTAGACTTATTCCTACCTCTCTCTCTTTACCTATCCGGCTTAGTACCTCTTCGTTGGTCACATGCTCAGTCCAGGATATACGTAATATACGTCGGTAAGCCCACATTTCGAAGGCTTCAACTTTTTTCATCAATGTTGCGGTCATTGTCCACGCCTCCATTCCATATAACAAAACCGGGAATACATAACATTTCAGAAGTCGAATTTTGAGAGGTAGGGTGAGGCTTTTAGAGGTGAAAATTTGCTTCATGCTAGTGAACTATACTCTTGCCTTTTCTACTCTTATAGTATTTCCTTCGCTTGATCCCAATTTGAGTTAACTGTTGTTCCCAAGTTCCTACTTCTTTTGAGTATATATTAAAGAGAATTGGAGACAAGATACAGCCCTGTCGTACCCCTTTTTTGATCTTAATTTTATTGGTCAATGTAGATCCTACTTTCACTTTAGCTGTTTGACCCCAATAGAGACTCGCTATTGTTCGAATGTCTCTGTAGTCGACTCCGATCTTATGGAGAACTTCAATTATCTTTTCGTGCTTTACGTTATCGAATACTTTTGCGTAGTCTATAAAGCATATGTACACGTCTTTGTTCATATCTCTGCAGCGCTGGATGAGTACCTGTAGACTAAAAAGTTCTTCTCTTGTCCCAAGAGAATTCCGAAACCCAAACTGCGAATCTCCAATGTTATCCTCGCATTTTTTGCTTATTCTGTTGTAAATAACCTTGGTGTATGCCTTCGAAATGTGGTTAATTAGACTTATCATCCGATGTTGATCACAAGACTTTGCTTTTGGTTTTTTCGGTATGGCAACAAAAGTTGACTCTAGCCAGTCTTCAGGAAACTCCCCGCTGTTATAAATATTGTTAAAGAGTCTGACGAGTGAGTCTAGAAATTGACTGTTTGTTTCGCACAGCATTTTCAATACTTCCCCGTATACGTTATCGTTGCCTGGTCTTTTGTTATGTTAAATCCCTTTATAGCATTCTCCACTTCTGATTTTAGAATAGAATGTACCAAATTTTAAATGTAATCAATGTACCAAATGTAATTTCCACAATCTATTTTATTTTCTTTCTTTCTTTCTCCCCTTTATTTTACCCTATCAGGGATTTGGGCTAGCTATTTTAATTTCCATTTACCCACCTCTTCCATTCTCTTCTGTTTCCTGCCATTATTTTCAATTCCTTGAGTGATTTTTGTTTGTTTTCCCGCCTCTACTACTTTTTTTCTTGATCTGCCTCTTTTTCTTTTTCCGATGTTTTTTTCTTCATAAACTTATCTTGTTGTTTTATTGGATTGCATCCTCATCAGATGCCCATACCAGTTCATTTGTCTCTTTACTATTTTGTTAATTGTCGGTTCCTGGTTGGACATTCTCCTAATAGTCTCGTTGTTTAATCTATCCGATTTTGTCTTTCCAACTATCCTTCTTAGATGTCTCATCTCCATTACGTTTATCCTGCTCTTGTTTTTCTAGAATTGTCCAGTTTTCACTTGCATAGAGCACAGTCGGTATCACTATTGTGTTTTATATTTTGATTCTTGTTTCTCGTGTAAGTTCTCTTTTTCCCATTATTGGGGCTAACGCATAGTATAACTTGTTTGATTTCTTTGCTCCATTTGTTATTTACCTGTCTATTTTTCCGTCATTAGTTATTATACTTCCCAGGTATTCGTAAGTTGTTACTATTTCCAATTCCGTGTTTTTACATTTTATCTTTGATTATTTTCCTTATTTCCTTTGTCGCTGATTATCATTATCTTACTTTTTTCCTCGTTTATCTCCATTTTTATTTCTTCTATTTGTTCTACTCATATATCCATTAGTTTCTGCATTTTATTCTCGGAATCTGCTATTAGTACTATGTCGTCTGCATACATTAAGGACTCTATTGTTACCGGTTGTAATCTGTGGTAACCTATTATTATCTGTAGTTGATTGGATCTGACTCTAGTGTTTCTTATCAATTCGTTCATTATTATTATAAATAGCAAAGGGCTGAGACTATCTCCTTGTTTAATACCTCTCTTCCAATTAAATGCTTCTGATCTTTTCCCTGTTATTTTTACCCTTCCTTTCTATCTTTAGTTTGTTTACCTTTAATTTCTTGTACTCTACTATTTTACTATTTTATACCATACTATATATATTTTACTATATTACTATACTATTTTATTTTATTTTTATTATATTTAAATTGGTTTTATAGAAGTAAAACAAATTGCCTCCTAAATTTTGGTTACCCTAATTTTTAGTGGTATAAATACAACATTTTTCCTTATTAAATGTCTGTTGTCTAAGCTAGAAAAATGTATTTTAGAAAGGGACAATTACGGGAATTCTGCTGGCTATAGAAGATTACTTTCCTAAATTCAAGCAAGGTCCGGAAGCTGTTATCGTCAATATTTCTTCAACTGCAGCTTGCGAATTTTATCCTCATATTCCAGTTTACTCTTCCTCAAAGGCTGCAGTCTCAGCTCTAACTAAATCTTGGGGTGTTCCATACTTTTATCATAAACTAAAAGTTAGATTCGTGGCCCTCTGTCCGGGAGTGACATTAACTCCGTTAATTCAGAATATTAGAGGGAGAAATTTTGGACAAATGTACGATGAGTATGTGAAACAAGGATTACAAGAAGATAGATGGCCAAAACAAAAGTAAGTATTTAAATCTTCTTAGTATTTATATTTAAGAATTCTAAATTGAATACATATTCTATGATATCAAAAATGGTGTTAAAGATAAAATTGTGTTAATTGTTTGTTTTATTGTGCCAAATGGTTTTTTATACCGATAAAATGAAGTTTGACCTAGATGCTTTAATTTTTTGTTTTAAATTAATAATATCTAAAGTTATTAGATTTTTATTTATATTTTAGGCCCGAACATGTAGCTCAAGAAGCAATCAAGGTGCTAAAATATGCACCAAATGGAACACTTTGGTTAATTGAAGGTGGAGAACCATGTTACGAGTTTATTCCAACAGACAAATCCACACAAAAGGGAAATTTGTTGAAAACTGAATAAATTTAGCAATTTTAATAGTATATGATATATAAGCAAATATTTATTTTCGGTTGTCCACGGTTAATGTCACGATAGTAGTTCATTTCTCTATTTAAATTAACTTTTGTTGTGTTATATGTGTTTTTCAATATAATAATTTTTTACCTTTTTTCTATTTTTTTTTTTAAGTTTTAAAACTTCATATAACCCCCTCTGTGGCTCAGACTTAAGAGCGCCTACCTTTAAACCTAAAGGTCGTGACTTCGAATCTCATCTCGGTGGAGAAATTTTCGTTTATTAAAAATTAATGAATGAAAATAATTTCTATCCTTGTGCGATCGGTACTCACCGGAGGGACCGTAGACGTTCGGATACAATTAGCGTCTCTTAGCAAAGACAATGACGTCGACTTTGCTACGTATCAAGACAATTACTCTACACATACACACACTACACTAGGTACCTGACTGTACCATGCCAATGATCTTAGTTGTCGAGGCATTAACTCAATAAAAAAAAATTAATTGTGTTTGTTTTTGTTAAGCTTCGTTTAAAGCAAAATAAAAAAAACCTCTTAAATATGATTAATATCTAAACCTTTGTTTAAATACCTTTTGTTCTACGTTGCGTTAAATTTTGTTTGTAATTCTGAATATTTTGCTTCACTCAACAGTTAATACTTCATCGAACATGGTTTTTGGCTATAACTGTTTTTATTAAAGTCGATTTATGCAAATTACAACATGAAGTATTACTACACTTTCTTTTATTACGCATATGATAATATTTAAATATTTAAATACATTTAATCGCCGTATTTTAGATTTGAAAAAAAAGTGTCATCCTACCTGTGGTATGCCATTCCCAGTTTGGATAAGGTATTAACTTTGGTGACGGCTCTTTTGGAACTCTTGGTATGACTGCCAAAGTTGCCGGTACACCTGGTTTCCATTTTGGCATAGATACAAATATACGGTTTCCATATACTTCCACGCCTAAAAGGGTATCATTTAATTAATAACCATATTTTTTTAAAACAATACTAAACAAACTGGTAATCAATGTATTTGATAAAATATTTTACATTCATTAAGAGAAATTACAATTATTAGTGTAATAATAGAAGAAAATTACAAATTCAATTATGTATTTCTAAATTGTAGTGGTATTTCCTAATAAAATAACAATAATGCTTAACATTTTTTAATAAGAAAATGAAAACATAATATGCACATTACAATGTAATCAATAATTAGATCCATACTCATAATTACTGTCGCCGGTATCTTCAATTGAATTGTAAATAATTTCGTATTCTTCTTCCTTCTTGTATGTAGACTTTAAAGCCTGTTTCTTTTTCAATATTACCCTCCTAAATTGTTTAAATTGTCGCATCATCTTTTTCTTGGTCTGCCAATACTTCTTCGTTATTTGGTGATTTATCTCGTGCTATTCGAACTATTTTATTCTCTGCCATTCTACTGATGTGTTCGTTCCACTCATGTTTTCGTTTTGTCACCCATCCATTTATATCTTCTATATTGCATGCTCTTCGTATGTTTTCTCTTCTCTTCCTATCCAACATACTTTTCCCTGATATTCGTCGGAGTATTTTCATCTCTGTTATTTCTAGTTGTCGTTTTGTTTTAGATGTGTCAGGTCTTGTCTCTGCCGTGTTTGGTAATATATGTCTAATTGCTGATTTATAGATTTTTGTTTTTGTTTCTTATCTTGTATTGCAGATGTGTGGTAATCTTTGGAGCTCATCTTCTCTCTGGGGGCTATGAGCGCGAGGACTGTGTAAAATGAGTAGCTCATTCATGCCCACGATCGGTCTCAAGCCCGGATAAAAGAAGGAGTTGATGGGCCAGGTTAGTATCCTACCCATTCTGAAAGAAACCAACGCTCAAAGAACCGATATAAAGCCTTATATTTTAAATAATGAATGGGTTAAGTACTTCCATGCTATTTTCACTCATCCAACATTCTTATATTAACTTCTCACATTTTCCCTCCTTGCAGGACTAGCAGTATTTAATGTTTCTTGCCATGTTTCCAAAACTGTTGAGAACTGTAGCCGATACGTCCTATATACTTATCGAAATAAGTTTTGTATGCTTTCCAAATATGATCAATGGAATTAAATTTACAATGGTAAGGGGTCGGTCTTCAAATTACTAGACGACTAACAAAAAATGGGTCCAACTGTTCGAACATTGTAAGATCCAAGACAGGCGAATTACTTACTACAACAGATGACCAAGTAGAGAGATGGAAAGAGCATTTTCAGGAGATGCTACAAGGTTGAGTTTCGAGCTAATCAAGCAGGCTTTAGACCAGAATCATCCTGCTTAGACCACATTAATACTGTGAGGGTAATAATGGAACAATCGGTTGAATGGAACACACCCCTATACACGGTTTTTGTTGATTTCGAACGTGCCTTTGCCAGCTTGTCTCATGCTGCTGTATGGAAAATTTTAGAGCTAAGAAATTTCCCCCAAAAAATAATTTCTATTATAAAGTCACTATATACTGATGCGAAATGCAACGTGACACACAATGAGATTAACAGTGACGAATTCGACGTACTTACTGGAGTTAGACAGGGATGCGTGCTTTCTCCGTTTCTTTTTACCATAGCTATAGACTGTTTTAACCTAACTAGACTCCGACACAAAAGGGATACAATGGACGTTAACCACACGCCTAAGCGATCTAGAATACGCGGACGATATCTGCCTATTAGGTCAGACGTTCCAATATCTAGCTTACCAATTGGAAACACTTTCCACTGAAGCCAATAAAATAGGTTTAAAAATCAATATTAGTAAAACCAAGTCCATGAGAATAAATGCAAGGAACAACACGCTATTTACTATCGACAATATGCAGATTGAAAATGTTGAAAACTTTACATATCTTGGAAGTGTCATAACAGAAAACGGAGGTGCAGAAGACGATATGCAGGCTTTCAGCACGGTCAACCCTGTTTGGAGATCTGGCGGATATACTACAAGGACAAAGATCCGAATATTCCGATCAAATGTCATGTCTGTTCTACTCTACGGATGTGAAACCTGGAAAGTGACAAACACCCTCACAGACAAACTGCAGTTCTTTGTTAACAAATGTCTACAAAGAGTTTTCCGTATATTCTGGCCTAACACCATCAGAAACTAAGATCTACTACACCTGACCGAATAAAAGAGGGTACAAAATAAAATTAAGTCCATAAAATGGGGTTGGATCGGTCACACACTCCGAAAAACTAGTTCCAGTATCGCAAAGACTGCTCTAGAGTGGAATCCCCAATGGAAAAGAAAAAGAGGTCGCCCAGTACAAACTTGGAGAAGATCCATCATGGACGAGATAAGAGGCCAATGAAAGTCTTGGGTGAAGGCCTTAGCGCAAAATAGAACCCGATGGCGCGTTTTCACTGAAGCTCTATGCTCCACTTAGGAGTTCAAGAACCTTAAATATCTATAAGGGGTCGGTCTTAACACATTATGTCCAAAACTTTGTATAATCTCGTCTTAAGATTTTTGTTTTTTATCCCTTTTGGTCAACTGTAGTAATTTGGCTTGAAAGAATTTTGAGGAAATAAATTTTTTTAATTCGTTAACCATTTTTTTATTTGATGTACTTTCCAAGAATTTGTTAGTTACTTATTTAAAATTTCCGAATGGTATGAGGCATTATCCAAAACTGTAATAGAAGGTTTATATAAACTTGGAAGCTGTTTTTCTTTCAACCTTTTACAAGAATCTCCGTGTTCAGACCAGAGGTCACGCTGGGTCATTCCTATAAAGACTGATGTAATTTCGTTTACTCGAAGAAGTGCCAGCTAACCTACATGAGAGCTCACTGTCTATGGTAAAGCTTTATCAGCGTCTAAGTCCGTGAAGTTCTTACGAATGATCTTGGATTTGAAACTTCCATGATAGGAATATCTCGACGCTAAGGTGAAGAAGGTCGCTGCAACTTTCTAGGTGCAGACGTGTTGTCGGAGCCAAATGAGGTCTGTAGCCAAAAATTTTACATTGAATGTACCAATCCATGTAAGGTAGACTAGTTTCAGCTAAGGTCCAGTTGACTCAATTTCAGCGGTTGGCATACATGAGGACTATTTCCAAATTGACTCTTGAGGCTCTGCTGGATTAACCTCCTCTATATCTTATTAAAGAGCACGAAGCCATGATGGTAGCCTATCGTTTAAACTGCTCTGGATACTGGTTGGAAATAATTGAACAAATGGGCCATTGTGAGATTTGGAGACAGGCCCTTGATTATTGTCTTTCTATGTGCTCTCTATGGTAGAGGACAGCATGGCCTACTAATTTAAATTGGGTGCGGAATCGGATTTGAATCTGGTTGAGCTCTCGGCTCCCGAGTCTTTTGGACAGAGATCTTCGCGATCCTTTTTTTCTACCATAGCAGGACCATTTCTACCTGCCCTTACAGTTAAGCAGCATTATGAGCTTTAGAAACACTTAAAGTCATCTGTAAGCTGGTTCTTAAGTGCAAGGATGCACTTGCTGATATTGTGTTGACCAATAGGGCTGAATAGGTAACCTAGTATAGGTAACCGGACACACAGAAAACGAACAGCTAATAACTACTCCTAGTTGGTTGTAACAAATATTACCTTGAATTACATTTTACTGTACAGCATTCTAAAAATTATATAACTTACCTAATGGAAGATTGTTTTTTGGAATAAATTCCCCATTCTGTATGGCAATATTTCTTTCAGTTTCACTGGGGTAAGCAAAATCCAGCATATTCCAGTAATACCATGTTTTAAATGGACCAGTAGATTCTAAAGAAAGTACTTGGTTTCTATTACCATATCCATGTGTTAAATGTTTAGATGCTCTATTGTCTATGTAATCAGAACTTGGCGGTTTGACCATACTTAGAGAAACTAAATATGTGAGAAAGGAATTTGGGCCAGCATTGGGAGAATCTAAAACAATTATTTAGTAAATAGATTTTAGATCATAAAATGAACATAATAAAACAGTGATTTAATTAATGTATGACCAATAATTTTCTATATTAGTGAGTGCAAATACTTTACCAAAAACCGCATATTCTAAAGACTGAACTACGTAATTATAACTCTATTTCTGTTTCTATCGACTCATTGAAAAACAAATCAAGTAATATAATTTCAGATTTGCTAGACTACATGGGTTTTTTTTTATGGGTATGGCAATATTGAATCAAAAGCTGGATCGAATCACATTCCAATTATTGTAAGATTAAGTTAAAGCTCAATAAGAAAAAAGAAATCCTACCAATATTGTACAAGCAAAATACCAACTGGATAAAATATCCGATTTAGCCAGTAAAATTACCAGATTAACACGTTCTAAAAGTTCACTATTTAACTTACCAGATTTAAGAAGCTACATTTATCTTCATATAAAAAAACTGCTTAAGAAACACAAAACAACTATTCTAAAAAACGTAAAGCAAAACTCTGAAAATGCAAACCAATCTACACAGCACCTCGCAAAGTTTAGATATAGGAGAAGTTTAAGTAGAAAACATGTCACCTAATACTTTCAATAAGAACTTACTCTTAGAATATTATGCCACAACACGGTATAACTAGATGTTATAAAAAATGAAATTTTGTTTATTAGTTCGATCGACATGTAGGCTCGGCAGATTGATTACAGATAATACAAGACTTGATTATGCAATGACTAAAAAATACGGTTATGTAGATTTTATCTACTATAAAATTTGATCTATGTATATTTATATCATTAAACATCCCACACAACGAACTATTAAAGAAAATATATATACAGGGCGTAACAAAAAGGTAGATCATAGATAAATCACGTATTCTGGGACCAGAAATAATTCTAACCTAACCTAACCCAACCTAACCTAACCTAACCTGATGTGGGGTGGAGTAGGAGGCCGAGGATGCAGGACGGATTGTTCCCTTCTCCCTAGAGGAACTCGCTGTTGCCAGTCCGGCCCTTAAGGCCGGAAAAGCTCCAGGGCCAGATGCGATACCGCCTGAAGTGGTTAAGCACTATGAACGTTTGGAGCCTGATTGACTTCTGGGCCACATGAACCTGTTTGTCGGTCAGATTTTTCCAGCGTCTTGGAAACTCTTAAAGTTGGTGTTGATCCCCAAAAAACCGGGGGGAAACACCGGTCGATTTACCTTCTTTCGTGCCTCGGAAAGTTGTACGAGAGATTGTTGAGAGCAAGAATCGAAGAGGTGATCGAGAGGTCTGGAGAGCTGTCCCCAGAGCAGAGTTACTCTTAATTGTTCTGCCATTTTTCTTGTTATTGCCATAGTTTCCAACCCATAAGTTGCAACTGGTAGTATACAAGTGTCATAGGTTTTTCGTTTTAAGTGAATTGGGATTTTTTTTGTCTTTTAAAATAAAGCTCATTTTACCAAAAGCAGCCCATGACAATTGTGTCCTTTTAATTTCTAGGGTTTGGTTTTCCTTTTCGTTTTTAATTGCATGTCCTAGATATATATTATTGTGATATTTAAAGTCTTAGTGCGCCAAGCAATAAATTAGCTAATTAATTAATTAATTAATTAAATTATTTAAATGATATGATTATGATTCTATCACAATTTTTAATTCTCTTATCTCAGGGTTATATTCGTGCTTCTATCTCTATGCTTTACATGTGAAAAGTAAGGTCCAAAGAATACCGGAATAATAAAAAACATATAGGATCTAACATTATATATTGAAATAAAAATAATGAAATAATTCACACTCAATAATTTTCAATAAACAAAATCTCATACAATGATTCTCAAAATTTTGTTCTACGTACGTGAACCTTCAAAATTAATGGTACAAACAATATTAGTTGAAATCTCAAAATCCCAAATATTATTCTAAATCTCCTAATCAAAATATTTATATCCTTTCTAAATTAAGTGTAAAAGTTGTGTTATCAATAAAAGAAAAACTGCAGAAAACAAAACTATCTCTCTTTGATGATGAGTGGTCCTAATCCTTGTTCCTTGTAGACTATATTATCTACTCTCAGCCGCTCCCTAGGTAATCAGCAATCTTACAACAAATTATTGCAAGTTTATCGTCCTTAATGATCTCCTTCAAATGAACGAATCGTTCAAATTATGCTAGCTTCTTCTTCTCTCAATAAACTGAATCTCTAATTGGCCTGAGTGAAAAATGACTCTTGGAATATCTTTTCTTTACGATAAACTGAATCTCTCGTTGGCCTGAACAGTGACTCTTGGAATATAAGTAGAAAATATAACTTACAATCTTTTACTGTATCAGCTTCTGTCAGATACACTAACTACACGAAAACTCACAAACTTTCACTGCTACTGCTTCCTACCTCTGGGAAACTACCCGAGAACAACGGCCGTTCGCCTTCTACCCTTGGAAACCAACTGCCTATCTTTTTTGTTTTAAAAACTAACTAAAGTCTTATTCTGAAACCAATCATCCCACCTTTTTTCAATCTCATCCAATAAAAACGCTTCATACATCTCCCATTTCTTCATTTCGATAACACACAAATTTTTACCTACAATTATAAAATTTCCTAAAACTATTTTATAAAATAATCTTTTTCTACCAATTCCTAAGAACTAACAAAAACATATCTTTCTAAAACTATTCTATTGTCCTAATCACTGCACTAATGTATTTGGAAAACCCGGTTCAATTGTCTTAAGTTCGCTCACGTCACTCAAATATAATTTAACAAAGAAAATAATTTATGCATAGCTTACGTTTTTGTTCAATATAGGTAATCCAAAGATAAAAGGACTTTCATTCTTTATTATTTGAACTTTGAAATATTTTTAAACAAACCGATATTTTCTTGATTTTACATATCATAACAATATATTGGTCTACCTTTTCTATATTGATGTTATCTATAGTGATGTTTTCTAGGCTGTTGCTTAATATCTTTGTTTTGCTTTGATGAGCTCCTTGAGTGGACGGAACTGTCCAAAATATCTGAAGAACATCGTCGCGGACTACTTGTCGGAGCGAAAGCTCGTGGTCGAGGGTCCGGCATATGACGGGGTCATGCGTCGTGTATATAATAAGGGTTGTACCCCTTTCGCATTAGCGGATAACCTCGCTGTGTTTGTCACGGCCCGGAATAAGAACGAGCTCCTGCATAGAAGCTCATACATGGCCTCAAACGTCATGAGCGACTGGATAGTCGATCATGATCTGGAGCTTGCGACAAGGAAGACCGAGGGGTTTGTCCTCAGAAGCTCTAGGGTGAGGACGCGAGTGGTCTTTCGTTGCGCCAGGGGGATGTAGTCTCCAAAACCTCTTTGAAGTATTTGGGGGTAAACATCCACACAATCGGACGGTGGGGGCGCATGTCCGTGTGGTCCCACAGACAGGCCGCTCAGAGAGTGGCTGTGCTGAACCGGTTGATGGCCAACATCTGTGGTCCTAAACACGAAAGGAGGGTAATGCATGTTGTTGTGCATTCGACCGTTATCTACGCAGCCCCAGAAACATCGTCCTACCACTTGGGACCTGGGGAGGTCCTGTGGGCGATCACAGGGATGTGTTCCCCTGTACCTTATGGTGCTAGAGAGGGAACGCGTCCATTGGAGTCGCTCTAATGGAACCGAAGAGCGAGCGCACACGTTGCTCTTGGGGCAGCGGGAGTGGGATGCAACGGTGTATTTTGCACAGTGGACGAAGTCCCTGATCCCAAACCTAAGGGAGAGCGCCCACCAAAGTGGCGTGGCAGTGGCAAGTAGCAAGTAGCACGCGTCTAGCATAATGTAACCAATGAAAACGAATGATTAGAATGAATGACGTTACTGTCATTTTGGTGTAAACTGAATCATTCGTTTTCATTGGTTACGTTATGCTAGACGCGTGCTACTTGCTACTTGCCACTGCCACGCCACTTTGGTGGGCGCTCGCCCTAACAAATACATCAGGCAGACGATTATTTCTTTCCATTGATCGTCATTTACGAGAGACAGGCACATCGCAACCGCAATTTGTTGATAATAATGGTCGACCAAAAGTAGATAAAAACGATAAAGAGATTTTGGAAGCAATTGGAAAAATCCCTGAAAGCAGTATAAGAGAAGTAGCCTCTTAGTTAGATGTTTCTTATATGATGACTTGGAGAAGATATCATAACACGCACATCTGGGTCAAAGGAAACCCCCCCCCCCCGTAAAAAAAGTCTCTCATCATCAAAAAAATTTTAAAGTAAATGTTTGCACAAGAATTGTGGATAATAACCTACGGGCCAGTATTTCTTCAAATTAATTTAAACGGCGGAAATTAATTTCACTTTCTACAAAACGTATTATCAGAGTACTTTATATGAGGTCAATCTCGCAGTCAGAAGAAGTATGTGGTTTTTACAGGATGGCTCTCCAACGCATAATCATAATAAAATAAGAGAATATATTTTTGATTTGTATCCTAACTTGGATTGAAAGGAGCCCTGACGCGCCTATTTCTTGGCCACCCAGAGGTGCAGATCTTAGCCCAATTGATTTTGCTTCTGGGGTTTTATGAAAGGGTACATATATTCTATACCAATTGTGAACTAACAACAACTAAGAAATATAATCATGGAAGCTGCAAATCGATTTGGTGTCGAATGTGTATTTTAGAAAATTGAGGTCATTTTGAACATTTGTAAAATTCAGCACATATTTTTAAATTAAGATTATAGAGATCTGGTAATAATATGAAAATTTATTGTCATTAACTATCCCCCATATATCTTTTAGAACCTTCTAAAACCGGTACAAGACTTTTTAAGCTTTTTATTATTTTTACTGGCTTGTTAGTTATGTACAAAAATTTCAAAAGTTTTTTTGACTTCAAAATAAATTAAATAAAAATATAATTTACATACTCATTAACCAAGTAAAATAGATCGAAATCGAAAATCAATTTAAAAAATTCCAAACAAAATCCGTTTATTGCTGTTTTCTCCAAAGTTTTAATTTGTGACGTAACTCCTTTCTCCACTTAGCTCTTCAATTAAGAATTTCTCGGTTTCGATTAGGTATTTACAATTTTGATAAGACATGTCAATACTATACATAAATGATCACAAAAAGGACATGTACATCTAAATTAAGAAGCGTAATTAACTTGCGTAATTGGAAATATCATCTAACTGAAAAACTCTTCAACTTCTTGTCTGTTTCTTGCTTTTTTAAATCATTAATACTAGTTTAATAAAAGTTTTTGTATGTATCAATTAGTCCATGTTTGCATAAATAACTACTTCTTACATTTAATACATAATTAATGTTTATTTATTATTACTTACTTTGAGTTAATTGGTATCCATAGTCGTATTCAGGACTGACATTTTTAAAGTGAAGCGGTTGTAAAGGCTGCTGTTCTGTGAACAATGAAGTTGGCGGATGCCAATTTTGAAACCAGTTTTCTGTTGTCACCATGTTTACTTTTTAAATCTCATCTAAAAATAAAAATCAATAATAAATTGTAAAAAAGATTGTAATAAAATCCAAAAGTTCTAAGATGAATACTCAGTTACTCAAGATAAATGAAATCCGTGCTGAGGCTTCAACTTGTATCAAATAAAAAATGAAGAAATTAATATCAAAAATGAAAAAACACTGAGAATTTGAACATTATGTGGAGCAAAATCAAAGATTCTGTTATAAAAACACAGCGAGAAATTACAAGAGAAAACAGAAAGCCGAAAATCTTGGATGATTCAAGAAATACTGGAAATCACGGAAAAAAGAAGAAAATATAGAAACGAAAACCCAAATAAGTATAGAGGAAAACATAAATTAATAACAAATAAAATAAAAGAGGCTAAGGAAAAGTGGATGATGAAAACATGAAGAAACATGAGTGGAAGAATTGCAGGAAAAGCATGATCATTATAATTTACATAAAAAAGTGAAAGAATTATCTGGAAAATCACGAATAAATCCACCTTACCGATTAATTTATAAAAACAATAAACCTATTAATAAACCAATTAAAATAAAACAAGTATGGACCAAATATATTGAAGATCTTTTCATGGACACAAGAACGGAACGGAACGGAACGGAACACAAATTGATAATGAGGAAGCTCCAATAACATTAAACTCTAAAGTCCAACATGCTATCCTCTTCCTCCTAAGTGCCTTCTCTATCGAGGTTGGCAATCAATATGGCAAATTTCTCTCTGTTCTGGGCTTGATGGATTAAGATATTTCCTGTTGTGTGAGTCCAATCTCTGATGTTTCGGAGCCAGGATTTCTTCTTTCTTGTTGCCTCTTTTACCCTCGATTTTGCCTTCTAATATTACCTGGAGCTGCTCAAATGCCTTATGACGCATTATGTGTCCTAGATATGACGTCTTTCTAATTTTGATTGTATTAACTAGATGAGGTCGTGTGTTCATTATTTCCAGTACCTCTTCATTTGTAGTTTTGCTGGTCCAGCTTATTCCTAGCATTCGGCGGTACATCCACATTTCAAATGAATTCAGTTTGTTGACGTCATACCGTTTTAATGTCCAGGTCTCACAGCCATATAGTAGTAGAGACTACACATAACACTTTAGTATTCTTAACCTTATTGTGATTGATAGCTTGGGGTTACAGAGCATTTTACGCATGTTCATGAAGCCAGATCTTGCTATTTCAATACGTCTTCTAATTTCTTTTAAGTGTTCTAGCTGACTGTTTAGC
The DNA here is from genome assembly GCA_918026665.1 of Diabrotica balteata. Classification (NCBI taxonomy): domain Eukaryota; kingdom Metazoa; phylum Arthropoda; class Insecta; order Coleoptera; family Chrysomelidae; genus Diabrotica; species Diabrotica balteata. Next base: position 4,141,294 of record OU898279.1, on the reverse strand, counting down.
TCTCTGCCCAGGTATATAAAGCTTTGAGAGCTCTGAAGGGTGATACCATTGATTTGTATGTTGGGTGTAATTTGTTCATGGGTGGAATACCATGATTTTGGTTTTGGAAAGATTAATATCCAAAACTAGTCTGTGACTTTCTTCTGATAGTATGTTCATCAATATTTTTAGTTGGTTTTCTGTTTCTGCTAATACTACGGTGTCATCGGCATATCTTACATTGTTAATGATGAATCCATTGACTCTGGCACCTTCAGGGCGATCTTCAAGAGATGCTCTGATGATATTTTCGGCATAGACATTAAATAGAAGAGCGGACAGAATGCACCCTTGACGCACTCCTCGTTCTATGTTTAAATAATTGGTATTTCCGTTGTCTGTTCGAACACATCCTGTGTGGTTCCAGTTTGTATTGCTTATTATAGCTATGTCGTGTCCGTCCAGCCCTACTTCTTTTAGCACCTCAATCAATTTTTCGTGTCTAATGCGGTCGAAGGCCTTTCTATAATCGACAAATCACACATACAGCAATTTTTGAACCTCGAGATATCTTTCTGCCATTAGTGTCAATCCCATTATTGCTTCTCTGGTGCCTGTACCTCTCCTAAAATCATATTCAGAACGACTCAGGTATTCTTCACACTTATTGTGAATGCAGTTATAAATTACTCGCATAAAAATCTTAGCAGTATGACTTATTAGGGATACAGTTCGATGGTCTTCACATTTCCTTGCTTTTTGTTTTTTAGGAAGAGCTACATATGTGGATGTTAGCCAGTCATGCGGTAGAGTGCCATGTTCATATATAATGTTAAAGAGGTAGGTTAATTTCCCGACAGCATCATCACTCAGGTGTTTAAAATGTTCGGCTGTTGTTAGATCTTCGCCGGGTGCCTTGTTGTTCTTTGCGTCTTTTATTGCCCGCATAACTTCTTCGGTTAGAATACTTAGTTTTCCATCGGTATCTATTTGTGGGGGCCCTTCTGCTCTCCGATTACCAAACAAATCTTTAAGATATTGTTCCCATATTTCCTTCTGTTTCCAACATGCTACAAACAACTCTAAATCTGGCAGAGCTGCTGGGCCAGATGAAGTTCATGTCGAGCTGCGGAAGTGAGGAGCGGACATGAGTAATAGAGAGTTTGGCTTTCGTAACGGCTTCGGAATAGTGCAAGCTCTGTGTAGTTTCACAACTCTTGTCCAAAAATGTACAGACCAACTAAAAGATCTTTTCGTTGCGTTTATAGACTATGAGAAAGCTTTCGACAAAGTTAAACATAACATTCTTATGGAATGACTAAATAGAAAAGGACTCGACAAAAATGACATTAATATAGTGAGAAATCTCTATTAGAACCAACAGGCTGTGCTAACATTCGATGAAAATAGCACGGATGCGCAACAGATAAGTAGAGGAGTAAGACAGAGCTGTGTACTTTCACTATTACTATTTAATATATTTTTCGAAGAGTTATTTACACTAGCACTTCAAAACTGTACAGAAGGGATCAAGATAAATGGTGAAAATACAAATAACATCCGTTATGCTGACGATACAGTCATTATCGCTGAAAGTAAGACAGATATGCAGACGTTACCAAACACAATTTGTGATACTGGGGAACAGTTTGGTTTAACAATAAACATAAGGAAAACAAAAACCATGGTTTTCAGTAAGAGGAGCAAAGTCATTACAAGGATCTAGATAAAAAATGAAGATATTGGGCAAGTGGACAAGACAAAATACTAGGAGTCTGGATTATGGAAGATCTGAATCCGAAATCAGAAATTCGCCCAAAAATATAGTAATCAAGAGCAGCGTTTTTAAAGATGAGGAAATTTTTGAGTAACCAAAGACTGAATCTGAAAATCCGATATCGGATGGTAAAATGATATATCCACTCTATTCTTCTTTATGGTGTCAAAGCCTGGACTGTTAATGTTAATTAATGAGAAAACTGAAAGCTTTCGAGATGTGGATTTTTAGGAGAATTTTGAAGATACCATGGACCGATCTTAATACGAACGAAATGGTGTTGCACAAAATGGGAAATGACAGAAAACTTTTAACCGCCATTACAAGGCGAAATGACGTAGTAACCAGTTTTATGCAACAGAAACCTGTCGATGAATATTCGTAAGAAGGTTCTGAAATGTTATGTGTGGTCCATCCTATTGTATGGTTCTAAGACATGGACGTTAAAAATCATAATGCTAAACAAGTTAGAAGCATTCAAATTGTGGTGCTATAGACGAATCCTAAAGATATCGTGGGTTTCGCACACTTCCAATGAAGATGTTCTTCAAATGATCAATTCAGAACGTCTGCTCATAAACATCATAAAGAGGAGAAAAACAGAATACTTCGGCCATATAATTAGAGGACCTAAATATCATCTACTTCGACTTATACAAGGAAAAGTGGAAGGAAAGAGATGGATTGGTCGAAAGAAACTTTCATGGCTGCGTAATATCAGAGAATCGTGTGGTTCTATAGTAGAATAATTATTTCGCGCAGCAGCCGACAGAGAAAGGTTTCAGGAAATTGTAAACATGATGACGGCCAACGTCTGAATACGGATACGGCACCCAAAGAAGAAGAAAAGGCGAAAGACAGCATATTTGGGGCACATACTTAGAAATAATAAGTACGAGTTGTTGCAGCTGATTATTAAGGGTAAAATCGAAGGAAAAAGGGGTTATGGACTGGACCCGGTTAAACACACAGACGCTCTTAAGAAAAGCAGTAGATAGAGATGCATTTGCAATGGTTATAGCCAACCTTCATTAGTGGAGACGGAACTAGGGGAAGAAGAATAAATTGTAAGCAATGTTAGAAATTAACTATGTGCGCAATTGATACATAACAAATCCTTGCATCACGCAACTTCAATATTTTTAAAGTTTGTTTTCCAAAACTCGATTATAGCGAATGTTTTTAGTTTATTTAAAAAAGATAGCCAGTTTCGATAATATCGTTAATGCCAAAAATTCCGAAGCCCTACTATCTCGTAGCTACATTTTCTTACTTTGTTTCTTTTAGAATTAAGTCACAGAAATAAGTTAAGTAAATATTTCATTAAGAAAATGACAAGTAATGAATATGGATAATTACAAATAAAATTATTACCAATTTAACTTAATGGGAGAGCCAATTGCACTAGTATTTAAATGTTTAATTATTATCTACGACAATCTCAATTAAGAAATATTTTAGTAGCAATAATATATTAGTCTATTGAGAACCAGATCCATAAGTCAAGTCAGTTTTCTAGGTTACATTAATAAATAGGTGTATTTTTAATACTAATACACCTATTTATTGAAGTATGAACATGGATCCATTTATACGCGATTATAATAACAATGACGTTAAAGCTTAAACAATCAATACAACAGTAGAATTTAATCTAATTTAATCTAATTTAATGCATATGAATATTCCAAGCGTCCAAAAAAACTTTAAATGAATTTATCGTTTTTTAAATCATTTTACATCTGATGTTAAAATTATTATTTTCGAAAACTTTACAGCTCCTTCATTGCAATATACATATTTCAAATACAGGAATACGAACTCAAGTATAGTAGACGTAACTTTAACAGAAATGATGGTGTTATTGTATTCGCTCCGTGCGTGACCATGGTAGGGGTACATTGAAACGATGCCAGCGTGCGTAGCGGCGAAATACATGTTGCGTATTTAATTTTGCTAATAATAGCAAAAACAGTGAGTGTAGTTTTTATAGGTTCCCAAAGATTACATATAAATTAGAGAAAAGAAAAAGATGAATTAGTGCTATTAATATGAAAAAGTAAATATCACATAATTTCATTTTTATGCAATTGAAATAGGAACAATTTAAATAATTTACCTTGAATGATATTTCATAAGGCTTCAAGCTAACTGCAGATGACTTTATCTTTTATATCATAACTTTTACTATTATTGTTTTTAATTATATGCTCTTTTGCGTGAAAAACTTGATTTGCCAGTACTAGATTTTTCGCTTTCTTTTCCGTTTGGAGTTGAAAAGATATATTATGATGAATTTTAAGAAACTTAGGTTTTAATACTACATTTATTTTGTACATAAACTGAAGAAATGTAGTTAAAAAACTAATTTATTAATAATTGTCAATTTCGCATGTATTTAACAATGTCAAACATATGTCATATATTTAACCTGAAAATTGGGACTCCAAAATTGTCAGATGAAGGCGGTAGGTGTCGCATCAGTCGCGCACGGAGCGAATTTGTAATAAACAAATTAAACTATAAATACAACATAATTAAGATATCTGAAATGAAAGCAATCGAATTAAACATCTACGGAAAAAATGAAAATATTAAAATCGTTTTTACATAGAGATCACAAAGCTCATTCCAAAGGTGTTTAATTCATGCCTTAACAATTATTTATGCCATACAAAGAAGTTGGACATTAATATTTTTGCAGAAGATAATAATATCGACTGTCGATTATTAGATGATGATGACTTTGTATCAGAGTATAAAAACTTACTTAACATGCATGGATATGTATCAGATATAAAATAAATCACAAGACGTTAAAGTAAAACTTGCCTTGTTCATTTCTTTATTGAAAATTTACAGAAAAGTAAACATAAACTTAGCTGTTACATTTTTAACTACGAAATAACTGATCACAGTCCCATTTCAATAATATTAGAAAATTTAAACTCTTCAGTTAGTATTATACCACAAATATATAATAATATATAAGAAGAAATCTGGGCCATGGGTACAAAAGATACCAAGGGATTGAAATGGAACCTAAAGCTATTGGAGAACCATGTAAATGCAAACACAAATGTAGAACAAGCCTGATGTGGAAAAAAGAAGAAATTTTTCTTTGCATTTTGGAATCTGGGGACTCGAAAGCAACAAAATAACTACTTATTTGGTAGAATAAAATGCACTCGCAAATAAAGAAGTTACTCAAAAAAATCAAACGCCCAACATCTTGTAGAAGTGTATCATTTAAATATTATATAAAGATTAATGCCACCGATAAAGAAGTATGCAAATCTGAATTTTTGGCAATTCATGGTCTCCAGCAGTGAAAAAAGTGGATATATCATATCTGTTGCCAAATAAAGGAAGGAAAGTCTACTCCAAAAACTGATAAGCGAGGAAAATATACGAACAGAAAAAACAAAATATCTCAAGAGAGAATTCTGTCCATGCATCGACATATTTAAGCAATACCCAAATATTCCAGCCATTATAGCAGGCAAGATAACCCCAACCGCACTTACATCAATCACGATTTGTCCATATCATCTTTATATACAGATTATTATATACCTTGGTACAATGCCAAACATTGTCCCAGTAAAAGAAAATTATTACAGAAGAGTTTTTTGCTCGCAATATAATATAGGATTTAAACAGCCAAAAACGGATACATGTCAAACATGCAATTCATACAATGTCTCGCTCGAATCAAATAAAGAAAATGCTGAAGAATGTCGACAAAATAAGTGAAAGTTAGAGTTGCATCAAAGAAGGGCTGAGGCGATGCAACAGGACTTGATAAAAGAGTCTGCCAAATTAAAAGATGAAAAGGAAGTAATTTCATTTGATTTTCAACAGCCATTGCCAGTGCCATATATTGAGTCATACAATTGAGAATACAATGAAAATTGGTCGCTGCGATGCTACATCTCTTACCCTCGAATCTTCTGTTAGATCAGCTAGTAATATATTTAGATTCTCACACCTTAAGTGAAAACTCAATAAAGATATGAAAATTATTACAGATAAACTGTTTTATCCCGAGGCAATATGACTATGTAAATATACAATTGGATTTTGTTTAGTCTACTAGAAAAGACACTAAAGTGTTTTTCTTCAGAGATATTTAAGATGAAAATTAAAACCTTTTAAAGAGTGGAAATATGCTACAATACATAAAAGTCATATTTGCGCTGCCAATTCATAGATCGAAATCTGCCTCAAAGTTATTAAACGGTCGTAAAATTTATATCATCATAGTCGTTCCTGAGGTGTTTATTTATTAAAATTAATATTAATATTAATAATGCTTTAATACTAATATATTTAGCAAAAAACAATTAAAACTTTCACGGCTAATGTTAGTTATTATATTATATTAATAAAAATAAGAATTTATTCAAAAACAATTTTGTAAATAAGAATACCTTATCTCTTTGGTTATTTTAATACTAATCTTAGCGTTTAATCACATTACAAGAAAACCTGGAATTCATATCCGAAGGTACTTTTTTTTGCAAGATAATTAGGATGGAATTCCCCAGATTTTTAATAATATAATGGGTATAAAGATGCCAGCTTTGGCCACGTGCATCGTCAGTTCAGTTTTTATTCGAAACTTAACTTGAAAGGGTGAAGTTATTACGAACGAAAACAATTTTTTGTTTAGTACGTTTTTGATCGCATGTAATTTACGGCTCGTCGGTGTTTCCGCGTCTAAGGCAGTAATTAGCGCCTCAAATATTTCTTTTGCGAATTATATGCAGTGCGTAAGTGATTTTTTATTCCATATACCTACGAACATATACGTACATTTCCATTGGGAGAAATTAGACCAAAAATCACTTTTGATTGACCGGGAGGAGATAATATGTTGGAGGAGAAATTATCTAAGATCCATATGAAATTCCGGACTGAAGGAAGGCCAATCTTCTAACAGGATGAAACGTGGGTAAACTCAGGTCATACTCTAAAAAAATTTTGGTCAGATAAAAATAGATTAAGCTCCAGGCAAGCCTTTATAGAAGGTTGGTCTACTGGTATCTCCGCACCTTCTGGTAAAGGCAGTAGATTAATAATTTCTTACATTGGCAGTGAAAAACGATTTTTCAAGCATGGTTTGTTGGAATTTCAGTCCAAAAGCACAAAAGACTATCACGAGGAAAAGACAGCTGATGTTTTCGAAGAGTATTTTGAGCAGATGATTGAAAACATACCACCAAATTCAATTATAGTATTAGATAATGCACCTTATCATTCAAGACTAGTAGAAAGACTTCCAACGACTGCGTGGAAGAAACAGGATATTCTTGACTGGCTGCGGAATAAGTATCTGCCTTACGAAGATGAAATGGTAAAAGCAGAACTTTTAAAAATTGCTCAGCAACACAAATCTAAGTTCAAGAAATACGTAGTTGACAAAACGGCGGAAAGGCGAAACATCACAGTACTTAGACTTCCACCCTACCACTGCTAAATAAATCCAATTGAACTCGTTTGGGCACAAATGAAAATTTATGTGGCTAGAAAAAATACGTCATATAAAATACAAGCTGTACGTGAATTGTTCTACGAGTCTTTACAACATATTACAGAATAAAATAGGAAAGATGCAGTAAGACATGTAATAGAAGAAGAACAAAAAATGTGGGATCTTGATAACATAATTGATGCGACCGTAGATACACAACCGCTAATTATTAACCCTCAAGACGACTCGGATTCCGAAGTTGATTCTATTTATTTTGAATTTGAATAGTTTTCTAGTTATAATTATATAAGGTAAGTAATAGTAGTTGTAATCGTAAGGTATTAAAGGAGAAAGGCGCAATGTCGCCTGTCAAAATATTCAATGTGTTTTAAATGTATCCATTTTTTTTTTTCGAATCCTGAGAAAACTAAAAAGCATTTTTGAAAAATTTAAAGGCAGAATGAAATATTTATCAGAATAAATAAAAAGTTTCTTTTGCACGCAATATTTTCAATTAAAAATTGTATACTATATTTTCTCTTTTATTTTCACCCCTGTTACATAACATATTAAAATAAACATTTTAGAAGTTTTCAGGGACTTTCTGCCCTCAGTAATAATATTTCATTCTGCGTTTAAATGTTTCAAAAATATTTATTAGTTTTCTCCGGATTCGAAAATAATGGATACATTTAAAACCCATTGAAAATTCTGCCAGGCGACATTTACCGCTTTTCCCCTTAATTAAATAAATGTATCTTTTACTAATGGCAAGAAACTTTTTATTTTTAAATAAAATAAAGAAGTTTAATCAAAACAAAAATACAATTTACATAAGTACAATTTAAGAAATATATTTATTTAGTTCAAATAAATGTTTCAATCATATATTCTATGACACTGGTCTGTCATCAGTAACCAAAACACCTTCGTAATCGGATTATAAGGTTGATTGCTGCATTGTATTCCTTCAGATACAAGGTGGGTTAGTCGAAAACATCGTAAACCGTCAGTTTCAGGTTGCTCTGTATTTCAGTTCTCTAATTGGGATTAAACTTGTAGTGAGCTATCGACAAATTGTGAACCGACTATAGAGCACTTGAAAATTTTAAAACGGTAAAAGCCAGTAGTCCAGAAGTACGTTAATTTAATATTTTTGTTGTTTTAATCTATCAAATAAACTTATCATTCTTACTTACTTTACATATACACAAGAACTATTCTCTGCTTTCCACTAGACTAACTGAAATGAGTAAATGTATGACTTTTAATATAAATTTGTTCATGCTTAATTAATCGCGGAATTAATTGGTGTAATTTATAAATATGATAAATTATTTTCTCTATAAATTTCAATAGTTCGCTACATGTTTTTTACTTCATATAACATATGAAACCATATCATACGCGACAGATAAGTTTCAAATTCCTTGTAACCATAATTAACACATTGTTCCGTGAACTTACGCCGGCGAATGCTTTAGCGTGCGTAAAGAAATGTCCCGTCACGAAGCGAAAAAATATTTGTATTATATTTATTACACAAACAATCTTCCGGCACGAAACTGATTCCAGAAGTAAATGCTATAACAAACCACATAATTATTAGTTATTCTAATCGATTTATTAAAACGACTTAATAATGTTATATTCTGCGGTCAAAAACGGAAGAGATCTTAAATGTTTTCATGTATATAAGAAACCTCTGGTGATTATTTTTAAAAATGGTTTACTTCTTTGTTAAATTAAATTGGGATAACATTAACTAAATCCTAATTCACATCTTTGGTAAAAAATTATAACTTACCGTCTCCTTCGAACCTTCGAACTTAAAACAAGTATTGCAGAAGTAATTAGTATAATTGCCTGTTCTATGGTAGCTGGTGCAAACATATCAATATTATGTGCAATGTACAATGTGCAGCCTCCGAACCGGATTGATACCATAAAGACGACCATGGCAAGATATAAGTACAAGCAAAAAACACCAAAACGCAGATGAGAATTACTACATGGAATATTAGATCGCCCAACTCAAGAGATCAAGAAACCCAAGTGATCAAAGAGAAACAAATTGACATGATCAAAGAGACATTTAGCTCTACAGGAAACAAAAAAGAAAGGAAAGGGATAATCAAAATTAGGCGAATACATACTAATCTACAGTAGAGTTAAAAAAGAAAACAGGGCCACAGAAGGTAGAGACCTTCTAATACACCAAAAATATCAAAATCATATAAAACTCTTAATACATATCAGAAAGAATTGTAACATCAAAGATAAGAATGGAGAAGGAAGACCTGAACGTTATTGGAGTATACGGTCCAGAAAATAACAAGCCTCCAACAACAAGGGAAGCGTTTTACGACCAATTACAAGTACTAGATCAAGTCACAGGAAAGATAATAATATTGGGGGATTTTACAAGAGGATTTTTTAACAGAATCACTTGGAGAAAGGACAGTAACGAACACTAACATATAAAAAAAGAAAATTCCTCTCTATACCCATGGTTTAAAGAGAAAGTGAAGACAAAATGATTACAGATTATGACGCATCGAAGAAATTTGAAAATTGAATACTATGAGACGATAGGTGCCTTCGAATTCTATCACAGAATGGAGGCCCTGTTCAATTTTAAAGGTATTTTAAAGGAGGTTCAGCCGTTACACGTTGTAGGCTTTCAATTGGGTTGGTTCAAAAACCTCCTGTAGGTATTCTTAATGATATATTTTGTATAATTTCGAGTTAAGAAAGTACTGTTTTTTTTGCAGAAGAGTAAATAATTCACTTATACTCAAGTTTTAATCTTATAAGTGATTTGTAAATGTGAAGAAGACTTAAAGAATCTGATTCTCAATTATTTTTACATTTTAATGGTAGTATATAGTAGTAGACTAATATCTCTCTTGTCACAAATCTATAAAACTTTTACTAAGGTGATCACAACTAGACTAAACAACAAATTTGATGCATACCAATCAGTTGACCAGGCATGATTTAGAAAGGGGTACAGCACAACCGACCACCTTCACACTCTTAAAATATTGATAGAAAAGACCAACGAATACAACCTTCCAATATACCTAGAGTTTGTTGACCATGAAAAAGCGTTTGACAGCATAGAACTATGGGCAGTGAAAGAAGCGCTAGTTAATTGCCGAATAGATTCACGGTACAGAATGTTAATCCACAATATATATCAAAATGCCACTATGAGAATTCAGCTAGACAGAGATTTGCAAACTCCATTAATTAGAATTTGTAGAGGTGTCAGACAAGGGGATACACTCTCACCCAAACTATTTACTCTGGCGTTGAAAGACATATTTAAACCCATATACTGGGACAATAAAGGAATTTGTGTAAACGGGAAATATTTAAATCATCTAATATTTGCCGATGCTGTACTCCTGATAGCAACAACTATGGAACAACTACGAATAATGATTTCAGACCTAGAAAAAACATCTCTTGAAAAAGGACTAAAAATGAATGAAAACTAAAATAATGACCAATACAGAAGACAGATCAGTAATTAACATAGGTGGAACAGACATAGAATACGTCCAAGAATATATTTACTTAGGACAAGCTATCAGAGCAGACAAAAGTAACCAGACTAAAGAAATAACCAGAAGAATAAGAATGGGGTGGGCTGCATTCGGAAAACACTCATATACTATAAAAAACCAAAAAATACCTTTAAAATAAAGAACGAAGGTATTTAATACATGCGTCCCACCTGTTCTGACATATGGTGCCCAGACGTGGACGTGTACCAAGAGTAACTTAGATAGAATAAAGAAAACTCAAAGAGCTATGGAAAGACAAATGTTGGGAATATCGTTGAGAGATAAAAAGAAAAACGAGTAGATAAGATGCAAAACCGAAACAACAGACGCTGTCGAATATGCATTGAAACTAAAATGGAAATAAGCTGGGCATAACGAAAGATATCAGGATGGAAGATGGAATAAAGAAATATACTGCAAAAAGGTCAAGAGGTCGACCGCAAATGAAATAGAAAGATGACATTGAGCAAAGCGCAGGTCCAATGTGAAAAAGATAAACAGAAGACAGAGACAAATGGAGGCAAATGGGAGAGGCCTATATTCAACACATGAATAGATTTTGGGCTATAGATAGATAGAATGGTAGTATGTAGAAGGCACTTATGTGTTAAAACATTACCCACAAGTATAAATACACCACCACTAAATATTTATTTTTTGTCTAGCCTAAGATAGACCAGTTTTGGCGTGGTTAGATGAAATTGAAGCAGAGAAAAATAAAAATAAAGACTCCTAATTGTCAGCAGATTCTGATGCCAATGATATGGCCTATGCTATTCGTAAACGTGATCCAGTTTATTTTGAAAAAGAAGTATAACAAAAAAATGTTATTAAAGAAATGTTAAATGTTCTCAAGAAGGTTAGGATTTTCTAGTAGTTCCTCCCGACACAAGTCTCAATCAGGTACATTTTCGTAGAAATCTATCATAAACAAACCACTGATATTTTAATAATGACAAAAAGTTTAGTTATAGTAGTCTGAATAATATCATGAGTAGAAGCATACAATTTACAAAAAAGCACAAATATGTGCAATTTACGAAAAAAGCTACAAAATGTGCAAAAAAGCATTTTGCCTATAACCCAAACTTTAGGTATTACATTATACCTACAAATAAATTGAATGAATAAAAGCTTTATTTTTGACAAAAGTTCTTTGTGTTTGTTTTACTTACTTTTATATTTACAAGACAAATTTCACCACTTTGTGTCCTTTTTAGTTGTTAGGTAAAACTAAAAAGATTAGTTTAAAAAGAGTTATGATATTGGACCGTTGAACCGAAAACACGTAAATATGGGAATACCCATCATCGACCGGATTTTTATAAAAACATTTTAAAATGGTAAAATATTGATTTATGTTTGTTTGTTGGAGATTTTTTTTATTAAAGTTGTTAAGGGATTATGAAGGAATGTTATGTCTTTAAGAAAATTTAAAAATCAATTAAGTAATACACTATATGCCCCGTTTTGAGTTTCAGACAAGTTATGAAATGTATTCAGCATTTAATTTAAAAGAGAAATATGTTTGAAAAATGTTATTAATAATTTTAGAGATGGCGTGAAAAGGGCACGTTTGACGCGTCAGACTGGAAAAAGGGCTTGCTCTTGATGTCAGACAATAATAGAACTTTTAGATTCCTCGTTAAAGCAAAGCATACAGAAAAAATTAGCTGGTTATTTATAATTTTGCACTGACCGTTTTTCTGTCATGTTTAGGGAGGTGGACACCCTTACCGTCCCATCTGTGGCGTCAGAGAAAATTATTTCTTTTATTATTCACTGAAATCAAGCCATTCAATAAATATGGCAAGAGTATGTATCATTTTTTAACATGTCGTGAAACGGTCATGTTTCGGACAATAAAAGGGGAAAACGCCCCCGAACCAAAATAAGTTACAAAGGAAAACTGTGGCAGACTTGGTCTAATTAAGCCGTACAAGAAGTTTCAAGAGAGTATAAATCTCTAAAAAATTTGCAACGTAGCGGGTAAAAGATCTAGAGGAAGGTATCCAGTATGATGGTCGGACCAAATAAAGGACATGACTGGTTACTCATTCTCCGAAGCATTCTCCAACACGCACAGGAGAGAGATAATTGGACAGAAATAGGCAAACAAATTACATGACGCCACTACATCCTTATGAAGGAGAAAATATTGAGGATGATAAATATGTTCAATTTTAAATTTATATTGCTACAAATTAAAAAACTTATTAGAAATTAAAAGACAAGTATTTTTAAACAAAAAATAATAATTTAAAAAAATAATAATTTAAAAAAATTAAATAAATTAAAAAAAAATTATAGTTAGTTTGGCTAATCTTATCCAAACAAAACTTAATATAAAAACTTACCAAACAAAAATCGTTTTCTTTCAACTAATTTTAACATGCACCACCAAAACAACTTTAACAAAGCAAAGTTGACTTCACATTGTCATCGTGGGCGCCGATTCTTGATGATATCGACAATAGTCCTTCAAAAGTAAAACCAGACTAACTAACACTACACTCTTCTGTCAGAGATAAATTAATTACCATAAGAATTTTAAATGGCTCATTAAAAAATCGTGAGTGATAAACAAACCTTGGTATGTGTTGCAACCTTAGTTTGGGAGTTAAAAGTAGAGTAGAGGATAATTGTTACGAGGATAATTCTATAAATTCTTAGTAAAAGATGTTTATAAAATAATAGCTCGTATATGCGAGCAGTGTACCCCTAATGAGACGCTTAGAATCGGAATACACGGTAATGATATTTCAGAAATTGAAGATATGATATGCACCTTCGGTGGCGATCAAGCTATCCTATTAGTTACAGAAGATCATAAAGAAGCTACAAGAAAATTATGAATCTCTGCAAAAAATTGCATTTACACCATATATAATATATAAAAAACAAATAATGATTTCGTCTTAATTTCGAAGACTTCTTCTTCTTCTTTAAGTGCCATCTCTCAATCGGAGGTTGAATATCATCATCACTATATTTACTTTATCTACTGCTGCTCTGAAGAGTTCTATAGAACTACATTTAAATTAGTCCCTTAAATTCTTCAACCATGACACTCTACTTCTTCCTATACTCCTTCCTCCTCTTATCTTTCCCTGTATTATCAGCCTTAGCAGTTCATATCGCTGTCCCCTCATTACGTGTCAAAGATATTGTAACTTTGTTATTTTTATTGTGTTTATTATTTCGCATTCTTTGCCCATTTTTCGCCATTCTTCCGTGTAAGGTTTTCTTCTGTGTCCATGCTATTCTAAGCATCCTAATGTAACACCACATTTCAAAGGACTGTAACTTATTTATGTGTTCTTGCTTCAATGTCCAGCTTTCAAATCCATGTTGCAGTATCGAAAACATGTAGCATCAGTGCTTTTACTATCAATTCTAATCTAAGATCTTTGTTGCAGAGAATTGCTTAATTTTTACAAACGCATTTCTTGCTATTTATATCCTAGCTCTTATTTCGGTTTACTTATTTACTCCGTAGTGTTACAACCCTTCGTGGGTTTTAGCCGACTCGACAACATGCCTCCACTGTTTTTTGTCTTGAGAAACCTCCATCCAATTCTCCACGCCCATAGTGCTTAGGTTTCCTGCTATATTATCTCGCCACCGGAGACGAGTGATCTCCTTTCAGTTGTGACTTTCTCCCAGACCAGTCTTACTGTTCGTTCGTCAGAATGTCTTCTGAGGTGTCCTGCCCATTGGAGTCTTCTGGACTTTATTTCTTTAATGATGTTGGAGTCTGTGTAAAGTTCTTCGAGCTCTTTGTTAGTTCTTATCCGTTCAGGATATTCTATCCAGGATTCTGTCTCTGCTTTGGTTATTAAAGCTCATATACATATATTTTATCTTGTTTTCGTTGATTTGGAGCCCCATCTTCTTTGTTTCCTTCTCGAACCTCGCGAAAGTCTCCTTCATCCTTAATCGTGTGTTTCCTATTAGATCAATATCATCTGCAAATGCCAGTAGTAAGTTTGGTCCTTCTCGATAAAATACTGTATTAGGTTTTTCGATTCTTGCACTTCTGATTATGTGCTCCAGAGCTAAGTTGAAGAATTATGATGAAAGTGCATCTCCCTGTTTTAGTCCATTGTTTATTTCAAATGTCTCCGAGTATTGTTGTCCAACTCTCACCTTACATCGTAACCGTTTCATACACATGTGTATCAACCTGACTAGTTTTTTTGGAGAGCTAAGTTCCTGCATCTCTGTCCCTGCATACTCTATCAAATGCTTGTTTAAAATCTATGAACATCTGATGAAGCTCACGATCAAACTCCCAGCATTTTTTCATTATCTGTTTTATTGTGAATATCTGATCAATAGTAGAGCAGTCCGGTCTAAATCCGCATTTATTATCTCCAACGATTTTTTTATGTATGTTTAGGTTCTTTCTAGCAGAATGTTTGCAAGGATTTTGTAGGTGGTATTTAGGAGTGTTATTCCCATGTAGTTAATACATTGCTTTTTGTTTCCTTTATTGTGTATTGATGTACAATTGCATTGTTTCTTCTTGCCAAATGTCTTGAATTAGCTTGTATACAGAACTGTACAACGCTTCTCCTCCATGTTTTAAGCACTCTGCGGGTATACCATCGCTACCTGGTGTCTTATTATTTTTAAGTTTTTTAATTACCTGTATTACTTCTTCGTATGTCGGGTATTGGTCTTCTATTTCAGCTGAATGTACCTCTATGTTTGATGTATTTCTGCTAGATTGGTCATTCAATAGTTGATAGAAGTATTCCTTCCAGGTTTTTAGGAATTCCTTGTCAACCTGTCATAAGCCTCATCTAATTTCGGTAATTTGATCATTATTATCTGAAATCCAGGTTCCTAGGTATTTGTATTTATTAACCCTTTCTATCGGTACATTTTTCAAATGTATGTTTGTTGGTATATTTGTTTTCTTTGTTATTATCATGTATTTGGTCTTTTTATATTCATTTTTAGTCCATATTTTTCACAGAAACTGTTTGTTTTGTTTAGCAAAACAAACAGTTTTTAGACAAACAGAAGCAGTAATTAGAGTTGTTCAGCAGAGCTTGACATAATCACAGCGTCATCTGCATATCTTATGCTGTTAATAGATCTTCCGTTACCTATTATTCCTTCACTTTATGATAGTAATGCTTCTTAAAAAATGGTTTCACTATATACATTAAATAGTAATGGGGACGTAATAACATTTCGACGACAATGAAGGTTATAATACCAAAAATTTCTCGGACAACACTGGTATATTTTTAATTATCGAACAATTAAAATTTTGGGAAGGTAAAATTATCAGGAAATAGTTATATAATAAATATCTCATTAACAGCCAAATACTTATATTGCATATCGTCTTTACGAGCCTATAAACACTTTTTGGGAGATTTTGAAAGGAAATTTGAGATTAAAAACTACTAATATTTGTTTTTACTATTGTGAAATACTTTTGGAAAGTCATTATTTAATTGATTTAATTGTTTAACAGGATGCCACATTTTGCAACCGTATAAATGATTAGGGAGACTCATTAATTAAATGTAGAGAAATTTTCTTGAATTTTTTTTTACCAAGACTTTATTTATGTACAAGGTGATCGACTTTATTCTTAATATGGTTCTAAGAATATTTTCTGGCGCCATTTTAATATTACCTATATTTATTAAGACATCACACTTTTTGAATATAATAAACAGATTCCAAATACTCTTCGGAAAAAAATTTCTTTTAAATTATAAAATTTTAAAAAAATAGCGATATTTGCCCCTGGAACTCATAAGGGAAATGGCAGTGACAGAAATTGAAAGAGCGTGCAATTAAGAAGACATAAATAGATGGGTGACAAAACGGAAATAGGAGTGGGACGAAAATATTAGTAGAATGGTAGAATAGGACAGTACAAATAGAACGAGATAAGTCACCAAATGGACGAAGAAGTATTTAGCAGACCAAGAAAAAGATGGTTCGACAATTTAAACAATTTAGGAGACTAATATTGAAGAAGAAACAGGCTTTAAAGCTAACATACAACAAGGAAGCAGAAAGAAGCATACGAAGGACAAGCACAAAAAACTGCAACTAAAGATGACGAACTGCGTTATTCACGAGAAAAGATGCTGAGTTAAGAGAGCTAAAAATTGTTATTTCTTCAAACTAACCATTTCCCTTATTAATAATATGTCCTTGTTGGTATGATTAAGAATGACAACTACAAGCTAGACTGGTATCATACTACTCTCACATACTACTATTCGATAGTATACTAATTATTAAACAACACTCATGAATGCATTAATAACGATTAAAATAATATGGGTTTTAAATACAATAAGAAGATCCCCAAGTATAGATATCTTGAGATAAAATAAGTAGATAAGAACAGTTTAACATCAAACAGCGGGATCTTAGTGAAAATCTCTATAAGACCACGTAAAATGTGGCAAATGGACTTTTATGTGTAAATTTTTAGGACATAATTCTAAACTAGATTCATACTCTAACAATAAAACTAATATTACAAAAGTTACTCCTTGTATTTATTATAAACTACTTTAAAATCAAAATAATGTACTTGAATAGAAAGTATACATTAAATGCTTTAAGATTGATATCTACTTAACGCTATCAAAATATATAATTATGCAGAATTAATAAGCTAGGAAATGCACTGCACACTTCGTTATAACAAACTAAAAAGAAAAAAGTAAATTTCAATAGGTCAATTGTAGCCAATTATTCTTATGAATTATTCAGACGACGAATGGTTTTCTTTGCAGTTCTGAAATAATATGTTTTAAACTAAATTTGACCAAAGACAGCCTTTCGGCAGATACAGAATAACAGACAATTTCAAGTTCGAGTTGACGGAACATATTCTCAAACAAAAATTCAACAAAATGGTATACCATAAGGATCAAACTTAAGCATAACTTTATTCTTAGTAGCAATAAATTCGATAGTAACACAAATTGAAAACCCCGTCAAAGCTAGACTGTACGCCGACGACCTAGTTATTTTCTGTAGAGGAAAAAACATAGCAACGATTCACAATCACATTCAAAAAGCGTTAGCACACATTAGGACATGGTCAGCTAAAAGTGGACTTCAGTTTCACACTTCAAAAACGAAAGCAATCTGTTTCTCAAAAAGAAATCAAATCCAAACAAAAGAATTATATCTACACGAACAAAAACTTGATTATGTAGAAGAAATCTGATTCTTGGGTATAACGTTTGATAAAAAATTAACTTGGAAGACACATATTCAACAGCTGAAAAAATCCTGTTTACCTGACATAAATCTATTACGATAACTTGCCTTTAAAAATTGGGGTGCTGATTATTCAAGTTTAATACTTATTTACAAATCCATAATTCGATCAAAACGTGACTATGGAGGTATCGTCTACAACTCCTCCAAAAAAACACATTTAAAGTCACTGGATATTATCCAAAATATATGTCTACGTATTTCTTTAGGTGCTTAGTACACAAGCCCCAATCAAAGTCTCTATTGGGAAAGTGGAGAAATACATATTATTATTATTATTATTGTAAACTAATGTATATACGCTAATTGTATCAACTGTCACATTAATCTAAATACGCTAATAACCATGCGTGGTTGATGCGCCATTAAAAAAAAATTAAAATTACTGGAACCATGGCAGTCTTTAAAATTCGATTATCTCGAAACTTGGTTTTGGAAGATACGACACTTGTCATTTCACGGTGTGATATTTTCTCTATTTCTGTTTTATTTTGATAAAAAATAGACAGCCAATGATTTTATAGGAAAAGAACTTGGTAAGTCATTGTTTACAGGGGAAAACATTTTAAGTCCATATAGACAAATATAAAACAATTATTTAGGCGACATTCGAACAAAATAATGGAGTTACACAAGGTTCAGTACTTAGTACAACATTGTTCATTCTTGCAATAAATGATATTTGTTCCAGTATTTGTCTACCAGTCAAGTACTTAATATATGCAGATGATTATTTTATATTTTCAGAAAAAAAGTACAATCGCCACATGCAACGTACTCCAAACCGCTGTAAATCAACTTAGCGAATGGTCCAAAAAACCGGACGGATAGCTCTTTCAACGACTTAATCAAAATTAATACGGTTTAGCAGAAGACCTTGCAGCCAAAGTCCAATTATCACCCTTAATGGAACTGCATTGCAACTAGTCACCCATCAAAAAATACTTGGTTTAACGTTTGACAGTAGGCTAACTTGGAAACAGCATATTAGTGTATTAAAGGGCAATGCAATGAAGAGAATCAATATCATCAAGGCACTATCAAAGTGCACATGGGATGCGGACGAAACCATCTTACTTAATATATATATATATATATATATATATATATATATATATATATATATATATATATATATATCTATATATATATATATATATATATATATATATATATATATATATATATATATATATATATATATAGAGAGAGAGAGAGCTTTAATCCACTCAAAACTGGACTACGGCAGCTTCATATACATGTCTGCATCAAAATCTGACTTAAAGCTGCTGAACTCTAGGCATAACACTTCTATTCGTCTTTGCTTAGGCGCTTTCAAATCTAGTCCCATAGATAGCTTTTACTGCGAGGCTAATGAACCACCTTTCTGGATTCGACGAGAGTATCTTCTTTAATCTGACTTTGCTTCCGTATTCGCAAACCCATCCAATCCAGTCTACTATTTAATAACTTCAACATCGCCTCCGAAGACCCCACAAAGGATCCAATCAATAATAGACATCCAGAAATTAACTCTAAGAAACACCATCGACCTTACGAAAACACATCCCTTCCCAATCCCAGATACTCCGCCTTGGAATACACCAATCCCACATTTAATCATTTTCTTATTAGAATACAGTAAACATGAAACCTCAAGCCTTCTCATAAGGCAACACTTCTAAGAAATCACAAGCAGGAACAAATTCCAAATAATTCTGTATACAGATGCCTCCAAAAGCGAAGCAGGCGTTGGATGTGCCGTTACCACACATGATGAATAGTAATAAAATCATCTTTTTTACCGAGTTTATGCAGCGTATACACTGGAGAACCTTATGCGATACTAGAGGCTTTTAAAAAATTAAAAACAGATCATAAAAACCAAGCAATATGCACAGACTCCCTGTCGTCACTTCAATCGATTAAAAGTCTATACTCTCAGCATCCCGTAGTTCAAGAAATTCATAGGACACACAGTGTACAGACCAAGCAGCCAAGCAAGCTTCTTGTGTAAACAGTCAATCCTCAAAAGCTCAACATATTAAAATCCGTAATGACTTAAACCAAACTTTCAAGCAACAACAGTATCATACCTGGCAAACCCACTGGAACACAATCAATAGAGCCTTACATGAGATCCGGCAAACTGTTGTAAAATTTGATGTTCCAAAAATGTCTAGATACGAAAAAGCTGTCATCCGAAGATTAAGAATAGGACATACCCGATTTACACATGAATATTTAATGAAATTTAAGTCGAAGCCCAATTGCCAAATCTGCTCAAGTGTATTAACTGTGAAACATATCCTGATCGAGTGTCCCCAGTACGCAAAACACAGAGTGCAACATAAACTTAAGCCAAATATTAAAGACGTTTTAAACTCGCCCGATCAAGTCTTTAACCTAATTGGTTTCTTGAAAGGCATTCAGTTGTTTAACAGAATATGACCCCTTGTTTTCCATGTACTTTACCTTAACTTATATATAACTTAGTGATAAAACTATTGTATTATTTAGTCATAGGTTCTAAGCTTATAGATTAACTGTAGCAATTAGTAATATGTGCTTATTGTAATTATTGTATATATTGTATATTATATTGTTTGTGTCAATGGCCATTGCAGCCGAGATTACAATAATTAAAATAAAATTACATTAATTTAAATAAAAAAACAATTAATACGATTAATATGCAATATAAATTTACATAAACTAAAACGTAAACCAACAACCAATCTATAAATTTTTTTTCTTTTTATTACTATTTAATTGAACGATGTCTTTTAACATAATCAGAGAGTTTTAAATTTTAAAAATGTTCTCCTGAACAAAACCAAAAATGTGCATTATCAAATTATTTTCCTGTGGTCTTCAGTTGTATAATTATTGTTTCATTTAATATTTAGCTATGTCTCTAATTTATGCATCGCAATTTAGTTAATATCTAAAATTATCGCAAATGTCGGAACAGAAATAGGCTTTCAAAGGTGAAAAAGAAAGCATATACGCCAGGCAATTACGATAACAACTGTTCGTGTAAGACAATACATTATTCTTGGTAATATAGTAGCACATATTGACAAATTCATAGAAAATCAGCATCTATAAAATCCAAAATAACTTACCATTTGTAATACGAAATTATTTAAAAACTACTACACACTTAATCCGTTATTTAACATTAGATATTTTACCGATATCCGTACTAAAACGATTTTGTTTGATTAACCGAATTGAAAAAACTGAAACGATTTTGTGGTTTGATTTACTTGAATGACCGATTCTTTGAAACGATCACAACTGTACGTTGCGTGAAAGCTAAATGGCTCGTGCCGGCAAATGTGCAGTTTCTTTACGATTCTATTTGCTAATAGAGAATTAAAATGAGGAAAACACTTTCGTCTGATGAATTTAGCTCATACCTGTAATTAGCAGAAAAAGTTGTTAATTAGCCATTCTACAGAAAATATGTGCTTGTAGAAAATGTTATTAGTCCACAGATGAAAATCGAAACTTCTTCAGGAAGAGCTATCGAGCTATTGTTGTTATTACGTATCATAACATAATATAAAACAATCCTAATAAGTATATTGTGTGTCATAACTATGCATATGGAAATAATGGTGGTTAAGTGGGGGGGGGGAGGTTCTTCTTCTTAACATGCCATACACCAAAGTGCGTAGGCGACTATCTCATTACTAGAATTCTGTTCTTGGCGGTGTGACACAGCTCACCTGTATTGTGTATTCCTGTCCATTCTTTAATATTCCTTAACCAGGATAATTGTTTGCGGCCGGCTCCTCTCCTACCTTCGATCTTCCCTTGTAGGATTAACTATGGTATTTCATATTTTGCTCCTCTCAATATGTGCCCAAGGTAACCAATCTTGCGTTTTTTAATTAATTCAAAGAGTTCTCTTTCCACGCCGGCTCTATTAAGGACGTGATCGTTTCGAACTCTATCCACCCAAGGTATGCGCATCATTCTTCTCAATGACCACATTTCAAATGCTTCAAGTTTGTTGATAGATGTTTTCTTTCAAAGTCCACTTTTATCCATTCCATAAAGCAAGATGGACCATATGTAGCACTTGACCATTCTGTAGCGTATTTCGAAGTTTAGGTGTTGATTACATAGGAGCGGTCTGAATTTCACAAAAGCTTGTCTTGCCATTTGTATTCGGGTTTCTATCTCGTGTTGTGGATCCGATTGGTCATTGATTGTGGTGCCAAGGTATTCGCGTGAAAACCATAGGTTTTCACGCGATTTATACGATTGTCACCTATGCATATTATCGGGTTTTCTGGAGGGTTTCCGCTATTGACCATATATTTCGTTTTCAAAATGTTCATTTTGAGGCCATATTTTTTACCTATGCTATTCACCTTATCAAGCAATAACTGCTGATCTTCCAAATTATCAGTTATAATCACTGTGTCGTCCGCATAGCGTAGGTTGCTAATTGGTATGCCGTTCACCTTAATGCCTAATTCCGTATCTTCTAATGCTTCCGCAAATATATTTTCAACATATAAATTAAAAAGCATCGGAGAGAGTATGAAGCCTTGGCGGACACCTTTCCGGATTTCAAATTCATCCGTATATTGGTCTTGATCAATCCTCACCTTTGCCATTTGGTTCCAGTCTAGATTCTGAATAATTCTGATCTCCTTCTAGTCAATGTTGGCCCTATGTAGTAGTTCCATTATGATATCATGTTTGAACATTGATGAACATTGTCAAATGCCTTCTCGTAGTCGATGAAGGAGAGGTCTTTTCGTTGATCTAAGGAGTTTTGTATTAAGGTGTTCAAACATAAAATTGCCTCTCTTGTTCCTAGTCCTCCCTTAAAACCGAATTGTGTTGACCCGCTAAGTTCTTCTAGTATCTTGTACATTCTTGAGTGTAATATCCTAAGGAAGAGTTTCAACAAGTGACTCGTTAAACTGATTAAGCGGTGTTCATTGCATTTTGTGGCATTAGCTGTTTTTGGGATCATCACAAAGGATAACTGCAGCCATTCTCGCGGAATGTAACCAGTATCATAAATTCTATTGAACAGCCTTACCAAGATTTCGATATTCTCCTCGTCTAGTAGTTTTTATTGCTTCTATATTAGTTTCACAAAGTGAAACATTTTGAAGCGAAACCTCTATATTGGCCTTGTATTTTACTTTTTTCTATAGTGAAATGCTGAGGCCAGCGTCACGGAACTATCGCCACATAAAGCAGTCGTCACGAGTAGCATCATGGAGTAGCGATCCCTCACATCCAGCCACTATTTTCGATCAATTCGTTTTTAGTCATCATATGAGGGGTCTAGAAGCTAAACCAGCAATCTCCACTTTGACAATTTTTTTAGGAAATATAATTTTTTAATAAAATTTTAGCGTTTTATTAAAGTTTTATTTATTTTTTGTTATTTATATTTATTTGTACATTGGCTTTAGTTATCCACAAAATCAACCTAATTGTTTGATTAAATTTTAAGTAATTAACAATATAAGTTAAGGAGATTTCTGGTTTTGCAACAAAATAAAAACAATATATGAATTCAAACACATTCAAACACATCTTCCTTGAAACCAAATTTTTATTGAAAAAATCTTCTTATCTACTTTTATGTATATAGACATGACTCTGTCTCTTTTTCAATGTGCCTCCAGTAAGTAGTCATTCTATCATTTCCGTGGTCTTCCTACGAATCGTTTTCCTATTGGCGAAAGTCCGTCTCTTGCCATCTTTATCTCCTTATCATACGACTCTATTTGTTGTCATTTAGCTTATGTGATCGTTCCATTCTACTCTTCTATTTCTTACCCAGTTCTTGATGTTCTCCATCTTGCATCTATGGCGTATATCTGTACTTCTAGGTCTGTCCGATAGTGACTTACCATCAATTTTTCTTAGGAAAAATCTTATAACAAATATTTATGAACAATAAAACACTGAAAACTTTGATTTCAAACTTCCACAAAATTTATTTTAAATCTTATCACTACAGCTGTTTCGGCTGATTGCCTTTCTCAAGTGATCTATTTTTGGCTTGGGTTTACAAATTTATAGTCTCTAATGAAATAGGTTGGGGAGGGGAGAACTGTTTGTCTCAAGTTGGTCATTCAGAATTATATCTGTGTTTTTTAATTTGTTGATTTCCATAGATTCTAACAAAGATAGCTTAAGGCCTTTATTTTGAATGTGAAGAATTTTAAATTTGTCATTAAAAGAATGATTATGATCTAGAAGGTGAAGTACGTATGTCGAATCTGTTTTTCTATTCTTGAAAGCCCTTTTATGTTCTGCTATTCGTTTATCAAAGTTTCTACCAGTTTGACCGATGTCAGTTTTTGGGCAGTCGCCACATTGAAGTTTGTACACACCACTATTTAAGTGTTTTTTTATTTTGGCTCTTGTTATTTTTAATATATTTGCCTAGGTTGTTATTTGTTCGGAAAGCTGGTGTTATTCCTTTCTTTTTTATGTGTTTGGCAAGTTTTGTTGTTATTTTGCCTGTATATGTAATCGAGCAGAAGGTACTGGGTTTTTTCTCTGGTGGTGGAAATACTAATTTCAGGGCTTTCTTGTGTAGTTTTTGATTTAACATTTAATATTTTGTTAATTGTTTGTTCGTTGAAATTAAACATAATTAAGCAAATAGCAGTAAACAACGGATACAACGAACGAATTAATAAAATGTTAATATTGTTCTGAAGCTATTTTCTTGTGGCATTGTAAATTAATTACTATTTATAACTGGGAATAAGCCACAATTAAAGATAAAAATACGTTTATTGACGTTTCAATTTCCAATTCGGAAATCGTTCTCAAAATACAAACAGTAAATTAAACATTTTGTTTTTTGTTACATAGTGAAAAAATTCTTCTAATAATTTAATTTTATCTGACTCATTTATATTGACAATTCAGACATACATTTTGCATTTTAAAGTAGACGACTTTAAAATGATATTGCCAATATTGTTGAGTTGCGCTCCTGGGACGACTTTACTTATAAGATAGTTCATTCGATTACATGAAATCAACTTTAACTTGAGAATATCCGTCAGAAAAAATCATGCCATGTAATTCGTCTTTAAAAAGACAAACACATGACATGATGACAGTAAAATTCTCCTGTTAGTGATTCCATAGTAAATTATGAGGGAAAAACCAGGAAAAAAACCTCATAATACTATCCCGACATTGTAAGTATTTGTTCGTAAATTTAGTTTACCTTCAACAAACATCAAAATTCTGATTTTATATGTTCCTCTTCTTCTTCTTCGTCTAGCCATTCACGTCCACATCTGAACATAAGCCTCTTCAAGTCTTCCTTTCCATTGGTTTTTATTGTACGCTACTTGTAGCCAATTTTTCCCGGCAGTCCTTTTCAGATCATCTGTCCATCTCATAGGAGGTCTGCCTCTGGGTCTTTTGTGTTGGTATGGTCTCCAGGTTAAAATTGATCTGTGGCACAGATTTTATATGTTACGTTATTTAAAAAACATAAATGATGTATCCGCCATATGTTACTGACTTACTAATACTGATATTTTCTTATTAATAACTTCCTCTTTCAATATTGGTAACCAGATCCTACTACATTCTGCCGAGGAATTTGCGACACAATTGGCCTCATTTAGCATAATTAGAGCCGCTTCTTTGATTTTTCTTTTTTTGCCATCCGTTTCTTTTAGGACTATATTTGAATTATTCCATTGAACCCTATGTTCATTATCCCATGCGTGTTTACATATTTGAGATCTATCAAATTCTCTATTTTTAATATAAGATTGATGTTCACTTATTATCAAGGCCATTAAATGTTAGAATAAGCATATTTTTAATAATAAAACACAACTTTTTAAAAATATAATTTATTTTATTAATTACATTAATATTATGAATAGTGCATTCAAGTATTTCTATTCGAATTATAAATTTTTATAAATAAATTGTATCCATCATCTTCATTACGTGTGTTTGTCGGTTGGCAGCGTGTCCCAGGTAATAAGTTTTTAATTTTTACAGCCAATATTCTGAAGTTAACTTCGTCTATTTTTAAAGATCCTGTAAGGAGTTTTTGAAAACGAGAAGTAAGTATCCATAATTCATCTTCTTGTCGTTTGTTCTGCGATATCTATAATACGAATTAAATTTATTTTAACAATACTATCCAAATAATAATTAAGACTGCTATATCAGACATTAACAACAACGTAAAGTACTGCTCATAACATCCTTAGACGGTTGTTGTACAACCGTCAACAACAATTAGGTTGTTGTAACTCAACATCAGAAAAAATGACAGGAAACAGAGATCAGTAGCAAGAAGCTTGGAAAACTTCACTTTGATTTGAAATAAAACCTACATAATAATGTATGTTTATAACATAAAATTGCCGAAGATAAGAAAAGTTAGAAAGATTTCATTGTCGACTTCAAGATCAACCACTTTAAAAAATTATATAAGTGAAAGAAAAACTGCAAACAATGAATAACACTTTTGTTTTATGCAGATATGGAAGGTGAATAGAAGGAACCAGCAAAAGGCAAAAGCAAAAATCGTCGATGTTTTAAGAGAGCAGACATCGATAAGTTACCGCACGAATCAATGGGCTCCAATAAAAATTTCGTACTGCTGTATAAGAAAAACATTAAATCAATAATTAATTTCTTCCTTTTCTTCATGTGCCATCTCCTCTAAGAAGGTTGGCAACTATCATGGCAATTCCTACTTTCGATATCGCTGCTCTAAAGAGGTCAGTAGAAGTGCAGTTAAACCAAGCTCTATAACTGTAAGCAAGCCTATAACTGTAAGGCTTCTAATCTGCCCGAAACATATTTATTTAATGTTCCAGCCTCCAATCCATAAAATAATACGAAGAACACGTAGCATCTCAGAAGTTTAATCTTTAAAGAAATTAAAAGGTCCCTACTGCAGAGTACTTTTTTCAGTTTGTTGAAAGAATTTCTTGCCTGTCCTATTCTTGCCTTAATCTCTTCTGTGTACTCATTATTTTCATTAATTATTGTACCCAGATATTTATATTTTTCAACTTTTTTAATTTGTTCTCCATGTATTATGTTTCCTCGGCGCTGTTGGGCTTTTGTAATTACCATAAATTATGTCTTTTTTTATGTTTAGGAACAGTCCGTTTACTTCACTGACTTCTACTACTCTGTCAACCATTTGTTGTAGATCCTCAAGACATGCCGCTAATAAAATAGTGTCGTCGGCAAACCGCATATTATTGATTGGTCGGCCATTTACTTTTTTCCCATATTTAGTTCTTCTAGTGCTTCCTGCATTATTTCCTCTGAATACAAATTGAACAAAGCAAGAGAAAGGACACACCCTTTCATTTGAAAAGACGTTGTTCTCTTTTACCACATCGATATATAATAGATAGCGCTAATGATCCTAATGTCTCTCATATCTATGTTTTTCTTTTCAAGTAATTCGATAAGACGATAATGTCTGACTTTATCGAAGGCTTTTTGTAATCCAAAAAACAAATATATACTGGCTGATTAACATCCATGCACTTTTGCACAAGTACTTTTACAGCGAACAGGGCTTCCCTCGTTCGCAGTACATTTCTAAATCCAAATTGTGTCACTTATGTCCTGCTTAAGTTTGTTGTGTATTTTCCAGTGTATAATTTTTAAAAATATTTTGAACGTATGACTCATTAAACTTATTATCCGTTGGTCTTGACATTCTTTTCCATTTGGTTATTTTGGTAGTGTTATGAATGTTGACATCAGCCAATCTCTGGGAATGATTCCTGTACTGTATATTGTATTGAATAAGTCAACCAATATTCCAACTTGCTGTTCTTCTATTAACCGTCTTATGTCTACAGATATTTCGTCAGGACCTGTTGCCTTGTTGTTCTTTGTTCGCTTTATCGCCTCTAATACCTCATCTTCTGTTATGTCTGGGCCGTTGTCGAACTTTTCCTGCTCTAGTACTATCTCAGTCCGTTCGTCTTTAAATAGCTCTTGAATATATTCCTGCTATCTTTTAAGCCTTTCACCGACGTCTATAACTATTTTGCATCTCTGATTTTTCTTCTTATTTATAAAGGTTCATAAATAATAATTTATTTACAAAGGTTTAAAACAACCGTTGTATTCCAGATAAAAATTTATGCGGTTTGTTATATAAACTGAGTATTATGGAACAGAAAGTAACAGCAGAATGATCACTCACGATACCTAGCCACATCTAGGTAGGAGAAACGTGGTAAACAATACAGTCTACAGAAAAATACTGGTCTCCCCTTGAATGTAATAACTGCTTTATAGGGTACAACTAAGCGAAAACATGTCATAGTGTATACAAAGAACGGATTTTTTAAGAAAAAAAACATGCATTCATGCCGTCGGATGGATAATTTGTCGTCTTATATAAAACGAATAACGTGAGAACTGCGGAAATTAAAACCGAGCTAATAGCAGCAGCAGAACGAATGTTACATATAAATCAAAATAAAACCAAATTCATAGCGACTAACACAAACACAAGAGCTGGAAATGACGCAAAGTTCATCATCAATGACCAAAACTTCGAAGCAGTCAAAGAGTTCATATATCCAGAGACATCGGTTAACCCCAATAATAATACATCTGGGGAAATAATAAGGCGAATAATAATTGCAAACAGGTGTTATCATGGTCTATCAAAGTACTTAGCGAACCAACGTCTGTCTCAAAAAACTCGTATAAGGCTGTATAGAACACTGATAGTCCCCGTTCTCACATACGGATCAGAGGCATGGACGCTAACTAAAACAGATGAATCCGCTCTATCGATTTTTGAAAGAAAGGTGCTACCCAAGATATTCGGGCGGTCTGTGAGAACGGAATATGGAGGCGTAGATATAACTTTGTACTGCAGAATATTTACAAGCATACGTTTGGTGGTAAAGATATTACCATTATAATTAAGCGAAACCGCCTGCAATGGGCAGGACATGTAGCCCGGGCCCCTGAATCGAACATGATAAAAAAGATTCTAACAGCGCAACCTGTGGGAATGAGACGACGGGGTAGACCAAAGCTGAGGTGGATGGATGGGGTAACACAAGATGCGGAGAAGATCGGAGTCGGCAACTGGAAAATGCAAGCAAGGGACAGAACAGAATGGCGTAGAAAGCTTGATAAGGTCGAGGCCCTCTAAGAGCTATAGCACCAAGATGATGATGATGATATAGAATGAATAAAAGTAGTTAAAATAGATGTAGTAAAAGGAAAAAGACAGTTAAGATTTGATTTCACGTATGCGGCTGTGTATCCGTTTATACGAAATACGTATGTCTTGATATGTGAAATGCAATTTTTAGATTCCCCATGTCTCTAATACCATTTTTATCAACGTCTATTTTGCCTTTCAATTCTGAGAAGGCACCGATTAAAGGATTCCCCACACCGACGCGAAACTTTTGCGACGCGAAACCGTTGCGGAACATTCGCAGGCGGAGCACTATTAAATTCATAATATATAATATATAATGAAAACTTACCATTGTCTCCTAGAAATGACCCTATATTATCCCAGACTTTATCCTTTTTTCTTATATTTTTATAATCTTCGTCACTTAAATCATAAATTATAGGATATTGTTTCTCAATTTCAATTAGTTTTTCTGTAACAGCCATTTTAATAATTCACGCGAAACAACTTGCTATAACTGCAGCGGAAAAAACCGTGCATGCAGCGTTTCATGAAACGTCAACGCTGTTCTGCCGCGACCGTTCCGGTTTCCGTCCGAACTTGTCTGAACACATGCATTAAGTCGCCGTGCCTTACGATTCGCCGCGATTCCGCTGCGAAAGTTTCGCGTCGGTTTGGGGAATCCTTTAAGTCGCCGTGCCTTACGATTCGCCGCGATTCCGCTGCAAAAGTTTCGCGTCGGTTTGGGGAATCCTTAAAGCAAAAATATGATTTTGGATTAGAAAATTATTTTACGGATTTAAGATGTAGTAAACTTTCCTAACGTTTTATATTACCTTCATGCCACTAGGAAACTGAAAAGTCACAGGATTATCTGCTACAATATCTGCAGTCCAACCACCATAGTATCCCGATTTGGTATTGAAACAGGCTATTTTAATATCTTCCACTAATCCATAATACATTATACTATTTGAGTCTATAGCCTCTGCGAATGACTGAGTTCTTCGTTCTCCATTTAAAGTCTAAAACAAAATAAATGTCGGTCAGATAGCCAAGCTGCCAAGATGATCCAGAGCCTGGGCAGAAAACAAAAAGGATAACGTAAAAGCTTAAAATTCTAAATGAATTTGCTGTTTAGACTGGTATGTACTGGTGTATCGAATATGATAAAGGAATAATATTGTAGTTTTAAATTTAGGAAAGCTTACGTGAAATAATTTCGGTTGATCAACAGAAAATAATGATTCATTCCGCAGATGAGCAGTATACACCCAATTTTCAGTAGGACTAGACGCCGCATGATAGAATAATTTTCTTTCTATTCCATCAGAAATTGGAGACAAACTCATACCTAGAATTCCGTCCATAAGCTCGAACGTATCCTCTGAAAAAACATTACAATATGAATCTTAACAAACGTTCACAATGATGTTAAAATACTAAAAAATGGTAAAATAGTGAAACTAATTACTAAAAAGTATGATATTAATAAATACTAAAAAATAAGAACAGATTTTCCTAATACAAGTAATCCTAATATTTACAGAAAAGATAATTACATATTAACAGGTTGACTGCCAGCCTCTTTTTCCTTGTATTGCTAAAGAGTCATTTGAGTACCACATATGGTACTCAGTCCAGAAGATAAGTTCAGATATTGAGCGCCATATCTGGTACTTAGTGTAACTTACAAAACTGCATGCCGTATACCTCTCGCATGGGTTGTACTCGGCTTGTATATTTTGGAGAAATTAAAGTTTTGGTCTCAGAAAACTGTTCCATGATTTTAGCCCGTAGCTAGATGGTATTTTATTGTTTTTTATAAACTTAAATTTCTTTTTAGCTTAAATATTTATTTAACAAACACCGTAAATCTAAGTCGATAACTTAGCATTTATATACATTATTCATTGATAGAGAAAATTTTGAAAACAACATATACTCACCTAATATTGTATATGTTCCGTAATTGGGATACGGAAACATTGTCTTGTCGAATATTCTCCATGATTTGTTCTCGTTAAAGTCATAAACAATAAGAGCAAACGATTGGCAATCAGCTATATACACAAAGGTATTACGACAAAAGCGGGTTTTATCCAGAACTTCTACAACTGGAGTTACCATCATGGAATGGAGATCATACTGATCACTTGGAATTTCATATTTATTAAGTAGTGTGTCCTTAAAACATACTTAATTTATTTACCGTTTTTATCAGTTGTTTGAAATTACTAAATAAACCGAAGTAGCAAAAATGTATAACAATAAACTGCAACTACAATATGCTGCAACATCCTTTTAAACATATTTCTTCACTGAAGAACTTAGCTGTATAATTCAGCGTATTGGTAGTACAACTAACATTTTGCATATTATGATATATTATGGCTAACTGAAAGTTTCTCTAACATAATCCAGGTATATGCCCCTAAAGCTGACAAATCAGACGACATAAGTAAAGCAATCTATAATGAATTATCCAACACCTTGAAACACCTTCCCAAAAAAGATGTAACCTTGATTATAGGTGATTTAAATGCCAAGATTTTTAGGGGACAATCGGGAGAATTCATAGGACATATGGAAAAACAAATGAGAGAGAAGACCTATTGGGTAAATTTGTATCAGAAGAAGAGTTTCTAATTACTAACACTTACCTCAAACTCCTAAACAGAAGATTATACACGTAGAAATCACCTCAAAATACTTCAGGCCTCATAGTCATAAATCAAATAGATTACATTGTGTTTAATAAAAGATTTCGTAACAACATTGCATAAGTCAAGACATACCTAGGAACCGATATCAAGTCAGACCATAACCAACTGTTCTGCAAAATGAGGGTCAGGCTAAAGAAGATTCGATGTAGTGTCAACCCAAAGGCTACTCAAAGAACAACGCATAGAACAGAGTGTAAAACAGTATATACATAGAAATTTGAATACCGTTATTTAAACTCATTTAATATTCCAGGAGCTTTAAAAATTGCATACAGTTTCACAAGACATACAAGAAAAATTCCTCAAACCACCAAAAATTAAGAAAAAATCGTGGATAATAAATGAGGTTCTGGATATGATTGAACAAAGGCGAAAGGTCAAAAATCGGGACAAGACATTATACAAAAGTATAGAAAAAGAGATCAAAAAAGCAATCAGAATGGCAACGGACACACAGCTGAGAGAACAATGTGCGAAAATACAGCTATTACGACAGAAACACGATTTATTTAAGATATTCACAAAACAGTTAAAGAAGCTACAGGCTTATACAAGCCTAGAAGAGTTGGATGTTTGGCACACAACCAAGGTGATCCACTACCAAATGTGGAAGAAAGAGTAGACACTATGTAGTTTCTACAATATTATACAGAGTAGAGGCATGGAGGTTCTCTGAAACTAATTTATGAAAGCTCGAGGCATTCAAGATGTGGTGTTACAGACGCATCTTACGAATTTCTTGGGTGGATCGTGTGACTAATAATGAGGTCCTACGTAGAATGGGCAAGGAATGCATGATCACTAGCATATACAAAGAGTGGAAATTGGAATATATTGGCCATGTTATGAGAAATGAATGTATTGCATCTCATTATTTAGGTTAGTGTATTTGAATAGAGGGGATCAAGGAGCAGAAGAATATCTTGGCTTCAAAACCTAAAGAAATGGTCCAATACGTCTACAACTAGACTACGAGTATTCCGAATAGCTGCAAGTAAAGTAAGGATAGCTATGCTGATCGTCAACATCCGGAACGAATAGGCACCCTAAGAAGAAGAAGAAGAACGTTTCTTTATTTCAGCCCTGAACAAGTAAATAAACATTCACGAAAACGTTAGGCCACACAATTGATACACATTAAGTTTTTAGATATATATTTTTAAATGGAAAAAATTGCCAACGTTTTAATTATTGCTATATTATCAAATAAATATTATTACCATTAAAATACATACCGATTTTAGATCAAATACTAATAGCTGTGGCGGACAAACCATCTTCTGGCCCAATACTCCGGTGTCCAAAACCCATAACCTGCTACATTCATCAACCTGCATCAAATTATTTATTAAAGTATAATTTTCTGTTAACGATATTCTTATAGTATTGAAGTATCTGTACAGTGTTCCTTTAATAATATACATAGAAAGGTATCTTCCTCTTTTTCTAGTGCCATATCTATTAATTAAGGTTGGCTATAACCATTGCAAATTTGTATATATTGGCTATAAGCATTGCTTTTCTTAAGAGTGTCTGTATGTTTAACCCGCTCCAGTCGCGAATGTTTTTCAACCTGGATATTTGTCGTCTAACAGGAACCCTTTTTCTTCGATTTTACCCTTCATAATCAAGTGCAACAAGTTCTACTTACCATTTATAAGTATGATCTTTTCGTTGGGTTTATAGACTATAAGAAAGCTTTCGACAAAGTTAAACATAACATTTTCATGAAATGTCTAAAGAGAAAAGGACTCCACAAAAATGACATTAAAATAGTAAGAAATCTCTATTGGAATCAACAGGCTGTGGTAATATTAGATGGAAATAGTACGGATACGCAACAGATAAGTAGAAGAGTGAGACAGGGCTGTGTACTTTCACCATTACTATTTAATATATATTCCGAAGAGTTATTTATGCAAACATTTGAAAACTGTACAGAAGGAATCAAGATAAATGGTGAAAATATAAATAAAATCCGTTATGCTGACCATACAGTCATTATTGCTGAAAATGAGACAGACCAGCAGACGTTATTTACACAATTTTGATATTGCGAAACAGTTTGGTTTAACAATAAACACAAAGAAAACAAAAACCATGGTTATTAGTAAGAGGGGCGAAGTCATTACAAGTATCCAGATAAAAAATGAAGAAATTAAGCAAGTGGACATAATGAAATACTTAATAGTCTGGATTACGGAAGATCTGAATTCGAAATCAAAAATTCGCTTAAGAATAGAGCAGTCAAGAGCAGCCTTTTTAAAGATGAGGAAATTTCTGATTAACCAAAGACTAAATTTACAAATCTGATATTGAATAGTAAAATGTTATATCCACTCTATTCTTCTTTATGGACTGGACTGTTAATGTTGACTTAATGAGAAAACTGGAAGCTTTTGAAATGTGGCTTTTTAGGAGAATGTTAAAGATACCATGGACCGATCATATTACGAACGAAATGGTGTTGCATAGAATGGGAATAGACAGAGAACTTTTGACCACCATTAAAAGGCGAAAGACAGCATATTTGTGCCATGTAGGTACTTAAAAATGATAAGTACGAGTTGTTGCAGCTGATTATGGAGGGTAAAATTGAAGGAAAAAGGGATCCTGGACGGGACTGAGTTAAACACACAAACGCTCTTAAGAAAAGCAGAAGATAGAGACGAATTTGCAATGGTTATAGCCAACCTTCATTAGTGGAGACGGCACTAGAAGAAGAAGAAGGACATTTATTTTACGTATACAATATTTTTGGTTTGTTGCATTTTATACACTGATTATTTAAGAGTACTTACCATCACCCTAAATACTGATACAATCCTGAATTCTTTACAACTTTCTGGATTTATATGCCAGTCCCAGTTTGGATAAGGTGAAATTACAGGGTTTTCGTTAATCTTTTTTCCAGAGATAGTACCAAGAGAAGCGGGCGTTCCTGGCTTATTTCTGGGAATTGTTATAAAAATTTTGTTGTCACGAAAATGACCTAAAAAAAACGAAAACACTTCTACATTTTAAATACATTTTTAAAAATAAATACTTTAACGATAAAGATGTAGTGCAGATGTGGGCTCGAATATTTGAATGGATCATTTTAATATCTACTAAATATTATCAACAATTTTACACGAAAACGGTAATTCTTGTTAGAGTTCCGCCTCCCTACGGAGTCAAACTTACTGTTCTAAACAAATCAATTAATCTGCATTGATACCAGTCATTTCCAAGATTTTTTAACCAAGAATCCTGCCTTCGACCAACAGATCTCCTTTCTTTTCCAGAATCTTTACCTGTATTATAAGTCTTAAAATTTTATACAGTACGTTAAGTTTTGTATTTCATATTTCACACTACATACAGCGCACACTACATACATTTAGTTTAGTTACATATAACAATGAATAGGATATACACCTCCGTCCGTCGATTTTTGTTTTCATTACGTATACCCGGTTTATTTCTTATAACATAAACTCGATAAAAATACACTAACCTTTATAAGGCAGTGCATTTGTATAGGTTTTTAATAACTTGAACGTTTTTCTGTGGTTGGATTAAATATAAAAGCGCATTTTCTTAAAAAGATAAAACAAAATATATACTCTTAATGGAAATAAAAAATAATTTCTAATAAAATAAAAAATAATTCTTTATGCCCTACAGAAATGATTCAAATATTTGACCTTTTACGGCTGACCAGTATCCCAATCTGTCATAAAAACTTCTCCGGGTAGATAAAAGGGTTTCTTTTGTAACAGAATTGGAGACTTCTCGACTTCTTTATTTGGTTTTTTTAATTCATCCAAATTTTGGGCTCTAGCATCAGGATGATCGTAGATAATACTTTTTAAATGTTTCAAAAAAAAATAAGTCCATTGGTGTAAGATCTGGAGATCGCGCAGGCCAATTAATATCGTCTGTTCCACTGATAACTCAATTCGGAAAAGTATTGTTTAAGTACTTCCTAATTATTTGAGCGTTGTGAACTGAACAGCCGTCTTGATGAAACCAAACATTCTCCAGATTTACACCAGGAAGATTGAGAATAGCGGGAAGAACATAATTCTGTAACAAATCGAGGAATACTCTACTATTCAAGTTGCTCTCAATAAAAAATAGATCTATTATGTGTTCTCCTAAAATACCAGTCCAGACGTTAACTTTTTGAGGGCGTTGAGTTCGGTAAACAACACTTCTGTGCTGGTTTTCACGCGCCCTTTACCTCCTAATGGAAGGATGGTCTCTCTCTACTAACGAAACAGAAGATTCATCAGTGAATAAAATGCTTTTAATAAAATTTGGTGATCAACAGCAAAGAATTCAAAACATCCAAAAGACAATGTAGAAGTCAGAATGGCGACCTATTAATAACAAGGAAAGATGTATTGAATAGATGGGTGGAATATTTTAACCAAGCACTTAATGTAGAGGAATAAGAAGAAAACCTAGAAGACGAAAGAGATTAAGTAAGGCGAATAGACGAGAGGGAAGAGGAACCATCAACGAATCTTGCATTTAAAGATGCAATTAAAAAACTAGCCAGAAAAAATTACCCGGAATAGGTAATCTTCCAGCTGAACTATATAAAGAAGGTGCCCATGATACCATAATGGCATTACAGCAGCTTATAAAAGAAATATGGACACAGTCCCCACATTGGTAATCCCTTACCAATGATTGAAATATTGGAATACTTTGCACCATACACAAAAAAGGAGATATCTTTGAATACTTTCACCACAGAGGAATTATGCTTCTAAATGGAGCGTATAAAATATTTTCCACAGTACTATGTCATCGTATGGCACCATCTGTAGAACGGTTAGTAAGAACATACCAGGCTGGTTTCAGAGGTGGTAAATCGACAATTCATGATATTGCAGCCCTAAAACAAATTTGGGAAAAAACACTGGAATATGGAATTGATATTCATCACATATTTATAGACTACAAAACAACCTACGACTCTGTGAATAGAAGAGAAATGTTCAACAAATAATGGGCTGCGCCAGGGAGACCTTCTCTCCTGTATATTGCTCAATCTGGCTCTGAAAAAAGTAATACGTATGTCCCAAATCACAACCACTGGTTTAATATATAAAAAATCAGTTCAAATCCTGGCCTATGCTAATGATGTTAACGTTGTTGTACGAGAGGCATATGTAGCATTAAAAGAATCAGCTACAAAATTGGGTTTAACAATAAACACCACCAATTATATGAAAATAAGTATGCAACTACAAATACTACGACTACTTGTTATAGAAAACGACATTATAGAAGCAGTGAACGAATTTGTATACCTGGGAGCGCTATCAGAGTGAAACCATAACCTCTTTTGATATGCAGGCAGGGCGATGCCGGCTGGGTGGCTACGATCATCACGCAACCAAACTCCCATCATCCGAATACCTGCCTAATCTTGCTGCTCTGTTCCTCCCATCGAGCAAAAAGACAAAAGAGGGAATCTAATCGTTATGAAAAGGAGACCAAAAAAGTGGCCTCTGATGGCGGACATATCCGGAAATGCGAATGCGCTAAATTTAAATTTTTCGACACTTATTAGCAGTAGCAGAAGAGATTTTACAATTAATGAACAAACGAAGAGAATCTAAAGGAAAAAATGACAAGGACGTAGAATACAAAAGACTAAATAGAATAATTCGAAAAAAAATAACCGAAGCAAAAGAGAAATGGCTGGAAACAAAATGCGTTGAAATAGAAGAACTGCAACAAAGGCACGATTTTTTTAATTTACATAAAAAGGTAAAAGAGTTTACATCGACTACCAAGAGAACGACTTTTCACACCATGCTGAACACGGAGGACAAACTGCTAGAATCAATGGAAGATAAACTGAAAGAATGGGAAAACTATATTAAACTTCTTTTTCACGACATACGAGAAGAACCAAGATTGGAAAATAACAACGAAGGGCCAACAATTCTGAAATCTGAAATCATAAATGCAATTAATCATCTCAAAACAAATAAAAGCCCAGGTCCAGAAACGTTCAAATTAATCAGCGAAGAAAATATCGAATTATTTGTCCTTTTATTCAATCGCATTTATGATACAGGTAAAATACCCCAAGATTGGCTGGAGTCAATATTCATCCCACTACCAAAAAAGCCAAACCCACAACACTGCAATGAGTTCCGTCTGATAAGCCTTATGAGTCATGCTGTAAAAGTCCTACTAAAAATCGTACATAATCGTATCTATAGAAAGTGCGAAACAATCATCGGAGACGATCAGTTTGGATTCAGAGCCGGCATGGGAACGAGAGAAGCCCTGTTCAGTTTACTAGTTCTCGCCCAAAAATGCTACGACCAACAGAAAGATATATTTATATGCTTTATAGACTTCGAAAAAGCATTTGATAGAGTAAGACACGACCTACTATTAGAACGTTTGCAAGAAGTCGGTTTAGATAGAAAAGACATCAAATTCTTAAAAAACTTGTACTGGAACCAAAAAGCCAGAGTTAGGATCGAAGGTTCCACATCCGCAGAAGTAGAAATTAGGAGGGGAGTTAGACAGGGATGTGTTCTGTCGCCTCTGCTGTTTAATCTTTACTCCGAGTTTCTATTTAAAGAAGCATTGGAGGATTCCAAGGATGGAGTCAAGGTGAATGGCGTAAATATCAACAGTATCAGATACGCCGATGATACAGTGTTAATTGCGGATTCCGACTCAGGTCTACAACGACTCATCGACAAGACCAACTCGACCTGTGAGCAATTTGGTATGAAAATAAACATTAAAAAAACCAAAGTGATGTCAATCCGAAAAAACCAAAACGTACCTCAACCTTGCACAATAAATGGGCACATCTTAGAACAGGTCAATAGATTTAAGTACCTGGGATGTTGGATCGATAGCAGCCTAAATCCTGATCAAGAAATAAAATCGAGAATAGAACAGGCTAGAAAATCTTTCGAAAAAATAAAAAAACTGCTTTGTGATTCTCAAATAAAACTCGAAATTCGACTACGTTTATCAAAATGCTACGTCTGGTCGACTCTTCTATATGCAGTTGAAACGTGGACCCTTAAAACATCAACCGTAAATAAATTGGAGGCCTTTGAAATGTTGATCTATCGGAGAATACTCAAAATTTCATGGACATCGCATACCTCAAACGAAGAAGTGCTGCATAGAATAGGCAAGGAAAGAGAACTTTTTAACACAGTAAAAGTAAGAAAAACATCATACCTAGGCCACATACTGAGAAATAATAAGTACCAATATGCCCAACTTATAGTGAAAGGAAAAATCGAGGGAAAGAGAGGCCTAGGAAGGAAAAGACTATCATGGCTCAGAAACATCCGACAATGGACAGGGCTAAATTTTGAACAGCTAATAAGAACAGCTGAAGATAGAGAAGAGTTTAAAATTGTAGTAGCCAACCTCCATTGAGGAGAGGGCACTTTAAGAAGAAGAAGATTAGCAGTAGCTATAAAATAGTTTTCAAAATGTGTCTTAGACGAGAAACTTTAAATAAATATTAACAATAACAGTCTAAAATGTGACACAATTGTTAAAAAACTTCAATATAAATAAGATTTGCTGTGACAAACAATAACATAACCCAACTAAATTTGATTTCTTAAACAAGGAAAGACTCTCTTTCCTTGTTTAATGTGGCCTCTCAAGATGGTACTTCCTGTCTAACAATATTTTTGCCCCCACTACCTTTATATTCCCTCTTTTGTCTTTTTGCTCGATGGTTCCTCCCCGTTCCGATCCGGAAAGTAACAGACCAGCAGCGTATGGCCCTTTATGGCCTGAAGTTTGGCCAGCTATTGCGGGCTTAGAAAATTAGCTTGATAACAAAGAGTGTTATCATAAAAGTTTAAAAATATTAAAAATAAAAGTAAAATAGTAAATTGGGACATTCACAGACATAAATGGACAGCGTAACATCTACGTGCTCAAGAGGATAAAACCCTAACTAGACGAACGTAGATCCCGCGATAGGAAGAAGCCGATATGAAATACTCTAAAATAAAGTTTTCATAAGTCATTTATGTTAAGACCTTCTAAAATGACTATGAATATGGATACTACCCTGAATTGTCTTTGTGATAAAATTGCGGACGTCGCAATGAATTCTCATGATACGAGAATTCGACTGAAACCATATTCCGTGAGCTCCCACGATTAAAGATGCCATGCAAATCTGTTTCCCTGGATATCGGGTCTGCATGGTCTGAAGGAATCGAGGCTCTGTGTACAGTGCTGTGTTATTAGCAGCAGCTGTACTTAGGGGTTCAGGCTCCTTCTAGCTGACGGCAACGTCCACGACAATTACCCGCTCACCGTGTTGCGCGACAAGGTCAGGTACCTTCAGAGTCCACTCGGCGCATCTTATTCGCGGCTTAACCTGGCAAATTCACCCTTTCTTTTGTAACCCTAATGTACTGTATATATTAGTATTATTAATGGATAAGTTTTAAGTCTTTCATAAATTGCTATCACTCCAGTTATACTTACGTGCATAATAGACATCTACGTCAATGGGAACCAATTTAGCAGGTGCAAAATTCCCACTTTGAATTTCCCGTTCCCGCTCATATACTGATGAATAGTCAAATTCCAAGTGTTTCCATTCATAGACCGTAGTAAATTCTTGTTTAGAAAAAACTGTGTCACATAAAAAAACAAGCGGAAGTAAGCCTAGAATAAGTAAAGGAGGAAAGTAAAAAATGTGTTATACAAAAGTGATTTAAATTTATTATATCGTTTCTCTTGAATCTATTTCCTTAAGTACGTGTCGCCAACCTTTTCTATTTCATCTAATTTGATTAATTAAATTTCGTCAATTCTTTCCTATTATGAATCCCTATTCGCTGTGAGTTTCGCCGGTAGCGCTCTCTCGCGGTTTGAAACTTGTACTTTTCTTGTAAAATCGCTGTAAGTTAAATATGACAAAACGAGAAAAATAGATATTTATCTAAAAAATACAAAATTATGAACTCAAATATTATTGTAAACTGATTACTGAACGAATACACAGAATTAATGGTAAAAGTAATTACGCCTTTTTATTTTATTCATTTTAATTATAATATTTAAGACATAAGTTCCTGCGACTGGATGACTACTTACGCAAAAGGCCATTGACAAAAAGAAGAAGTTTATGTGAAAATATTTAATGGATAAAGGTTACCTTTACCACAGAATAATAAACAATCAGAATGCCTACTCTCAGATGCTGCCTTTGAAGTTTTTCAACACGCGCGCCATGTTTTAGAAGGAAACACATAACACAGACATATGATTTGTGAGGTTATAAAATTGTTTATATTTATGTTTAATTATATTATATTTATGTTATTATATTTAACAATGTTAATATAATTGTATAGTATGTCTATGATTGCCGTAAGTCAATTAAACCCGGTTAATTTTTCTATGCACACCACATAAACAACACTGGTTCCATTTAAAACATGGCGGAACGTCTGCGCGAACGAGATGCGCGTACTTAATTTTCCATGAGGAGTGGGCATTCTGATTGTTTATTATTCTGTGCCTTTACCTATCGAGCAAAAAGACAAAAGAGGGAATGTAAAGGCAGTGGGGGCAAAAATATTGTTAGACAGGAAGTGCCATCTTGAGAGGCCAAATTAAACAAAGAAAGAGAGTCTTTCCTTGTTTAATAAATCAAATTTAGTTGGGTTATGTTATTGTTTGTCTTAACTGTCACATGAAAGCTTATTTATTTTGAAGTTTTTTAAAAATTGTGTCACATTTTGGACTGTTATCGTTAATATTTATTTAAGGATTCTCATCTAAGACACATTCTAAAAACTATTTTATAGCTACTGTTAATAAGTGTCGGAAAATTTAAATTTGGCGCATTCGCATTTCCGGATATGTCCGCCATCAGAGGCCACTTTTTTTGTCTCCTTTTCATAACGATTAGATTCCCTCTTTTGTCTTTTTGCTCGATGCCTTTACCTCTGTAACATTGTAATTCTTGTTTTCATTTTGCATTTTCATTCTGTTTTTGCTCAGTTATTTTTTGTGTGCGTAGGCCTTAGTGCTTA
This sequence comes from Diabrotica balteata, assembly GCA_918026665.1. Classification (NCBI taxonomy): domain Eukaryota; kingdom Metazoa; phylum Arthropoda; class Insecta; order Coleoptera; family Chrysomelidae; genus Diabrotica; species Diabrotica balteata. Next base: position 4,099,237 of record OU898279.1, on the reverse strand, counting down.
GATATCAATTTTTATTAATTTTATCAAAATGGATATTAAACATTATACTGGTTTTAAGTCTATATCACATGATAACCTATTTCAACCAGCTACACCAAAAAAGAGGAAAGATTTAGTTGATGCAGGGCATGTACGCAATGTTCGGAATATAATAGCTTTTTTATTTTACAACATAGAAATATCATGTTTGTATTATAGCTTATTTACTTATTTTTCTTATTGATAGCAATAATCCATTTTTTCCTTTGAAATTAATAAAATTTACAATCACTGTTATACCCAGTATTTGTATATGTATTATATCTTTTTCTTTTTGAAAAATCCATATTCGCCATTATTTGAATGTTTACAAGTTAAATGCACAAAACTGCTACTAACAGCGTTGGTGAAAACTGTCAAATCCCCTCTACGCATCGGCTCACAGCGAATACTATGTGGTCGTAGTATGACAAGCGACAGGCCTTTTTTTGTTTGTATTATAGATTATTACATACTTGTTTTAATTAAACCAGTCAAATGTACAATAAATATGTTTCTGATTTTATAATTTTTATTTCAACTTTAATACTGATTTCCTCCCGATTACCATTTTGTGGCTTATGGTTATATTTATAACAATAAGCCCTTCAATTGCAGATGATGAATACTTGTTCACACAGAAGTGAATTTTGTAACAAAATAACAGCGAATAGTTAATAATTTCTTGACAATAACACAGAAGACATATTTTTTCGAGGTGTATTGTGGTTGACTACGTAGTTGTTTTAATTTGATACAAGCTAGATACTGTGGTTGCCTATGGAGTAGGGCCGAATTGTTGTGTTCCAAACAATACTTACCTTGACAAATTATGTTATAAAGTGTGTAACTGTTAAAAAATAAATTAAACTATTTTAGTAAACCTGATACAAGTTAAACAAATCTGGAGGTCCAAAAATTAATTTAGATTCAAAAGATTTTGAAACTGTTTGTTTTTGTGGTAGATACCTATGTCAAAATTAAATAGTAGATATGTTTATATACTTTTAAGCCACAATTGAGATGAATGTTGTAGAATAAAACAATATGGAGATATAAATATGTCGGAAAAGAAATAACAGGCAAAATGTACAAAACAGTAATTAGACCAATAATAACATAGGCGACAGAAACAGATGACATGAAAACCCTTAGAAAAATCGGTGGTAAGACACTATGGGATAAAGATGCAAGGTGGAGAACATTAAGATCTGGATAAGAACTAGAAAAGTAGAATGAAATGATTATATACCTAGGCCGACTGACAACAAATAGAGTGGTAATGACGGCAAGAGAGGGTTCCCCGATAGGAAGACGATCAGTAGGAAGACCACAAAAACGTGCTGTGCATCAAGCTAGAGGCTTACAGCTATGAAGATATATAATTTGTGCATATAAATAAAAACCAATGGAATGACAATAAATAAAGTGAAACCAATATTGCAATCAGCATCTTAAATGAAATGAGAATAAATTACAGCTCTTAAATAATTCCTCCAATTATAGAAAACTACAATATAAGGAACGTTTCTTTGAGTTATTGCTTCGAAAACAAAAATTCATCTAAATTTGCCCACCAAAGACAAGAAAAAAAAATAAAAAATTACGTACCTTGTAAGTAAACCATTTTAAACCATATATCACTACTTGAATGAAACTAGTCTAAAATTTTTAATTAAACACGACGGACTTCATTAATATTTTCTTTATTTTGGTAATTAACAGTATAATGAATTTTTAATGTATTTACAAACTAATTGATAAAAACTAAACAATGAGTGTAAAAATATTTATCTAAGTATCTTTATTTAGAATATTAAGTAATATTAGGCAAAGACGGTTATAGAAATATTTAAGATGTTACGAAAACTGCTCTTTTAAATCATCTATTAGACCTTTTCTTTAAGTGCCGTCTGCTAATGAAGGTTGGCAATCATCATACGATAGTTCGATCATTTTGCAGCTTCTGGTGTTTGGAACGATTCCCTTTAGTCCCTCAGCCAGAAGTTTTTCTTTCTGTCCAACCCCTTCTACCTTCAACCGCTTGGTTGCTCTTAGTTGGTTGGTTCTAATCGTTCCAACGGTTTCAGATTTATCGACCAAGTAATCAGGCAAACTATGAAAAAATTACGGAACTAATGACCATCTATAAAGCAGCATAAAAACCCTAATAGAGAAAGTCGTGGAATACAATAAACCCCACCTAATCGCATAAAAATAGAGAGGGGGTTAGACAAGGAGACCCAATGTCACCTAAACTTTTTAATACTGTGCTGAAACATGCTTTTAAGAATTTATATTTACTTCAATCATCAATCATCCAGCCTCTATTTATCACGTCCACTGCTGGACATAGGCCTCCCTTAAACTCCTCCATTCCTCACGATTTTGTGCTCTTTGTTGCCAATTTTTAGTGATACGCCTGATGTCGTCGGCCCAACGTGTAGGTGGTCTTCCTCTACTGCGTTTGTCGCTCTTGGCCTCCAATTTGTAATTTTGCTCGTCAATCGTGAATCGTGCATTCTCGCTACATGGCCTGCCCAGTTCCATTTTAGTTCCGCTATGCGTTCCACAACATCAGTAATACTCGTCCTTCTTCGCAGATCTTCGTTTCTTATTCGGTCCCTCAACGTCACTCCCAGCATAGACCGTTCCATTCGTCTCAGTGCCACTCTCAGTTTCGAAGCCGTGGTCTTGGTTAAAGTCATAGTTTCCGCCCCATAGGTCATGACCGGTAATACGCATTGGTCAAACACTTTTATTTTGAGGCTAATTGGTATGTTGGCCCTAAGTGTGTCTCGCAGTTTTCCAAAGGCTGCCCATGTTAAAGTAATTCGTCTTTGGATCTCACATGTTTGGTTATCCCTGCTGATTCTTATTTCATGACCCAAATACGTATATTTCTCCACCAGTTCTACCACTTTGTCTTGAATAGTCAAATGGTTATTGGGGACCAAATTTGTCATAAACTTAGTTTTGGTCAAGTTCATTCTCAGGCCCACCTTCGAACATGCAAAATCCAATTCGTTTAACATATCTGTAGCTTCTCCTAAATTATCTGTGATAAGGACAATGTCATCTGCGAAACGGAGATTGTTAAGCTTTTCGCCGTCTATCGTTACTCCTCTGTGGTCCCAATTGATCATCTTAAAGGCATATTCTAATTCGTTATGAATAATTTCGGCGACAATGTATCTCCTTGCCTTATTCCACGATTTATTTTTATTGGTCGGGTTTTATTGTCTATTTTAACAGTCATAGTGACTGTCATAAGACTGTCTAATTCGATCGTCTCGAACGCTTTATGAAAATCTGTGAAAGTGAGAACAAGAGGTTAGTTATATTCTATAGATTTTTCAATGAGTGTCTTTACTGTGTGGAGGTGATCATTGGTACCATAATTTGAGCGGAATCCTGCCTGCTCTCTCGGTTGGTAGAAATCTAATTTTTTCTCCAATCTTGATGTCACTACCCTAGTGAAGAGCTTGTATATGTGGTTCAACAGGCTAATAGGTCTATAATTTTCTAGGTCCGTTCTATCTCCTTTTTTATGCAAAAGAATGGTTGTAGCATTGTTCCACTCTTTGGGCACCTCTCTTTGCTGCAAACATAGATTGAATAGTTTCCTTAATTTATTTAATAGCATATCTCCTCCATTTACGATAGCTTCTATTACGATTCCATCCTCTCCTGAGGCTTTGTTATTTTTCATTTTTCTTAATGCTTGTCGAATCTCATCTAGCTTTATCTCTGGCATTAGTTCTCAACCTTGATTCTTGATCTTCTTTGAAATGGCTGTTTGTATTCCTGTTTTATCTTCTCGTCTACTTCTATATAAGTCCTCGTAAAACTCTTCGACGACCTGTATTAACTCGTCTCTACGTGATATTATTTCATTTTGCTTGTTTCTTAATTTATGAATTTCGCATTTCCCATTCGTTAGCTTTCTACGTAGAACTTTTAGGCTGTTATTTTCCTCTATAGTGCGTTTAATATAATCGGTATACTGGCTTACAAAAAGAATAAAAGTAGATGGAGAATATCTGAACAACTTATGTTTCGCCGATGATATAGTCATAATAGCTGAGGACTAGGAATGACAAAAGAGATCATACAGGTACTCGTTGTGGCTACAGAAAAATATAAACATCTCGAAAACAAACTTAGGCAAGAATTAGAACTCATAGAAAAATATCAATACCTAGGACATGAAATTATGAATTGCAGGGAGAATCAGACCCATGAAATAAAGAGAAGAATCGATCTTGGGTGGGCAGTATATGGATAACTTTTAAAAGTTTTAAAGAGACTTTAGGAAGTCTCTTTTAAAGAGAAACTTTTAAAAGTGAGCTGCCCACATGCCTAAAGAGCCTAAAAAGTATTTGATCAATTCGTCCTCCCAGTGTTGACATATGCAGCAGAAACAAATAGAGCGATCCATGTTAGGGTAAATCCTGTAAATGTGGCAAGAAGAATAGAAGTGAAAAAAATTTGCAGAAAACAGAAAAGAGAACAGCTAGAAAAGCAATTAAAAAACATAGAAGAATCCTACATAAACAAAGAGGTGAAGAATTTCTACCAAGAAGTTATGAAATCCAGAGAAACTACAAAGAATAATCCACAAAATTGCAGAAACAAAGAAGACTTATTTCTAGGTGAAACAGCAGAAAAATTAAACAAATGGGCGGAATATTTCGAAGATCCATTATATACAAATCAACAAGAAGAACTTGAGGGAAATGAGAATTGGCAAGAAGATGAAGAAGAGAAAGTTCACTTGACACTAATAATTTGGCAAAAGTAAGAAATGCCGAAAGAATGGTATAATGCTCTTATTTGTCATATCTATAAAAAAGAGGTTATAGTACTATTAGAAGTAGTCTAAAGTCAATTTGAACAAGTAAATCATGTAGTCAACATCGAGGAAGGGATCGTTGTCAGCTACTACATCAAGTCCTTTTTCAAGAGCTGCACGGAGTACAAGAATACTTCTAGCGGATGAGATAGTTAAAATTTAAGTGTATTTTATCTTTGTGTTTTATAGGTGATTAACAAAAACACGTACATTCAGTCTTAAAATCTATATTTTACTTGATACAAAAAAATATATATGAGAATATCGTAAAATGACTACCTAGGTGCATCATATTCTCTAATAAATAGGTTATATCCTTCTCCATTTTGTATTTGAAAGGTTCCTTGGGCACATTGCGTTCCTGGTATTAAATGTTTAATTTTTACCGCCAATATTCGAAAGTTAATTTCGTTCGTATTAAGCGTTTCTGTAAAAACTTTTTGAAATCGAGAGGTTAGGATCCATAATTCGTCATCACCACGTTTATTTCTCACAACCTAAAAGAAAAGGAGAAAGGATAATCATGTAATATAACAAATGAATAAAATTAGCACATTGCGTGCCGTTTTGCGTGCGCTTACAAGCATGGCTCTACGCATGCCGCAACGTACACCTTGTCACCGAAGCGTATGCGCTAAGGCATGCCTGTTTACAATATAGGACCCCGTTTTTCATAGCGCACAGCCAAACGCACGTAGTTTCACCGCAGTTGGATTTCATTGCGCTTCAACGTGCCTTTCGTGGTGTGATCACGTGTGATCGATTGATTATATTTTTATGATATACTATAGTCATAATTATTGTGATTGTGTGACAAAACGATAGAGATTTTTAATTTGAAACCCCATTGTTATAGTCCACTCTTTTACTACCAACAATAAGGCCGTTGGTTGGTAGCACTGATGCTAGATCAGGCTATCGGCTTTGTTGTCAGCTGTGTTGTTTTGAGGTTCTGAAAGATTTTCAACAACAACTGAGTGGTGGTGTTGATATTTGTTTACTTAATTGTTTATATGATTTTCTGTGTAATTTATGTATTAACATTTCACTCTTGAGTGTATTACCTTAGTAAGTACCAATAAATTATTGTAATATCTTGCATACGCTTAAATTTTGTATTACTACCAAAGCCACAACATTGTGAACTAAACCTTGGAATATATCCCTAATAACGGTTTTTTGAACTCTTTGTTTACCAATAGTATCTCGGCTGTTAGTATTGTACTGTGGTACCTTGGTATGTTTATGGGAATAGCAAATAATGCCAAATAACTTTTAATTTCACACTATGGGCTGTGTATTTTTAACTAGGCCTAAACTCTTTACGTTATATAACTAACAATAGAAGTAACCTTCCATATAGGAAGAGTCTTTAAATCTAGTTTATTTAATGTAGATACATTAAATGCTATCGAAACCACACATTTACGTTTTTGTTTTATTTCAGGGGAAAATGTTTCAATCACATACTCAAAAAATCATTACTCTTGCCCAGCAAAATATAGAGGTTCAAAACAGTGAGTTTGACCTTGGTAATGACACAAACATGCAAGTAAGTGCCAAAATACCAGAATAAGGGCGAGGTATCCTTGATATTTTACAAACGAAAACTTGCTGTATTTGACCTTACCATATTCGATATGGTGACTAAAGAAGGAACTTGCAACCTATGGGACGAGACCGAAGGAAATAGAGGTAGTATCCTATAGCACCTGTAGGATGCTATAGAATAGCACCTGTGGTGCTATAGGGATATAGCACCACAGGTGCTATTCTAGAACCTTTATATTTAATAGGAACTTTTGTATTTAATTACATAGCAAACCATCCACAAACTGAAGAATTTTTCCTAATGAGCGATAGTTATGGTGGGCAGAATTTAAATCAATATTTTGGAATAGCATTGTTACATGCTGTCAGATGTACGAATTGCAAAGTAATCAGTCAGGTATTTTATAAATCAGAGCACTCTCAACAAGAAGGTGATTCAATGCATTCAACAATTGAAAGGGCAGTAAAGAATGTACAAATTAATGTATCTTTAGAATGACATGTTGTTTGTCAGACTGCGAGAAAAACACCAAAGCCTTACAACATTATTGATTTGGATCACACATATTTCATAGATTGGAAGGAATTGGCTCAAACCAACAAGAAAAAATAAGATATGAAACTGCAACTGGGAACTTAGTCAGCTGAAAAAAAATCAAATGGTTCAGGTTCTTGAAAGATAAACCAGATTCTATTTTTTTTTTCAAGTACGAATACAATGACAAAACTTTTCGAGAAATAAAAATCTTGAAAAATGTGGGAAGGCCCTCTACAATTGACTTACTCCATAAGGCGTATTCCACACCCCTACTCAAAAAATAAAACTAAAAAGGGGAGTTAGACAAGGAGACAACATGTCACCAAAACTATCCAATGCCGTAATTCAGCATGCATTCCAGATGTTAGAATGGGAAAACAGAGGTTTGAGTGTCGATGGCGAAAGGCTGAACCACCTACGATTTGCAGATGACATAGTTCTAATAACCGACGACTTAAAGGAGGCCAACGAAATGCTACAAGATTTATAACGAGTCTCCCAAAAAGTAGGGCTGGAAATAAACTTTGCGAAAACTAAAATGATGACCAACTTAGTACCTAGGGGACCATTGAAACTAGAAAACTGGCATATTGAAACGGTTGACAAATACATATATCTGGGCCACGAAATACAAATAAGTAGAGACAACCAAACATGCGAATTATCTAGAAGAATAGCTTTAGGATGGGCAGCCTATGGCAAGCTAAAAGACGTGTTTAAGGAAAACATCCCAATAAAGCTAAAGAGAAAAGCATTTAACCAGTGCGTACTTCCGGTGCTCACTTATAGAGCTGAAACACTGACATTGACTAAAGCATCGATAAAAAAGTTACAAGTAGCACAACGAAAAATGGAAAGATCTATGCTTGGCGTAACTTTGAGAGACCGAATACGAAATGATGAGATACGGCGAAGAACTGGAGTGGAAGACGTCATAAAACGGATTACGAAGTTGAAGTGGAAATGGTCAGGACACGTCGCAAGACAGAGAAACAACAGATGGACAAAGAAAATTTTAGAATGGCGGCCAAGGGCAGACAAGCGAAATCGTGGAAGACCACCTACCAGATGGACGGACGACATTAAAAGAATAGTGACAAACTGGATTGCAGCTGCACAGGACAGAGAAGAGTGGAGACATCTTGAGGAGGCCTATGTTCGACAGTAGACACATTTGGCTGTGTCATGATGATGTGATGATGGTAAGGCGTATAGTACTCGGTTGCCCATAACAGTCACTAAACACAAAGATCTCATGGACCCGTATTGTAAGGCCAGAGTCATTCAAAGTGTACCATCACAAATACTTTGAGGATATACCAAAAGGTGACACTCGATTTGGTAAAAGAAGGAATGTAAACACAACAAGCTAATCTTCAGCTGATCTGAAAGAAGAATCATCGTCTCAGAAGAAAATATAATTATCGTATCAGAAGAAAAACAAAGTATCATCATGTCAAAAGAAAAAGTGAAAAATAAACAATCTGTACATGATTTTTTTTATATTTCTATTTTTTATTTTCTCATCAATGTTTTTGCTTATTCAATTTATGTGTAAAGAACTACAAATTGTAACAAAAATTAGTATTAAGCTAGTTTTCTTTGATTCCTTGAAACATAAAGAATATTCAATAACTCTCCTGAGGGAAGTACCTTCGAAGTGCTTTCCTGAAAAATTGAGATTTGGTACATTCGTCCTTTTTTCCATAACTCCGACGAAATAACCAATTTATTTGTTTCAATTTTATATTGAACTGAGTTTTTTTGGCGTTAATGTGTGATCAGGTGTGTGTAATGTGTTTGGCCAGGTGAGCTTTCGGTCCAAATGAAACCCAAGTTATGTCACAACGTCTGGAATGGGGACATTGTTTAGATTAACTTGTGGACAAGTACGCCTTCTTATTTAAAATATGATTTGGACTGATTTGTGTTTATTGACTTTAACTTTCCATTTTATCCGTTGGTAAATATAGAAAGCCTTGTTTTAATGCAGTCTGTTCTAATGTAATGGTCTGTGAGGATAATATAGTTTATCGTCTAGAGTATGCCTATGTGTTAAACAAAACACGTTTTTGTTCCGTCTCGAATAGTATAAAAGTCAAAACTGAAAGACAGCTAACCATTCTCGACGCGTTGAGTTGACAATATCCGACCTTGGGGACAGGTGAGTTGAACGTGTCCCAAATCCTTTCCGAACTCAGTCGATCTGGCGCGCTGAGCGAGATTGACAATCCTTCCTCTGACCGCGTCAATCTGGTGCGTTGAACGATATTGATGTATTCTTTCCATCTACTGTGTTGAACTATATAGACATCAAGACCTCAATTCCTCGATCGCTATATCTTAGTTTATCATATCGAATATCGTCACACCCATCTACCGAAATAAATAAAGAGTACGTTCTTGTATTTAAGCATTATATTCAGTAAACACTTAACGTTAATTACCTTTTTTTGTATGTTAGTTCGAAATCAATGTCTATACGAACGAATCCTGTTTCTCTGGCTGAAATACACTACCCGACATCACAGGTCTTCTTCATAGTGTGTAAACTTTTGTTAGTGATGTTAGTTTTCTTGGCACATGATTTCTAGTATGCTGTACAAATTTATAATTCATATACAAAATGTAAAACTTAATTAAAAATATATTAAAATATTTTAACAAATAAAAAATGTGTTTTACCTTTACGCCAGTAGGAAATTGCAGAGTTACAGGATTATCTGCTACTATACCAGAACCCTGTCCGCCATAGTCTCCTATTCTGGTATTAAAACAAGCTACTTTAACTTCACCCACTAATCCAAAGTACATTATACCGTTGGAATCAATCGCCTCAGCAACAGCTTGGGTTCTTCGTTTTCCACTAAAGGTCTAAAATACAGAAATGTAACTTAATACTAAACTATTTAGATATATGAATTAGATTTATATAAGAACAGTCTTGCTCACTCGATATATGAAACAGAAGTGAAAATATCTCGCTGTTCTTCTTAGATACTTAAATCTTTGTCCTTGGGTAGGAATTTCAAAACTCCAGATTCACCACCCTAGTAAGGGTTATACACAAAAATAACCTTTTCGAATTAACAAAAGGGGATGCAATTTGGGTGGTTCAAGCTCCACCTGTCTTGCTAAAAGAACAATAGCGGCGCCAGGCATCCGACAACTGAACCCTCAGCAAAGTGAAGATGTGGATGGGAAGCAAGGACCTTTTACTGGCGGCCAAGAAGACCGAAACTATAATTCTTAACGGTCCAAGGGCCAGAGACCTTACATGCCAAAAGTTTGAAGTACTTGGGGGATAGTTCTAGATATGAGGCGAAGCTTTAGTGAGCGAGTGAAGTACATCGTTTTCAAAGCAGAAAAGAGAACTTCGGCGCTGTCTAGGATGACGCCCAATGTAGGAGGACCAGGTGCTGTTTAAAGGAGAATTTTATTGGACGTGTCCACCCTCTCTGCGGCACTGGTATACCAACAAGTGCTTGACATAAAAACTATAGGAGAATGTTAGAAGAAGCTTAAAGAAAAGCACTGCTAAGGGTAGCATTTTCCTACAGAAGAACATTGACAGTGGCCATGTAAGTGATCGCAGGAGTGTTACTCATCCACCTGATAGTAAAGGAAAGCAGGAATAGGCATAGAAAATAGCAGCATAACGGAGTGGCAGGAAGAATGAACAAACGAGCGTAGGGCGGCCTGGACGATAATATTAATTCCAAATAGATGACTATAGACTAGATGAAGAAATGTTTCCATAAAAACACTAACTACTTTTTCAACCAGTTCGTAACAAGTGGCCGCTGTTTCAGGGCCTCCCTAAAAGTAAATAGGGAAGGTAGCGGATTAAAACTGCGCAGAATGTGGAGTGTCTGATATAGCCTAGCGCGAGTATATTCGAGTGCAAAATTTTCAATGACCAGAAATGCAGGTAGCAATGAGGGAAAAGACCGAATACAAGGATAATACTGGAGGCAGTAATTAAAATCTTCAGAAAGAAGGAAATACTAGATAGGAGTCTGCAGCAAAAATAAGAGAGAGAGAGAGAGAGAGAGAGAGAGAGAGAGAGAGGGAGAGAGAGAGAGTCTTTTCAGTGATGCACCTGTTTGGAGAGGACCTACCGCATAATTACTCTGGTTGAGGGGGTGGACTTTGAGACTCTGAGTTGGTAGGCATGGAACTATGGTTGCATCTGTGAGAATGACTCCTTTGGGAGGATTATATACGAATGGATGTTTCCACCCTGAATCCAACCACATGCCAGAGCATCCTTAACGGAATAAAGCCTTTAGAAGGTAAAAAAAGGCATCCAACAATTAAGAGACGATGATACAACTTCACGTCGTTTTAGTAGCGATAGAAGTAGCAAAAAAAGTTTTAAATTAAATAATTGTAAGTCACGTTGAACAGGGTTCACTGTCTAAGATATCTAAGCTACATTTTACTGTAGTATTGTATTATTTTGAACTCGGCGATACCCAATTTAGCTAAAATCTTTTGTCTTGTCTTTGGTTCGTGTTTGGCTGTTATCTCCTGTATTTATTCTGTTTTAACTTTTAATGACATTTTCGTCGCATTACATTTTATACGACGAGAATAAGGTATTTTAGTTATTTTTACATATTTTTCCCTACAAGGAAAACAACATAAATAATAAAAGTAAATTTCTAAATATATTAATGATTATCAATAATTAACAATACTCACATGAAATAGTTGAGGTTGTGGGATACGGGATAAGGTTTCATTTCTAAGGTGAGCTGTATATATCCAGTTTTCAGTAGGACTGGACATTGCATGATAAAATAGTTTTCTTTGTCCTCCATCCGAGCTTGGTGATAGACTCATTCCCAAGATACCATCCATAAGATCAAAAGAATCTCCTAAAATTATTTAATTTCAATTATATTTTTATGTTTAAATTATAAGAGTATTTTTTTATTTAAATAAAATATGGAAATATATTATGTGCGCTGTTGTATTTATAATACTAAATTAATCTAAATATAGACCTCATTATATAAGTTTTTAAATCTTTATAGGATTTTTTATCTCTATAAGAACAACAAGCTTGAAAAACTCTAACTAACTTACAGTTAATAGATCTGAAACAGTGGAAACAGCATTATGAAGTCTTACTAACAGAAGATAGATGTAAATTCCAAGAGATCAAAATGGAAGAAATATCCGAACACACACAAATAATTGAGATAACAACCGGAGAGTTAAACGATGCCCTCAAAAGATTTAAAAACAGCAGCAGGACCTGGAGACATCCTAATTGAGTTGGTAAAGTATGGACCAAAAATATTACATGAGATGTTGGTTTTACTATTTATCAAATGCTTAAAAGGACAAAATATCCCTGATGATGGAAATATTGGATACATCAGCTTAATATTCAAGAAAGGAGATAAACGCAAATGCTCTAATTATAGAGGAATAACTGTTATCAGCTCAGTGGGGAGGTTATACGGTTAAATAATAAAAGAAAAAATAGAAACAGAATACGAAGACATAGAAGAACAAAATGGATTTCGTGCAGGAAGATCGTGCACTGATGGTATATTCGTTCTGCAGCAGGTAATCCAAAAACGGAAGGCAAGGAATCTATCTACCCTACTATTGTTTGTAGATTTAGAGAAGGCATACTATAAAGTACCTTTGAAAAAACTGTTTCTAACATTGACGACAGTAGATCTCAGTAGAGAGTATGTGAATGCTATCGCAAATATATACAAACATGTAAGAACTACCGTTAAAGAAGGAAACTTTATATCTGAACCATTTCCAATAACAAAGGGGCTTAAACAAGGATGTATCTCCGACCTGATTTAAAATAATAAATGTCTAACAACTTTATTTTTTGCAGATGATCAGGTAGTCGTAGCGAATGATGGGAAAACATGGACTACATGTTTAGAAAACTTAAGAAAAAATATGAAAAATGGGGCCTCAATATGAATATGTCAAAGACAAAGTATCTTAAAATAGGAGATGATGAGGAAGATCCAGTGTTAGAAATTAGAAACACAAAAACATGCAATAAATATAAATATAAATATCTCGGATTTATAATATCTAAAGAAGGCACTACCAAAAGAGACATCGAAAACAGAACGCAGCAGAGAAAAAAAGCGGTTAACATTCTAAACTCTCTACTATGGTCTAAAGATATTAGACAAGAAACTAAATTGACAATCAATCGAACCTTGGTAAAGCCTATTATGTTTGCCTAGTTTAGCAGATCACGAAAAAATATAGAAAAAGAATAGAAGTAGTAGAAATGGATTTTCTAAGGAGATTGTGTAATTTATCCAAAAGAGATCATATCAGGAATGAAGATATTAGAAGATGGACAAATACTGTATATTCTAGTGTAGATAGAATTGAAACGAGACAACTAGTGTGGTATGATCACGTGAAGCGAATGAATGAAGATAAATTACCAAAGAAAACTTTAAATTACATAGCACAACAAAGAAGAAGAAGGGGAAGGCTTTCAGTTGCCTGGGAAGAAAATGTACGACACATAACGAGAGATAGATTCGCCATCAAAGAAGACGAATGAATGGACAGAAAACGATGGAGGTCGAAATGCGAGAGGGGGCAGAGTCTTATATTAGTGCCACAACTTAGCAATGAGCTAAGTAACATATTATCCATCTGTCCTTGTCACAATCAATGACAAGATTAAAAATCTAAGATTCTAATAACTCTAACAACAACTAAGACTCTAACAACTAGCTCTCTGTGTACTAGCACTCCCATCAACAATTGAATATTACTATAGATGCGCACTGGAAATGGCGCACCGGCAGAGATTATAAAAAGACATGCAGAGCGATGAGAAGTAGGGAGAGATTGGTTTTCTGTGGTTTCCCAATCTCATTGCACAATGATACCTGATCCTAGGTGAGGATATAGCCACAGCTATCCTCCACGCGTTTTCCAACAAACAAAAATGGCCAACAATCTGAAAGGAATCGTTTTTTTTTCCACGGAACTGGTACCTCGTGAGAGGCTTGGTTCACTAGACTAACTCTTCCGAAAGATCTGTTTTCTACCTCTTTTCTTCTTCTTGTTCTCGGTATCCTTCCCTATCCCTCTTCCGAAACACTTCTTTAGCGGCGGCGCTCCTAGTCTTGGGAAACCGAGGTCGTACGAGCGAAAACCAGAATTCAAACCAAACAAGCATAAGCACCCAAATAAACAAACCCATCCTTGAAGAAGCATAGAGCTTAAAACAAGGTAAAAACGCCATTGATTGATGAGAAGTAGTTCGATCTGGAGTATTGATCCGTCCTTTGTGTTTTTGCGGTTAATTTTTAATCAATCACTTTTGTCATTCGCTCACTGATCTTTGGGTATTGACTAAAGACCTTCTCTTATCCTACCTAACTGAACACAGCCAACATTTTTTTCTGTTTACAGGCAACAGCATCAGGAATCAAAATCCGTTCGGTATATTTAAGAGGGTTCTTGGATATGAGAAAGGAAAATATTGCGAATTTTTGCAGGTATTATACAGAGGGGGAAGTATATAGAATAAGAACCGATGCCGAGATCATCAGTATTTTTAAACAGTCTACGATGTCAGAAACTGTAAAAGCGTGAAGATTAAGCTGGTTGGGACATCTAAAAGCCACAAGTTATGGGCATAAAAGATCTGCGCTTGCACTAAGTCGGGAATCTAAAATGTACTCTATAAATTACGTTTTAGATTAAATAGTGATATTATAAATAAACTAAAATAAATGTAAATAAAGAATAAATGAACTTAAAAAGTTAAACAATATTTTAATATTAAATTAAGAGAATATTTTTAAAAAATAAAAAAATATTATTAATATATATGATTCTTTTTTTAAATTAAAATGTAAATATGCTATGTTCATCTATTGATACCGGCTCTCTATTAATGTTTACCAAACCAAATACCTGTGATGTTTACCTTGTACATTATAAGTTCCGTAATCAGGATAAGGATACATAGTCTTATCGGTTACTTTCCAAGACCTGTCATTCTTCAAATCATAAACAACAATTGAATATGCCTGGCAATCTGCAAAATAAGCAAATGTGTTTTGACAGTAATTGTGTGAATTAAGAATCTCAATAACTGGTGTAACGAAGATAGAGCGAGATTCATATTGATCACTTGGTATTTCGTACCTATGAAGCAGTGTATCCTAAAACAAGTTATAAAATTTAATATTGTATGCAGCAAAGTAATGATACATTTTTATGATATGTTTTTAATTGCATTCCTAGAGGTGTATTTTCAAGATCTCGTGCTACAGAAACAGTTCTTCCTAACTCCAAGTACTTCACCACCATATGCCATTTGCTAATATTTAAATGAGGATTCTATCCATGGTATTTTTTTTACATGTTTAAAGATAAGAAGGAAAATCTGCATACAGACATATGTGACTTATCCAGGTAGTATAGGGTTTCTAATACCATAGCAAAGTTGTGCCAGCACAAAATTCCCAAGGGGGTTAGACCTTTGACACTTTCTCCCGTCACCACTCCGAGATAGTTGGCGTCCAAATAATAAAACCTCTCTTCTGTCACTCTAGAAATCAGGATGAAAGGACTGGTTAAAGCAAAACATCTCTCCTAACGCCTTGCTATCACCCGATTCTTATCCTTTCTCCCACACATTTATCGGGAAAACCGCATCCATCCATACGAACAACCAAAGACTTTCATCCCCTGCCTGCCATCTCTCTCGCGTGTCTCTTACTCTTATGCTCTTATATTTAGACCTGCGACAGTCCGAACTTCACCGAGGTGCTACTCGCTTGTCTTAAAATTGTGTTTGAGTTCCCTCTCCTCGCGTTCTTTTGAAGAAAGCTGCTCTCTAATAAATTTGTGGATCTTTGTCCACCACCATTCATCCCTCATAATTTTTTCTACCATTTCTCTCACTAATTACTATTTAACTTTGAATAAGCCACAATTAAAGATAAAAATACGTTTATTGACGTTTCAACTTCCACCTCGGAAATCGTTCTCAAAGAATGATTTCCGAGGTGGAAGTTGAAACGTCAATAAACGTATTTTTATCTTTAATTGTGGCTTATTCCCAGTTAAATAGTAATTAATTTACAATGCCACAAGAAAATAGCTTCAGAACAATATTTCTCTCACTGAATAAAACATCACTCTTCAAGCTTCTGACACTCTGCCAACACATGTAAAGTAACAGAGCCGGTGATCATTCACAGAGCGGCAACTGACACAGTCCTGTAGACACGTGCTACCCGCAGCTGCTCTGTTTAATTTTTGTCCAGGCTATATAGACTGACAGGAGAAATTTTGTATTTTTTTGAAAACTAAATCCGGCTTTTATTGTTTTCTGATTTATTTTTGTGGTAAAAGTCGTCTTAGATTTGGACCTAAGTCTGTATTGGAGGAAACATTAGTCCAAGGTGGGAATAAGATTAACGGAATTAGCATAAACAATACAAGGTACGCTGATAATACCGTCTTAATACTAAGCAATGCACAAAAACTGCAAACTATGATGAATTGTTGAATAAAAAGTTAGACAATGGACTATAAAACATAAGAAATAGATGTCTTTGAGATGGATACAAAAAGTTACCAACGATAAGTCACTTCAAATCACGATCAAAGAAAGAAGAATACAATACCTGGGTCATGTGCTGAGAGGTGAGATTAGTCTAAATAATATTAGAATGTAAAGGACAAAAAATTTCTAGGAAGACACTAGAATCCATGGCTAAAACCAGATCCGCAAATATCTTTTGTTCAGTCGTTTTCAAAGCTACAATTTGTCATTTCGACAGAATTCACCATGGCGTATTACTTTTTAAATTGTGTCTCTTTGGTCTTTCTGAGGATGCCGTGGCTTTTATGAGGTCTTACTTATCAAATAGATAAGTAAGACCATGTTCTGCGGAGTGAACTGATTCGTGTACATGAATAGTGTAATGCAAATCATTTGAATCTTAATGCCAATAAGTGCAAAGTAGTTAGTTATTCTAGGAAACAGTCTAATATTTACTATCCTCATATAATAGATGGCAATGAACTTCAACGTTTGAATATAATTAAAGACCTTTGAGTTACATTTGATTATAAACTCACTTTTGTTAAACATGTTAATTTAAAGGTTAAAGAAGCACTTAAATCTTACGGATTCATAATTAGAAATAGTCGAAATCTCACTAATACTAAGGCAATTTAATTACTTAATTACACTTTTGTACGCTGTAAACTGGAATATGCCTCGGTCATGTGGTCACCTTTTATGATGTATATATCCAAATTATAGAGTAGGTGCAGCGTAAATTTTTAAATTTTTTGTCTTTCAAAATTAACGGCATATATCCCAAGAGGGGCATCAGCAAAAGTGAGTTGTGTAGCGGTTTGGACGTGTAGTATCATTAGAATCTAGACGAATTAATGCCTCCCTAATATTTCTGTACAAGCTACTACATAATCTCATTGACTGCCCTGATATTCTTTGACAAATAAATTTTCATGTTCCATCTTATCCAGTGAGAAATTCGATAACGTTCAGAAATATACAAGCTAGAACTAATCTTATGTTAAATTCTTCTCTATTTCTCATGTGTAACTAGTATAATTCCGTAAGTGCTTACTGCGATATATTTCACTGCAGTTTAAAGCAGCTCACTAGGATGGCTGAGATCTACCGAGGTGATTGACTCGGTTCTTTATGTTAAGGTAAAATACTGTAAAAATGTGTTATTTAGTTAGTACCTATGAATTTAGTGTTGTAGACTTTAGTATTGTATTTTGTCCTATAAATGGATTCTATTGGACAATAAACGCTATTATTATTATTTGGAACTCAATATTCGAAAGGAGATGGCATACTAAGAAAAAGAGATAACATTTCCAGTTGCATTGAAATATTGGAGCCTTAAGAACATCGACAAAAAGAGCATAGATACATTCCATATGTTCTGCAGGTCACATATGCTGAAAATTTCTTGAACAAGTCTTACTTACAATTTCTAGTGTACAAGATCCTTATCAATAAGTACTTACGGTTTGTAGATCAAAAATCAATATCTGTGGTGGACAAATTGTGGTTTCTAATATTTTTCCGGTGTCCAAAACCCAGAGTCTTCCGCATTCATCAATCTAAATAGATATAGTAGATAAATGAATAATACATATATAGTAGAACTGGTATATAACCTAATTGGCTTAATATGCCACAGATGTAATGACTTACCTTAACTCTATACACGGAAATAATTCTCTCCCTATTACACCGTTCTGGATTTTTATGCCAATTCCAATTAGGATACGGTTTAATTACTGGATTTCCGTTAAACTTTTTTGCAGAAAGAGTACCTAGTGTCGCTGGGACTCCACGCTGTAATCTTGGAACTGTTACAAATATTTTGTTCCCTTCCCATTCTCCTAAAAAATATAATATAATATAAAATAAATGCTTTTAATTAAAATTAAATTTTTTTGGTGTCGCTTTTAGTTATTATACATACTTTATAATTTTATGGATTAAGTTAACTATGTTAACTACAATATTTTTCGATCTTTTTATAGTAAATTATTTACCGAGCATGGAACGTTGGCTATTACTCCTATTACTCACAAGATGAAGGCAAGTGTCGTCATTTATTAGAATGAGTAATAGCCATTACATGAGAGTAGAATATTATACTTTTTCTACGACCTTTCTTTTATTTTTGAAAATAAACTTAAGTTCCATTGAAAATAAACATGCCAACATCATGACGAATGTTAGAAGTGTCCGACGGGTAGACAGCAACACTGACCATTTATAGTAGTCTTCTTCTTGTGGTACCTATCCGATACGGATATTGGCTACTAGCATGGCAATTCTAACTTTATTGACTGCAGCTCGAAATAGTCTTGAAGGGGTCAAGGAAAACCATTTTCGTAAGTTCTGGAGCCAAGATACTCTTCGTCTTCCTGGTCCCCTCTTTCCTTAGACCTATCCCTGTAATATAAGTTGCAGCAGGTTATATCTATGATCGTTTCGCATTATATGTCCAAGATATTCTAGCTTGCGCTGTTTCACTGTGGATATAATTTCAGATGTTTTATCCATCCGACGTAGAAACTCAATGTTTGTTATTTGGTCCACCCAGGAGATCCTCAGTATCCATCTATAACACCACATCTCAAACGCCTCGAGTTTTCCCATGGATGCCTCGGTTAGTGTCTATCATTCAACGCCATAGAGCAGCACTGTAAACACGTAGCATCTCAATAAACGGATGTTCGTTTTGAAGGGTAGGTGGCGGCTATTAAATATCTTGCTCAGTCTGACAAACGCTGGAATAGCTTTTTCTTTGTTTTATCTCAACTGAGTGGTCTCATTGGTCGTTTATGGTGGTTCCTAAATAGTAGTAACGGGGCACTTGGAGTATTGCTGATCTACCAGTAATTGATTAGGTGGAATATGCTTTTAAAAGCTAATAAACATATGGACATATGGACACATCCAAACAACGAAGAAAATTTTAAAAATCATATCGGTAAATTCCTTCAAGAAAAATCACCAACAAATGATATTAACATCCTTTAGAAGCAATAATAGAAGCTCAAAAGGAATGCTGCCCAAAAAGCGTGAAGGAAGAAAAAATTGGTCTGGAAACAGAGAAAAAAATGGAACAAAGAAGAATACTGAGAAGCGACGAAAACTCTAGTAACGACGATATAAATAGAATGAACAAGGAAGTATCAAGAGAAATCAGAAAAGACCTAAGAAAATACAAAGATGAGAAAATCCTCAAAACCATTGAGGATAATAAGAGTATGAAAATAATGAGACGCAAACTCACAAATGGAAAAAAACAAATAGTCAAACTCAAGGATAGAAATAATTACATCAAACAGAGAACATTTGTTACAAATTGTGGAATCATTCTATGAGACATTATATAGCAACCAATCGACTCTAGATATAGTTGAATATCAACAAAGGAAGGTTCAAAATCAGGGTTCCGAAGATATCCCAGAAATCTCCTTGGACGAAATTTACAAGGCTCTAAAAAAGATGAAGAATAACAAAGCTCCGGGGGAGGACGGTGTCGTCACGGAAGCGATAAAGATAGGAGGCTCAGTACTGATAGCCAAAATTCAAAAGCGCTTTAATCTATGCATATGGAATCAAAATATCCCAACAAAGTGGAATAATTCAATAACTGTACTCTTACACAAGAAGGGAGATATAGCAGACCTGGAAAGATACAGACCAATCAGTCTCCTTAACCATCTTTATAAATTATACACCCGAATAATAACGAACAGATTAGAGACAAAGCTGGATTTTTACCAACCTCGGGAACAAGCTGGTTTTCGCCCTAATTACGGCACAAACGATCATCTGCAATGCCTAAAAACTCTGATAGAACAAACTAACGAATATATAACCGTCCCTTGGCATTGATATTTGTAGACTTGAAAAAGGCGTTTTATACAGTGGAACTACCGTCCATCTTAAGAGCACTACAAGATTGCAGGGTCAACCACAGATATTGTAATATAGTCAAAAATATATATGAAAATGCCACAACAACCATAAGTCTACATTCTGCAACTAATAAAATAAATATAAAAAGGGGAGTCAGGCAAGGTGATACCATGTCACCAAAGCTGTTCATTACCGTTCTTGAGTATGCATTTAGAAAACTAACGTGGCAAGAGAAAGAAATATCCATCGATGGAGAAATATTAAACCATCTACATTTTGCGGACGATATCGTACTTCTGTCAGATAATCTAGGGGAGATCAAAGACATGCTCCAAGAACTGAATGACATACTACAAGAAACTGGGCTGGAGATAAATTTCGAGAAAACCAAAATGATGACCAATATGGTTTCCAGCGAAGAGATACAGATTAATAACAACAAGGTCGAATTAATCGATAAATACACATACTTGGGTCATGAAATTAGAATAACCAGAGACAACCAAACCTGCGAGCTAAATAGACGAATCACGTTGGGATGGGCGGCATATGGAAGGATGAGAGACATTTTTAAAACAAATATCCCAATTCACCTGAAAATGAAGGCATTTAACCAATGCATCTTACCAATCTTGACACATGGAGCAGAAACCCTAACTTTAACGAAAGCTACTGCCGAAAAACTGGAATGGAAGGAATGAAAGACGGAAGATGGACAAAGAGATTATTGGAGTGGAGATCAAGAGCCGACAAGCGAAGTCGAGGCAGACCACCCACCCGATGGACCGACGACCTAAGGAGAATAGAAACAAACTGGATTGCAGCAGCTAAAGATAGAGAGAACTAGGGACGTTTGGAGGAGGCCTATATCCAACAATGGATGTGAAAATGGGGCTGGATAATGATGATGATGATGATTATGCTTCTTACTGATGTTCATGTACTTTGTTTTCTTATGTTAATGTTAAAATTCTACGTGACGTTGTTGCGGTACTAGTGTCTGTAAACCTTCTAAACTGTCTACAAAGAGGATGGTGTCGTCTGCATATCTGTTATTCAGACGCTCACCATTTATGAGATTACCCTCTTCGAAATGCTCCAAGGCCTGGCTCATGACGTGTTCCGAATAGACTTTAAATAATAGGGGAGATAGTATGCAGCCCTGTCATACTCCTCTCTTTATTGCAACTTCCTCTGTTACATGGTATTTCACCCGAATGGTTGCTGATTGGTTGTAGTATTTGTTCTTGATTACTCGAAGGTCTTTGTTATTCAGATCAGTTACCTTTAGTATATCCATGAGCTTATAGTGTTTGATTTTGTCGAAAGCTTTCTGGTAGTCGATAAAGCATACATTAATTTCGCAGTTGACGTCTCTGCACATTTGAAATAATACCTGAACCGCGAACAAGGCTTGTCTTGTACCTAACGCATCCCTGAATCCAAACTGCGTTCGTGAAATCTGTAAGTCGCATTTCTGATAAATTCTTCTGAAGGTATATTATCTTTAAGAAAGTTTTAGGAATGTGGCTCATTAGACTGATAATACGATGGTCTTCGCATTAGGTTTTTAGGTGTAACAATAAATGTAGATTTTAATTAGCTCTTTGGGATTTTTCCCAAGTCATAGATTGTATTGAACATTGTCGTAAGTCATTTTACTCATTCGTCTCCCATGATTTTTAGAAATTCTCAATGAAAGTTGTCGGGCCCTGGTGCTTTAATTGCGGCTTTGACTTCGTCTTGAGTGATTGGTGGTCCTTATCCATAATTATCTGGTTGTTATCTCTGTCGTCATCGAATGTCTTCTCAACGTATCTCTTCCATATATTATTTGTTTGTTCAATGTCTATTACCGGATAGCTATGATCATCAGTCATATGTCCTGATGTCTTCGGTTTGTACATTCCTGCTGCCTCTTTTACCTTCTTGTGAAGATTAAACGAGTCGTGTCTACTTTCCAATGATTCGGTTTCTCTGCATTGATCTTCTAACCATTTGTTTTTGGTTTCTTTAATAGTTTTTCTTATTTCTTTGTCAATTCTTTTATACTCCCACATGTCTCTGTTTTTAGCTCTTCTTCTATTGTCCATCATATTTAAGATTTTATCAGTAATCCACTATTTCTTTTTAACCGTTATTGGGCAAAGATATTTATCTAGGATTGTCTAGTTAATTTGTTGTAGTTTTGCCATTTCGTTATCTGGTTCATTAGCTTTGTCTGTATTTATATTTAACAAGCGTTATAATATAAAAACGCTAAACGAAGAAAAGGTCAGAAATAAGTTAAATCGAGAAATAACAAAAATATTAAAAAGACAACTTTAAATGAAGATACTGACCAAGAATGGTTACAAATAGAGAAGATAATAACGGAATTGACAGCAAAGACAGTAGGAAAAAATAAATAAAGAAAACAGTAAAGATTGGTTTGATACAGAAAATAAAAGGCAATTAAAAGCTAGAAGAAAAATTTAAATGCAAATGAATATAATGAATACAACAAAAACAGGGAAGAGTTATGAAGCAGCAAAGAGAAAAGGAAAATCATATGATAAACAAAGAGATTAAACATTTCATGCTTATTTCATATCGCGCTTCTACGGAAGTAAAGAAAACACGCTAATAGGCGACTTACCAAGAAAACTAGAGTGGTGGGCAGAATACTTTGAAGAACTGCTAAACCTAAAGGAAAATTCCAATGAAATACAATAAAAAACCGGACCGGAACAAAACAACAATGAGACCGAAATAAAGAAAGCATCAGATCATAAGATAGAGTAAATAATAAAGCAGCTGAAAAATAACAAGAATCCATGAGAAAATGGTATCACAGAAAAAATTGGAAATTGAAATTAGGAAAAAAAATAAATTGCAATAAAGCTGTACTATAAGCAAATAAACGTAGAATGACTTAAGTTTGTACTCACTTGCATAATAAACGTCAACATCGATGGGAGCTGGTTTTCCAGGCAAAAAATTTCCCGTTAGAATATCTTTGTCTCTCTCATATGATGATGAATAATCAAATTCTAGTTGGCTCCATTCAAAAATAGTGGAAAAATCACGTTTTTGTGTAGAACAAACTACCTTACATAAGAAGCTAATTATAACTATCCCTAAAAAATAAAATTAATACACAATTTCTCTACTAAAGTTCATTAATTTTAGAAAAAATATCGTGTTTCTAAATTTTGATGTAACCTGGTATAAATTCGTAAGGCGAGACTGCTGACCTTTGTAGTTCAGAATTATGTTTTCTGAAGGTTAGCAATTTTACCTGCACAGTTGGTATATAAGTATATCCGGTGTTTTGTTATAAATGGTGTAAAAGTTATTGTATTTCTTATGACTAAGTTAATAACAATATCAAGTATTGTTAAACTAAATACTGATCATTCATTCTAAAAATTTTAACTAGGGATCAGCTTAGTATAATTTAGTTCTTTGCTTTGTTTTCGCTAGCGTAAAAAAATAGATTTTGTTTTGATGCTATAAACTTTTGGTTTGTAATTTTTATTAGTTTGTAGGTATTTTCTTTTAGCTTTATGGTTCTCCTTTCTCGTCCTTTTTATTAGCAATTCTCATTGTTTATTGGCGGATTAACCCAGATATTACTGAAACTTTTATTGTTAACATTTTGAATTAATTTCGAATTTTCATGGAAATTATAGCATATGGAACCAAAAAACACAATCGTATATTCTTTTATGACGATACCTGTCAAGTTTTGACATGTTCTTTTAAAAGGACGGTAGTAATATACGGTACCAGATATCATATATATTTTATTAGTATCAATTTACAAAGAATGAAAGGATTTAAAACAAAATTTTGGATGTAAAGGTATTTTGCACTTTTCACACAAAAACTGTACTTTTTTGTGACAATATCCACATCGCGATTGCTTTTCTTGATAAAGAACCAAGTGCAAAAAGGGGAAAATACCATTTCTTTCCTCTTATGGACACTCGATATAAACTGATGTTCTGGTCACTGCGATCAACGCCACCCATGAAGTTATTGTATATTCTAACAATATTTGGTTGAGGAACTTGAATATGTTTTTTCTCTGCTTGTGAAAATCTCTTTACAGAGAAGTAAGGCATTACTGGTACAAAATTGGAAGCAATAGAAACGATATTATTATCATGCCAGCGGCAAACCACTATTCCTGTATTTTTATCAAGACGATACTCGTATTTACCACGTTCAGTTTTTTTCATAATAGATGAACAGGGTAAAGGGCATTTCATGGTGCGATTTTCCCTTACAGTGTCTGTACCAAATATGCCTCTTTGTTTTAGCTCATGCAGTAAACGAATAGAAGTAAAATAATTATCAAAAATAAGATGGAATCGCCTTTGAGACCATACTTCATTAAATCTTGTCTGCATAGGATAGAACTACTGATGCACCCAATCCAAGGACTTTATATTGTTCAGGTATTGTAGTGGAATTACCTTGGTAAGGAGAAAACCAAACTATGTATCCCAGACGAAGGGCTCCTACCCACATTTTGTACCCCAACGGATTGGTTTTCCCCTGATGAATTGTTTTGTGGGATGGCGACCAAAATACGGAACCATTGCCTCATCTATGCTGTGATGTTGTTCTAAAGGGGAAAATTGTATAAATTTTTTGTTTATTACGTCGAACAGGGGTCGCATCTTGGCGAATCTATCAAATTTATCTAATAAGTTACTGCATACATGCAAAACTTTCATTATATGGGAAAATCTATCCCTAGATATAGCAGCTACCACCATTGCGTTGAGCGAATCGTCACGATTTGCCCAGTACATATACATTTTCGGCACAACCACATAAAAACTCAATACAAGAACACCTATAAAACATCGAATCTCATTTTGAAAAGATGTCGTTCAAAAGATTTCTTTGTCCTGCGTAGATGTTAGTGTATTCGGTAACTAAATTGATGACTTCATCATCAAAAAACAAATTGAAAATTTCCATCGGCGACTGAGTCATTTTCGGTCCAAATTGAGTTTTCCAGTAAGTACAATCAGGGTGTTGATACAAGTCTCCTTGAATCCAGTGTGCAGATATTCTCTTCTCTAATTGATGGGGCAGCTTTTCCTTGGAAAGAAACGAAGCCAATGGTATATTGTCATCATCCGAATCTTCTTCTGGTAGGCTGGAATTCACAGAATCTTGTGGTAATTCAGTCGCGTTGTCAAAAACAAGTTCTACATCGTTTCTCATCTGACTACCCGGTAAATTATTTATTGTAGTTAGTTCTTCATCGCCGGAGTCGCAATCGGTGACATCATCATTGGCATTTTCTGGGGCAAATATGATCAAACCATCTGGAGGGACTGGGATTTCATCAGAATCAAGCTCTTCTAATAGCTCATGCAATTTGAGAGGCCTCCTGAAACAATACGCACTTTGGTAGTACTAATTACTACCGTCCTTTTAAAAGAACAAAATGAAATCCCAAGCGGCGAGCCTTTGAAACAACGTGACAACTATTCGAGCCAAGAATATACGTACATAAGTCCCTATTATACAATAATCCACATGCCAATGCCATGAAATAACAGTTTTTTAATTCTAGACTTACCTCCAATTATAACCATCCATTTTGTAGTCCAAAACCTGGCAATTTACACAGATAACCTCACAATTAAAGCATATGCGCGCACTAAAATCGTTAAAACTTGTCGAATGCTGGCTCTTGAAAACACTCCACCTAGAGCCATCTATCAGTTGGTAGCTGTACTAACCTAAATTACGCATAATTTACACTGCCTTTTAAAAGGACGGTAGTAATATCTGGGTTAATATCTCTCTTAAAGACGTAGCATCGCAGCATTCCTACTTTTGTATCAAGAGAGAGGTTGTGACTCTCTCTGAAGTTGGATCTAGCTTTTCCGATGCGTGCTCTAATCTCCTGGTTGTTCACTCACTCTTTCTACGGGGGATTGGTTGATGTAGAGTTGACCTTCTGTTATCCTTTTCTTGTTAATTATCATAAGCATGACCATCATACTGAAAAGATTTACAAACAAGGTTGAGTTTCGAGCTAATCAAGCAGGCTTTAGACCAGAATCCTTCTGCATAGACCACACTAATACTGTGAGGGTAATAATGGAACAATCGGTTGAATGGAACACACCCCTATTTATGGTTTTTGTTGATTTTGAACGTGCCTTTGATAGCTTGTCTCACGCTGCTGTATGGAAAATTTTAGAGCTAGGAAACATCCCGCAAAAAAATAATTTCTATTATAAAGTCACTATATACTGATGCGAAATGCAGCGTGACACACAATGGGATCAACAGTGACGAATTCGACGTACTTACTGGAGTTAGACAGGGATGCGTGCTTTCTCCGTTTCTTTTTAACATAGCTATCGACTATGTTCTCTCCAAACTAGACTCCGACACAGGAGGGATACAATGGACGTTAACCACACGCCTAAGCGATCTAGAATACGCGGACGATATCTGCCTATTAGATCAAAGGTTCCAAGATCTGGCTTACCAATTGGAAACACTTTCCACTGAAGCCAATAATTTAGGTTTGAAAAAATCAAGTCCATGAGAATAAATGCAAGGAATAACACGCTATTTACTATCGACAATATGCAGATTGAAAATGTGGAAAACTTTGCGTATCTTGGAAGTGTCATAACAGAAAACGCAGGTACAGAAGACGATATTTGTATGAGGATACGAAAAGCAAAACAAGCTTTCAGCACGCTCAACCATGTTTGGAGATCTGGCAAGTATACTACAAGGACAAAGATCCGAATATTCCGATCAAATGTCATGTCTGTTCTACTCTACGGATGTGAAACCTGGAAAGTGACAAACACCCTCACAGACAAACTGCAGGTCTTTGATCAAATGTCTATGAAGAATTGTTCGTATATTCTGGCCTAACACTATCAGAAACGAAGATCTGCTACACCTGACCGAACAAAAGAGGGTACAAAATGAAATTAAGTCCAGAAAGTGGGGTTGGATCAGTCACACACTCTGAAAAAATAGTTCCAGTATCGCAAAGACTGTCACAAAAGAGGTCTCCTCTCTTGTTTCTGACTCCAATTTTATGTGCTCCAATGTGCTGTGTCTTATTTCCAGTTCCAATCTTGGCAATAAAATCGTCCATAATGATGAAAACTTCCTGTCGAGAAATTTTCTGTATGATACTGTTGATGTTCAGATAGAACTTAATTGCTTCTTTATTCTCTTTGTCTGCAGTAGGAGCATAGACTTGGATGATGTTTATATTAATAAGGTTGGCTTTTACGTGTATTAGCATTACTCTCTCTGACATTGGTGTAAAGTTAGTAACGTATTAGGCAACCTTGGGTGATACGATTATTTCGACTTCATATTTATGTGATCCCTCACTTTTTCCTGAGTAATATACCTTGTGATCTTCTATTTGTACTTCTCCAGAATCTGGCTGTCTCATTTCTGCTCTTCTCATGATTTCAATATGCATTTTCTTCATCTTCTTTATTGCATTGTGGATTTTTTCTGCTTTGTGTAAAGTTTTGACATTCCATGTGCAGATCTTAATATTCTTTCTGCACTTTAATTTAATATATTTTGGTAAACTCAAAACTGTCCTCCCGGAGACCCAATCGAAAAACTTACTCCGGAATTTATTTTAGTATTGAGCATTGCAATTATTGACTAGGACGTATCCCTCTGGATCTTTAATGGAGTGTTTACCTTACTTGTGCTTCCCCATTCTTATGCCGTTGATCAAATTTTTGGTTCATCCGCCTTCGAGGCCGGATGAACTTCAGGACAAAAGGGTACCCTACCACATATCAACCTCACCTTATTAAGCCAATAAACACTTGGGTAAAAATCCTTTAAATATTGTTAAATTGTAACATCTTGTAAGAAAATTTAATTGCAAAACTTTTTTGTCTGTACAAATCTTTCATAATTTTTTCTAAATTGTATATTTGCCGAGATATAGCAGCAAAAAAGAAAAAAAAACGAATTTTTTAAATTTTTTTCACAAACTGTTTAATAATAAAACATTTTGAAGTTTCCGTGTAAGGAAATTATCATGTCTAATAATAATACGAAAATTACGCCATGAAATTAATTTATTGTATTAATTAATTATATTAATTAATACAATAAATTAATTAAAGCAATTAAAAATATATAATATATTTATACGATTTACCCAACCCAAAACACATGCCGCATTCTGTGTGATTATTTTTTGTTCGTGATTTTGTGACGTAAAAATTTAAAGGATTTAGATATTTACTATGAATGTTCATATTATAAGGTTATGTTATGTTTTTATTAAAACTTACATTATTTTATTCTTAAGTCTTTAGTAAAATGAAAGGAGGTTTGCAAAGTTTTTTATATTAAAAAAGTGATCATAACTCATTTGAACTATTGTAAAAGGTTCTCCGGTTTTCCTTGCCAAATTGCAATGATTCTGGTACTGATCTGGTGTTGAAATTGGCCCTGATCTAAGACTCCTTTTTATATTTTTTTCTGAGGTAGTAGACATTGTCTCCTTCATTTTGAGTATATCCAGTAACCAGGTAGGTACTTATGAGTAATTGATTTTATTTTACTGTAATTGGCTAATGCACGAAAGTAAGCTGCTAATACAAATTTGTTTTTCTACGACCCCGAACAATTATCTGAATAAAATACAATTTCCAAATTATTTTCCTCGTACTCTTCGGATTTTCGTTGCAGAAAATTTAAGAGGCATAACTCTATTTCATTAGGTCCACGTTTTCTCTGTCCCTCATGCCACATAAAACAATAAACCGAGCCCTGCCCTTTACTCGCCAGATCGCAAACTATAAAATTGTACATAGAAGGTTTTAACTTATAATAAAACGTAGACACATCACCTTTTAGAAGCAGTAAGGTATCTTCAGTAAGTAACAGTAAGTCAAAACAGACAACCTTATAAGATTCAGATATTTTATCTTTGTCCGCTTGCTTCTCTGCCCTGCTTAATTTTTTTCGTGTTGATGAGATAAGTAGTAAATTGCCATCGCTTTCTTTTCTTCTTCATCCGCATTTTCAAAAGGAACACATTTTTTAACATTGGTTCTTCTTAGGAACAAAGAATGCCAAGTTGTATTCAATAATTAAATACATCCCTGTATGTACTTCGACTGACAAATTGTTTATCCTGGGCTAGGCAAAAATTCTTATAGTCTCGGTATAAATCTGCAATAGTTTTCCTCCTTCAATGTACTGTCTTTAAGAATGTGCTCTTGTATAGTGACTTTCGATCTTCGGAATTGATTCAATATGGGCACGAATATCAATTTTGGCGTCAGACTTATTTTTTTGCTTTCCATGTCTTCCTATTTTTTCTTCGAAACTGCATTCTATTCTTTCACTTACTACACTTCTGATACAAAGTAGATACAAAATATCTTTCATACTCAAATTTTATGATCATTTGGTGGAAAATAGAATGCATTGTTATTTCCTCGTTTTTTATGTAAGCTGATCTTAGTTTTATAACTTCTTGCATTAGTGTGAAAATTCTCGATATTGCTTAAACCCCAGTATTTGCTAAATATATGTTCTCTTTTTTCCCTAGAAAATTTAGTCACCACTTAAATCTGCAACGTTTTCCAAATGGTGGTTTATTTTTCTGGCCGCTATTTGTTGACCGTTATTAAGTGCCTGTTATGACTTGCCGCTATTTCTTAAAGTTTTGGCTTAATTTCTCTTCCAATGTTTAGGTATCTTTTTTCTCTTCCTACTTTTCTTCTTCGCCTTAGGTTCTTCTTCCACTTTTTTTTCTTTTAAAACTCATAATGGTACATTTTCGTCGCTGTTCTAAGATGTGTTTGTGTCGTCTTCATAATTTGGATTAGCAATAAAGTCATCTGAAAAACCGGCACCTTCATCTTCTTCGAAAGGAGTGTTTACATTTACCAAAGAAAAAATTGGGTTCTCTATTGAATTTTCTTTTTGAGATGTGTGTAGATCTTTTATTCCTTCAACTCCTTCTAACAAAATATTTTCTACTTCTATTATTACAGCATTTTGTAACTGAACATCGTTACTTACTTCAAATGACTTGTTTTCTAATGTTTCGACATGAAGGGTCTCAATATCGATAACACTCTCACAAGAATTTATACTTTAATTCTCGACATCACTTGGCTCTGAAACTAGTGAATCAATCTTCCAAAATTACTAAAATTTTGCTGAAAGTTATTTAAATTTCATTGTCAATAGTGGCACAATTTATAAATTTCTGTATAGTAAACAGTAGATCTCTAAAAATATTAGCATTAATGGCACAATTATTGAAGATGCTTCACAAATAAACAATTAATAATATAAATATACAAATGCAATAATTATTGTCATAATAAAATGATGATAATTTTTAAAACTTTTCCAACTAAATCAATATGTCACTATTGCACGCTCTTAGCTCGTGCATTTGTCTTGTAGAGGGTTGTCGACGTACTAAACTGTTGAGCCGGTGTTGCTCCTTAGATGTGGCAAAAATTCGCGAAAGTCAATAACGTCATTTGCGCTATATACCGGGGAATGAGAGAGCTATTTATATGCCAGTATTGTTAGAAGGTAGAGCTTTAAAAGCTAGGTATTTTAAGTATTAAAACTCAAAACAGCAAAAATTTGAGATGTGCCACTATTGCATCTAGTGAGCGATATGCTCTCCTTCAAGCTATCCTGAAAGAAAAAATATTTGGAGAATGAGGTCCAGGAAGAATAAGAACATCTTAGTTAAAGAACCTCAGAATCTGGTTCAATACAACATATGTGCAGCTTGTCCGCGCTGCTGTAGATAAGATAAAGATTGCCATGATGGCCGCCAACATTCCTAACGGATAGGCACATCCAGAAGAATTGTTATCATTGTTCATTAAAACCAAGATCATGCCGTTGCTTTTAATCATTATTTAAATAGAGTACTTCTGTGATGTCGATAGGACATTCCTTCGATATCAGTCACCAAATGCCCCATCGTCGTATTACAAATTAATACAACAAATAATGGTAATAATAGGAAAATTCGTAAATTATGAATGAAGTATAATCTAACAAGTTTAGACAACGATAGTACTAGAGAATTGTATAAAAAAAGATTGGAGCAACAACTACCACAGGAATTTAAACATAAAACAACAGAAGAGTTACATAGCATAATAAGAAAAGGAATACATCAAGCGGCCAAAGAAGCATTAGGAATAAGAGTAAACAAACTCAGAAAGACAAATAATTGGTGGAATGATGAACTACAGGAAATGAAAGATCAAAAGCAAAAATTATATCACAGATGGCTGGGAACAAAGGATCAAGAACACAAAAGAGAATATAGAGAAATGGTAAATAAATTTAAATCCACGATAATAGAGTCAAAAAAATCAAAGCTGGGAGAGAAAATGTCAGGAATTAGATACGTATATTGGCGGCCGCAAATCAAGAGAATCCTGGAGATTTATAAAAAACATCAGATCCAACAGAACAGAACAAATAGCCATACACTCCATAGAGCCCGAAAAATGGGAAAAACACTATAAAACACTGTTAGTAGAAGAAAGACCGGAATTCAAAAACATAGAACAACATGAAATCCTGATTCAAGGAGAGCCTCCAACAATTAACATCGAGGAAACTAAAAAAGCTATATCATTGTTGAAAAATGGACGTGCTCCGGGCCCAGAGGGGATATATGCAGAGTTAATAAAAAATGGAACCAACAAACTATTCGAGATACTAACAGAAGTTTTCAATAGGCACTTGCACGGAGAACGAGTGCCACAAAGTTGGAAAGAAGGATGGATTACATCTATCCATAAAAAAGGAAATAAGGAAGATTGCAATAACTATCGGGGTATAACTGTTACGAGTACGCTTAGCAGATTATATGGGAGAATTATAAAAGAACGCATATGCGAAGAATACCGTCCTTTTGAATCAGAAGAACAAAACGGATTCAGAGCGGGACGATCCACAATAGATAGTATTTTTTGCTTATCCCAAATACTCGAGAAAAGAACACTGAGATCTCGAGAAGTGCATTTACTTTTAGTCGATTTAACAAAAGCATATGACACCGTGCCTGTTGCGAAATTGTGGGAAGTATTGGAGAAAACCAGTATCAGCGTTTCACTAATCGACGCTATTAAAGATCTATATAACAACACAATATCAAAAGTTAAAATAGGAAATAAGGTTACTAATGGTTTTCAGGTAACAAAAGGACTGAAGCAAGGTTGTTGTTTATCTCCCATACTATTTAATATATATATATATATATATATATATATATATATATATATATATATATATATATTTACATCCTACTATCCTTAAGGACTCAAACCATAGCGCAACCTTACGGCCTCTCCTATTTCCAGGTGTATATAATATTTTAGTCGTCGTGTATATCGAAACAGGTAACAAAACATTCTTAATGCCCTAGTTTCTATTTGGATAAAACAAAATTTTACATATACTCTCCCCCTCGGTTCTCCTATCATTACCACCTCGTGCCGATTTCCGATTTTACAGCCTCATCAGTATAATTTTTATCCGTATTGTGGTCTTGGGGCCTCATATACACGACCTTATAGACTCATACGGTGTTGTCAATTCGCTCACTGCGTATTTCGATAATTCGGGAATTCCCCTCTTTATTTCCTATTTAAGCCAAGAAAGTTATTACTCATTTCGCGATTGTTTAAGTAATGGATACCTCAAAATAGATTTATGATCTTAAAAACGGCAAAAGTATAATATTTAAGTAACCTATATTTTAAACAGAAGCTTATAAATGACCAAATATTGTTATGATTTCTAAAAATTTGAACCTGATATTTATTGAAAGAAATATAATAATTTTGGTTATTTAAGTCAATGTAATACTTTTTTAAGAACATTTAACACAACTGGACACAAATCAATGAGATACCATATTCTTACAAATATAAATTAATAATACCAGCAAGTATTAGATGTAGGGAGCCTGATCTATGCTAACGTAGGGACTGGCCACAATTTAGTTTTGGAAAAAAGTCATCTTAATTCGATTAAGAATCATAAACACAAACTACCAACACTAGAAACTAAAATTAATAAAGACAATTTTGACAAAAAACTATATCAAAGTAGGCTAGATCAAATAATTTAACAACAAAGCGTTACATGCGATGAAGATAACTAAGTTAGTTGGGAAAAGAATTAAAACAACATAAAGCAAACAAGCCTCTAGGAGGAATAAAAATAAACACAAACTTAAATGAAAGAAAACATACACTATAATGTTTACCCAAAGTATAGAAATATATCTGAAGGAAAAAAGAATGTTTATATAAAATATAGATCTGAAAGAACGCAGGGGACTTATGAATATAAGAGAGTTCGTAACACGGCACATGGGCAAATCAGGCCGAAGAAAACAATAAAACAGTAAACGTTTATAAGAGGGACATATAATAGAAATTAAGGAATTAATATCAGATATCAACATAAATAAAAAAAAAATGGACAACATAATATTAGACAAATAAACCGAACAAAGGAAACTGAACATGCTCTTGAAACTCCAGATATAACATCAAATGAGTTAACGCAAATGATAAAAACATGAGATAAAAGAAGTCATCATAAAGTTAAAAAACAGAAAAGAAATTAATAAAATATGGCTTATACAGTTAACCATAATATTTAATAAAGGGTTAAGGTCATCAACAATACATGAGGAGTGGAGAACGAGTATTATGTTTTTTCTTTTACAATAGGTGTAATGTGCGACCATAATACTCTAAAGGAATTGTTAAGTACTATTTTGAAATTAATATTAAAAATAATATCAAATAATTTGAAGAAAAGATTAGTATACCAGACTAACAACAAGTTTCTTGTGCAGAGAAGTATATAATAATATAATGAACTAGCCTAACTATGTTTGGTTAATTTAGAAATGTCCTACGACACAGTGAGACTATCGGATGCGATATACATCTGTACAACAGATAATCCAGATTACTTGATATCATAAAAATAATAGAGAACCGACATGTAAGAAACAGAACCGAAGTAAAAGTTCAAATAGAAAAAAAAAGAATGTATAAACACTACAACTGGAATCAGATATGGAAGTCCAGTTGTAATATTTATTCTTTTATATTTAATATAGTATTGAGAGGTTTTAAGCTAGTAAAAATAAAAAAACAACCGGCAAGCAAGGAGATAAAGATAATATGCGATGTTTATGACGAGTTTTTGATAACAGAGAACGAAGATGATCTCCAATAAATACTACACCAGTTTAATATCAAAGCCAAACGATTTAATATGAAAATTTTATCACTTATTATGAAAAGTTTAGTATTGTCAAAGGAACCAACAAGGTGAAAGAAAGTTCAGATTGAAAACCTACTGATAAAACAAGTATTAAAATTTAAATATATGGGAATACACTTATCGACCAACAAAAATATTGAAGAGAAAGTAAGGGGATAAGTGCTACAATGACACAATACGGTGAAACAGATACTAGATCTAGACAAACAAGCATAAATAAACAAATCTGTAATCCGACCAGTCTTGACATATACAGTAGGAACAAGATCAGATACAAGCACAGATATTTGGAGACAAATGAGATGAGAATACTAAGAAAAATGACCGGAAAAAGACTATTAGACAAAACAAGAAGCAATGATATGGGAAACCTATGCAGAATAAATAATATTAATCTATTTGTACAGACACAAGCATAGATATTTGAAGACAAATGAGATGAGAACACGAAGAAGAATAACCGGAAAAAGACTTATTTAACAGAACAAAAAGCAATGACATAAGAAACTATGCAGAATAAACAATATTATTTAATTGGTACAGGAAAGAAAAAGAAATTGAATCTATTATATTAGCAGAATGGTAGAAAATATCATAGTTAGATTAGCCCTGGAAATAAAGAGATAAAACGAAATTATCCACACGAATAGGAAGAAAACGGGCAATTTGCCTATATAAAAAAAGAGGAAGAAGACATTATAGTTAATTGAAAAGTTACATTAATATTACATTTTTAAGAGGATGCAATTATCTTTTTTGATGTGTGGAGTGTAATAATGTGGAACAGAAACTTAAGTTTAAGTTTGTAGGGTCGCCATTCTTGTCCCCCGGTCACCATCTTTTAACTTTTTTCTGGTCATTTTACAATAAAATTACATTCAATCAATATTATAGGGGGTTTTTCGAAGAATAATTTTTACTACAAATTTGTTTAATTTCATTGATTTCTTTGGATTTTAGAGAACTCCAATGTTCTTGAATACTCGTAAGAATACGATAAAAACGATTAGGCTTAGTTTTCTAGTATAAGTATTTATATTTTTTTATTTATACAATTTATTATTTTGTTAACATTGTTTTGTGATTATTCGTTTATTATCTACTTTTTCCCGACCATGTATGAAGTAAAGTTTGAAGGCGCGTTTTTAAGTGTTATTCCCATTAGGCTTAATCCACAAACAATTTCTAAGTGAGATAATATTAAGCATAACTATATATTTAAGAAGTTGTTTTCCAGCTACTGTTTGTTACTTTTCTTTGATAGTCGAGGCTGTGTTCCTAATTCAGTAGAGTTAGAATTGGCGTAATTGTGGGTAATTCATTTTCAAATTCTTAGAACCTTTTGATTAATTTTGATATTTCCATGATATTATGCAGGTTTCACCAGAACAATCAAGGCACACTTTAGAGCATTTGAGGTCTACGTTTTGGCAACCACACATACTTTCACAGTTTGCCTTGCATCTGCAGAAAATTTATTTTAGAAGTTCAAGGGAGCTGGAGTTTTGAAAGTTTTGATTGGTATCCAAATTTTTTTACGTTTTTTTAGCCCCAAACTTCAGGATCGCAGTGTTTCCTGCTGATAAATTCTAAGACTTTCGAAACGTGCTGTATCTTGTGTTGGCGGAATCAATGATAAGTTAAATACATTTTTAGTCACTTTGGTCATTTTGGTCTCGGCAAATCGTTTGTATCTCATGCTGTCAGAGAATCATCTTTCTTTCCATTATATAAAGAGACAAAAAAATATTCGCCAACGACAGTGAGCAAAGATAGCTGGGCCTTCTCACTGAGAAATATTGTTGTTCGGCTACCGAATTAAGGATGTTTCTGTAAAATTTTAATGAATTTTGCCGATCTTGTAAGCTGCTGATGTTGTGTGGCAATTTGAAATAGCATGGGAAAATAGCAAAACTCTGCAATGATCGCCATACATAAAACTTAAGGGACTGTATAATTGATGCGACTTACACCCTTTTGAAGGTTTAAAAAAATCGGACACTTTTGACGCACATCATTACACCTCTTAATTCTTAATGCCGTAAGCAAGACAAGAATGGCAATGTCGTCTGTTACGACGGTCTCAGAAGCACATGATATAAATTAAGGAAGCGAAAACAGGTTCTGACTGTGTCTGCATCAGATTCTGCCTGGACGACACTAAAACCCACTTCTAATAGAGCAGTTTGTGAAGATCCATTAGGTTTTTTTGGTTTTCTACATTACTAAGAAGTTGATGTTAGGATACTGTTGGCACGGTACTCTTATTAAACGTTATCTCTGTCGATTTGTGCTTTTTCGTGCGACGCAAGCGCATGAGACGGAGAAAGTTTTTTGTTGATAAAAAGGGTCGATAATACAATAATAATAACATAGAACTGTTAAGAAAATGATAAATTGATTCCTAAAGATGTGAATAAAAAAATTTATAACAGGAAACTAAGTGGAATTGTTCATTTTTATCATATTTTTATGAGTACTCATGAATCCGGTCAACTTCGGAATGCTATAAAACCGAAAGAAATTCATGAAATAAAACACATTTGCAGTAAAAATTATTCGTTGAAAACCCTCTATAATAGTGCTCTCATGTCTTTTATTGCAAAATGACCAGAAAAAAACGTATAAGGCTCAAACAAAAGTTTGTTCAAAAACTTCCAGACTCTACCTCATAGGTGATTATGAAAAAGATCAATAATAAACTAATGATACCATAGGAATCACGATGATCACTACACTCCCTTTGAGAGGAGATATTAAAGAGAGAGAGAGAGAGAGAGAGAGAGAGAGAGAGAGAGAGAGAGAGAGAGAGAGAGAGAGAAAGAGAGAGAGAGAGAGAGAGAAAGAGCGAGAAAGAGAGAGAGGGAGAGAGAGAGTCCATAGGAAGGTTAACAAAATAATAAATGATATGAAGAAAAAATATATAATAAAAAAACTAAGCTTAAGGTCGATTTAATGTAATTTTATTTTAAAATAACCAGAAAAAAGTTATAAGGTCCAAAAGATTTATTCAAATGTTTTAGTTATTTTTGTTTGTAACTTTTTTTTTCAATTTTCGATTAAAAGTTATATAAATAAATACAATTTAATTTGCTATAAATAATGTTTTATAAAATTTTCACTCTCCTTTACACTCCTTATTTCAAGATGGCGAGTATTCAAGGACCCAATCAACATTGGAGCGCTGCAAAAACTAGAAAATGAATGAAATTAAACAAATTTGTAGTGAAAATTACTCTATGATATTGCTCTGATATCATTTTATTTATTAACGGAATCCATTTACAAAAGTTTTCACACAGCTACACAACCATCCATTTTTTTAAAATTTATTGTTTTTTTTTAATTATTGTTTTATTGTAAAATCGCTAGAAAAAGTTATAAGCGAAAAGCACAATCGAAAAATTTTTCAAAATTTTCTAGTTATTTTGGTTTATAACTTTGTTATTTTTTATTTTCCGATAAAAAGTAATACACAGATAAAGTTGTAGAAAATTTAATTTGGTAAAAATAATGATTTATAAAATTTTCTGTAAAGTTGCTAATAAACGAGATACAGAGCAAAAACCCTTTGCCTGTCTTTTTCCAAGATGACGGCCTGGGAACAAGGGTTGCGACTTCACAAACTTGAATTGAAGTTTATACTCACCACCCCCACATATCAAAAAAATTAAATTGCGTCCTTTCAAAAATCTAATCTCAATGTAACTTTTCAATTGAATAAAAAATAAGTAGCTTATTCTATACGAGTATATAAATAGAAATGCGTGTTCTTTTATTAAAAATTTCAGTGTCGAAGTAATTTCTGTGAAACAAAATATCCTCGTTTATTTTACTAAATATATACACTGTATACCAATACATTTTCCAACACATAAAAATTAACGATAACATCACCATATGAACGTAAACAATCTTACTCTGTAATTTGAGCCAGATAAAATGATTCAATAGTTGAACAACACTGTTGCCAGCTAAGTCGAGTCTGTAATATGGCAATATGGTTTAACACATAAGTGATATACACATTCAGTATACTCATAAAAGCGCTCTCTACGGCAAATGGCTGAATTAAAGGCGACTTTACGGACTCATTTTGTTTTATAATTTGCAGCTATTCTATAATACCCACAATTTTTGTAATACATTTGTGCAGTAGGTAGAGGTCTCTAGTTTCGCATTCAATAAAATTTTGGTAGAAAATAACAATCAGTTAAAAGAAATACATGAAAAACTTTACGGACTCTGTATATTGAGTCCATAAATCGCTCGAGTCCGTTGTGTATGGTAAAAACCTTAATGCAGAGTCTGCAATGTTAGGAGGATATATATATATATATATATATATATATATATATATATATATATATATATCGACGAAGCACTCAGGCAATGGAAAAAGAAGTGTAAAGGGATGGGGCTGTCTATTGGGGATGAAACGTTATACACGCTGCATTATGCAGATGACCAGGTAGTTATTGCCCAAGACAAGGAAGACCTAGAGTATATGGCTAGAAAACTAATGGAAGAGTACAAAAAATGGGGCCTCGAAGTAAATTTACAAAAAACGCAATATCTTTGCATAGGAGGAGAAAATACTGCAGATGACCTCGACTTAGAAGACGGGAAAATTAAGAAATGCGATCAATGTATATATTTGGGGGTAAAACTAACAAAAACAGGAAGAACTGATGAAGCCATAAAAGACAGAATAACCAAAGGGAAACGAGTTATAGGTGCATTGAATTCAGTACTATGGCAGAAAAATATAAGACCGGAAACGAAAAAAAGAATATATAACACAATATTGAAACCAGTAATCGTGTATGGCTCAGAAGTATGGCAGTTATCACAAAAACTTAAAGGTAACCTCTTGGCAGTTGAAATGGATTTTTGGATGCAAGGAATTTGATTCCAAGGAATGGATACAACATGGATGCAAGGAATTTCAAAAGCCATGTCAGCAAGAAATCTATTTGAAGAAGAATAGACAGGCTTGGCGAACGGGAACCCAAAGGCGGATTACGCTATAAACGGGATATATATATATATATATATATATATATATATATATATATATATATATATATATATATAAAGTCATAAAATAATAGAAGACATGGCTGCAACCAAAAAACAAGTTTTTACGAAAATCCGCTAAGGGAATTATTTCACAAGATGTTTCAAAGTTAGGATAAAAAACCATGTTTCGATTAACCCTGTATAATAAGTCAAATACAAAATTTTATTAAAAAACTCACTATACTAAAATAAAATTTATAAATTTTTACACAATGTGCTAAATAAATCATCAAAATGGGGCTAAAAATAAAAAACTGAAATACCTTGAATTTGACCAAAATTTTGCGTTTTTTTTACATCTAAGTGTATTTGTAGTAATGAAAAAAAATTATCATATATCTGGCTATTACGAATAATTTTGGTTCGTCTCTATTTATTATTTTATTTAAGATTAGCAATTCAACCACACTTATCACGACAGGATAATATTTCTTTAATTAAAAAAATAATAATATAGCCACCCACTTACTTGCACAAGAAAACATTTCAAAATACACACAATTACCTTCCGTTCTTTCTTTCTGTTTAACACAACTAACGTAGGAATATTAATACTTATGGCCTGTTCCAAGCAAGCCTACAAAGGTTACATAAAGATTCTGGTTCTTGTATTACCTGTCAGGGAATTCGCAACAAATAAAAAAACATAAGATTGAAATGATGAATATTAATTCCTTTACCGACAATAGCTCTACGTCAAAGATTTTTGCATTGCCGGAGAGAAAATTTTATAAAAGGTTGTTCTGTTCTTCTATAAGTTCAATCTCTCAAAATAGACAATGATTATTTGAAACCTGATGAATTTGCATTAATATTAGATCTGTGACGTAATACCGTTGCCATATATTAACTAATTTCGAATTTGGTGAAACATTTTCGGTCTGAAATTTATTTTTTAATTGCAATATGGTTTTTTATCTATTTTTATTAATTCATTTTTTTTAATGTTTAAGAATTGTTGTTGCTATCAATCGTTATGATGATGATCTTCGATCAGCTTCAATTTCTTTATAGTCTAGGCGGGATCTGTTTTGGATTGGACATTTTCCACAGGAAGCTATTTTTTTGCTGGAATCTCTTCAGGATGTGCCCAGTATAGATAATCACGATATGCGCCAGTCGAAAACCCTGTGCTAAATTTTCTATTTAACAAAATCTAAAAACAATTGAAAATTTCTCATTTTTTGCTCCTATTTTTGTTTATAATTCGAAAAATATTGATCCTAGAGAAAAGGATTATTCCATTTTACACAATATTTGGTTAGCTACAAATTAAAAATTTAATGTTTATTGTTGAAAAAATAGCAATAATTGGAAAAAAAAGTACAAAAAAAATTAAGTTAATTTTTGTGTAGGATAATGGTTATGGATGCCTTCCAGTTCAAATTCATTGATACAAATACATAACTTTACCCGTTGTCTAATTGATTGTTTATATCTTTAATTAAGTCGGTTAGTAGCAACAGAGCTCGTGCTTTAATAATGTCTAAAACTGTATTGTCTGTTATATCCGTAGCTAGATAATTCAAGTAATTGTTCAATTATTCAATATTTGGACATGATTCCAAGAGAAAAGAGATATTGGCAGTAACTTTCAAAGGGCTTTGAGTCACCTACTTTATACAATATTACCTAATATCGCCATTTTTATAGAGATTAGGATTAATGGAGTGATAAGAAAGGAGTTTAAAAATTTAGTTACAATCGGTAGCAATTCTTTTCAATCAATATAGGCTCTATATTAACTGGACGTTATTTGCTACATGTGCAAAGTATTAATTTAACTGATTAGATATGTCCTCTGCTATGTTTGTCAACTCATCAATTGTTACTGTCTTTTTTATATGATTTGGTTCATTATTCATTATTGTCAGTTCTGTCATTTGTGTATTCTTTTTCTTTTTCTTGGTTTTCTATTTCACGGAAGGTTTTCTTTAATGACCTTTTATCTGTTGCTGCTGTGGTTATATCGTCCGCATATCCTATTATTTGCACTGCATTCTTGTTTATAGTTCCTGCGTTTGGCAGCTTTTTTATTATCTTGTCTAGTGATAGAATAAATAGTACAGTTGAGAGCTCGTCTCCTTGTCTTACTTCTTTTTTTATTATTTCTATTTTTTCTCTTCTGGTGTCTATTATTTCTTGAGACTCTTGCATTCGTATTTTTATCAATCTTATAATTTTATTTAGTATATTACTACTAGGAGATTTCATTGCAAAGATTGGGAAAGATCAGCTTACAAACCAACAATAGGTAACCATAGTCTTCACGATGTCTGCAAGGATAATGGAACAAGGTTAATAGACTTTGCAGCGTCCCACAATCTACTAATAAAATCGACAATGTTCGAACACAAGAAAATACGCAAACAAACATGGGTCTCCAACGACGGCGTCACAAGAAATCAGATCGATCATGTTCTAGGAGATGCCAGGAGGGATAGTAACTGTCCAGATGTAAAAAGCCTAAGAGGAGCTGATGGAAACACGGATCATTTTCTGGTAAAAGCGAAGATAAGGACAAGAATAGCGTCCAAAAAAATACACAAGAATACACCAACGCAATTATAAAATACCACAAGTAAAACACAAGTTCTACGTAATAAGGAAATAAAACAGAAATTTCAAAAGGCTATAAAAATCGCTCTAACACAGACAGAAAAATATAACAACATAAACTCAGCTTGGAAAAATATCAAGCTCTGACAAGCGTATCAGATGAAATACGAAAACACAAAAAGACAACAATAAAAACATGGTTTGATGATGAATGCCTGAACTCCATAACATCAAGAAATATGGCTAGATGGGACATGCTACAAAACCCCTCGCACAACAACAATGAAATGTATAGACAAAGAAGAACAGAGACAAGAAAACTAATGAAAAGGAAGAAGAGGGAGTATCAGGAACAAATAATCAGAGATATAGAAGAAAAAAGAAAGAACAAGCGAGACAGTTCTTCAAAGAAGTTTCGGATATCAAGACCGGATACCAAGCAAGAACAGGAAAATCCTAAAAACCTGGAAGGAATACTTGTATCAACTAATATAATATATATATATATATATATATATATATATATATATATATATATATATATATATATATATAATATAAATAATTTTATATGCAAAACATTTTATTTAGTTTTTTAAATATGTAAAACTAATGAAAATATAAAAAAAAATAAAAATGACTGGTGCTGGACTGAAGTTGGGTGTCCCCGTAGTCTTCGGAATTATGTTGATCGCATTTTGTGCCGGCTTTTAGGTCCGAAGTAGAAGCTGTTTGGATTCTAAAGTTAATTTCCCCTGATTTTACTGTATTTGTTATTACTCTCTGGAATCTGGACGTTATTATAATTAACTCTTCGTCCCCATTATGCGGGTTATTTTTGACCTGTACAGAAAAATAATTTTTTAATTTTAAAAAATTTTACACATCGACCAAAATTAATAAAAATAGAACATTTAAAAAAGAAGCAAAATTTGTTTAATGCATTAATGTTTGTATTTTGAGAACGATTTCCTAAGTGGAAATTGAAACGTCAAATATATTAACTTCAATTGTGGCTTAATCCAATTAAAATAATAATTGCTTTTAGATAAGATACCACAAAAAAAATTTCGGAACAATGTAAAATGTCCGCCTTAATATATTTGTTGTATAAAATAAATTCTTAATAGTTCAAACAGGATAGTAAAAATGATTCCTACCTTCATGCCACCAATAAATTGCAACGTTTGTTGATTGTTCGCCACAATATCTGTATAGTTGCCGGGAATGCCGTACTCTCCTTTGGTGACAAAGCATGCAACTTCTATATTTTTCATTAAACCAAAATACTGTACTCCGGTACTGTCAATTGCCTCTGCAGCACTTTGTGTTTTTCTTGTTCCAACATAAGTCTAAAACGAAAAGAGATATTAACATAATTTGATATTATTTATTTTAAAACTGATAATAAAATGACAATTAAAATCATATTTTAAATATAAACAAAAAAACTATTATTGTGACAGGAGGCTTTGTAGTAGGTTAACGTATATAAATTTAATTAAAAAAATACACCTTCACTACCACCATCATCTACTTGGCAGACTTTGGTGACAAATATTCTGTATGATTTTTTTTTCAAAAACCTTCACTACGACAAAGTCATCAGGTAAAGTATTTGGTACAATTTCAATGTCTTGCTCTTCATCGTTATCGGAAAAATGAATGTCACAAGATTAACACTTTCTTGATAGGAGAGTGCTACTAATTCACCAGATGATGATTCGTCGAAAACGTTTTTTTTGGCAGCACGAACTTTAGCACTTTTGGCTTGAGATTTGATCTTTTGATTTTTCAGTAATGCTTTCCTCTTTTTTTTCTGCTTCCTTCGTTTCTTGTTGTTCTTCTAAAATTCGCTCCTTGTTCGGTGTCGATGCTGGTAGGTTTGACTTCAAACTTTTCCTGGTTCGTTTCCTTTTTATCTTAATTTTTGGGATTGAAATAACGTCTTGAGTTAAAATTACTAACTGTTCTGATTTTGATGACAGCTGAGACTCTTTTGTGTCAGTAACAATTTCTTTTTCAATATTTGAAGAACTAGGTACAGAAATTCTATCTTCAAATTTTGATAACGGCTGGGGCTCTATCGCATCAGTAACAAGTTCTTCTTTTTGTTGAAACTGGATAAAAACATGACCTTCATCGTCTGAATCTTTAAATAAATCTTGTCCTGTTACTTCCGCCGGCATAAAATCTACGCCCGAAAAAATATTTTTACCTAGGTACTGGGTAGATTCCTTTAGACCAAAAGCTCTTGCTATATCTACAATAGCAGTTTTTGCAAATGCTGTGGAATAGAGACCAGCCACATGGTAAACAGACAGAACCTGTCCTGGATGGCAACTTGTCCGGCTGTCAAGCTGTCAAGCATTTAATGGTTTGAAAAATGCCAGATCGAGCGTATGGGTCTTATGGCTGCTATGTGGTGGCAGACATCCAGTTTCGAGCAAATAAGAAAAATGGAGAAACATAGTAACCAATTACACTCATGCAGCACAGT
Source organism: Diabrotica balteata (assembly GCA_918026665.1). Classification (NCBI taxonomy): domain Eukaryota; kingdom Metazoa; phylum Arthropoda; class Insecta; order Coleoptera; family Chrysomelidae; genus Diabrotica; species Diabrotica balteata. Next base: position 4,054,320 of record OU898279.1, on the reverse strand, counting down.
CGTCCGTACACACACAGTACACATGGACGTCCCCTCAACACACTAGGGAAAACACAATTAGGAATTAGATAGATTATATTTTAATAAATGAGCGATACAGAAACTGTATAAGATCAGTTAAGGCTTATCCAGGCGCAGATGTTTCTTCAGATCATAACCCCCTGATAGCGCGGGTACACATTAGACTCAAAAGACCTTCAAATAAAACAAAAATAGATCACATAGATACCAGCCGCTTACAAGATCCAACAATTAAAGAAGATTTAAAACAACATATCAATGATAACTTACGAATGCTTTCTACAAAGACAGAGAACACGCATGTAGAAGACAAGTGGCAAGATTTAAAAGACGCCATAATAAAACCTGCCCAGAAAATGCTTACCAAAGAGAAACAAAAAAAAGGACGAGAATGGATAACAGAAAAAATTTTAGGTCTCATGGAAGAGCGAAGACAGTTAAAGGGAAAATGCAGCCAAAAATATAATGAAGTAAACAAACAAATCAGAAAAGAAATAAGAACTGCAAAGGAAAATTTTTATACAAGAAAATGCGATGAAATCGAAGAACTACATCTCAAACATGATACTTTTAACTTACATAAAAAGATAAAGGAACTGACAGGTACACAAAAACGAAAACATCCCAATCTCCTATGCAACGCAAATGGTGAAATAATAGCCGATCTACAAGAAAAGCTTAGGACCTGGAAGAACTATGTAGAAGAATTGTTCGACGATGAAAGACAAGAACCTAATATAGATAACTTGCAAGGCGACGAAGGACCAGAAATAACTAAAGAAGAACTATTATACGCTATAAAAATAATGAAAAATGGTAAATCACCGGGTCCAGACGGGCTCACATCACAACTTCTTAAGCTTGTGGAAGGCGAATCAGTGAATATTCTACTCGACCTTTTTAACTCCATCTACAAAAGAGGAGAAATACCAAAGGAATGGCTACTTTCAACTTTTGTAACCTTACCAAAAAAGGCAAATGTAGAACAGTGCACTGACTGCCGCACTATAAGCTTAATGGGGCATACATTAAAAGTATTCATCAAAGTAATCCACTCAAGAATTAACAGAAAACTAGATGCAGATATTAGTAATACTCAATTCGGATTTCGGAACGGGCTTGGAACAAGAGAAGCACTATTTGCACTTAACGTCATATGCCAAAGATGTCTAGATATAAACCAAGATATATATATGTGCTTTATTGATTACAACAAAGCGTTTGATAAAGTTCGTCACGATCACTTAATGAAACTGCTAGTAGAAAAAAACTTGAATAAAAGGGACATTAGAATTATCTCTAAGATTTACTATAATCAGAAAGCAAATATCCGAATAGAGCAAGAGACAACGGAGGAAATCGAGATCAAGAAAGGCGTAAGACAGGGTTGTATACTCTCACCGACCTTATTCAATCTATACTCCGAAGACATTATAAACACAGCACTTTCGGATTAAAATATAGGTATTAAGATAAATGGCATCCGAATAAACAACTTGAGATATGCCGATGACACGGTACTAATCGCAGAAACTTGGGAAGATCTTCAAATACTAATTAACAAAATAGTAGAATGCAGTAAAGAACACGGATTATCACTTAACGTAAGCAAAACAAAAATAATGCTAATATCTAAATCACCACAGAACTTCCCTGACATAACCGTGCATGACCAAAAAATCGAACGTGTAAGAAGATATAATTACCTGGGAACTGTTATCAACGAAAATAATGATTGTTCTGGAGAAATCAGAACCAGAATAGAGAAAGCTAGAGCCACATTTACTAAATTGAAAAAGGTGTTCTGCGGAAGAGATCTAAGTCTAAAACTTAAAATTCGCCTTTTGAGATGTTACTTTATGTCAGTTCTCCTCTACGGGATGGAAACATGGACATTGAAAAAGATCGATACCGAAAAGATAGAAGCATTTGAGTTGTGGATGTATCGTAGAATATTAAGAATACCCTGGACAGAGAAAGTAACAAATGTGGAGGTTTTGCGGAGAGTGCGGAAAGAGAAAGAGCTGATACTTACTGTTAAAAAGCGCAAACTACAATATTTGGGACATGTTATGAGGGGAGATAAATACCAGTTGCTGCAATTGATTATACAGGGAAAGATAATGGGAAAGAGATCTATAGGAAGAAGAAGGCATTCATGGTTGAAAAACTTGAGAGAATGGTACAATTGCACCAATTACCAACTGTTTAGATCTGCAGCATCAAAAATACGCATAGCTTTGATGATAGCCAAACTTCGAAACGAAGACGGCACTTGAAGAAGAAGTACAGTCGTAATTGTTTGTCTTTGCTCGGCAGCTATAGCTTTTGCTACATCTCCCTTTCCAACTAGAGCAACATGTTTGGGCAGATGGTTTGACACTGTCCGAATAGCCGTTTCATCGACTTATAGATACAGTTGGAAGGTAACTTATATTTTTTTACAGTGTTCGCCAAAATTTTAAAATACTGAGCTAGTTGCACTCTATTGAAGCCCATGGTTTTAGCAATGCTTGTTTTTCGTGGAACTCGTAAAGATAGTCATTTCTTTTTCATGAAAGATCTAGTGAAGTCCCGACCAGCCAACTGATTTACGGGTAGAAATAAAATTCAGCATCATTCAAAATCGTTTGTCGAATTCTGTGCAATGCTGAACTATTTCTTATTCTTGGATCTTAGATAGAACTGCTTTAAATCTGCCTAAAGACCGGACACCATTTTCTTTCTTTCTTTCTTTCAACGCAGTATCGAGCGGCTCAAATTAAAGAAAAATATAGGAGAATTCGCGCCCGTGACATAAACAAACAATAAAATGGTTTTTATTACTTGGCAACGCTAAAATGAATTGAAAGAATTCGGTGTTTTACTACGTAGAAATCCTCCTCCTCAATCCTTTAGCCCTTGTCAGGGCGTAGTGTCACCCTAAATATTATTAGTCTGCTGTCTCCATTGACTGTGATCTTGTGCCATATGGACGGCTTCATGTATGGATTTTCCCACCAAACTCTTCATTTGGTCCACCCATCGTATTGGAGATCTTCCTCTTGGTCTTCGGCCTTCTATCTTACCTTCTACTACCAATAGTTCCATGGTGCCCATTCTTTTAGCTATGTGGCCGAAGTAAGTTAGGTATGCTTGGTTTACTTTTTTTAGTAGCCTGTCTTTTATATGAAGCTCTTCCAGAATTGACAGGTTGGTTCTATGTTCTGTCCAGGACACGCGTAGAATTCTTCTATATACCCACATTTCGAAGGCTTTGATCTTACTTCTATCGATTTTTTTGAGAGTCCATGTTTCAGCTGCATATGTAGCAATGGGAAAAATAAGGGCATTGACCAACCTAAGCTTAGTATTCCTTGTTATTGTTCGGTCTTTCCATATTTTAATTAATTTAGCAGTTGCGGTTCGGGCCATTCCTAGTCTACGTTTGATTTCTGAGGAACAATCACCATTGTTGGTTATCAGAGAGCCCAAGTATACAAATCTGTCGACTACTTCGAAAATCCCTATTTGGCGTATATGCGGTAGATTATTATTTTCTCTGTCTACAATCATTATTTTTGTTTTTCTGGTGTTGATTTGAAGTCCGAATTCTTCACTTATTCGGCTTAGCCGTTCGATGATGGTAATCATTTCGACTTCATTCGCTGCTAGTATAAGTGTGTCATCTGCGTATCGCAGGTTACTGATTTTTCTGCCTCCTATAGTGATTCCTCCATCCCATTCATCTAGTACTTTTCTCATTATATATTCAGAATATATGTTGTACAATAATGGTGATAGTATGCAACCTTGTCTAGTTCCTTTCTCTGTTTTGAATGCATTTGAATATATTCCATGTACTTTAACTTTGGCTGAGTTTTTATTATACAGATTTCTTATTAGGTTAACTAGGTGGTTAGGTACTCCCATATTTTCCATTATACTCCAGAGAGGATCCCATTTTACTGAATCAAAAGCCTTTGTGTAATCTACAAAACAGAGCAACATTGGTATGTTATGTTCTCTCGCTTTTTCTACTATCTGTCTGGTGTTGAGTATTTGCTCACGCGTTCCCTTTCCTGGTACAAATCCACATTGTTCTTCGGCTATCTCTGGAAGTAGAAAGTTCTTTAGCCGTTCATTGATTATATGTAGCAGGATTTTGCTTGCATGAGGGATAAGGGCAACGGTTCTGTAATTGCTGCATATGGTTAGTGATCCTTTTTTATGGATAGGGATCAAGGTTGATTCACACCACTCATCAGGCCATTCACCTGTGATCCATATCATATTGCACATATCCAGCATTACATCTACGCCAATTTTGCCTATTGCTTTTAGAGTCTCCGCTGTTATGCCATCGATTCCTGGAGTTTTTTTGTTTCTTAGTTGGTTAAGAGCCTTTTCTACTTCTGCTCGTAAAATGATTGGTTCAGCCTCTCTGATTGCATGTTTTTTGTGTTCTGAGACTGATGCGTCATCTTTGAAGTGTCTTTGTATAATTCTGAGCAGTAATTTTTCCAGGTCTCTGCGATGCTCTCTATGTCGGTTTTTACTTCTCCATTAGAGTCTTGAATGGCTTGAAGTTGTGGCTTGAACTCTCGGGCTAAATATTTAACTTTTTTAAATAGTTCATGACTTTCATGGCAGTTTGCATGTTGCTCCAGTTCTTGACACACGTACAAATAGGAAACTAAAATAAACTAAAAAATATTCTGCGACTTTTCAAACATTTATGAGGAGACTTCAATATACCACATATACGAGGGGATTTCAATATCCACCAAAAAAAATCAATGAATTGCAAATGCTACAACCTTTAGTATTTAAAATTAAATACAGATCCTGCGTGTTATTTAGAATTAAAAAATGACGTTTAATCTTTGGCATATTTGGATTATTACATTTTATTATCACCAATTTTGTCAACAGCAATTGTTAGATACCTTTATCAAATAATGTCACGAAAAATGTTTTTTATGCTAATGTTTTATTTTGTTTGCTTATGTTTAACAACACGAAAAATTATTAGCTAAAAATTTGTTGTTTAACGAAACATTTTCTATATGTAATATTCTTAATTATGAAAACATATTTAATTAATATTCACCTTAAAAAGAGTTGGAAAACGTCTTTTGAGCTCCCACAAATACCTATTTTTCAGATCGGAAGTTTTAATATAATGCTCTCTATCGCTACTCATGGCGTGATAAAAAAGTCGTCTACCAAGTCCAGGAACAAATGGAGTAATGGACATTCCCAATATCCCGTCCAGCAAGTCAAATGATTTACCTGCAAATATAAACAAACATAGAAATATATCAAAAAGGGAAATCAAACGATTTCTACCTGGCTAAATCGAATTCCAAACAGCTTGATAAATTACTCGGCAAGGGAATCTAAGATTTTATTCCACATGCCGTTCATCATGATCAAAATTCGTAATGAATTCAATTTCTGGTACTCCAAACGGAGTAAAGAAATAACATATAAAGACGGTACTAGATTTTTGTTTCAATACAGAGATACAGATAACCGGCATGTGGAATGTAATCTTGTATTCCCTTGCCGAGATGTCCTCGAATATATTAGATAGAATTAAAATATAACTCCGCCTGTGGTGACTAATGGGTGGATTGAATAGCTCAGGAGTCACCATTGCCGGTCCTAAGCCCGGGTAAAGGAGGAAGGTTGGGCAGTGGGCTAACAACCCACTCCCGGAAAAACACACTGTTATGAAACCTAAACATTTGCCTCGGAACAAGGGGAACTTTCGGAAACGACTAAAGCTACGAAACATGGACTATGCATTTGGAAGTTGGAATGTGAGGACGCTAAATAGACCAGGAGCTCAAACTGCACTTCTACAAGAACTAAAAAGATATAATCTTATGATCACTGCTCTTCAGGAGACAAGATGGCTGGGGAAAGGTGTCAGGGACACCAAAACGCACACAATTCTATATAGTGGCAAAGAACAAGGAATCAAAGAATGTGGAGTTGCATTTGTGGTAGATAACGATTTTAAGTCAAAAATCATAGACTTCCAGACAGTGAATGAAAGGATATGCAAACTAAGAATTCGCACCCACTTCTTCAACCTTACTATGATAAACATCTACTGCCCAACAGATGAACAAGAGCAACATACAAAGGAAAGCTTCTACCAACAGCTGGAGATAGTATATGACAACGCGCCAAAAAATGACATTAAGGTTATAATGGGTGATATGAATGCCAAAATAGGCAAGGAACCGCAGTTCTATGGCACAACAGGAAAACACTCACTGCACAATGAAACAAGCGAGAATGAGGAGTTTTTGATAAATTTTGCCACCAGTAAAAACATGGTTATAAGCTCCACATGATTCCCACATAAAGACATACACAAAATGACGTGGATCTCACCAGATGGAACCACAACCAATCAAATTGACCATGTGATGATAGACAAAAGGCCAGCCAGTAGTATATCTGATGTGAAAACACGACGAGGAGCATGCTGTGGATCAGACCATCTTTTACTGCAAACCAAATTTAGGTGCAGAGTTAACAGAGAAAGAAACGAAAGACAACAAAGAACAAACAAACTAGACCTGGAAAAACTGAAGACTCAGGAATGTAGAGAGAAGTTCGAGCAAGAAGTCACAAATGAGCTAAGGACACAAGAACTGCAATCCATAGAGAGCAAATGGAATAATATCAAAACAGCAGTGCTGACACCAGCAGCGTCCACCGTGGGAAACAAGAAGAAGAAGAGAAGAGGAACATGGTTTGATGACGAGTGCAGACAAGCGATAGAAGAAAGAAACGAAGCGCACAAAATGTGCATAACAAGAAGAACACGGGAAAGACGAACATCATTTGAAGTCGCAAGACGGAAAGCAGACAAGATATGCAGAAACAAAAAGAGAGCTTATGAAAATGGACAAATAGAAGAAATGGAACAAAATTAAAAAAAAAACGAAATTAGAGGAGCTTACGAATACCTAAAAAAGATAAAAAGTGGATATAAACCTCAAACAAGCCTATGCAAAGATGAAAGTGGGCAAATAATCAGTGACCAACAGAAAGTCACAGAAACCTGGAAGCATTATTTTCAGACCCTACTTGGAACACAAGTAGATATGGAAGATGAAATGGGTACGAACCATGTAGAAGAGAACGAAGTTGAAGTAGAAGCTCCAACCATAGAGGAAGTTCTCGAAGCTATTAAGGCCCAGAAAAACAATAAAGCCATGGGAGTTGACGAGATTCCAGCAGAACTGTATAAGGTAGGTGGCAACCACCTATCAAGTCATATCCACGCGCTTATCAAAGAAATATGGCAAGAAGAGAAAATACCCGACGAATGGAAGAAAAGTATAGTATGCCCAATCTATAAAAAAGGAGACAAACTCCAATGCAAAAACTACCGTGGAATTTCTCTACTATGTACAGCGTATAAAGTCCTCACGTATATTATAAACCAGCGACTCCAACCACTAACAGAAAATATTATTGGAGAATATCAGACGGGCTTCAGATGGGGAAGATCGACAATGGATCAAATATTTACAGTCAAGCAGGTCTTGAGCAAATCGTGGGAACACGACATTGATGTTCACAACGTGTTTGTAGACTTCAAACAGGCATACGATTCAGTCAAAAGGGACAGACTATACTATATATTGGCAGAATTAGCAATACCACATAAGCTAATTAGACTCATTAAAGCCACAATGGATGAAACTCAGGCATGTGTACGAATACAAAACAACCGGACAGACTTTTTCAAAATCTCGCAGGGACTAAAGCAGGGAGATGGGCTGGCACCAACATTGTTTAACCTGGCACTGGAGTATGCGGTCAGGCAAATGCAAACTGGACGAGAAAACCTACTGACCAATAAAACGGTTCAACTGGCTGCCTATGCCGATGATATTATTATTATGAGTAGAACATCAACAGGAGCACAGGAAGCATACGCAGAGTTAAAAACACAAACGAAAAGGCTAGGTCTGGAAATTAACACAGAAAAAACAATGACATTGAAACGGTTGGAAAGTTTACATACCTGGGAGTAGAAATATATGCCGATGAAGCAGAGGATGGAGAAATACGAAAAAGGATAACGCAGGCAAACAAAGCTTATTTTGCCCTCTCCCATATATTTCGGTCTAAAAGTGTCCACCGAAATACAAAGATGAGAATATGTAAAACTTTAATTCGGCCAATAGCATGTTATGGCAGCGAAGCATGGGTCCTGAAAGAAACATCCAAAAACAAACTCGACACATTCGAAAGAAAAGTACTGAGGAGAATACTAGGACCTGTGAGGGAAAACGGAATCTTCAGAATTCGATATAACAACGAGCTCTATCAACTGTATGAGGAAACACCCCTGTCAAACTTTATTAGAATACAAAGATTGCAATGGGCCGGACATGTGATACGAATGGGAGAGGATAGGCTACCAAAACGAGCACTGAACGCCAGAATGCAGGGAAAGAGACCAGTTGGAAAGCCAAGAAAGCGCTGGGAAGACACAGTAAGCAGCGACGCACAAGCACTTTTAGGAGTCCGTGTATGGAGAAGAGCAGCCACAGACAGACAAGGGTGGAGGCAAAAAATAAAGGAGGCCAAGGCTCATTTTGGGCTGTAGTGCCGTAGAAGAAGAAGAAGAAGAATTAAAATATACAAAACTATTTACCGTCAATCGTAAACTTTTCAAATTTTGGATCAGGTTTCATAGTTTCATCTTGAACTATCCACGAATCCCGGTTAAGATGGTTATATACTACGATGGACGGGTTATCCCAGATACAATCAGCCATATATACGTATGTATCTTCGCAAAAATTTTCTCTACTTATAATATCAACGATAGGTGTTACAAATGTTGAATTTATGGTCCATTGGTCCTTTGGTATTTCGTATTTACTAATAAGTCGATTCTAGAAGCAAAAGACAAAAGTTTGATTAATGTTAAGACAATATTTTTTTGCATTTTAGTTTTTTATGATATCATAATTGATATTGTATACTTCCATTATTATTGTATCATTCTCATGACTTTCTAGCAATTTCCTTTCGGGCTACTTGTCTGTAATCTATAAGTAAACTTATAATTGTTATAAAGTGAACAATTTATAAAACTATTATTATCTAATATATTATAAACAGTTTTTATACGTTTTTCTTGGATTTTGTTCTATTTGTTTTCGTTTTACAATAATCAAGTTAGTACCTAGGTATCAAACACAACTACGGAACCTAATATTGTATAAAAGTAATTCCGAAAATAGACTCATTTAAGCGAAATATAAGAAAAAATAGACCGATACTGACACAACTTTGTTCTTTCATGACATAAAGTGTATTTCAAGTAAATTAAATTCTATACCGACATAACCTTATATTTTGGGGACATAATATAATATGTTTTTGTAAAAAAAGTTTCATAGTGGCACAATTTTTAATGTGCCGGTATAGACTAAAAAATAAGATATTTTTAATGCAATTTATAAAAGTTCTTAAAGTGGCATAACTTTAGTTGTGCCAATAGTTTCATAGTGGCACAATTTTTAATGTGCCGGTATAGACTAAAAAATAAGATATTTTTAATGAAATTTATAAAAGTTCTTAAAGTGGCATAACTTTAGTTGTGCCAATATTTACTAAAACAATCGAAAAATATTCAAACTTTTAAGTGGCACTGGCCTAACTTAAAAATATGTAAGTATTGCTTTAACAAAATTTACTTACTTGGATTAATAGCACACTCACAATTAAAAATGTGCCGGTTTTCCACGTAAAAGCAACACAAACACACAGGCATACTAAATATGTGCCAGTATAGTGCTGCCTCTTCAGCGAAATAAGCACGTAGTACAACGCTATCTAAGTACTGTACTGTACTTAGCATTCGTAGATTATGAAAAGGCTTTCGACAGCATTGAACACTGGGCGGTTGAAGAAGCTCTGGTCAATAGTAGAATAGATTCAAGATACCGACAATTGATACATGATATTTACCAAAACGCAACCATGACCGTAATTCTGGACGACAAATTAATAACGGATAATATAAAAGTTAAACGAGGAGTCCGACAAGGCGATATAATTTCACCTAAACTGTTTACCTTGACCCTCGAAGACATAATAAAATCAACAGATTGGGAAAACAGAGGAATATGTATTAACGGAAAATACCTAAATCACCTTAGATATGCGGATGATATACTCCTGATCTCCTCGGAACGACAAGAACTGGAATTAATGCTGAATGAACTTCATGAAAAATCACTGCAAAAAGGCCTAAAAATTAACTTCAACAAAACAAAAGTAATGACAAACACGGAAGACCAAGAGGCAATAAAAATAAAAACAGAAAAAATAGAACAGGTAAATGAGTATATCTATCTAGGACAAGCAATCAGAGCTAATAGAGAAAATCAAACAGCCGAAATATCGAAACGAGTAAGAATGTAAATATACTTACGAAGCAAGGTATATAACTCCTGTATCATACCGGTGCTCACCTACGGAGCACAGACATGGACATTTACACAGGCCAATTTGGATAGGATAAGGAAGGCACAAAGAGCGATGAAAAGACAAATGTTGGGTGTATCACTTAGGGATAGAAAACGTAACCAGTGGATCAGAACCAGAACAAAGACAGTAGACGCGATAGAACAAGCAGCAAAACTGAAATGGAAATGGGCTGGACACAATGAACGTCTCCAAGACGGAACAATGCCATCGGAAAGTGGCGTCCATACAATGCAAAGAGATCCAGAGGCAGACCACAGATGAGGTGGAAAGATGACATCAGGAAACAAGGAGGTCCCACATGGCAGAGAACAGCTCAAGATAGGGAAAGATGGAGAGAACTGGGGGAGACCTATATCCAACAATGGAAGGATAGAGAATAGGTTCAAAAAAAAACAACGCTATCTACAGGATAGAAGCTGTCAGGATAGAATCTTTGTGCCAGTTTCTTTCAAATATACAGTGAAATTTTGTGATTTTTAAGGAGTGATTATTACAAAACAACATTTTCTTGAAATGTGACACTATAGAACTTAGTGAGCGATATTATAAAATTGTTTTCAATAGTCTCTTTGTTTATTTTAATAATTTATAAATAATTAAATAAAATGCTAATTTTTGGGTTTAATTTGCAAACATTTTTTATTTATAAACATTCTTTAATTTTGAACACCTCATTTTAATTATTTACTCTGCCCAGATATTCCAGTTGAAAAGTAAAAGTGATTCTCATTATCACACAAGATTAATTGTAATTCCAGTTTTTGTTTCTATTTAATAATATTTTAAAATATCCTCAAAGCTACTCAATTGTGGCATTAAGAACACTGTATCTTTATTATTGTACTAGTAGACCCGACAGACTTCGTTCTATCAAATAAATTTGGAATGTGGCAGTCACCATGATGATAGGGCGGTGTGTGAGGTTCAGCTCGGGTGACCTAAGTTTCTTCGCCTCGACGAACTTTGGCTTTTTCCCGGAAATTATTCGAATTTTTCATGCCGTAAAAACCATCCTTAGACTTCAAGGAACATTTTAAAAAAGAATTGTTAAAATTGGTCCATGCGTTGTTGAGTTATGCACATTTTGCGATTCATTTTTGGATTATAGATTATTCTTAACAATAGCAAAAATACAAAAGACTGTTACGTTTTCATTATTTGAAAGTTTATCTATTTATAGGATGTTTACCAAATAGTGTATTGCCCTAAAATAATCTTTATTACTTACTGTCCTTAAATCAAAAGCCAAAAGTTGAGGATTACAATCGACTTGATCTCCTAATTTTCCACTGTCCAAAACCCAAAGTCTATTACATTCGTCGATCTAAAAAAATAAGAATATGCATCTCATTATTTATACAGTCAGGTTAAATAGTAAACATAACAGACATAACAGACAGAAAGTGTGAAAATATCCTTTTTCTTAATTACTATTTAACTGGGAATAAGCCACAATTAAAGATAAAAATACGTTTATTGACGTTTCAATTTCCACTTCGGAAATCGTTCTCAAAATACAAACAGTAAATTAAACAAATTTTGTTTTTTGTTACATAGTGAAAAATTCTTCTAATAATTTAATTTTATCTGACTCATTCATATTGACAATTCAGACATACATTATGCATTTTAAAGTAGACGACTTTAAAATGATATTGCCAATATTGTTACGTTGCGCTCCTGGGACGACTTTACTTATAAGATAGTTCATTCGATTACTTTAAATCAACTTTAACTTGAGAATACCCCTTAGAAAAAAAATCATAGCATGTAATTCGTCTTTAAAAAGACAAACACATGACATGATGACAGTAAAATTCTCCTGTTAGTGATTCCATAGTAAATTATGAGGGAAAAACCAGGAAAAAACCTCATAATACTATCCCGACATTGTAAGTATTTCTTCGTGAATTTAGTTTACCTTCAACAAACATCAAAATTCTGATTTTATATGTTACGTTATTTAAAAAAACATAAATGATGTATCCTTTATATGTTACTGACTTACTAATACTAGTATTTTCTTATTAATAACTTCCTCTTTCAATATTGGTAACCAGATCCTACTACATTCTGCCGAGGAATTTGCGACACAATTGGCCTCATTTAGCATAATTAGAGCCGCTTCTTTGATTTTTCTTTTTTTGCCATCCGTTTCTTTTAGGACTACATTTGAATTATTCCATTGAACCCTATGTTCATTATCCCATGCGTGTTTATATATTTGAGCTCTATCAAATTCGCTATTTTTAATATAAAATTGATGTTCACTTATTCTAACATTTAATGGCCTTGATGATTCACCTAAATAAAACTAATCGCATTCACAAGGTATTTTATAAATGCAATTCTTTGTCCTTTCTTGTTTATTGTTAGGTTTGGTTTTGGACAAAATAGATCTCAACGTGTTTGTTGTTTTGAATGTTGAAATGTTGAATTTATTTCCTATCCTTTTAAGTTTTTCTGATAATCCTTTTTATGTACGGTATTGTTATTTTCCTCATATTATTCCTTGTGTATGCTGTAGGATCTCGTTCTAAGTTGTTCTGTTCTATTCGATCGATTGTTGAAAATTCCTTATTTATAAATGATAAAGGATAACCATTTTTTAATAACAGATGTTAACAAATGTTTCTCCTCCAAGAACGAATTTTCGTTAGAACAAGTAATTTTGGCTCTATCGTATAAGGATTTAATTATTCCCTTTTTTACATTAATATTGTGATTTGATTTGAAATTTAAATATCTATTGGTGTGTGTTGGTTTTCTTACACCTGAGTCTTATGTCCAGTATCGTTCTTAGAGATTAAAACATCCAGGAAAGGTAGCGTGTTATTATATTCCTTTTCCATGGTAAATGTTATTGTCTCTTCTTTATCGTTTATATCATTTAGGAATGTATCCAACAACTCTGATCCATGAGGCCATATTAAGAATACATCATCTACATACCTCCACCATACTGTGGGTTAGAAATTTTGTTTAGAAATGATATTTGTTTCAAAATCTTCCATAAATATATCGGCTAAGAATGGAGATAAACTAGAGCCCATTGCTAGACCAAAATTTTGTTTATAGAATTTATTATTAAGTTGAAAATATGTATTATCAGTACATAATGTTAATAACTCCATTATAGCCGATATGTTTAGTCTTGTTCTATATTGAAACGTCAATAAACGTATTTTTATCTTTAATTGTGGCTTATTCCCAGTTAAATAGTAATTAATTTACAATGCCACAAGAAAATAGCTTCAAAACAATATCCTTTTTCTTTTTTAAGTGTCCTGTTGACAATCATTCTGGTTACTTTTTCGCGATCCTGCACAAGTTTGTCGACACTGCGGTATCTGTCAAGACGCAACCACAAATATCCTTCACCTACCAATCGCTCACACTAAAAAAAGCTTTTGGTGGTAGGTGTACAGTATCTAACGAAGCATAGTGCAGAAGAATAACCAGGAGTTAATTGAGATTATAAGAGATCCAATACAATACAGGACATAGGAAGTTAGATGGTTAGGACATACTTTACGAATGCCAGATAAAAGAAACGTTCTAATATTTCTACAAGCAGGGGAATATAGGAAGAAAAGAAGAAGAAGACCAGTAAGGAAGGGGTTTGATGCCGTTCGAAATGACAAAAGAAATAGGAACAAGCGACTGGAGAGAACAAGTGAAGGATAGGAAAAAGTGAAAGAAACTAGTTACGATTAATAAAGACAAGGGACTCTAATATACCAAACTTATTACTGCATACTCACCATTACTCTGTATACAGACACAATTCTTGATGGGTTACAATCTTTTGGCTTTTTATGCCAACTCCAATCAGGGTAGGGTCTAATAATTGGATTTCCATTTTTATCAAGAACGATGGTGCCCAACGTAGCAGGAATACCATCTTGGAATCTTGGGATCGTAACAAATACTACAGGATTTTCTCTCGCTGAAAATAAAAAAATGATGTCTTCACAGAGATGTTTGTTAAATCCACATTCTGGTTTTGTTTAATCAACTATATCTTTAACAAATAGGTTTCGCTTTTGTTGTATCATGATTAAGTTTATTATTATTTCCGTTGTTTTTTCGATAATATTCATTTATATTTATGAATGTCATCCTGTTAAAAATACGTACAAACTAATACAAATTTGCGTTTTCTAAAGATCTTTATAAGCCATTTTCCATTGATAGTTCTAATATCTTCTCTGAATTTTCAAGTCGTCATTTTTTTTCCTAGCACGCAGTTCAATATTTTAATTATTTAATAAGTTGCGTTCAGTTCTTCTAATGATTCGCTATCTTCTTCTTCTAGTTCCATGACCGTTATCGATCGTTGGATATCATGTTGGCTACCATATTTGCTATCGTGACTTTATTGACAGCAGCTCTAAATAACAATGTAGTTGATTTTTCATACCATTGCCTTAGATTTTTCAGCCATGATGTTCTTCTTCCACCAGGATCACGATTACCTTGGATCTTTCCCCGAATGATGTAAAAGATTATATTTTTCAGGGTGTCTCATAATATGCCCGAGGTATTCCAGCTTGCGTTTCTTTATTATATTGACCAGTTGTGTTCAAGGTTGTGTGGTTCAGCCGTCTAAGGACCTTTTCATTTCTAACTCTGTTGACCCAGCTTATTTTCAGTAGTCGTCTGTATACCCACATCTCAAAGGCTGTCAATCGTTTAAGGATAGCCTCAATTAGAGTCCACGCTTCCACACCATACAGTAGTTTAATTTATGCGGTTGGATCCCAACTCTCATTGATATTACTGCCGAGATACACGAGTTTCTCGACTCTGTCCAGTGTGGCATCTCCGACTTTTATACCGTCATCCTGTATATAATTTTGTTTGCTAACTATCATGTTTTTAGTTTTCTTAACTTAAGTTTTAATCCATACTAATCACAAGTCTGTTTTATTTTGTTCATTAGATTTTGAAAGTCTTCTCGGCAATTAGCAAGCACTAAGGTATCGTCGGCATATCTAATATTGTTGACGGTTACTCCATTCACAATAATACCTTCGGTTGTCTCCATTAAGGCTTCCTTAAATATTTCGTCCGAATATAAGTTAAAAAGTAAAGGCGATAATATACAGCCTTGTCTCACTCCTCTTTTTATATTTATTTTATCCGACAGTTCTTTGTTTAACCTTTATTCTTGCCACTTGATGCCAGTATAGATTTGTAATTATTCGTAGATTTTTATCGTCCAATTCAGCTGTTTTCAATATTTCTAGCATTTTGTTATGTCGGACTTTGTCAAAAGCCTTTTCAAAATCGATTGCACAAATGTACACATTTTGATTTATATACTAAACAAGGCTTCTCTTGTACCCGAGCCACTCCTAAACCCAAATTGAGAATTGTTAATTCTGTCTTCTAACAGCGTGTAAATTCTGCTGTATATTACTCGCAGGAAGATCTTCAAAATGTGACTCATCAGACTTATTGTCCGATAATCACCGCATGTCTTTGGACGATGTTTCCTAGGTATTGTGACAAATGTCGACTTTAACCAATCAGTTGGTAATATACCAGTGTCATAAATTCTGTTAAAAAGATTACACCGAGCTTTAATTCCATTTTCTTCCAAAAACTTTCAGCACTTACTTCATCAGGGCCAAGTGCTTTTTCATTTTTTGTCGTTTGTATTGAACGTGTAACCTCACTTTCTGTTACAGATGGACCTGATATAGCAATCGGTGTATAGTGTTCTACTCTCTCATCTTCAAATAATTCAGAAATGTAGTTTTCCCATTCTTTTAACTGTTCATTGATGTCTAATATTCTGTGTCCGTTTCTATCTTCTAAACTTTGGGATACTTGGTTCCGTTTGTTTCCAGCGACCTCTTTTACTTTCTTGTGCAGATGAAATGTATCGTGTTTCTTTTCATATTGTTCAATTTCATTACATTCTTTACTATGCAATTGTGTTTTCGCGTGTCTTATCTTCTGCCTGTTTATTACGTGGATCCTCTTGAATTCGTTTTTATCTTTATTTCTGACTTCTCTTCTTTGATCCATAAGTCTCAGTATTTCTTCTGTCATCCACCCTTGTTTTTTTCTTGCTTTTAGCGCACTCAATTTTGTTTCTTGAACAGTCTTTAAGGTGTCTTTAATTCTCTTCCAGTTTTCCTCAGTACTTTGCTCTTTGCTTGATGTTAACTTTAGTTTTTGTTTTAATATACTAGTTATTTCTTGTTTTACAGTATCATTTAACATTTTTTCTCTATCAATAGTAACTGTTTGCTTATTCGTCCTTGCAAGTATTTTTAATCTCAGTCTTATTTTTCCTACTAAAATATTGTGATCTATTGGTACATCTGCGCCTGGATATGTTTTTACTGCTAATACAGAATTTCTGTATCTCTTATTTATACATATGAAGTCTATTTGGTTACAAACAACTCGTTCAGGTGTATCTGCTGGTGATTTCCAGGTGTAAAGACGACGTTTTGGAAGTTTTAAAATTGTGTCTGTTATTTGACTTGCTATTAAAAACTGATATTTTATTTTTATCGCAGATAGCTGCACATAAATCCAATATTAAAATTAAAAAATTGTATTGTGACATTCTCAAACTTCTTCATTTTGTATTTCTTCCTGATTTTATTGTTATATATATATATATATATATATATATATATATATATATATATATATATATATATATATACAAGGATTTCCACAGTTTTCACTGTATTCCTTCACTCAACCGATTTCTCCAATTTTTCCTGTTTAGCCAGTCCCCTTCCTGTAGGTTTCTTCTTCTCATTGCTTCGTCAACTTCATCTCTGAAAGATCTTCGGGGTCTGCCTCTCTTTCTTCTTCCTATCGGGCTCCACTCTGTTATTCTATTTATCCACCGATTTTGGTCTCCTCTTCTGACATGTCCGTACCAGGTTAACCTCTTCTGTTCGATGTAGTCTATTATGTGTATTATTTTTCCAGTCCTTAGAACAATTTAAAAATGTGATAAAGAGACTGCTATTTGTGTAATATTAGTTTGTATTGAAGTTAATTATTAGTTTTTGATATTAGTTTGTATTCAAGTTAATTATTAATTTTGTTAAACTTTACTATTATTTTCCAATGTTGTGCTTACTTTGTAAAATTTTATATATATATGTTGTTCCAATGTAAAAATGGTATATCCGTTAATAAATAAATAATATGTCGGAGTTCATTAACCTTCTTCTCTTAATCTCCATGTTATTTATTCTATCCTTCTTGTTACTCTGCAGCTTCTCCTTAGGAATTCCATCTCTGTTGCTCTTATTTTGTTTTTGGTTTTCTTATGCAGTCTCTTGTTTCTCCTAGTCTATTTTTTATATCTTCCTCCGTTGTTCCTTTGTTTGATATTATGAAATCTTAATACTTATACTTGTCAGTTCATTTGATTTGTTTACCTTCGTCTATTTCCAGCTGTTTTATTTCTGTATTCTCCGTTGTTAGGTATTCAGTTTTCTTTAGGTTTATTTCCATCCCATTCTTTGTATATTCCTGCTCCAGTTTTCTCATCATAAAACTAAGGTCATCCTCGTCTTGTGCGATAACTATTTGGTCGTCAACAAAACTTAGCGTATATAGATATTCGTTCCTTACTGTTATACCCATTTCTTCGCACTTTCTTTTCCATGATTGTATTGTTAAGTTATTAAAATCTCTTACAACTTATATTGACCAATATTTCTAAATTAAGAATTGTGAATAAGAATAAAAAGAAAATGACTCTTCTTATGAAATCAGAAATGGTATATGTTCTTACCTGGGTAGTAGACATCGGTGTCAATCGGAGCTGGTTTTCCTGGAATAAAGACGCCAGCATTTATATCTGCTTTCCTTTCCGCAGCACTTTTATACTCGAAATCCAGTTGTTTAAATTGGTACCATATCCGAAATTTATTCGATAACGACGGTGATCCAGCGCCGGAAATTTTTTGTGAAAGACATATCGTCAACAGCAAGCACAAAAGTCCTTGCTCCAAAATAAACAACAAACATTAAAACATAAGGTCAAATCGATTCTATTTAACAAGAACTATTTGATCGTTCTTTTAATAGCCCAACTATAGAGTATAGTAAGCTGATTTCACATGAGTAGATAAGCAGAAAATAGAAGTACTAAAAATAACAAAGAAGCACAAAACATTAATAGTTATGGAAGACGTTAACGCTAAAATAGATAGAAGATAACTCAAAAAATCACCGAGAACTTTGGTTTGGGATAGAGAAATCAAAGAGATAAACGTCTAAACGAACTTTGCTAAGAAAATAACTTCGTCATTACAAATATCTGCCCTCAACAGGGACCACGAGGTAGAAGATCGGAAAAATCGGAAATATATTAAAAGTATAGTTTTTAGTCAAATACACAAAACAAAAAAAATTGGACCTGCAGCTACCTCCAAAAAAAGTTATATAGTTTTTCAAAAAAAAAAAAATGCGCTTCACTGCGAGTGGTTTAGCGGATGTGAGTTCAATCCCCAGCTCGGTGTATAGAAAACAAAAAAGCTAACACAGCAGTTTAAAATTCTAAATGAATCTTCGGCTTAAACTAGAATATGATGGTGTCTGATCGGCCTATGGTGGAGCAGTACGGCAAGAGATAAGGGCTTGCGGCTCGGTGATACTTCTCCATAGATCCCTACCTGTGAATTTTTAAAAAATTTTGAATTGATTGCACCCACAGTGACCGATCCCACCTAAAAAATTGTCGCTTTTAGCGGTGAGGTGTGAGGGGGGGGGGTGTTGGGCTAAAACTGTGCTAAGCTTTTGAGGGCAATTTGCCTATCTTAATGGTGGTACCCTTTACCACTTTCAATTCATTAACATAATAGTTAAAACATGTATTTGGGCCACACAATATTTGAAATGCAAAATATTTACAGTGAAGTGCAGAGACTATATCTTTTATCATGGTTTGGAAATACTGACATGGACATACAAACAATGATAAGAAGGTCCTAAAAAACCAAAAGTGGATTTCCATAGAGTTATCTCAAAAAACAGAATAATCTTATTAGTGAATAGACACTTATGATAAAAGTATATTCCATCTGCATTAGGATGTAACACTTGTAGTTAAAAAACTCATTGTTTATGAAACACATTTAATAAATATAGTTCAAGTTCAGCATAATAATTTAATTTTCTATCAATCACGTTTATTGTTAAACTCTGATCAAATATATTATTTATATCTTTAATGGAAATTCTATCTCTTTCTTAAAATACAAATTAATCAAATTATTTTGGTACAAATACCCATAGTGGTCGAGGTACTTAAGGTAAACAAAAGTTATTTTGTTTTGTTACTTGGTATAATAAAAAAATGTTAATAATTTAAGTTTATCTGTCTTATTAGATGATTAAAATGGGATTGTTATATCCAGCAACTAAACCCAAATAAATCTGCGTTCTGGAAGATATCTCAAATAGTAAGAAAGATAAAAAACCAGTTTCACCTTTACATGGAAAAAATGGAATTGTGTTCGCAGATGAAGACAAAGCATAAGTTGTGAAAACACGCTAGTAAGAGGATGTAGAAAAAATTATCATCGCGTTGAAAATCTCGACTTCACAGGAGAAGTGGAAAAAAGATACAGGAAAATAAAAATGAGAAGGGGCAACATAGATACTACCCATACCTCCCTTCAAGAAGTCAGACAGTTGATCAAACGTACTAACGCCAATAAAGCTCCGAAAACGGACCATATTACGAATAGAGCTTTGAAGAATCTGCCAGCAAAAGCAATAGTATACATAACAAATTTAATCAACCACATCCTAAGATTACGACATTTTCCTGACAGATTAATAATGATCAAAAAACCTAAGAAAAATGGCAAATTTCCATAAAATTACAGTGCATGGCTCAAACTAGAATCAGAAGAAATCGGAACAATACCTGAAGCACAGTTCGGATTCAGATCCGAACTTATACTTCTCTCGTCATACCTAGCCCAAAGGAGGTTCAGAGTTCGGATAGCGCCAACTCTGTACGAAGCTGGAGAAATAAAAGCTTGAGTGATTACCAGTAATGCTTTGATAAATGATCAATGTAGTAGTGTCTAAGGACTCGCAGGACTGAGACCTCGGAAGGTCTGTAGGAGACAAGAGGATGTCGAAAGATTGGTGTATATCTCGGTAACATCTTTCTAAGCATATTTTTGCAATTTGAACGGCTCGTTCTGCCTGCCCATTAGATCGTGGATAGCGGTGACTGGACGTAACAAATTGAAAAGAAGTTCTTGGTAATCCTATATGCATGCAATAAATTTCACAATTTTATCTACGGAAGAAAAGTGCAAATTGATTCTGACCATAAGCCTTTGGAGGCATTAATGCGGACTTAATGTCGCCGAGATTACAAAGAATTAGGTTAAGATTATCTAAATATGACATAGAGGTAAAATTTAAGCCAGCCAAGTTGATGTATGTGGCAGATTTATTATCGAGGAATTCCATAAAAGATGAAATGGATGATGATAAATTTGTTACAGAAATAGTTCACACTATTCACATGACTGATGAGAAGAGAGAGCAATTTAGGAGTGAAATGGATGCTGATGAGGATCTGAAACTAGTAAAAAAATATTGTATACAAGGGTGACCCAAAACATTGTCAAGAGTAAGCGATTCAATTAGGTAATATTATTATATAAGAAATGAAGTATATTTACTTGAAGGACTAATATTTTACTTAAAGGACTAATATTTTACAAAGACAGGTTTATAGTCCCAAAAATATTGAGAGCGAGCATGCTAAGATTATTGCGTTCGAGTTATTTTGGCATTTAGAAAACCCAACAGAGAGCAAGACAGATATTACATTGGCCACATATGAACAAAAGTATAGAAGATTGGGTAAGAAATTGTAGCAAGTGTGAGAAATTTAGAAGTCACAATGCTAAAGAACCACTATTACTTAGAGAGTTGCCTCAAACACCTTTTGAAAAGGTAGCAACTGTTATATTAGATTATGGTGGACAGTCATATCTAGTTCTGATCGATTATTTTTCTTAATGGCTCGATATAGTGAAAGTTATTTCAAAAACTTCTCAGGTGGTCATCAAGGAATTAAAGAAAATTTTTTAAACACACGGAATACCCTACGAAATCATATCAGATAACATGCCTTATAATTCGTGGCATTGTCAGAAATTTGATAAAGACTGAGATTGTCGGTTTGTAACGTAAAATCTCCGCTATCTATGGTCTAATGGGCAGGCAGAACGAGCCGTTCAAATTGCTAAAAATATGCTTAAAAAGTATGAAGACTTAGATATAGCACTCCTAGAGTATCGCAATACTCCAATAAATAAAACAGATAAAACTCCAGTCCAATTAGTGACTAAAAGGGTTCTTAGATCGAAACTACCATCAAATAAAAAGCACAAAGACATAAATCTAAAGGAAGAGTGGGAGAAACTAGAGGCAAAAAGAAACGAATATAAAAATTATTATGATAGAACCACCAAGGTAAGAAGGAACATAGTGCCAGGAGAGCAGAAAAGGGCAGAAAAAAAATGGGGAAGTGGTCAGGCGGAACAGTTGTCACTTGAAGCCTTCCCTAGTTAAAGCGGTAATTAAAGATAATACTAATTTTGCACATAATGATAGACCATTGAACTCCTCATTTGGAAATTAGAGTTGTGAAGTAGAGGAACCTTTAACCTCCCAGATGAATGCTGAAAATACTGAAAATAGAACAATCGCTAGACTCAAAAGGGCTCCGGTGCGTTTTAATGACTGTCAATGTAAAAAAGGGGAAAGATGTCATATCAGTAGGTTATGATTATGGTCACGCGGCTCTAGGTAGAATGGATAGGGACTCGTTGTCAGTTGTCACTACTTGTCAGAGGCATCATTGTTAGAACATATGATTTTGGATATTGTGGATTCTATTGTGCAGACATTTTGTTAAAAGTATGTTTAAATAAATGTATTGAACACAATGAAATATTATTACTATAAATATTTCATATAGTTATTATAAAGGACACTATTAATAACTTACTTTGTGTAGTCATCGTTGCAGTTTAGTTATCACTCACTTAACAATAAAAAGGCTCTAACAATATAACTAATTAACGATATTTTTTTATTTTTATATAGCGCGGCCCCACTGCCCTTCTGTTTGCAAACTTGGCTATTTAAACAAGGACTATTGTTGTTTAAGGTTTTATAAACAAAAACGGGATTCGGAAAATAATGATTCTTCGAACGTGGTAGGAAGATGCTCTCTCATCAGTGATAAACGCGGTATTTCTGATTTTTGTTATTATTTGCATTTAAAGGAGCGAATTACGATAGTGGAAATACAACGTTTATGTAGTTATGATAAGAGAATTTCAGTTAATAGATATTCGCGAATAAAATTCACTTTTTATACGTTTGCACGATTTATAAACTTGTGTATAGGGTGTCCCCAAAAAGATTGGTCATAAATTATACCATGATTTTTAGCGATGAAAATAAGTCAATTTGGCCTAATTTAGCTATAAGCAAAAGTAAATCCAGAAAAAGTTACGGAGTGTTAAAAGTTAAAAAATAAAACCGTTTTTTTTTCTAATATTGCTGCAAAATGGTTTAAAAATTTTTTATGAAAATTTATATTATGTATTAGCATGCCATGGCCAATATAGTCGGTTCGCTATATTTACGCGGGTTTCGAATTAACAAAATTATGCTAATGACTCATTGATAACCAGTTGCAGTAAACGACTTCCCAGAAAATTAGGTAAAATATGGTCATATTTTAAAATACATTAAAATAACATTAGGGTAGGTATAAATTTGTTACAATATTGCAGTTGAATTGATTCTTTGCCAGTGTTGACATTGTATGTTTGGTGGAAATATTTAAAAATGCCTAGACGTGTGTTAGATGTAGATAGTCTAATTTGTAATGTAAATAAGTATTTTACGAATGAAAAAGAAAATGGCGGTCCTTTAAAATCGGTAATGTCTGTTCAACAACGCGTATGTGATGCTCTACGAATTAGTGAAACCAAACTAAGAGGAGTATTACAAAATCGCAATAATAAACGGCCGAAAGAAGATTATCGAAAAACTCGCCTATCATTGAAAACGAAAGATATTCCAGATGGAAAAAAAATTGAAATTCGTGATACCATTTATCGAATGCGAACCAACAAGGAACATGTGACCTTAAATACAATTCTCTCGGAATTAAAAGATAGAAAATTTGACGAAATTGGCAGAACAAGTCTATGGCAAGTGATACATAATTTGGGTTTCAAATTTCAAAAGGAGGATAACAGAAAAGCCCTTTGTGAAAGAAGTTCTGATGTGCATAAAAGAATTAACTTTTTAAGAAAATATTCTAAATTAAAAGAAGAAAGGGCAAATTTTATATATTTAGACGAAACATGGATATTTTCTAGGGATGCAACCAAGAGAATATGGCAAGATGATAACGTAAAGTCTATCAAACATACTGATGGAGAAGGGAAGCGACACATAATTTTACATGCAGGAGGGAAATCGGGTTTTATAGAAGGTGCTGATTTAATATTTTCATCTAAATCAAAATCAAGTGACTATCACGATAATATGAACACAGAAATGTTTGTAAAATGGTTACATGAAAAACTTCTCCAAGGTTTAAGTGAACCCAGCGTAATTATTTTAGACAATGCACCTTACCATTCTGAAGTATTAAACAAAAGTCCAACGAATTCTTGGACTGTTAATAAAATTAAAGAACGGTTGACAAAGGAACATATACCATTTACACAACATATTTTAAAATCAGAATTATTACGCTTGGCAAATATCCACGCAAAACCAAAAACCTTTGTTGTTGATCAGATTATTGAAAGTTACGGTCATCAAGTTTTACGTCTGCCACCGTATCATTGCCAGTTTAATCCCATCGAATATATATGGGGAATAGCAAAACAATATTATGACAACCATATTGGGCCTAACGGTTATAGCGACGACGCAGTTCGGGAAACTTGGCGAAAGGCACTTTCAATTGTAACTCCAGAAGTGTGGTGCAACTGTATATTCAAGTGCGAGAAACTAATAGAAGATTGGTGGACTCGTAAAAATAAAATACACGAAATAAGTCCAATCATAATAACAATTAATGGTGATGACAGTGATGATGATGACGATTATGATATTTTTGATGATAATGACTGATTTTCATTTTTGTTGGCAAGTTAAATTTTTTTATTTTTCGTTAGAAATTATCTCCATGGAACAAATATACATAGACCATATTTTCTGTGTGAAGTGTTATATAAAATTATTATTAGGTTTATATTAGCCACATTAGACTTCATTAATGAAGTAATTCTCCTTATTATACTGTCAATTATATAAAAGATTTTCCATTATTATTTAATTAAAAAAAGTTATGGATTATTTTTCATTTTATTTGACCAGCTGATATTTCCCCAAAGAGCAGGTAATTAAAACTGGGTACTTACAATAAAATTTTTAATCCGAAACCCGCGTAAATATAGCGAACCGACTATACAACCTAAATAGCGGAAAAATTGTTTCTCGATTTTTTTAGATTTTAGAGAGGTCTCCAAACCTTCCTTCCTAAAATGGGAAGTCAATAGAATTAAATTTATATTTTAAAATTTTTTTGCCTTTTGGTATTTGTTTGTAAAATCAATAATGTAGAAGATACAGCCACTTTTTTAAATGTCAAGGTAAAATAATACAATTATACAGATATCAAGTTTATTATTCGAGTAGGCAAATTGTTGCTGTGTTCTCTATCTTACAAAATGTATGTATCTCCTACGTATAGTTTTCTTTACTTTCTGTTGTTTCGTATTGGACCATATCTCGCTTTTTCTGTCTTTTTCTTTTCCTACTTTTTCCTAATAAAGATTAAGCTGTCGCTGTAACTGTTTTGTCCATTTGTTTTTCAAGGCTATTCGCATAATTGCTTTACGTATCGCATATAATCGCATAATTTCGATGTTTCATTGTCCTAATGCTTCCATACCATTCTTTCACTTGTTCTATTGATATTTCTATTCTTCCTTCTACTCCCACTTGTTCATTTGTCTGTTTAAACCTTTCTCTTCTCTCTATTAATAAGTTTTTAAAATGCTCTACCCATGTGTTCTCTGGTATTCTATTTATTATGACTTGGTTTTTTGGCGTTGTTCTCATCGTTTTTATAGTTTTCCAGGCTTCAGAGCTCTTTGTTCCTCCTATATGGTTATCTAGGCATTGGCATTTTTGTTCTCATGCATTATTTTTCTTTTGAACCACTTCTCGTTTGACTTCTTTATTCAAGTTTTTATATTGTTGTTTAGTTTGTTCGTCTCCCTTTTGTAATAACTTTTGATATACTTCCTTCTTTGTTTTTATCTTTTCTTCCACTTCTTTATCCCACCAATATGGTTTATCTACTCTCCGTACCTGTGGTCCTAAGGCTTCTAGCGCTGCGTCTTTCATGCAATTTTTTATATGTTCGTATGCATCCGTCGTTGATCTGTGTGATTCCTGTAGTAGGCTTCAGAGCTCTTTGTTCCTCCTATATGGTTGTCTAGATATTGGCATTTTTGTTCCCATGTACTATTTTTCTTTTTAACCACTTCTCGTTTGACTTCTTTATTCAAGTTTTTATATTGTTGTTTTGTTTCTTCGTCTCCATGTTGTAATAACTTTTGATATACTTCCTTTTTTGTTCTTATCTTTTCTTCCACTTCTTTATCCCACCAACATGGTTTATCTACTCTCCGTACCTGTGGTCCTAAAGTTTCTAGCGCTGCGTCTTTCATGCAGTTTTTTATATGTTCGTATTCATCAGTCGTTAATCTGTGTGATTCCTGTAGTTTTTGTGTTAGTCTCCATCAGTAAAGTAACTGTGTGCTCTCGTTATCTAGATGGTCTAACGTGTACGTGGTTTTTTCTATTTTTTCTCTGTGTTCTTTGTAGATGTCTGTGTGGTTCCTGTCTACGAATGGTGTCTATATTTTTCCTATTATCAGGCAGTGGTCCGAGCCGCACTCTTCTCCTCTAGTCACCTTTACGTCCTGTACTCTTAACTTAGTTTGTTGCCTTGTTATGAAATAATCTATTATCGATTTTAGACCTCTTGTGTGCTGATACCAGGTGTATTTATGTATGTTCTTGTGGGCGAAAAAACCATTCAAAATCTTTAACCCTACACTGCTTATTGTATCATATATGAAACATACCGAGAATTTACACGGTAAACACAGTGAAATAAAATTAAATCCAAACAGCACTATGTAACATATTCGATATATACCACTCTATTAGATACACACATTTTGTAACCTTGAAACGTCGTCTAATATTTTATAAATCACGCGAATTGGTCAGTTATCACTTATCGGTCGTGTTGACCATAGCGCTGAGTTTGGCAACATTATAATAGGTGATTATTAATGAAAATTGAGTGTGCAAAATTGTGTTTACTGTTTATTATACATCCAGAAGTCATCTATTTTATAGTATTAGTTTTATCGAGCATATACCATTATTTTATGAGGTACGGTAAATAATTTGTTTGTATCATTTATGATACAGAATGTAATTTTGATATTATTCTAGATGTCTAACTGGTATATGAAAAAGCCTCTATCAGATAAAGAATTGCAAGAAATAGTCGACAATTGGAATGATAGTGAAGACGATTGTGATGTAAGTGATATTGAGGAGAACTTAAATGATGATGTAGATTTAGAAAATATAGACATATCAAATATTCCAGTTACAGCAGAAAATGACGGAGAACAAATTGAAAATATCGGCGATATAAGAAATGAATTGGATGAAAACTTTAATGAGACCGAAAACGAATATATTAGGGAAGACTTAGATGAAAATCCTAATGATTTGCATTTATTTAAAGACAAATTCAAAAGTATTTTATGGAAAAAAAGAAATTTACTGTTAAATGAAGATGTTTTAGCATTCAAAGGTAATTCTTCATTACCTGCATGTATACAAGAATTGTCTACTCCATTTCAATTTTTTAAATATTTTTTTGATGACAATCTATTGCAAGAGATTGCCAACCAATCTAATTTATACAGTGTTCAAAATAATCCTGCTAAGCTAGCCAACATTGCTACAGATGACATCAGTAAATTTATTGGAATATTGCTCTATATGTCAGTCATCCATTTGCCTAATGCACGTTGCTACTGGTCTAAAAATATTGGAGTGTCCCAAATAAAAGAAACAATGAGCCAACATGCTTTTGATCATGTCAGAAAAGTGATTCATTTTACAGATAACTCAAAAATGAAAGCTAAGGATGATCCACAAGCAGATCGTCTTTATAAATTGAGAAATGTTGTAGAACATTTAAACTTGAAATTTGGGAGTATACCTTATGAACAATATTTATGTGTAGATGAGCAACTATGTGCAACCAAGGCCAGGCATTATCTAAAACAATACTTGCCCCTTAAACCACATAAATGGGGATTTAAACTGTTTTAGTTAAGTGGTGTAAGTGGCTTTTCTTATCAGTTCGAAATTTACACCGGCCAAGAAAATAGAGCTCGTCTAAATACAGAACCAGATCTGGGGGCTAGTGCCAATGTAGTCGTTAGATTGTGTCGAAATATTCCTAAAAATCAATTCTTCAGGGTTTACTTCGACAATTACTATTCATCAGTTCCCTTAGTAGTATATTTAGCTAACCGATGCATTTATTCGCTGGGCACTATTAGAAGGAATAGGATTCCAAACTGCAAATTGCCTTCAGATAATAAGATAACGAAGCAAGAAAGAGGCACATCCTACGAGTATGTATCGAATGCAGAAGGTGTTGATATATCTACCGTTATTTGGAAAGATAACAAAGCTGTTACACTTATATCTAATTTTGCTGGACAGTTGCCTATGCAAGAAGTAGATAGGTTTGACAAAAAAGAAAATAAGAAAATCATGTCCACATTTGGTCAAAGAATATAACAGACACATGGGTGGAGTAGACCTATTAGACAGTCTCATCGGTAGATACAAAATTAAACTCCGTACAAAAAAGTGGTACTTACGAATTTTTTTCCACCTTGTAGATCTCACACTTGTAAATAGTTGGATTCTTTATAAACGAGTATGCAAAGAAAATGGTATCAAGTCTATGCCGTTGGTAAATTTTAGAATTGAGGTAGCTGACTGCCTGTGTAGAGCAGGTATGCAAAATGTATCAAGCAAGCGAGGACGACCATCTACAAGTTCTATTGAACAGGATATACAATTGAAGAAAAAGAAAGGGCCAACAAGTTATATTCCTCCAAAAGATATCCGAACCGATGCTGTAGGACATTGCCAATCTACACTAGCGATCGAACCCGATGCAAAAAGCCAAATTGTAAAAAATTAACCTACGTTAAATGTGACAAATGTGGTTTGCACTTATGTTTTAATAAGGATTCAAACTGTTTCTTTGACTTCCATCAATAAAAATATTACATTACAAAGGTATTTAAGAATTTTGTTTCCTATATATAATTTTCCCCAAATGCACTTTGTATCAAATTTGATACATGACCAAAAATGTCCTGAAATTAAAAAAAAATAACTACATTTTTTTAATTATTTTTTTCGGACTTCTGTATAAAACAGCTATACATATAATTTTTCCCAATCCAAAATAAAAAATTGAGCATTGTAGGGTTAACTTATATTGTTGGCATATATTTATGAGTCCTTATAATTTATGAGTGTTTCCCTAATTCCATATTAAAAAGTAGAATAGGTAAAGAACTGTTTACGTATGTGGATTAGAAAAATAAAAAAAATCTTTAATAGATACATTTACTTATAAGCAATTTACATTTTTTTTACTATATTTAAGAAAGACCAATTATTATAATAGTTAAAATATCATAAACTATAAAACTAGAGTCCCAATTATCACATTATTTTTAAACTTTTATATTAAAAATAGTAATTTGGGTAGCATTATATATTTTATGATAATTAACCTCACATTTTTGGTAAAGTAGCATGTTTCAATAAATAAATATAAATAAATCTAATAAGGTACACCTACAATAGCGGTACATTAAAAGCCAATATACATATTTTTCTCTATTTTCTTCATTTTTTCATATTCTTTCAAACATCTCATTTAAATTAATATTTAAAAATATTCAAATATATAAAGATGAAGAAAATTATTGAAAATATATACTAATATCCTTATTATCAGGTTAAAAAGTGATACTGAAGAACCGATAAAAAGCAAATACTGACATAATTTTTGTTAAAAACATCAATTTATTTCATAAATCAAGAAATACCTATAAATAGTAGAAAATCCACAAGATGTACCCCGACAGAAATTACTAAAAATGTTTTTGTTTAAAACTTAATCATTTTTAGTTGGATGAAAATGTATAAATTTTGACATTTGGCATTTGACAAATTTCACTATCAAAAAAATCTGTCTTTTGCTTTTCCAAAAAACTTTAATTGAATATTTTTAATCTAACAATTTTGATCTAATACATTTTTTTAAATTTTATTATTGATTTTAAATTATTATTACTGAATGAGCGAACACATTGCAAGTTCCAAAATTAATAAACCATTTTTTGAAGTTGTCAATGGTAATTATTTTCCATCGAGCAAAAAGACAGAAGAGGGAATGTAACGGTAGTGGGGGCAAAAATATTGTTAGACGTGAAGTGCCGTTTTTAGAGGCCACATTAAATAAGGAAAGAGAGTCACTTTCCTTGACTTGAGGAAATCAAATTTAGTTGGGTTATATTATTGTTTGTCTCAGAGATATGTAAGAGAGGGGATATGACATACGATAAAGTAGATAGGTTCACTTCCGCCATATTGGATTGTACATTCTGTCAAATGTAAGGTATCACACTAAGTCCACAGTATTAATATATTACCAAAAACTATGTTGAAGAATCGGAATTTTGCAAGTTTTGGTGAAAAAAATTTACATATAAAGGTATCGTAAATATATCTTAAATTAATTTGAATCCGGACATACCCGTCGCCATATTGGATAGTACATAATGTCAAATTAACTGGTCTCATTTAGTAAATACAGAATAATTGTTTGTGTCATATCCCCTCTCTTACATATCTCTGGTTTGTCCCAATTGCCACATGAAAGCTTAATGTCGATTCAGACACATCAGTCACGTCTCGTCACAGTCCTGGCGCCGAACCGAACAATCCGTCATACAAAATATTCTTTAATAGAAATATAGCGCCGGCATTTACATTCATCAGTTGACGAACAGTTTCCCAGCTGTCAGATAATTAATAGTTCTGTGACCAAACAGGACCGGTTCGGCGCCGAGAAAGTGATGGGACTGATGTGTCTGAATCGACCTATTGTTAAGTTTATTACCTATTAAGAATCGACCTATTAAGTTTTTATTCATATTAAATTTTTATTCATATTGAAGTTTTTTAACAATTGTGTCACATTTTAGACAATTATGATTATTATTTCATTAAAACTTTCTCGTCTAACATTCATTCTGAAAAATATTTTATAGCTACTTCAAATTTTTCGCCTTTACATTCGCGCATGTGTCCTCCATATTAAGAGGCCACTTTTGTGAATTTTGGTCTCCTTTTCATAACGATTAGATTCCCACTTTTATCTTTTTGCTCGATGTTGTTTTCTAATTAAATTCATATTAATGAATTAATGGTCCAGTATACCAAGGTGAAAATGGGATATAACCTCCGATTTCTTTGAAGACTCGTTGATTTTTATAAAAATTGGGAAATAAACACTACTTATCATCCACATAAAAATGTACCCTATGCCGATATGTTATTATTATTGTAAACTATCCCTTTTTTTGAAAACCCTATAAAAATTGGCCCTTGAAATTTACCGTTTTTCGTTATTGGCCGTAATTCAATACTGATTTTATTTTTTTTTTTATAATAATTTCAATTTTTAATAGACAATTTCTTGGTTAGTATTGGACCCAAAACAATAAAATAAACCAATCTTTTTGTTTTTTATAAACTTCATTTTTACTGCCCACAATTTTTTCGATAAAATAAAACATATTTGAGTTATTCATTTAAAAAGAAAAATATATACATTTTTGCTTAAAATTTGCCCCTTTATACAGTTGTGGAATTATTTTTATTTTACAAGGTTTTCTTCCTAATCGGGGTGGTATTCACTCCCCGGAAAAAGTGAGATTTTGCCAGTGGAGAACTTCTGTTAAAATTTCAAGAAAATAGATGTGTCTTTAAGGAAATCGGAGGTGAAAACCTCAATAAAGGACTAGAGCAATCATTTATAAGTAAATCTTCGATTATAGATCTCAAACTTACATATAAATATTTTATTATTTAAATAAAATTCCTACTAAAGAATGTAAGGACAAAACAAGAAAAATTTATAGTCTTCCAGGAAAATCAATCTCATTTTTATATATGTCATATTTGCAATTATTTTAGATTGCAAATATGACATATATAAAAATTAGATTAGATGCTAAAATGCTCAAAATACTTTAAAATGGATGCTAAAAAAGCTGAGATTTAATAGCATCTTTAGATAATTTTGATTAGACTATTTTTAATTGATAAAACCAATGAACATTATACCCGAAACAGTACTCTCGTGACGTAATCTGAATCGTAACATTGTTAATCGGCGTTTTCATGAATTTGATGTATA
Organism: Diabrotica balteata; assembly: GCA_918026665.1. Taxonomy (NCBI): domain Eukaryota; kingdom Metazoa; phylum Arthropoda; class Insecta; order Coleoptera; family Chrysomelidae; genus Diabrotica; species Diabrotica balteata. The sequence continues at coordinate 4,022,093 of OU898279.1, read as the reverse complement.
AAAAATAGTAAAGATAGTTATGAAATAAAGATTTTTGGAATCTTAATTATGAAAAACCTAATTATGGAAAACTGTTGATATGTAGGCAGTTTGTTCAATTTCCATTTTACACTGAAAATTTGTCGCGTATACTGAATTTTCATTAATACTGGATTAACTATTGAATGAATTACCGAATTACATAACTATTTTTCCATTTTTTAATGTCTTTCCTTGATTGATCATTAATGTCTTCATATTGTTTTCTTTTGGCACTGGTAACCTGGCTTTTGAAGCATTTATTAAAATACTTAATTCGCGTGAATATCCTTTGTCTGCAGTATGTATTACCACAAACAAACTGTGATAATAAATGGGTTTTGTATTCTTGTGTACTCTGGTGACGTAACTCAAGCATCCCCACCCCAGTCGGAAGAGGCAACCGTAGTAAGTCTACGAACCGTGTTTCTCTCCGTCATTTCTCAGCTACAAAATTATGACAGATCCCTTGTCATTTTGACAAACGTCATTGTGGTGTAATCAATTTTGAACAGATTATAATGAATCCAGACCAAAAATCAAGATTTGGATGCAAGTTATGTGAAGAAATCAAAAAATTGGTTTCGGAAAATGTCCCATTGAACACGCAGAGGTCCAAAAGCTCTATTTGGACCCAATTTGCTAAGTTCCTATGGGTGAGAGAGTTTACGCTTGAAAGATGTACTACCATAACGGAACTAGCAAAAATTCTCGAGGATTATGCTTTATCTGAGAAGAAAAAATGGTACAAGAAAATCATTTTACGAAGTACGGCATAAAAATCTACCCATTTACAGATATATCTTTCAAATGTGCAAGATTGGCCAGAAATACCAAGCGGAGACAGCTTCAAAGTGTTCAAAAAAAAGGAAACCTCAGTTGAAATGCATTATCTACCGAAGAACTATTAAAAGCTACGACTGTCATCCCAAACTGCGACGAGGATGGAGCACAAAAAAGTTTTTTTACCTTTGCTCATTTTAAATTGCTTGAAGAGGTAATGAGGCCATAAAGTTCAAGATTTACTTTTTCCAGAAGAAATTTGATGTTTTGTCCAACAGCATTTTTTCTAAAAAATATTAAAGCGGTTCTAAAAGTTTGGCAAGCAACAAATGGCTGATAAGAAACTGTTCAAATGAAAATTTATACCCAGTTAGATTATTTTTGCAATTAATTGAAAACCAAGAAAAAAAAGTGAACCAAAGATTTTATCAGACAGACTTTTTCTTACCACTGACCTTAACTGGAAGGATGGATCTTGAAGCTGAATGATGAATTGCTGAATTTAAACGTGGTACAAGCTATGAAGATGATTCAGGTCAAGGGCGTCCAAAAACTGCATTACTACTAGACATCGTAAAAAAATACAGGATATCGTCTTGGAAAATATTTAGTAGAAGCCCCAGGAATCTCATTGATTAGTGTAAGCAATATTTTGACTGAAGTGTTGAGTTTCCGAAAGCTGTGTTCACATTTGGTGACGCATTCGCTAACAATGTAACAAAAACACATTCGAATGCGACTTTCTCAGCAACATTTAGAGCAATTTCAAAAGGACAAAGTAGATTTTGCGCTCTAATTTATCACAACAGGTGAGACTTGGGTATATGATCATGATCCTGAAGTAAAACAAGAGGACTGAGAGTCATGTGAATCTGATTTTCCAGCTCCGAAATGAGTTCGTGACCAAAAAGGTGTTTTTGAAGAAGCATCTGGTTTTTAGGATGCGAAAAAAATTTTGATTATGGATTACTTGCATACTGGTAAAATAATGAATTCTGAATATTATTGCAACCTTTAAGATAAGCTAAAAAAATTTGAAAAAGATCCAGTTTGAATAAGAAAAAATCATCTTTCGTCATGAATCATGACAATGCACCGTGGCACGTGAAGATTTTGACAATGGCTTAAATTTACTTAAAGTTCGAATTGTTAGAGTATCCACCGTATTAACCAGATTTGGCCCCTAACGACTTTCATTTGTTTTAATACCTGAAAAATTCATGCGTGGACAGTATTTTCATCAAATTATAGGGTCATAAGAGCTGTAAAAGCATATTTTGCAAACCTTCTAAAGTTTCTTACTTTAGGAAAGAAATTCACAAATTGGAATATCGTTGGAATAAGTGTATTGATGTTCAGGAAGACCATAGTTAATAATAAACTGTATTTCAAACTATGAAATTGAGAATGAATCGCTTATACATTGTTTTGTCCGTACTTCCTTTATTATTTTAACTCTTTCTTTAAGTCAATTCTGTTAAAATTATTCACATTTTATCTGTAATCTTTACATTGTTTTACAAATACTGGGTGCTTAATGTAATAAACTATCAATGATCTCTTATTAGATGAATTTTGATTAAAATTTGAATTTCATAATCAGCAAACAAAACACAAATAAATTATTCATTATTAAATATATTTTTGACGTACATTTTCTATCTATCTTCTGGAAAAACGACTGGTCCTGGACTGACGTTGGGTGGGCCGGTAGTTTTAGGTGGTAAGGGTGGGGAGAAACGTGGATCGCATTTTGTGCCAGCTTTCAAGTTCCAAGTAGAAGCTTTTTGGATTCTAAAGTTAATTTCGTTTTTGTTTACTGTATCCGTTGCTACTCTCTGGAATCTAGTTGATATTATCAGTAACTCCTCATCTCGATTATGCGGGTTATTTATCACCTGAAGAAAAAAATATTGTATTTATAGGAAAATAGAAAACAAAATATGCCTATAGGTTTATTTTCATATCATTCTATTTATTCCAAAATTTTGTATATTATTATATATTGTAATTTACACAAAACTTTATTCTGCTAAAAAAGAATTACAGTCAAATCAATAAAAATAATTGGTTCTCACTTTCAACCGCATATGAGCTAGTAGCAAAAGTCTAATAAGTTTAGAAGCTTCATTATAATTATACTTGCTAGAACAAATCAACAATATATATAATAAAAACAAAGGAGCAAACAAAGTCCAAAAATATTCATATATGAGTAACTTCAGATCAAAGATCTGAAGTTCCTCTCCCCAACAGCCAATGAGAATGCTGTATTATGATCACATGACTGAAAAATCAACAATGGCCGCTATTGCTTTCAACTTGTCTGATGTTAATCGTTTTATTTGTGTTTATCACTAGTTTACACTATTTTCGCATATTCATCATCATCATCTTTGGCTCGACAATCCTCTGTGGATCTTGGTCTGCTTTAAGATTCGTCGCCATTCTGTTCGGTTTCTGGCAACATGTTGCCGTCTTCTGATTTTTGATATCCGTAAGTCGGTGTCAACTCCATCTAACCACCTAATTCGCGGTTGGCCTTTGGTTCTTCTTCCTACATGTGTTCCTATAGTTAGCTTTTTAGCAATCGTATTTTCTGGCATTCGTACTATGTGTCCAGCCCATCTAAATCGCTGTGTTTTAATGAACGTTATGACATCTGGCTTTATTACTGCATTTTTCCAGTCTTTTGGAATCGTACGTGCATGTAAGCATTTATTAAACAGTTCGCTTACTGATTCTAATAAAATTTGTCCTCCTGCTTTTATTGCCTCGATAACGAGTCCATCATCGCCAGGCGATCAATGGTTCTTCATTTCTTTTAAAGCTGCTCTTACTTCTGACACAGTAATGGGTAAAAGCATGGACGTATAAACATAGATGGACACAGCAATAATATACCTTTAACACACAATGTTTTGAAGCTTCGATAGAATGTGATGCTTCCGCAATGAGTATAAGCGTGCTTGAATTTTTACTCGCGGATAATTATTCAGATTTTAAAAATTGGAAGTAGTAATTATGTATAAAAACACGTTCAAAGAATTAAAAAAAAAACGAGACTTTAACTATTAAGAAATCACGTCTTTATAGAAAAATTAAAATACAATTTTATTATATCTTATTGAATACATTAATGAACATGAATAAACCCAATGGTACACCTATTAAAATGTAAACAAACACGCTTTTTCATTTCCTCATCTTAAATAATGTAAATTGTATGTACTTACAAATGAAATGAGAGACCGAGATGTAAATATTTCGTTTATTTTATTTCACTTTTCACAAATATCACTCAAAATACAGCCAAAATATCTAAAAACAATTTTTCCTTATTTCCTCAATCGTTGTAAACAAACATGGAATAGCATTTGAAGTTTGACGTAGAACCGTAAAACAGAGAAATGTAAACAACCGTTGCCATTTATAAATAGTTTTCAGTGCTTCTAAATATAAAATATTTGATTGATATCTATTATACGCTATTATTAAATGATAATGCACACTATGTGCACACTTGATATTTTGATTACAATTAGATATATTAATATAACCCACAAATTATTATTTTGGTTTGATAGCACCTGTAGAGTATAAAATACAGAGTAATATTTTCAGCGACTCGCGAATAAAAAATTTTAATAAAAAAACGTGACAACAGTTGGAGGTGCTGAGAATGTGACATATTCAAATAATTTTGACTTCACAATTTTATGTAAATAACTGAGTCCATCTGTGTTTATACGTCCATGGGTAAAAGTATTTCCAATCCCTGCTTTATGAGAATCTTTACTCGTGTTGGGAAATTGTCTTGTGGGCTTTGGCTGGTATAGAGGTCTTTATAAAACTATCTGGTTATTTTCAGAATGTTTTGTTTATCTGTTGTTGCCTTTCCGTCTTTATCTCTCAGCTTGTTTATTTCTTTTTTACTTTGTGTGAGTTTTCTTTTCATTTTCTTTAAACCTTTGTTCTTTTCTACTGTTTGAGTAATTACATTAGTATTATATCTTCTTACATCTTTTCTAATTTCTACTGAAATTCTTTTATTTAGTTTTTTATATTCTTCTTTGTTTCCCTTTTCGTTCTCGCTTAGGTTTCGTCGTATTTCCATGAGAGCTTTTGTATTTTTTGCTAATCTTTTTACTTTTGGTGTCATTTGTCTTGCAAAATTTGACTTGTGCGTTTCTAACCAATTCTGTTATTAATTTATTGTGATCGTCGATACTCAGAGGTTTGGGATAATTACTCTGTAAAGTTTCGGCTATATTTTTTATGTATGCTTCTGGATGATTTGGTGAAATCCAAACTATGGGTTTGCAACTGTTTATCATCTTTGCACTTTCTTTTTGTAGATTTATTACTCTAGCTCTTACTGGTCTGTGGTCGCTTTTTACTGACAGTTTACTGAGTACAGTGGCATCTTCAATAATTTGCTTTTTGTCTGTTATTATATAATTATATTCGCTCTTAGTTTTTCCGTCTGGACTAGCCCACGTCCATTTTCTAGTATATTTCTTCTTAAAAAAGATGTTCATTGCCTACAGTTTGTGTTGCAGTAGAAAGTTAATATTAATAATGTTTCTTACCTTCATACCACTAATAAACTGTAACGTTTGTTGATTGTTCGCTACAATATCTGTATAGTTGCCGGGAATGCCGTACTCTCCTTTGGTGACAAAGCATGCAACTTCAATATCTGACATTAAACCAAAATACTGTATTCCGGTTCTGTCTATTGCCTCTGCAGCACTTTGTGTTTTTCTTGTTCCAGAATAAGTCTAAAACGAAAAAAAATATATTTAAATCATTTGATATTATTTATTTTTAGACTAATAATAAAACGTCACTCAAAATTAGAGTTGAAAAATTAACAAAAAGCTATTGTAAAGTGGGGTGAATAAAAATAGTGGTGTAAAGAGTATCAAAACATCCAAAGGGAAAAGGAGTGGTAAAGGGGTAAATTTCTAGTTGAAAGTTGATAATCCTCTAAATTTAAAGGGAAAATAAGTGTATGTGGTTGGCAGTATTGAGAGTCAGATTTATTGCAAGAATAATACGTTTTGTTTTAAGCAAATGTTTCGACATCTTCTAAACTTATGTAAGTATTATATCCTATCATATTATGCTCTCGATTTCTACTATTTCTTTAGTGTTATATACCTATAAAAATGATAACATAGTTTACTCGTTTACTCTGATACTTTTAATTAAAGATTCGCTTGACCGTTATGGTAAGACCATCAAGGAATTTAAAGATAATTTGAACTTGAACTTCATTTTGATAACTTGAAGACAATGGTTATGTTGAAATTTTTTAAAACAAATCAATTTCTTATAACACATTTTTACCAACTGAAGAAGAGTGCTTTTTCCTGAAGGACGATGTAATGAAAAAACTCATACCGCCAGTTGAAGCATTTACGACTTCTTCCTCTCGTAAGGAAACAAGCATTAGTTTCTTTGATGGCCTCAGTAACTTTACCATCTATTAATTAAATTAACTTAACAATGATTAATTTTGTCATTTGTAATTTGATATTTGGTCATTTATAATTTGATATTTACATTACATCTCTCTCTCTTCAATCCTGACCCCCCAGGGGGAGTGTAGTGGTCGACGTGATGTCGTGTATTGTCCGTCTCCAGAGATCTCTGTCTCTGGTCATTTCTTTTAATTCATGCATAGGTCTTTGGCATATTCCTGTAATTTGATCTATCCATCTTGTTGGGGATCTTCCTCGTGATCTTCGGCCTTCTACCTTTCCTTGTATTATGAGTCTTTCCATGTTTTCTGTGTTTGCTCTCATAACATGCCCAAAATATTTTAATTGTTGGAGATGGACTTTACTAGAGAGTCGTTGACTAAATTTTAGCTCTCTTAAAATTGAATTATTTGTTCTACGGTCGGTCCAAGGAATTCGTAACATTCGTCTCCAATAGAACATTTCAGTGGCGTCTATCTTTCTTCTCTCCGATTGTCTCAGAGTCCAAGATTCACATCCGTAGGTCAGTATTGGGAATATTAAGCAGTTGATCAACCTCATTACATTACATAATTTTTTTAAAAAAACAAGTGTTCAAATCCAAGTTAGTCCAAATTAAAATAAAACATCAATTTTCATATATTAAAACTGAAGATATTACGACTTTAATAAATTTGAATATATGAATTCAGTTTTTGAAATGGTAAAATCGAGAAATAAAAAAGGGCTAACTTGAGTTCAAAGGGTGCTTTCAGAATTTATGTAGACATAATAGTTTACCCATAATATATCGTTCTGTAAAATGGAGATGGGCAGGACACATAGCCAGAATGACAGATGGGCGATGGACAAAGAGGTTATTGGAATGGAGGCCAAGGGAAGACAAGAGAAGCGTCGGTCGACCACCTACAAGATGGACTGACAATTTAAGAAAACTCAATAAAAACTGGATAAGAGCGGCGCAAGATAGACGGGGTTGGAAACATGAGGAAGAGGCCTATGTTCAGCAGTGGACTCTTGAGGCTGGATGATGATGAATTTATCGTTGTAAACAACAGCTTTCTGGGATAAACAATGTCAATTTTGCAATGAGTGTGGTGAAACTTCTTGAAATTTTTATGCTTTTTCAGTAAAATTGTATCACTTTTCCATATAATTTACTGGTCCTCATCCCCCTCCCTTTCTAAAGAAAAGGTTTTAATTTGGTAATTTCTCTAGTCTATAAGCAACACGAAAAAGTAACTAATATGTTTCTTGTTTAACAAAAAATCTTATATATTAATCTTAATTTTAACAATAAAATCAATATTCACCTTAAAAAGAGTTGGTAAACCTTTTTTGGATTGCCATAAAAACTTATTTTTCAGATCGGAAGTTTTAATAAAATGTTCTGTATCACTACTCAAGGCGTGATAATAAAGTCGTTTACCTTGTCCAGGAATAAATGGAGTAAGAGACATTCCTAATACTCCATCCTGCAATTCAAATGATGTACCTGCAAATAAAAACAAACATATAAATATATCAATTATCGAATAGTATATGTATAGTTGTCAGTTATTAAAAATAACAGGTCAGAAGAGCAGAACTTGTTGTATATAACTCCGCAAACCAATCATTGCTCAAAGCTTAGGATACTCTTCAGAGTTCAGCCGTTAGACTTGCTCTTGGAGCATATTGCAAAAGTCCTGTGGACAGTCTACTCTGTGAAGCTGGAGAGCTATTCTTAAACCTAAGAAGAATATACTTAACTCTATCGTATGTCTCGAATGTAAAATCTAACCCAAAAATCTAGCTCTTTATCATGCTGTTGCTAACAGGTTTCAGGAGGTCTATCAAAAAAGAAATAAGGGTCCTGTACTTTTCTATGAACGAGCTAATAGGTACCTATTAGATTTTAATATTAAACTATCTCCTATTTATCCTATCTGTGAAATAAATTTATGTTTTTCTTGGGTGGTTCCCTCTCCCCTTTGTAACCTTAAACTTACAGTATATAACAAAAATAATGTGATACCAAATTTTTTATCTTATATATAAATATAAATTTTGTCATGACTTTTATTAAAACTTAAAGCATACTAGTAATACTAATAGTGTGTATCCAGAGGGAGACTTACTTGACGATGACTGAGTTGTTTGTCTCAGTTGTCAAAAGTGAATTATATGGTTAAATAAATTGTGTAAGTTAAATAGTATTGTAGATTTTATTGAATACCCCAATCTAAGCCTTACACTAGAATAACTTTATTAGAGGGATACAACACCGTGTCCATTAAAACATTTAAAAAACAGAAAAAAACAATTATTTTTTAGTGAGAGCGCCGACCAAACTGGCGTGGCAAGTTGCAAGTAGCAAGTAGCACGCGTCTAACATGTTACTTAAAATGTAACCAATGCAAACGAATGATTAGAATGAATGACATCACAGTCATTTTGGCGTAGGTACGCTGAATCATTAGTTTTCATTGGTTACATTGTAAGTAACATTCTAGACGCGCACTACTTGCTACTTGCCACTTGCCATGCCAGTTTGGTGGGCGCTCTCCCTCAATTATAAAAAATGCATTATGTAGATAACAATAGATAAATTTAGAGAGGTGACATCTTCCGTATAGCTATTTGCCGGTGGATTTTTTTCTCCTAATGCAAAGAACCGCATATTTGCCAGACTGTCACACTGACATAAAATGTGCTCTGCTGTTTCTTCTTCGAGCTGACAGAATCTGCACAGGTCATTATCTAAGAATCCCATCAGCTTCAAGTGCCTATTCAGCTTACAGTGCCTTGTTAGAAGACCTACTATGGCTTTGACCGTTTTCCTGTCTTTGCTTATTAGGTCTGCCGTAAATTTTGGCAAATGTTCTGTAACGAACCGTCTTTGTCCTGGTGAATTCCTCCACCATTTCAGAGTTTTGTGAGCTACCCACTTCCTTCAATGCCATTCATTGAACCGGAACCCACGCAGAAGGGTTCCGGTCCAATGAATGGCATTGATTAGCCTTGTTTGGCCATTTCATCTACTTTTTCATTGCCCTTATGACCCTCGTGCCCTGTACCCAGGCTACCGTAACCTTACTACGGTCTCCTAGTTTATTTGGGGCACACACGTAATCCCATACTAGCTTAGAATTGACCTCTACAAAATTGAGTGCCTTAAGAGCTGCCTGACTATCTGTGAAGATGGCAACTGAACAGAACGTTCTCTCCTGCCTTTCTATTTCTTCCACGCAGTGATCGATTACCGTTATTTCCGCCTGGAAAACTGTCACATCCTCAGATAGACTTACCAGGACATGTGCCCCCTGATTTGTCCATTTGTGTACCAGGTAGCAGCAGCTTGTATGGGAACACCTTTATTCCAGTATTCCCTGCCTGGTATCTTAATTTTGAACTTATTGTTAAAGCTATATCTTGTAGCTGTTGCATCGATGGGTTTCCATATCACAATATCGGCTTTTTACTCCTCGATTAGCTTTCTGTTGTCAGCATCATGCATGTGGCTTATATGTCGCTGACTATGGATTAATCTGTGTATCACTGATCTGGCTTTGCCCTGTATGAAGATATGCGGTGGTGGTAGATTCAGCAGGACCTCCAACGATGCAGTAGAAGTTGTTTTTATGGCCCTCATAATACACAGGCATAATAGCCTTTGTGTACTACCTAGCAGCCTTATTGCTCCCACTTGCTGCATCTTTGTCCACCATGTCACCATTTTGGGGTTAAGCCCGCTTATCCGTTTTTTTACCGCACATTATTCTACATTTTCCCAGGGATATAGTAGCTTTCTGTGTGGTTTTCAGAATATAAGTATTTTATGTAACTCTATGATCACAATATAATCCAAGGTATTTTGTTTCTTTGGCAAATGAAATCTATGTTCTTCCCAGCCCCGGTGGTTTTAGTCCTTGTAGTAATGTTGTTTTGGTAAAGTTGACGATTTGTGTTTTCTGGCCATTGACTATGTCTCTTTTAGTTACACTAGTCGTCAACTATATTTAGGGCTGCTTGCATTCTCTTAGAAGGCACCTGAGCAAACCTGCCCCTGATAACGATTGCTATATCGTCAGCATATCTTAGATAATAAAAGCATTCTATGGACAGATTTCTGAGGAGATTATCTACCAAGGTTACCCAAAGTAGAGGGGACAGAATTCCTCCTTGTGGACAGCCTGCACCTACTTTCACTTTGATTGTTGCTTTAGCCAGAGTGGATATTACTGTCCTACTCTCCAGGGATGACCTTGTCAATCTTCATATTACCGCAAATGCGCTTTATTTACTTATAGCTCCTACCAAAGAGCTAGTGATAATATTGTTAAACGCCCCTTCTATATCTAAAAAAGCGGCCATTGCTATTTTTTTTTTGTTTTCCATTGACTTTGAGATAAGCCTATTTAGATCATTAGGCAGAGGCCATAGATTTACCAGGTTGGCATGCAAAAGATTATCTTTTAGCACTTCGTCTTTGATCTATATATCAAGAAGCTTTGCTATGTGATCTACCTTTTATAAAGAATTTTTTTCGTAATAATTGTTGTGATTTATGGTATATACACAACGAAATATACAGGATGACCCCGACTAAATATGCAGAACTAAAAAATATATAGGATGATCGATTTGAGATAGAAAAGTGCATTAGATTTTCAGAAAAGCAAAAGAGCTGACAACAATGTAAAGATCACTATACTATTAACCGCATCATAGATCTCTTAGATACCAAACTCTACAAAAATCATTCAAGCCGTTTTTAGATAATAGAGACGATTCATACTTAAAACCCGCTCAAATGAAAGAATATTGTTTTGATGGCGGTTTTTTCAATTTCTGTAAAAATGGTAACTATGTGCTAGACGAGTTTTATACTGAATGACCTCAAATATATTAGATAGAATTGAATCGGTGATTATTAAAAGGAATTAACTCCAAAAATGTACAATTTTGACTTTTACACGTGAAGCAGTATTTTTCGGTATTGCCGATCGACTGGTAAAAAAAGGAGTGGGCTTAGATTTTATAACCGATAAATATGGTTGGGTCGTGAAAGGATCTCAATCCCGGAGTTAGTTCCGTTCACGACTCAACTTTCGACCGTTGTCAATGGCGCACGCCCGACTTGGCATTGCAGTCACATACCTGAGTGAGTTTTACTGTTTTCGCGCTTATTTTCGCAGTCTGTTCTAGTCGGCTGTTAACCAAAGTGTAGTGTATATTCTGTATTATTTTGTGAAACGATGAATATTGAGGATGGAACTAATGTTCAAAATGGAAAAAAACGTATGCGCCAGCCAGAGAGCTGGAAGTCTAATGTCAGGAAGATAAATAAATTAAAAGAAGAAGCATATAAAACTGCAAAAGGAAATATAGTGCCAAAAAAGACAATCGTGTCGCCTATATGCAGGTAAGGCTATACAACCATTTTATGTCGTTTTCGGTGGTTGTAATTCTTACTATTTTCAGCTGTAAAATGAATTGTTATAAAAAGTTTACAATGGATCAACAAATTGATTTATTAAATACCTTCCACAATCTGAATTCTAAAAATGAACAGAACCTTCATACAACGGCTTATGGAATGTTTCCCGATTAGACGCAGAAGAGGGAACGTAGAGAAACGCAATGCTAGTTTTAAATTTGTTTGCATTCGAAATAATGAGAGGGTGGCAGTATGCCGCAAAGCATTTATGAATTTGCACGTTGTTAGCCAAAAACGTGTTTATCGTATTGCAACATTACTTTCTCAAGGAATAACTCCAAAAGACAAAAGAGGTTATAATATTAAATCTCATGCAGTTTCTGCGGAATTCTGCAAACAAATTCATGATCATATTGGATCTTTTCCTACTAAAAGCAGCCATTTTTGGCAAAGCCATATTACATATTTGGATGCAAGACTCAATGTAAAAATAATGTACAAACTTTATAAATCAAAATATCTAAAGACAACGGTCAAATATGAATTTTATTTAAAATATTTTAATGAAAACTTTAACCTGCGATTTGGTCGGCCTCAAATTGATGTTTGTTCATCGTGTGAAACAATGGAAACAAAGTTAAAGAATCCCTACTTATCTCAGTCTGTAAAGCTAACAGTAGTAGCTGAACTTCAAGTACATAAAAGGCGAAGTAAGAAATTTTATAACCAACTAAAAGCTACTCGAGAACTTTGCAAGTCCGATGAAACAACGTGTGATCTTGTATTTGACTTTATGCAAAACTTGCCATTGCCACATATCCCAGTGCAAGAAATCTTTTATATGAGACAGATATGGGTATATGCTTTTTGTATGACAAATTTGAAAGATAACTCATCACGCATGTATCTATATTCCGAGTGTACAGCTAAAAAAGGCGCAAACGAAGTATGCAGCTTTCTCATGGACTACATTAGAGAGTGTGTACCAGAAACGGCTAAAACGTTGTATTTGTTTTCTGACTCCTGTCCTGGTCAGAATAAAAATCATACTTTCATCCGTTTTTGCTTGCGTTTAGTTGAGACAGAAAGATTTGGAAATATTATTCACAGATTCCCCATAAGAGGCCATTCATTTCTAGACTGCGATAGGACATTCGGCCTATTTAAAAGAAGTATAAAGAAAGCAGATCGCATTTATCATCCTATGGAGTATGTTGAGTTAATCGCCAATGCAAAATCAAACATAACAGTAAAAGTTATTCGTACGGAAGATATCAAGGACTTTAATAAATGGTGGCCAGCGCTGTACAAAAATACGGTGTTATCTCTGGAATCGTATGGCAGAAACGTTCCCCGTCAACAAAAGCAAACTTTTGCACCAGCCTCAGTCATGGAGTTCAAGTATTTACAAAATGGTCACTTGCAGACATCAGAGTTTATAGAGGGCTTATTTAAGCACACATTTAATTTAAAACAACCAGGAATTAGACCGAGGCCATTAAACCTATTTGATGCTTTGTGTATTGCTTACCCTGAGGGAAAAGTGCCAATCGATAAACATAAAGTTGACGCTGTCAGAAAGTTATTAGTTTATATTCCCGAAGACAATGAAGAATTTAAGCACTTTTATGAAGCTTACCTTACATGGCCTACTACTATGGAAGAAAACGGTTAGTTTAAATAATGACAAAGTAATAATTTAGTATTGATAAATCTGACTTGAAGCTAATAATTTCTTTCATTTATTTTTACATACAAGCAATTAGTTTTAGAAGGAACTAATTCCAACGCAATTTTTTTCAAATAAAACTTGTTTAAAAACAAATAACCTACTGGGATTATTGTTAAAAGTATTGCATCATAGTTGCTTTCAATCTACCAAAACGTCGTTTTGCTAAAATTACTATGAATAAAGTCACGTTTACATGGCAGTGTACAGATATAGGATAACAGCGTTGCCAATTCTACTGCCATTGTAAGTTTTGCTACTTTTGTAAAATAAGCAGGGCCAAACTCACGGTAAACTAAGATATGTTTAGGTAAGCTAAAGTTGTTAATAGAAAATTCAATGAAATAAATGGTAATAATTCCTAAAATGATTTTATTAATAATACCGCAGTTAATAGGAAAAAAATATGAAAAATATTCTGCAGGTTTTTTAATGTTCTAAACGGTAGATAAGGGATAACTGATGATAATTCCTTGAAGAATTACAGCCAATTTTGCTTTGTTTATTTTTTAAAGAAAGATGAAGTTTGGAAAAAATCATTTTTTTGCCTATTTTGTTCCTCGTGCATTTTAGGGAAAAATGTTTCAAATAAATGTTGCAGATCTTAAAAAGTTTTTTAATTTTTTAGTTTGTAAATTAAAATACATAAACAAATGACTAAGATAATTGCAAAAAACCCCTAATTGAGGCCCCTAGAACACAAGGATGTAAGTGCAGTTGCTTATCACTTAGCAACTGATATCTAACAACAGGCACGTACTTTTGGCTTCAAACTTTCTACATTAACAACAATAACACCATCAAAAATTACATGTCATTGAAAACATGCTGAAAACTAAAAAAGTGCTACCTAGGTTTTTAAATTTATATCGAACTTTGAACAAAGATTTTTCAAAACTTTGTTTTTGGCACTTACACCCCTTGTGTTCTAGGGGCCTCAATTGTGCACTAATTTATTAAATGTTCATAACTTTATTTTTTGCATAATGACGTCTAATATAACTACTTGAAATTATGTCGATTAATGAGTTATTTAAGTGTGCTACATTTCAACCAGATCAACTAAATATTTTATTACCTTTACTAAGAAAAGAATACCCCCGAAAAACAATTTTCAATCATTTTCATTTTCATAATCTAGTTCATCTTCAGAGTCATCGTTTAATGAAATTCTAATAGGTTCAATGTCATCTTGAATGTTGTCTGCTGTTCAAAAATTATTCTCCAATTTTATAATATGGTTGACGTAATTTTTCCAATGTCCATTGTTCTGTACTTTATCATAACCTTCATAAATCAATGTTTTAACGTCGTTTTGTTTGAAACTTGAATTCTTAGAGGACACGTACCGTTTCACTTCACTCCACACCATTTCTATTGGGTTCAGTTCACAGTGATAAGGCGGAAGTCTTAAGATATGTACATCTACGCGGCATTGTTCGTCACTGTGATTCCTGTATTTTTCACCAATACAATCAATTTTGTATTTGTCATAAATATTTTTAAATACATTAGCGGTTTCCAGAAGTTCATTTTTTAAGTAATCTTCTTCAAAATAAATGTCCTTTTCATAGAGCCACTCCTTAATTTGACGTTTCACCCAATATTGTTTGGGAAAATTTAATTTCCAAGAGTGATAAGATGCATTGTCCAAGATAATGACATTCTTTTTATTTTTTGGGAGATTCGGTATTAACATCTCTTCAAACCATTTTTCAAATAGATCTCCGTCCATCTCTTCATGGTAATCTTCAGCACCTTTTTTGGCAAGAAAAGTGATGTCAGCACCTTCAACAAATTTGTCTTTGTTTCCTGCATGGACTTAAACAAATCTTGGTCCTTTTCCGGTCGGAGTTTTTAAACCTGTGGTAAGTCCATTTACGAAAGCCTGTCGGCTATTTTTTATTGTTGTATCTTGCCATACTTGTCCATTGGTTATTCCAGTATTAACCCATGATTCGTCCATATAAATGATATTGGCTCCTTCGTTCCTCAGTTTCTTTATTTCCCGGAGATAGTGACGCCTCCAAGCGACTATTTCTTCTTTTTCTATTAAAATTGAATTTCTACCTTGTTTGCCATATATAAAACCCATGTCGTGCAATAGTCTTCTCAACGTACTCTTGGAAAAATTCGGAAGATGCTCCATTTGCTTAATTTTTTCTAGTACTACGTCAAGGGTTGGAGGAATATTGTCCATAAAAAAACCGTGCACTATTTGTCTTATTCTAGACCGAGTTGCTTCATCATATCTATTCTCACGACTATTCAAATAACCGGTTCTTTTTTTTCTTATATGAGTTACGAGTGGACCATTTTTACTTTCACTTCTATATCGGAATATCGTTCGCACAGAGACTCCAGTCAAAGCAGAAACTTCCCGCACTATTGTTGATACACTTTTATCATTATTACTGTTTGATAAATAGTTAAAAACATTTAACACTATTTTTTTGCATTCACTATTTAACAAATTACTGTTTTTGAATTTTATTACACTCGCGGCCATTTTGACACTGACACGACACAAACGTCTGATATCAACTGAAAATTCTTTTAATGACTCTCATGTATTTACCTGAATTTATAATTGCTGGCATTAGACAATAATTTTGAATTTATAAATAGGTATATTTTTTTAATTCTAAATTATTTTTTAATGTCTGTAACTGTAAATGCAGGTAAAGAAAGTGTGTCATTAAAAGGACATTAAGATCAAAAACGGATTATACAAATAATTATTTCATTTCCACGAATTGTAAACAATTTTGAACAGAAGATATAATTCCGAAAAGACCAGATTTCCGAAATATAACTTTCTATTTTTAAAATACCAACAGAAAAATTATATAATTAAAAAAATGTAGTATTTTTCCGTTTCACATTCATAAATATTTCCGAAATTATAATTCTTTTATAGGAGCCGGCCCATAACGTACGATTGTAGGTACGATTAAAAACTGACAACAATGTAGTTATTTCTGGCATATAGAAAGTACAGGCCTATCTCTGTAACGCTGCCATCTGAATGTGAATTTATCTATACTGTAGTTTATAAACAGTTTTTTTTTAATTTCCCAACATTTTAGTTGTGTGGAGTTAGTTCCTTTCAATAATCACCAATTCAATTAAAATAACAAAAATATTTACCGTTAATCGTATACTTTTCAAACTTTGGATCAGGTTTCATAGTTTCATCTTGAACCATCCACGAGTCTCGTTTGAGATGGTCATAAACTACGATGGAGTACCCAGTACAATCAGCCATATATACGAATGTGTCTCTGCAGAAATTTTCTCTACTTATAATATCAACGATAGGTGTTACAAATGTTGAGTTTACGGTCCATTGGTCCTTTGGTATTTCATATTTACTAATAAGTCGATTCTAGAAGCAAAAGACAAACGTTTCATTAATGTTTAGACAAAATATATCTTTTATAGAAATACTGTCATATTGTTGACACCATTTTTGAAAAACGATGGTGCACCATACACCGCGAATGCACCCAAAAATATAAAAATCCAAGTCGTTACAAAAAGAAAGAGACCAAAAAAAACCTTCTAACTATTGACAAAGCACCTCTACAGCCCTTTGAAAATTACTTTTTTTTAATGGGTTAAACTAGGGCTTCCCAAACTGTGCGTCGCGACGCCATGGGGCGTCGCTGCGTGGTTCAGAGGTATCATGTGTGAGCGCGTACTTTTAATACAGAAAATATATTTATTTGATTTTAAATGAGTATAAAATATATGTATTAATAAATAAATAAAATAAAAAATATAACATCAAGTCTATAGACCCTTGAATTGTTCAAAATTATTCAATCCAAAAATTATCCAATGGTCCACGAAATTATCCGAAAATCGGATAATTATCCGGACATTGGCAACACTGGAGTCGTGTGTGTTTCGCCGGTCGGCTCCCCTCCCTCGTGTTCCCTACTGTCGCGCGTGTTATGTCATTTAGTCAAGCTTTTGTTATGTTTTATTACTCTTGCGAAGTCTTTTGCTATCAACAATGGATACTTATATTTAAATAAATAGAACACGAAGTGAAGAATCAGGCGAGAGCAGTAATGTTAATTTGAGTAAAAAGAAGAAATGTGGGAAATATGACGACCAATATTTAGATTTTGGATTTACCTGCATTACTAAAGGGAATATGGAATGTGTTAGTCACAAAGTGTGGGAGGCTGAAAGTACCTATGCTTCCTAATAAACTAAAGCGGCATTGGAATCAAGTCACAGTCATTTACAAGGTAAGTCAAGAGACTTTTTTGTAAGAAAATTGCGAGTGCTAAAACATCAGACCAATGCTTTGGTTTCGAGAGCATCAATTCCTACCAAAGCATTGCTCGTCTCTTACATGGTAGTTTACCGTGTTGCCAAATGTAAAAAAAACACATATGATTGCTGAGAAACTGATCTTACCTGCAGCGGTTGATATGATAACTGTGATGATTTTAGAATCGGCAGCTAAAGAAATAAAAAAATTATCTGTTTTAAACAATGCTGTTAGTCGCCGTATTAACGATATGGCAGAAGATATTAATGACCAAATCGTGGGGAAACTTTCAGGTTTATTTGCCATTTAACTGGACGAGGCGACTGATAGTAATGATGATGCTCAATTGATATATTATGTACGGTACATACAAGAAACAAATATGTGTACGGATTTGTTATTTTGCAGAAAAATATGTGAAAGTTGTAAAACTACTGATTTATTCCAGATTTTAAACTCATATATGACTGAAAATAATAATAACTGGGATAATTATGTAGGCTTGTGTACGGATGGTGCCCGAGCGATGTCTGGACAGTATGGAGGACTACAAGCTCTCATTAAAACAAAGGCTCCAAGTGTGAAATTGACACATTGTGTCATACATAAACCGGCCTTAGCTGCAAAGAACGTTACACCTAAATTAAGTGTTGTGATTGATAGCATTATTAAAATGGTGAACTACATTAAAACACGACCCGTGAAATTAAGACTTTTCCATAAACTTTGTGAAGAAATGGGGGCCAAGCACACCTCTTTAATTTATTATTGCAACTCTCGTTGGCTGTCCAAAGGCAACGTACTCTCACGTGAATACGAAAAGAACTGAATTTTACACGTATCTATATACAGAATCACAGAATATATATACAGATTCAAGTTTTTGCCGGGAAACAATACTGATATCCTGCAATTGGCAGATAACATTACTGGGTTTCAGAAGAAGTTGGTCTTATGGAAGAAAAAATTGGAAGATCAGAGAAGAGTCAAGAAATTGACTGTTTCCCTGCTTTGCAAGGTATTGTACAAGATAAATCAAGTGCGTCAGAAACCCTTTCCTGTTAACCACTTCATCGATACTTTCAACAGAGGAAGAAAAACAACTAACAGAATTGTTCCGTGATTCCAGTATAAAGCTTCAATACGACAAGGACAAACTGTTTGAATTTTGGAGCTCACTTTCACAAAGTACAGGTCAATCATAAACTTAGAAAAAGAAATAAGAGTGGCAATTTCCAAACTATCGCCCCATTTTCATAATCTGTGCTCAAAAAAGCAAGCACATCCCTCGCAGTAACCAGCCAGTTACATAACTAAATATCCCTTTTCATTTTTGTGCCTATGTTTTTATTTCGTTCTTAATTTCTAATAAAAAATATAAATGTTCAAATAGCGTTTTTGTTATAACTATAGGTAACCAGTTATAGTAGTTATATGACGTGACTAGTAATAAAATCGGTAAGTATTATTGGCGGTTTGATTAAGTAGGAGTCGCAAAAAAATAGCAAACTACCAAAGGCGTCAGCGTGCGATTAAATTTGGGAAACCCTGGATTAAACAAATGAAATTGTTTAAAAACTACTCGATCGATCGGGCTAATCTTTATATGCTTATTGTTTATTTAAATAATTATAAACAAATAAATAGGTTTTTCATAGTGCTGTGCGCTTGAAAGCTTGAGTCTTTCTTTATATGTAAAAAAACTTTGACTTTATGGAATTTAGTGCTTTTTTTTTGAATTTTTTTGCAATATTCTGCATTTTTTTTTTTCAAAATAATTTAAATAAAAAAAAAATTATTCTGGGAGATTGGGAAACATAGGAATTTGTTTTAAATTTTTATTGTAAAATATTGTAAAATATCATCAAAGCTACTAAATTGTGGTATCAAGTACTTTGCATCTTTATTACTGTAGTATTTTAAACAATAGCAAAAATATGAATGACTGTTCCGTTTTCATTATTTTAAAGTTTATCTACTTTATAGGATGTTTAACAAATAGTGAAAATTTCAGTAAAATAATATTTATTACTTACTGTCCTTAAATCAAAAGCCAAAAGTTGAGGATTACAACCGACTTGATCGCCTAATTGTCCGCTGTCTAATACCCAAAGTCTATTACATTCGTCGATCTAAAACAAAACATGAATGAAATACATCTCATTATTTATACAGTTAGATAAAATAGCAAATAACAGTGATGAAAGGTAATTTGGAGGACAAAAAGTATCAAAATAGCCTTCTTGTCTGGTCTATCTAACGTTGGCAATCATTCTGGCCATTTTTTCACGATTTTGCGGAAGTTTAAAAGCCAGACCATATGGCCAATACTTCTCAAGTCCCGATTGTACTTAAGCCCTAGTGCTTCTTTTTTACCAACTAGCCCTTTACCCAAAGTTGCTGAATCGTATTGGCATTTTATAGAACTTCATAATTTAAACGTTGATCCAGGACCCTTAAGCAAGCGGGGATACTTGAGCGGAATCCAATTTAACCTACGCCATATTCTTTCACCTATTTTCACTTATTTAATATACCACCAAACTACCCGTAAGGGTAGCGATTCTGATGGCTTAAGGGTCAAGCTAGCAGAATTAAGAAAAAAAATTTTATCTATGCCATATTTTTTTACCCATTTTCGCTAATTTATTACCAACCCGATAATTTTTCGCCCCCAAATCTACCGCTTATGTGAGCTATTTCGCTAGCTTGATATTAAAGCTAGCAGAATTCCAAAAAAAAAATTATAATATACCACAGTTTTCTGCTAGGTTTTACTGGAATTTTACTTTTAGGACTGTGGAAGTGATCACCAATTCCTATTATTGATCCAATAACAATAACTTCCACAAAACCTAGAGTAAGCTCTTTTTTAAACGAAAGAGACTTCCTTAAAGTTTTGCAAGCTAAAGAACAAATGAAGAAAAGAAGTGAAAAATCACAAAGGAATTGGTTTGATTCCATACCAAGATACTAAATTATTACTGTATACTCACCATTACCCTGTATACAGACGCAATTCTCAATGAGTTGCAATTTTTGGGATTTTTATGCCAACCCCAAGCAGGGTAAGGTCTGATAATTGGATTTCCACTTCTATCAAGAACGACGGTGCCCAACGTTGCAGGAATACCATCTTGGAATCTTGGGATCGAAACGAATACTACAGGATTTCCTCTCGCTAAAAATAATAAATTCTTAATAAAAATAAGTCATCAAGAAAAATATATGTCTTAAAAGTCAAAATAAAACTAGTTTTAATATTTATAAATATTTTTTTCTAAGAATAAATAGTCGAAATCCAAAAATTTCTTAGTTTTCGAAACCAAAATTCATGAAATTGCCCAAATCTGTGCTTTTTACAATTATCAAAGCAAAACAGACGATAAATATACTGACATGGGGAATCTACAAGTTGCATTTCACAACATATCAATTTATCTAGGCAAGAAAATTTGATTTGCGAAAACGCAACGCTGGGCATGAATGGGTTAACTCATTCATGTCCAGCGTTGCGTTTTTGCAACAGTTGATACAGCCCACTATGGCGTTATCTTTTGAAAAATAAAATGACTTATTCGGGCAGTAAAAGATTCAGATTTATTTCACAACAGTTTCCTATGTATGTTTTAGTGGGAATTGGTCTCAAAATTTAGATTTCTATTGACAGATGGCGTATTGAAAGTGGTAGGTTAGTTTTGACTTCTTTTAGTTAGTAGTAAGTCGTTTGTGTATAAATTAACTGGATAAATATTTTATTTTTAATAGTAAAATATTGTTAAATCATTGAAGAGGACATATTTATCAAGTAAGTGCTATTATTTTATCTGTCCTAGTTGGTACAACTGCCCAATTATCAGTGTTTTGCGAACACTGGGCACAAGGCATATTATTAGTACAAAAAATCGTTTTTGTTCTAGCAGAACATGTCTCCATCTTATTTTGTGGAAAAAAGATGTCAAATCAACTTAGCTCAACCAGTTTCGGTCGTAATAGTAATAGTAGTAGTCCTAAAAAAAATTTTTACGAATCAAGGGCACATAAAATTATGTCCATGCTGGAAGAATCGAATCTTATGGAGGCGACTTCCAGCGCAGATGTTTTCCTAGCACCTCCTGATCCCACTGAATTGACTGATGAAGATATTGGAAATGAAGACTGTGGAGGAACATTCAATAACCTAAATAAAAATATGTTGGATGCGGAATCGGAAGTTGTAATTCATCAAGAAGAAGAAAGAACGATCGACGAAGAAAATATAAATCTATATGAAAAAGAGGCCGATCTTCAAAGTGTGACACAAATTTAGGAAGAAGAAGATACGGAAGAGATTAAGACGGAAATGGATTCAGGGAGATTTACCAGATAAAAATTCCGTTTGTTTGGATATTGAAAATAAAAATACTCAAGAAACAGATACACTCCTTCATTTTATTCGACCAATCACTCCTTTACAGATCTTTAATTTTTGTTTTTCAATGAAGAGCTTTTAACAAATATTCGTTAGTTCGTTATACAAAGTTCGTCGCGCTCTTCATGAAGGTACTACTTTATAATTTGGAGAAGATAAGTTAAAAGCCTTTATAGGGATTTTACTAGTTGGTGGGTACAGCACCATTCCAAGAAGACGCATGTACTGGGAAGAAGATGACGTTAAAAATATACTGATTTCAAGTAATATGCATCGTAACCGATTTGAAATCATTATAAGATTTCCCCATTTTAACGATAACCTAAATATAGATCGTTCAGACAAAACATACAAAATTTCTCCGTACCTTGAAAGCCTCCGCAAATCATTTATTGAATACACTATATGGGAAACCGAATCTAGCGTGGACGAGACCATGATACCATACTATGGGCGTCATGGTATAAAACAACACATAAAAGGCAAGCCTATACGCTTTGGGTATAAATCGTGGTGTTGGAATCAGAAATCTGGTTACCTCATAGATTACAATATTTATCAAGGAGCCAAGGGAAAACCCAATGAATACAAAAAAGAATTTGGCCTTGGAAGTGGAATAATATTGCAGTTTGCTCAACTTATTCCTAAAATACAATGCGATGGGGTTATGCCTCATTGCTTTAATTATTTTACCTCTATGAAATTATAGAGGAACCATAGGAAAATTGGTACGACGAGAAAAATAAGATGCTTTTATGTACGATGTAGGACAGCTGTCTTAGTGATAGTGATGATGAAAATTATGACCCATCGCGATCACAAATATTGCAGCAGGAGGTAACAAGTTCTGAAGAGGAAGTAGACAATGCCAGCGGAGAAGGTGAAACAGAAATACCAAGTACTTCCAAATCGAAATCATCCAGAACATCAAACAATATTGGACATAAGTGGCAACTTGTAGATCCTGATAATAGCGCTAGTGATATACAATACCCCTTTCTTGCATCTATTCCGTCTTCAGAAGAAATCAAGCTGCCAGTAAATTATTTTCGACATTTTTTTAAAAATGACATTTTGAGCCACATGGTTGAACAAAGTAACCTATTTGCAACTCAGCAAAATCCTAATAAACCACTAAGGTTGACACATTCTGAACTAGAGCAGTTTTTTGGAGTTAGTATTTATATGTCTGTATATGGTCTTCCAAGGTCTCGCATGTTTTGGGCACACGAAAGTCGAGTAACTCAGGTTACAGATGTAATGAGTAGGGATAGATGGGAAGAAATAAAAAGACAACTTCATGTAAATAATAATTCTAAAGCACCTGAACGTATTGATTAAAATCGTGACAAATTATATAAAATTAGACCACTTATAGACAAACTATTAGAATCCTTCTTACAGATTCCTCAAGAGCAAATGCTCAGTGTTGACGAGCAGATGGTTTCGTTCAAGGTACAATCAGGTTTGAAGCAATATCTTCCCATTAAACCATATAAATGGGGTTATAAAATATTCATTATTTGTGGTAGTAATGGACTTGTACATGCGTTTGATATATTTACTGGTAAAATTGAGAAACATCCAGATGTTGTAGACTTAGGACCTAGTTCAAATATTGTTTTAAAATTAGTACGGACCTTACGAAAATATGTAAACCACATCATTTATTTTGATAATTGGTTTTCGTCTCTAAAACTTCTCGTAGAACTAACAAAACAAGGTTTTCAAGCTATGGGGACAATTCGAGTAAACAGATTTTCTGGTTTGGAATTTCCAACAGATGCTATGTTGAAGAAAATAGATCGAGGAAGCTACGAAGAAAAAAAACTACTATAGAAAATACTAATATACGAGCTCTAAAGTGGTTTGATCATAGGGGTGTTAAATTAGCCAGCACTTTCTCCCACGCTCAGCCTACATTTACCATAAAAAGATGGGACCAAAATCAAAATCTTATGCTGAAATTTGTTACCCAAAAATGGTGCAAGTCTATAATTCTTTTAAGGGAGGAGTAGACACATTGAGTAGAGTTCAAAATAATAAATAGCATTATTGATTAACTGATTAAAAAATAGGATATATTTTGATAAATAAATTCAAAGCTTTAATGACGATAGTATCGAATTTGCATCAACCCCCGTAAAATATCGAAATAACATTTTTTTAAATGTTTTATTACTACACCTTCTTGATTTGGCCATTTTTAATAACATTAGTGAGTTGTAATTTTTTTTGTTTATTTTTTATAAATTCGGGCGTTAAGGGGTTAATTTTGTGACTTAGAACATAAATTTTTCAGAAATTAAAAAAATAAGCATAAATAGTTCTGGGAATTAATGGGTTAAAACTTCTACATAGTCGCTATGAGGCATCCTACGACGAAATACGTTTAAGCAGATAGTGAAAGCATTATAATGAAAGAATTTTTTGAAATTAAGAAACGTGAATAAAAAATAAATAAAAAAAAATATTTTTCTCATGTCATCCAAATTATATAAATATGTTCTTACGTGGGTAGTAGACATCGGTGTCAATCGGAGCTGGTTTTCCTGGAATAAAGACGCCGGCATCTACATCTGATTTCTTTGCCGCAGTAGTTGGATACTCAAAATCCAGTTGTTTAAATTGGTACCATATCCGAAATTTATCCGATAACGGTGACACAGCTCCGGAAAATGTTTGTGAAAGACATATCGTCAACAGCAAGCACAAAAATTCTTTTCCTAAAATAAACAACAAACCTTAAAAAATGAAGTCAAATCGGTTG
The DNA here is from genome assembly GCA_918026665.1 of Diabrotica balteata. Lineage (NCBI taxonomy): Eukaryota > Metazoa > Arthropoda > Insecta > Coleoptera > Chrysomelidae > Diabrotica > Diabrotica balteata. The sequence continues at coordinate 3,997,183 of OU898279.1, read as the reverse complement.
TATTTAACAAGAACTATTTGGTCGTTTTTTTAATAGCATTACTATAGTGTATATTAAGCTGCTTTCACATTGCGTCGAAAATGTACTGGGCATAGTTTTAGATGGTAAGTAATTACAACAAGAAGTAATAATATTACTACAAATGTTAAAACATTCAAACATTGGATTAAAGTAATTAAGGATTTACCAAAAATTTATTGTTAAGCGTTTTCTATAAGATGGAATTTTGGTTTCCAACAACTTTATATATTATATTTTGGCATTTAACTTCTACATGTTATACAAAACTCTTAGGTCATAAAAAAAATGTTTTAAAGAGGTAAAATGAAGAGCCCGTATAGAATAGCTGTATCGAATGTAATAACTTTATATGAAACCGGTAATTCCTGCTATTCTTACCAGCAAATTCACAAGATGTCCAGACATTAGTAAATCGAGTCAATGAAACATGTTATCGAAGAGGTCTTAAACTTAACATTTCAAAGACAAAGTGGATGGCGGTTGGAAAAATAGAGATCAAGGTCTGTAAACGTAAACTATTAATGAAGAGATAATAACCCGGATCGAAATATCATGTAAGGCGTTTATGGCCTGGAAACAATTTTTGTCTAACAGAAATCTGTTGATACATATTCGGAAGAAAATCCTGAAATGTTATGTGCGATTTATCATCATCATATAACGGGGGTCCTACGGCGATTGCCGCTTCCCGCATTTCAGCCTCCATCTTTTCCTATCTCTCCAATCTCCCTCTTCTAAGCCTCTAGATTGCATTGTTTTTGTAATTTCTCTTCTCCAGGAATTTGGTGGTCTTCCCCTTTTCCTTCTTTCTGGCGGAACATACATTAAGGCTTTCTTTGGCCACCGCTCCTCCTCCATTCTCTGTGCGATTTATCCTTTTATGTATTACGAGACATGGACATTACAAACCACAATTTTTAACAAAGACGCATTCGAATTAAAGTGGTATTGACGGATTCTAAAAATATCACGGGTTTTGCACACTTCCAATTAAGATGTTCTTAAATTGATGGTTTTAGAATGTCTGCTGATAAACATCATAGAGGAGAGAAAACAAAATACGTTCGCCATATCATTAAAGGACCCAAATACCATCTACTTAGCCTTGTAATAAAAGGAAAAGTGAACGATAATAGATGGATTGTTGGCAAGAAACTTTTATGGTTATGTAATATTAGACAATGGTGCGGTACCACAGTAGAAGAATTATTTTGCGTAACAGTCAATAGAAAAATGTAAAGAGAAACGAGAGGCCTACACGAAGTACAAAACATCAAATACTTTAGAATCCCGAGACACCTATAGAAGAATACGAAATGAGACAAAGCAGTTGGTAAGAAGAACAAAAAATTAACACTGGAAACAGTTTACAAAAAGGATGGAAAGCGACTTCTACGTTACACAAAAACAAATATGGAGATTTATAAGAAACCAACAAAAAGAAATGGCATAATTGAAGGAATACAATATTATACCAGCAAACGAATGGGAAAGATAACTAACGGAACTGTTTAAAGGAAAGTAAAATAATAATCAACACGATAAAGTATCTGAATTAAGAGTCGAAATAGAAATCAGTTTTAGGAAGTAGAGATAGACATAAATTCACTCAAAAATAAAAAGTCACCAGGACCAGATGGAAGAAACTTCTAAAAACAGAAAAAGTATGAGCCTAGAGATCATTATTATCATCATCATCTTGGTGCTACAGCCCTTAGAGGGCCTTGACTTTCTCAAGCTTTCTACGCCATTCTGTTCTGTCCCTTGCTCGCATTTTTCAGTTGCCGACTCCGATCTTCTCGGCATCTTGTGTTACCCTGTCCATCCACCTCCTACTGACCCTAGAGATGACAAAACTAATATTGTACTGCAAGATACCAGAAGCATGGAGAAACAGCATAATGATACCAATGTTCAAGAAAGGAGATAAAGAAGACCCAAATAGCTATAGTAGTATTGAAGAAAAAACAGGCTTTAAAGTCTACATACAAGAAAGATGAAGAAAAAAGAAGAAGCCGATAGAGAAAGTTTCAAAAAACTGTAAACATGATGACGGCTAATGTCTGAATACAAACATAGTACCTAAGGAAGAAGAAACACTGACATAATACCCTGACAAATTACATTTACAATACAATTGTCATAGTTTGAAATCAAGAACTAATTTCCGAAGGATGGTGCACTAGAATTACCCGGTCACTATATAAAAAGGAGGATAGATAGGACTTTCAAGTTATTTTTCAATACTGAACTTAACATGTCTTACGATATCATAAGTGAGAGCGCCCACCAAACTGGCGTGGCAAAGTCCTCAGAATGCAAATCAAAACAAACTTTAACAAACTTTGAAAACACATGTGGGGTTAAGCTAGAGAAAACCTCTGAGAGGTGATAGAGAAGTAGTGAAGCTGCTCTTTATGATCGGTTATAGTTGCTAATTATGTTGCATAACGTACGGAAAGTTAAGGACGGATCAGTCATTCGAAAACTTTGGAACTATATATTAAGAAGTGATCAGGAAAATCACGATAAAGCTCAGAAGTGAGCATGCGCAAATCAACAGGCAGCGAAATGAAATACCTTGGAATTTATGGAAGCTATGGAGATTTGGACAAAGAAGTGAAAGATCAAATCCAAAAAGGAAATCTACTGGCAGAAGGACTTAATAATACTGTAGTCGAAGTTGTGCAAAGTTGATATATGAACACAAGAGATAAAATCAAGAATTTATAAAGCCAGTTTAAGACTAATAATGACATATGCATGCTCCCAGGTATACAAATTCGTTCACTGCTTCGATGACGTCATTTTCTATAAAGAGTGGTCGTAGGATTTGTGATTGCATGGTTATTTTCATATACTTCGTTTTGTTGGTATACAATATTAAACCCATTTTTGTAGCTGATTCTTTTAATGCTACATAGGCCTCTCGTACAGCGGTTTCCGTTTTCTCAATATTGATATCATCAGCATAGGCTAGGATTTGCACTAATTTATTATATATTGAACCAGTGGTTGTGATTTGTGACATACGTATTACTTTTTCCAGAGTCAAATTGTAGACAGGAGAAAGGGTCTCCCTGGCGTAGTCCGTTATTTGTTTTAAAAGATTCGGACAGTTCTCTCTGAATTCGTACTCTATATTTAACTTTTTTAAGAGTTAGTTTTGTTAGATTTATCAAATAATTTGTTATTTCTAGCTCTTTCATTTCTTTGAACATTTCTCTTCTATTCACAGAGTCGTAACCTGCTTTGTAGTCTATAAATATATGATGAGTATCAATGCCATATTCCAGTGTTTTTTGCAAAATTTTTTTCATGGTTGTAATCTGATGAATTGTCAATTTACCACCTCTGAAACCAGTCTGGTATTTTCCTACTTTTCATTTTGCATATGGTGCTGTACGGTGACATAGTACTGCGGAAAATATTTTATAAGCTGCATTTAGAAGCGTAATTCTTCTGTGGTTAGAGCATTTGAAGATATCTCCTTTTTTGTATATGGTGCAAAGTATTTCAATATTTCAATAATTGGGAGGGATATATGTGTCCATATTTCTTTTTAATGCTGCTGTAATACCATTATGGTATCATGGCCATCTCCTTAGTTTAGCTGGGAGATTATGTATTCCGGATGAGTTCTGGATGTTCCTCCTCCCTCTCATATGTTTTCCTTGCCCCATTTCTTTCGTCTTCCAGGTGTTCTTCTTATTCCTCTGTATTAAGTGCCTGGGTAAAGTATTCCACCCATCTATTCAATACATCTTTCCTTGTTAATAATAGGTCGCCATTCTGACTTTTACATTGTCTTGTGGTTGCCTTGAATTATTTTCTGTTGATGTTAACTTTCTTATAGAATGCTCCAAATTCTTTATCTCTATTAAGACCCAAAACCACCACAACAAAAAGACTATTGAAAATAGCAGATGTAAGAGTACTGAGAAGAATTACAGAAATTACCTAATAGATCGTAAGAGAAGTGAAAACATTAGAAGAAAATCTTACTTACAGTATATAAACAAATGAACACCAAACAAAAAACAAAAATGGAATTATCACATAAGCAGAATGTGAGAGATCCGTGTAGTTAAAACAGCAAGATATACATCAAAAATCAGTAGAAGTGTCGGACAACCGTGCAAAAGATATAGTGAGTAGCAATTCCTTATAAAGAGGAGGAAAAAGAAGAATGTGTAATACCAAAATAAAATATGGAAACACTGATAAAATTTTTGGTACAGAGCTTTTTTATGGCCAATGACAAATCCACAATATAGAAAATAAGAAAAAATTGTTATTATCAGGGCATCTGTCAAGAACGAATGAAAATTATCCCCTCAGACGAACTCTACTATCACTTGTTCTAATAAATAGTAGTAGGACTAAACCAATGAACAGAACAAATGTAATATTTCTGCCAGTAATAATAGCAAAATAGATTTAGACATTGAATGTTTGATAAAGTAAATTTTGACATCACTATTTCAAAATTGGTTTAAAATGGTGATATTTTAGATAACAACAGTTGGAATATATTCACATTAATTTAATACTGTAGAAATAATTTTGCTAGTAATGACAGTAATGAGTAAAATATAATGAAAAACATGGATAAAATATTTGTATATAGAAAATTGGTAAGCGTGAAGATAAGCTAGTCGTTTCATATATGACGTAATAACAATTGCATATTTACAAATAGAAAAAAAATTCAAATTTAATGCGACTACTTATATTAAAAGAATTTAAATTACTATCTATATAGATAAAAGCAAAGTAACGTAAGTTAACAGATAGGGCTGAAATTTCAATACAATATAGAGGGTAATAATGGTAAAAGAAATATACTATAAACACCCAAACGAAAGTGTACTTGTATAATGCACAAAAAACAATATCAGGCAAAATACCAACAAGAAAGATTAAATTAAAGATTTTGAAATCTTTTTGTGTGATCAAATAAAAAACATAAATAAAAACAAAAACTAAACAAATTAAAAGAGATAAGTAACAACAAAATCAAGAGATCAAGATATGAGGCGTCCTTTGCAAAAACCTCATATGTCAGTTTTTTTCGCAAATAGACTTACTCCATTATGGATTGAAGTATTTATAATCTCTCTGTAAGTCATCCATCTCAAACTAAGTCTTTATATTATTAATGAAAACAAAAAATGCATACTGGGAACAGTTTACAAAAAGCATGGAAAGCGACACGGTACACAAAAACAAATATAAAGATTTATAAGAAACCAACGAAAAAAAATGGTAGAATTGAAGGAATAAACTAACTAAACAAAATCAATAAACTAACAAAATTTGTTTTAAGACAAATTTAAGACATTTGTACTAAGACAATTGACAGAAAAGGACATCGAGTACAATTAACCAGCACATCTACGTTTTATAGACCTGACAAAGGCTTTCGGTCGCATACAAGTCGAAGACGTCTTACATCTACTGTATAAAAAAAACATACCAATCAATATCATACAAACCATCGAAAACATCTACTTCCATAATCGAATATAGGCAAAGAGTATTTAGAGTATACAACAATTTTCAGTGGAGCAGACAATCACCAAAGAATAAATAAACGAATTGTAACAATACACCTAAATTAACACAAATATTTGTTGTTCGGAAAGAGAGGGCGCTGTTACTAGCCTAAATTGTTTGTTACGTTGGGTTTAAATGGGTTTAAAAACGCTTTTTTAGAAAAACGAGAAATATTTAAATTAATTTTAAATGACATAGTGGTAAAATGTTCTTAAATTTAAATTTGTTAATAATATTTTACTTCTTACTCAACAACTTTTGTGCAGTAGAAATATTAAAAAATATATTACTATTGTAAAAACCAATATTTTGTTAGTCCACTGAAAAGTTACATATGGGGTTGCATTTTTCAGAAGGCGCTATATCATTATTTGATGTGTAGGAGATTATAAGCTTGAATTCAAATTTGTGTGTTTGTTAGTCTTGTCCCGCGACTGCCATCTTGGAAAAAGTGTTGCAAAGGATTTTAGCGCAGTATCTAACTAACTACCCTACAGAAAATCAAGTTTTATCAAAAGTTGAATTCAGGTATTAGTGATACACAGATGGAGTTCAGAAAATGACTAGGTACTCGAGAGGCTCTCTTCGGTTTGAATGTTCTTACACAAAGATGTCTAGACGTTAATCAGGAAGTATATGCATGTTTGATCGATTTTGAAAAAGCGTTTGACAGAGTACGCCATGATAAGCTAAGAGACATTCGTGAAAAAAAGGCCATAGATAATTAAGATCTGCGAATAATTCTCAAATTATATTGGAATCCTAACATCAGAATAGAAAATGAGATATCACAAGCAATAAAAATACGTAGAGGAGTACGACAGGGATGCATTTTATCACCGCTGCTATTTAATGTTTATAGTAAAAGCATCTGCCAGGAAACCCTTTTGCAAGCAGGTTGTAAATAATATTCGAACCGCAGATAACACTAGACTAGTTGCAAGAACAGTAGAAGAAATAAAACGATTAATTACAAATAAAAATATTGCCTGCAACAATTATGGCAAAAAAACAAGTATCTGGTCTTCAGTAAAAACATGACACAACCAGCACATACCTATTAGTAACAACGGCATTTAAATTGAAAAAGTATCAAGTTACGAATACTTGAGGACTCCAAAAAATGAAACTGGAGACCAAAATATTGAAATAAAAAGACGTATCGAAATTGCCTACACCACCTTCATAAATATTAGGAAATTCTTCTGCAAAAGAGATATAAGCATCCCTCTACGATTAAGAATGCTAAGGGGCTACATATTTAACACGCTATTATACAATGTAGAGGCCTGGACTCTCAAACAGAACAACATAAAAAATATTGAAAGTTTTAAGATGTGGTTCTAGCGTCGAATGCTGAAGATAAGTTGGGTTGAAAGAGTTACAAACTTTGAAGTAATACGGAGGATAGGAAAAGACCCAGAAATTTTGTTGACGATCAAACGAAGAAAACTGAAATATTTGTGTTACCTGATGAGAGGACATAACATTACTTCAAAATATAATGCAAGGAAAAACGGAATCCAGGCCATAGAAGAATGTTTTGGTTGCGTAATTTGAGAGAGTGATTTAGCTGTACCACTAATGAGTTCTTTAGATCAGCTGTAAACAAGGTCAGGATCGCCTTGATGATTTCCAATCTCCGATAGGAGTGGCACAAGAAGAAGAAAAACTGCTTATTAAGATACACCAGTGGACTGAGTAAAACAGTTTACCTATCTTGGAACAATAGTAAATGAACAACGGGGTCACTTACAAGAAGTAAAATGTAGAATAGAGAAGGATAGGAGTGCATCCAACAACATGGCCATACTCTTTAAAAGCCACAACCTTAATCTGGATATAATAGTAAGGCTTCTACGATGTTATATATTCTCGGTATAATACTACGAAGTTGAATCCTGGACACTCACTGAATCGATGGACAAAAAACTTGAAGCCTTCGAGATGTGGTTATACAGAAGAATCCTAAGGATATCATGGACGAACAAGATAAGCAATGAAACTGTACTACGAAGTATAGGGAAAGAAATAAAACTGATGAATACGATTAAAGGAGAAAGTTAGAATATCTCGGACACAGAATGAGAAACGGCACTAATTACAGATTACTAAAAATTATATTTCAATGCAAAGTATTCGAAAAGCGAGGATTTGGGAGAAAAATAATATCAGGTTTAAAAATCCTGCGGAAATGGTTTTCTACAACAACAACTAATCTATTTAAAGCATCAGTTAATAAAATTATTATAGCCAGAATGATTGCCAATATTTGAAGAGAATAGGCACCAGAAGAAGAAGAATCTCTTATAAAATTTTCTGTAGGGTTTCTAATTTATGAGATACCGTGCGAAAAGTCTTTGCAGTACCTTTTCCATAATGGTAAACAAAGAAAAGGTTGCTGACCCCACAACTTACGTCCTCTGAAAAATGCATGCTATTGTCTAACATGTAACATTTTAATGGACTATATATGTTTTAAAATGACTTCAAAGAGAACAATTTAAAACTGTAAGGCATTTAATTTAAAATATACCATGCGGTTAGGTACTATATGAAAAAAAAAAATTGACAATTTAAAGTATAAAAAGACTATCCCCCTCTAGCACCCCCTTTAAATTATAAGCACTCCCTCAACAATTTTAAATAACAAAGGGGGTCGTGTGACACCTTGTTAAAAAGGGATTTTAGTCCTCTGTTCAGCAATATAAAGTCTTTTTAAGTTTGGTTTAATCATAACTGAGAAAAGTGATCTTTAAGATGTAAAATTTTGATCATGTCTCTATCACAAAACTTTAGATTGAATGACAATAATAATGTCACATAACATTTACAATGTATGTTTTAATAATATACTTTACAATTAAATTAAATGTTCAAAATGATCACCATTCACTTCTTGACAATAACCGAGGCGCTTTTGGAATTCTCGTACAACATTTTATGACCTCGGGGGTTATTTTGTTAATTTCTTCAGTTATCCTAACTTTTAACTCAGTAATATTGCCTGGTCTATTAAAATATACTTTAGAAATAATCAGGTATTTTTGTATCTGTTCTGCTAAACATTATTGAAGTTAATAAAATATTAGTCAAAAAGCCAAATAAACAATTGGTATGAATCTAGTAGGCTGCTGTCATTTAGGTATTTAAAGTTACTAAAAGACGTCAGTACAATATTTGTGTGCATATTAAATTTATTTATGGCTCATTTGTCCGAGACTCAAAGAATAGACATTGTATTTAATTATGATTGGTTGTGGTAATAAAACAAGAACTCAAAAGGAGGTTTGTGAAATGTTTAATAATAAATACCCTGATTAACTAGTGTGACAGTCTACAGTTAGCAAAATTAAAAAGAAGTTTATATGGACATGTAAAAAATATTGAAAAACCAGGTAAAAATGTTAAGTTTACTGATGAAAAAAAGTTAGATGTACCTACTAGAGATCGAGGAAAATCCACCATAAGACGACTCAAGAACTTGCCGCCGTCAGTCACGTAAGTATAGTCCGTCTAGAAAGTATCCGGAAAAAAGAAAGCAGAGTTATAATTTTACGGTATTTATTTCAAATATTTGAAATATAAAATTTCAACAAATAATTCATTTCATTTACTTATATAACCTCCATTTAAATATAAACACTTAACTAAACCTCCTGGTACACCCGAAACTAGGATAAGGCCATAATTTTCGGTAATGGTGTTACATGCCTGTAAAACTGACCGAATCAAACCTTCTTTATTTCGTGGCGCTGCTCGTCCCACTTAATTTTCATCAGTACCCATATGTTTTCAATGGATCTGGAGAAGCTGCTGGCCACGGAATTGTTCCCAATTCGTGTTCTTGCATCCAAGCTTAAATATAACCAGAAGTATGACATCTTGCATGATCTTCCTGAAAATGCCACCCCTCTAGATATAAAACATGAGCCGTTTCGAAAAGAAAAACATTTAGGATATCACAATATTTCGCACTATCAACAGTACCATAACTATACAGAAAGGTGTAGCACCACACTGATACATTGTTCCCCAAACCATTATTTCAGTGGGAAATTTAAAAATTTAAACGGTAACATTTTCTCTTGATAGGACTTTTAAATGATTTGCACCAAGCTGGAAACAACTTTCATCAGATATAAAGACTATAAGATTATTAAAATTATCTTCCTGAAAACGTTGAAAAAATCTATTCTTCGTTCGTTGCCTTTGCAGAGGTGTCATTGTAGTGATTTTTTTGGATTAAAGCCACTAAAGCATTTACATTGTTTACGCGAATCTTACGTGGTTTACCTGAAACTGGTCTGTCTCATATCTATCCCATTTTTTATCCTTTTTATTGTCTCATACACTGCACTTTTTCCGAGTTCAGTCAACTGCACTAATTTTTTAACGTTTTAGATACCCTTTCTATACAAATATTCCACCACCTTTCTTTTTTGTATTTGCGACATTATTTCACAAATCTTAAGTCTGTTTACAAACAACAATATTTGACAGATGGTGTTGTCATGCGATTTTGTCCATAACCTACTATCAGCACAACCTACTTGATGCATTACTTTTGTCTTAAAATGTTATAAAAAGGAAATCTATTAAAATTAGGAAAAATATAAAATTCCGGATACTTTCTAGACGGACTATAAATCATCTATTGTGAGAGTTTTACATAAAGAAAAATACCACCCTTACAAAGTTCAGTTGGTTCAGAAGTTAAATGAAGATGATCCTGACAGAAGGCAAGAATTCTATGAAATGATGATGGACAAAATGAACGCAGATTTGCGGATCATAAACAAAATAGTTATTTCTGATTTAAACGAAACGGTTAACAAATAGAACTGTAGATATTGGAGCAGAGAAAATCCTCACTGGGTGTGTGAGACTCACACGCAATATTCTAAAAAAGTTAACGTGTGTGCTAGTATCGTTAACAATATAATTATTGGTCTTTTTTTGAGGGCACAGTTGATGGTGAGGTTTATCTAGATTTTTTGATTAACTTTTTAGTGCATACATTAAGAAGATTTTTTGCTGATGTAAATCACCCAAACGAGATAAATCGAGCTATTTGCTACTAACGAGGTTTTTCTCATTAAGTGGATTGGAATACCGAAAGGTGGTAGAACGATCAAATGGCCGGCTAGATGCCAGATTTGACTCCTCTAGATTGCTTCTTATGAGATTATTTAAAATCTGAAGTATATTTTAATAGACCAAACGGAATTGCCAATATAAAAGTAAGGTTAGCGAAAGAAATTAATAAAATAACCCCCGAGGTCGTACAAAATGTTGTACGAGAATTCCAAAATCGCCTCGGGTATTGTCAAGATACTGCTAATCAAGATACCCAAATCATCTGATACTGCTAATTAAAAGCCTGTACAATAACAATTATGCCAAAGTTAGAATAAATGGGGAACTTACCGATAGTTTCAGGGTCACAAAGGGCGTGAGACAAGGCTGCATACTAAACCCAATTCTATTTAACATCTATGGTGAATGAATAATGCGGAAAGCTACTGAGGACTGGAACGGTGGCATCACCATTGGCGGGAAGAAGATTTGCAACTTGAGATATGCAGATGATACTACTATCCTCGCTAGTTCTGAAGCTGAATTGATTCACCTGCTACAACGGATAGAAGACGTAAGCTTAACGATGGGCCTTAAAATAAACAGAGATAAAACAAGAATCATGATAATTGACAGAGCTAACAACAATCAAAATCATCTGGTCATGATAAACAATATCGCTGTTGTAGATAAATTTGTGTATATGGGCTCATTAATAACCAACAAAGGAGGCTGTACTGAAGAAATAAAGCGGCGGTCAGCAGTCGCAAAAAGCGCTATGGCAAAATTAACAAAAATTTGGAAAAGCCATGAAATAACTACCAATACAAAAATAAGACTAGTAAGAAGTCTAATTTTTCCAGTTTTTAGTTATGTATCGGAATGCTGGACCCTTACTGAGAAAGACAAAAAGAACATAGATGTATTTGAGATGTACTGCTGGAGACGAATGCTGAGAATACCATGGGTGGCCCGAAGAACAAATGAATCCATACTGGACCAGCTAAACATAAACAAAAGACTAAGAACACAAATATCAGAATAAATAATAAGCTATTTTGGACATGTGCTTCGGAGAAATGGTCTCTAAAAACTTACCATCCAGGGAAAAGTAGAAGGCAAAAGAAATAGAGGTAGATCTCCCACTCGATACACGGACCATATTGTTGATACCATTGGCGCTCCATTGTCAGAATGTGCTAGAATGGCAGAAGATAGAAAAACGTGGAGGAACATTGGGAAATTTAGCTAATAGCTTCATGATATCACGATACCTGCATCAAGTTAACGACTAAGAAGAAGATTGTCAAGAAGTGAATGGTGGTCATTTACAAACAGTTAATTTAATGGTAAAGTACATTGAAAAATACATTCTAAATATTATGTGACATTATTATCGCCATTCAACCTAAAGTTTTGTGATAGAGACATTATCAAAATTTTATATCTTAAAGATCACTTTTCTCAGTTATGATTGCACCAAACTTAAAAAAAACTTTATATTGCTGAATAGAGGACTAAAATCCCTTTTTAACAAGGTGTCAAACGACCCTCTTTGTTATTAAAAATTTTCGAGGGGGTGCTTATAATTCAAAAGGGGTGCTGGAGGAAGATAATATTTTTATACCGTAAATTGTCAATTTAGGAATAAAAATCGACCTGTTTCAGATTTTTTTCACATAGTACATAATAACGCTAAAAATGAATTTATTTCATACATATGGACCGCATGGTATAAACATTTATAAATACAGTAAACAGGAGGACTAATTTAAATAGTTAAATAGTGAAAAAATAAATGTACACGAATACAGACATCAAACTGATCACAAAACAAATTATTTAATTTAATCCTCCGATTTTTGTACGACAATAATAATATATAACATTTACAAATTGCACTTTATCTTACCAACTGTGCTCGGTCTACGATTGGCAAGTGAACGATCAGTCAATTGTCAGCTTTTGTATCGCATATTAAAAAAACAAGACAAAATAAACTTCAAATTAAACATGGAAATATTGTAGTGTTCAATAAAATGTAACTTCAGCTTTTAGTCTATTTTATAAAATAATTTAATAAATAAATATAGGCCCCTAGGCCTCATCCTTCTTCTTCTATTTACTGGGAGCACAACATGCCCCGGTCACCTTCTTGTTGATATTCTTCTTCAAACTGTACTTGGTGATTAGGTGACCACAAATACTTCAGATCTTACAACAGACTGGAGTATTTTTCTGTGCTTCATTTACAATATTGTTTATATACATTTGGTAAAACATTAAATAATTATCTGACGATAATTTAAGGGTCTTAAAAAATACTTATTTGATGAATAAAAATCAACAATGAAAGAGAGCTGTTAAAATATTTCTTTCTAAAATAAACTAAAGACTGGATTATTAACACACGAAAAGAAAAGATATAAAACAAATAAATAATTCTTTAACTAAGGCTATGAAGTGATAGATATGGAAAATTCTAAGGATGGCCAATTGCGGATATTAACACCAGTTGCTTATTTCAAAACATACAGCATGTTTTCATTTTTTATAAATTACTTATAAATTGACCTTAACGAATGTCATTGTTCTTTTTTTTATTGGTACATGTGAATTATCAAGAAGCGATTTTCAATTATTTGGAGCTGTCACGGCGTACATTAAAACTATAACTTATGAAGAAGAGAGAATAGGCAAGAAAGTTAAAATAACAATTAGCAAAAATCAACCGATATAAAGAATATGATTTTAGAATATATTACTTAAACACTGCCTGGGGTGATTGCGGGGTTGATTGAGTGATTGAGTACACAGATAGTCCCAAGCCTGGATAAAATATAGAGGGTGATTGGCAAGGTTAGCAACCTACCGATCGTAAAATAAATACTGCTCAAAGAAACAAAGTACAGCCTCGAAACTGGATTGATACTATGAAGACGACTACGGGAAGAAATAAGGACAAGCGAAAAACATCCAAAACCCAGATGAGAATTACTACTTGGAATATCAGATCACTCAACTCAAGGGACCAAGAAATAACTCAAGTGCTGAAAGAAAAAGAAATAATCATATGTGCTCTACAGGAAACCAAAAAGAAAGGAAAAGGTCAATCAAAATTAGGTGAATACATACTTATCTACAGTGGAGCAGCAAAAGAAAACAGGGCCAAAGAAATTGTAACCTTACTAATACAACAAAGGTACCAAAATCACATCAAATAGTGTCAATACATAAAAGAAAGAATGGTAACAGCAAAGATAAGAATAGGGAAGGAAGACCTGATCATCATCGGAGTATACGGCCCAGAAAATAACAAGCCTCAAACAACGAAAGGGAAGCGTTTTACGATCAATTACAACAATTAGGTAGTTGATCAAGTCCTAGAAAAGATGATAATATTGGGGGATTTTAACGCTTGTATAGGCAACCAAGTAATACCCGGCATCAAACAAAAACATAACGGGAAGGTTAAAAACGAAAATGGAGAACTGATGATCAACTTCTGCACGAATAACGAACTTCAGCAAGAACAAACAACACAGTTTTTAACCACAAAGACCAACACAAATTTATATTTAAGAACACCCGTGGACAAAGATCTATGATAGATTATAATATAACCAACAACACCGACAGAGTAATAGGCAGAACAGACAGAAGCAGAAGAACTTGTCTATGCTTTTGTCTGACAAATCACTGACATAAAAATTCTGGTCCTCCCAGTTTTAATTGGTTTTGGTTTAAATATTGGGGTAACTACAAAAATATTCATTATAAAAAGTTGAAACTGCAGTGGCCTCTAAATACTAAAAGCAAAGGATGAATTGGAAATTATTAGACAAAAAATACAGCTACCTAAAGCAGGAATTATTCATAGAATACCTAGATCAAAAACAAAAGGTTGATGTAGTATGAACAAAAGTACACTCTCGAATATAATTCAGAAATAAAAAATTTAAAAAAATACCTACAGAACCCAAAATTAAGCGAGGAAAGTAACTGAAAGAAACTTTATGACTGATCGAAATGTAACTAATGTAACCATACTGTACTAATCGAATATAGCAACAGTACGACTAGATCAGAAGTTTTCAAACCAATTCAAGTCCCAGAAAGGATTGTTAGTCAAGAACGCGTGTTATCACCTGAAATGTCATGAAGATGGCTTAAGATGGATGGGCTGGTAAAGTAACAGTGGCTGGTAGAAAAATCTCTAACTTAAAACTTAAGATTTTCTGATGACACTACACTTGTAGTAGTTAATGAGCATGAAATATTGAATCTCCTGCGAAGAGTTGAGTACGAAGGCAATAAAGTTGGTCTGAAAATCACAAAAGCCAAGACAAAAATAATGGTGGACGACATATTCCACACTATTTAACTGACTAGCACGTTACAGGACAGTTTTGTCTATCTCAGATCTAGTATTACTAACGATGGTAACTGTGAAGCAGAAGTTCGGGGACATATTGGTATGGCAAAAAAGTGCGATGAGTCACCTAACTTAAGTTTGGAAAGGCAGATCTATCTCTTACAATTTCAAGATGAGACTGGTGAATGTCCTTATATTCTGAATATTTTTATACGGAACAAAGACTTGAATTCTTCGCGGACGCTAGGGTCAAAAAATTGGTGCCTTTGATATGTGGTGCTAGAGAAGAATGTTGCGTCTACCTGGACAGTTCATAGGACAAACGTTTTCATTTTAAACCAACACGATATTAAAAAAAAGCTAGCCACAATATATCTGCAACTTAATCTTCAATGTTTTGGTCACGTGGTTCGTAGAGGTGACGATAGTTTGAAGAGATTAAGTGTGTTTGAAAACGGTCCAGGGAGAAGATCACCAACTAGATAATCGGACTAAATTAAGAATACAGTTGGAAACTCATTCTGCGAAGCTCTCTTAGAAAAAGAAAATCTAGTCAGATATATAAAGGCCAATAGACTCAGATGGGCAAGGCATGTGATACGCAGTATCGACAATCGCCTTATAAACAATGTGTTCTGAAAAAGGCCAGATGGAAGAAGGTCTATAGGGCGGCCTAGAAAAAGGTGAAAAGATGCAGTCAAAGAAGATCTAGAGAAGATAGGAGTGCGACAATGGGAATTACTGGCACAGGACCGACAAACATGGAAGGCAATAGTAAACGCAGAAAGCCTCACGAAGAGTTGTAGCGCCATTGATGATGATGATGATGATGATGATGATGAAGCTCTTAGAGCAGCTGAAAATAGAGACCAATGGAGAAAAATTGTTATGAATATTTTAAGAAATCAAGATCCTCATTAATGGAAAATGACAAGAGAGAGAGAGAGAGAGAGAGAGAGAGAGAGAGAGATTAACAGGAGAATTTTGGTGCCATCATTGTATGTGGTTGTTTTTTAAAGGCGGACATATTATGCTATAATTTTTTTGATGGGTATTTTTAAGTTAAAGTTGATTCCATGAAATCGAATAAACTATCTTCCATTAAATTCGTCCCATGTATAATGTATGTCTGAATTGTCAATATAGATTAAAACTTATTAAAGCAAAATTGTGGCTTATTCATAACAAAAATAGTAAATTGTAATAATATACCACAAGAAAATAGCTTTAGAATAATATCAAGTCACTTATTATAAAACACATAGAACCATTTTTTTAAATACTTAAAAAAAGATTAATTATTATATATAAAAATACTGCATACTAATACCAGTCACTTATTGTCACTTTTTAAATCTAAACGTCAGAACCTTAGGTGTATAAGTTTTATTTGCTATTAAACAGCATCAAATCACAGCAACTGGTCATCCTTAAAAATAAAAATGACAATTACGCTTCATTTGGCGGTATTGAAAACCTGCGTATGAAAAAATCACACAATTTTTTACACATTAGGTAAAATAACTCAATGATTCAGTATATTTAGGCAATATCAGTTGCCGAAATAGCATATATTGCCAACGCATATTTGATGGATACAAATACAGCGAAGACAAGAATAATGGGTGATCAGACGTTGGTTAACAGTGATATAATAAATTTAGCCGAGCGGAAAAATGCAAAAAAGTTGGGGAATACAAAAAGTCTGAACAATTCATTGATATGAGATGTGCAGAAGCACCAAAGCAGAAACATAACAATGTACAATGTACAAAATATGGTCGTGAGCCAAACAAAAGACACCAAGCAAAAGCAGAAGAGTGAATAAAATATTTCCATTGTTAAATATAAATAAACAGAAACTTGAGCAAATCAAAACTTTAACTTAAGTATTATGTTGATGTAAGTTAATAAAATAGCAAGTATTTCAGGTAAACTTCTGAAGAAACTAGTAGCAACTAAAACTTATGTAGCACTGTAGATGCTTTAATATCAGGCAAAGACGGCGAACTGAAATACTCACCGGTAGTTGTTGACATTTTGAACACAACATGAATATTGAAAAATTGTAACTCTAAACCAATTATTTAACTTTATCCACTTTTAATTACATGCACATGAATATTGATGAGTCCTATTGAAAGGGCTGATAAACCTTGAAATATGTAACTGGTCAGAGAAAATTTCCATTCGTACTGATAAAGAAAGGGGAAATTACTTTAATAGTTTTTAATTAGTTCTTAGTTAAAAATAGTTGAATATTTAAGTATATAGAAGTGCAATATATTGTTGCAAATTTCATGATAAAAAACGTAAATGATTAGTGGAAACAAAGGAAATATTTTTCCTAGAAAACAATATACATATTGTTAATATAATAAAATTAAATATGGTGGTGGTTGTGAAATAAAGGCGTCGAAAAGAAGATCAAATAATACTTAAGTCTGAAAATATGTTCCATTTCAGAGGAAACGAAGATTCATCTGTTGAAGGAGTGGGTTTTTTAATCCATAAAAAATGGATACCAAACATAATCACAATAAAAAGTATATGTACCAGAGTCATTTATCTTACTTTTAAATTAAACCCTAGATACAAACTTAAAATTATACAGGCTTACGCACCAACTACGAGCCACCCAGATGAGGAAGTTGATCAATTTTATGAAGATATCAGAGCAGCTATACAAACTTCAAAAACACATTACACATTGATAATTGGAGATTTTAACGCCAAATTGGGATTCAAACAAAATGATGCAGAATCTGCTATGGGAAACTTTGGATTTGGTGAGAAAAATGAGAGAGTTAACAGGCTTCTTAACTTCTTACATCAGCAAAATCTCTTTGTGATGAACTCATTCTTCGAAAAGAAACCCAACGTAAGTGGACATGGAAGAGTCCGAACCAAAGAACAAAAAATGAGATTGATTTCATAATATCAAATCCGAAAGATATTGTTCAGAATGTAACAGTATTGAATAAATTTTCAACAGGGAGTGACCATAGACTAATTAGAGCAAAAACCACTTTTAACACTGAAGTTGAAAGAACAAAAATTATCCTCAAAAATAAAAGTGGAAGGTGGATGTTCCCAGAAGATATAACAGAAGATATAACACTTTACGAAGAAAATATTAAGACTAGTTTGGATACACACGACTTAGAGAATATCACTATCAACGAAATGAACAATAATATTACTCAAATATTGAAAGAAGCTGAAAAGAAATACTGTCCTCGTCCTGAAAATAGTAACAAAAAATTAAGCCACAGCACAAAATATTTTCTAGAGGAAAGAAGAAAACTTAAGGAAAATCAGGATTATAACCAAAATGAACTAAGAATTTTGAATAAGAAAATTAAAAAGGAAGTTAGAAAAGATCTAGAAAAGCCTAAAAGCTCTAAAAGGTTAGAGTTAGAAAAGCCAAAAGACTTAACTGGTATGGACACCTTCAGAGAATGCCGGTAAATAGATGGCCAAAAAAATAGAAGAATGGACTCCGCCAACTAGAAGAAAACGAGGTAGACCAAGACGATCCTGGAGAGACGATGTCGACGATGCAATGACCGCCAGAGATCTAACAACTGAAGATTGCTTCGACAGAAAACGCTGGAAATTAGGATGCGAGAAGCGGCGCCAGCTGTAGAAGACTCGCTTGTTATATGTTATATATAGAAAAGATCTGAGATGATACAATACGATAGAAATAACTAGAGTAATAGAAAAAAACAAAAGCTTGAAAGTACTCAGAGAGAGCATGTCCATTGGAACAAACAACGTCCACAAATTAAGAAATGAACAGGGGCAAATCATTGAGGATAGAGTTCAAATTATGAACTCAATAGAAAGTTTTTATAGACAACTATAAAAAGAACAGCAATGTAACCGGAGTAGATCATTACCAAAGATAATCAATGAGGGATCTAAAATTTTACCGAACGTAACACCCAATGAAGTTCGAAGGTCAGTGCAAGAAATGAAAAACAATAAGTCCCCTGGAGACGATGAAATAGTGGCAGATACCTTGAAAGTGGCTGGAAAAAGATTATGGCAGGTCCTTGCCAAACTATTCACTAGATGTTTGCAGAAAGCAATAATACCAACCCAGTGGTATAACGCAGAAATTATCATACTTCATAAAAAAGGGGATGCTACCGACCTCAGGAATTACAGGTCCATAAGCCTACTTTCGCATATTTATAAACTATTTACAAAAATAATTACGAAACGACTAGAAAATAAATTGAAATTTTATCGGCCTATAGAACAGGCGGGTTTTAGAAAAGGCTATGGAACAAACGGCCATTTGGCCGAGTAGTATCCTACTCGGCCAAAAGATGCCAGGGTGTCTTGTTCCGTGACATAGATGTCCAAAAAAGATTTCCCCCACCGTTTCCTATCAGAATTCAATGGATACCTTCTTAGTCTCTTACTTGAATCCGGCAATACGGCAATTAAAAAAAAAGGATATGTAATCTTTATTTACATCTATTATGAATATCTTGGTTGGGCTAATGTCTAGCTAGTCAAAAGAAGAAAGGCTTATTCCCAAGGATTGCTGTAATTACAATTTTTTTGATAAATAATGAGTTCCGTATCAGCTATACGTTATTATAAGTGCATTTATTTTATCTGGATTACACATTACACATTTTTGTTTGTCTATTTGCAAAGTAGTAGTTGTTTATTTATTATTTATTTAAT
This sequence comes from Diabrotica balteata, assembly GCA_918026665.1. Taxonomy (NCBI): domain Eukaryota; kingdom Metazoa; phylum Arthropoda; class Insecta; order Coleoptera; family Chrysomelidae; genus Diabrotica; species Diabrotica balteata. The sequence goes on along the minus strand of OU898279.1, from coordinate 3,977,442 downwards.
TTGCAAAAATTTTAAAGACAAAACAATAAACAAGAAAGATAAAATTGAAATTACCCAAATTATAACGCAGTATGGATAATGCATAACAGTAAATAGACAATACCTTTTGCAATATGCAATAATTTTGCATATAATTATCGTTTAAAAAGAGTGCCATGTATTTGTCACGTTTTTGTCTAAAGTACAAAAACCTTCTACTTATCATTGTTTCTTCGATGACCAAGTCATAAATAAATGGTAGTATGTTCTTGAAAATAATGTAAATAAAGTGAAAATATTGTTTTTTCATGATACGGTCCAAAATAAAAAGAATCTAGCTATTATATTATACGCTAAAGGCTAAATTAATCTTGACGGCTGATAATATTGATTGACTAGAAACAAAGAAGGATTTTGGGACCAAGAGCAAATTGATAAACCATTTTTCATTAGACGAAACCAATAATTATTTAAATTTTATTGGCAAAAACCAAATTGACAGTAATATCAACGTCAAATCCAGCAGACGTCTGAGCTTTACCTTTAAATAAGCGATCTTCGAGGTAAAACTAAAACAGCTCGAACATTTTTTCTTCCAAATTTGAAAAATCTAAATAAAGTGATTTGGAAAACTTACCGAAGCGGTTTTGGAAAATGTGCTGCTCCTTTTTTTATTTTAAGCCCTTCCCTATTCAAATGCCGAATATAGACTCCTAATTCTCGCCATTGATCTCTATTCAGGTTGGTAAGATGGTTCAAGTATCTTCCGTTACTAAAGATTCCCTTATTTTCCCAGTCTATTGACTTAAAGATATCTTCTAGAGCAGCTGTAAATAGCTTTGGAGATATTGTGTCTCCTTGTCTTACGCCTCGGTTAATTTTCACTGGTCTTGTTTTGATTCCATTACCCAACGTCACTATCATTTCAGCTTGTTCGTTAATATTATGTATTAATATTCTGTACCTGGAGTCGATCCGGTTGTTGATTAATGCTTCTTCTATTGCCCACAGTTCTACACTATCAATACTTGTGGCAATATGTTTAATAAAGTATTTTGACCAATATCTTTGATATTGTTCTAAAGCTATTTTCTTTTCTAAATTACTATTTAACTGGGAATAAGCCAAAATTAAAAGTTAAAGTACGTTTATTGACGTTTCAATTTCCCGAAGTGGAAGTTAGAGTAAACATAATTTTCTGCTTTGAAAATGTATTTGGGTCACACAATATTTGGAATGTGATATGGTATTCCATAACTTATTATATTGTAAAAAAATGTTTACGGCGAAATGCAGAGACGTCATTTATCACGGTTTAGAAATACTAGCATGGACATACAAATAATGACAAGAAGAAAACCAAAAAAAAGATTTCCGTAGCATTATCGCCAAAACCATAATTTTATTAGTGAATACATACTGATGGTAAAAGTGTATTCCGCCTGCATAAGGATGTATAAGTTTGTAGTTCAAAAACGCATTGTCAATTGTTTATAAACTACATTTAATAAATGTCTAGTTCAAGTTCATTATAAATATTTATATTTTCGATCAATCACTTTTATTATTAAAGTCTAATGAATTATTTATATCTTTAACAAGAAATATATTAATCTATCTCGAAATTAAAATTAAACAAATTATTTTGATGTATTACTTGGTAATACAAAAAACTTTTAATAATTTAAGTTTATCGGCATAATTAGATGTCTTTAAAATAATATTGTCAATATTTTTGAGTTGTATCGTATCAATTTGTACTAATAATACCTATTTTCAACTAAATATTGAATTCGATAAACAAACTTTTGGTCTAGCAATGGGGGCTACTCTATCTTCATTAATATCGAATATATCTAAGGACGCAAAGAATTAATGGAAGAATGAAGAAGAACATCGAAAGAATCACCAAATTATAAGGCTATCAACGAGCCAGATCAGACTTGCGAACCTATCAAACAAAACAAATATTGCAAACCATCGAAAACAATAGAAACATGACAGTATCGAAATCAAATTCAACTAAAGGAAAATCAAAGATAACTAAACTCAAAAACCAATAGGGGAACACGATGACGCAAAAACTCAAATAATCAAGAAAATACAAACGTTCTATGAGAATCTGTAAACATCTACTATACAGAATCTCGGAACAAACCATATAACAATTCTAAATGTTAGCTCGGAAATTCTCCCTCTAAAATAACTTCTTCAGAAATTAGACATGCCATACAGCAAATGAAAAATAAAAAAGCTCCTGCTGAGGATCATATATCGTCTGAAATGTAAAAAATGGGCGGCAACATCGTTGTAGAGGTTGTGGAAGTTTTGTTGAATAAGTGTCTATCAAAAAAAAAAAGAATAGCCAGTCTGTGGAAAAACGCTAAAATAATACTTTTACACAAGAAAGGAGGACACTACTAATATTGAAAACTACAGACATCTAAGATTGTTTTCACACTTATACAAATTGCTAACAAGAATAATAATCAACCGCATAACACAAAGACTTGATGTATATCAACCGGTTGAACAAGCGGAATTTAAAAAAGGGTTTGGTACTAACAATCACTTACAAACCATCAGAACACTGATAGAAAAAACCACACAATATAATGTGCCTCTACATATGGCATTTATTGAACGTTCATTTAACATAAAAAATCTTTTTCCTAGTATTCCTCCTACAGAAACTTTTATTCTAGTAAAAAACCTTTTAGGCCAAAATAGTACAAATCCAATCATTACATTTGAAAATTTACATCTTCTTGAAATTTGCATAAACGAGGACTACTTTGAATTTAGTAATAAAATATATTATATAGCTAACAGTTCAAAACTTAGAATGAGCAATCCTCTAATCCCATTGCTATCCGATATTTCATATTTTTATGGATCATCTAGAGACAAAGATTTCAAAACATCCCATATATTCAAACAGTTTTTTATATTGGTGGAGATACGTAGACGACGTACTAGTATATTTCACAGGAACCAACAGGCACCTCGACCAATTTTTATCATATATTAATTCACTTTATAGTACCTATATTGAATTTACAATAGAAACAGAACAAAATCAATCCATAAATTTTTAGATTTAAAAATAATCAGACTTAAAAACAAACATGACTTCTTCAAATTTCATAAACCTATCCATACTGACACAACTCTACACAATTCATCATCCCATCTCACACAACATAAACTGGCAGCCTATCATATGTTACATAAATTCACAGAAATTCCGATGTCAAAATTCAACTTTGAGACAGAATTAAATATCATTAAGCAAATAGCAGTAAATAACGGATACAACGAATAAACATTTAATAAAATGTTAAATCAAAAACTATACAAGAAAGCCCTGAAATTAGTATTTCCACCACCAGAAACAAAAACCCAGTACCTTTTGCTCGATTACATATACAGGCAAAATATCAACAAAAATAGCCAAACACATAAAAAAGAAAGGAATAACATCAGCTTTCAGAATAAATAACAACTTAGGCAAATAATATATTAAAAACAACAAGAGACAAAATAAAAAACACTTACAGTGGTGTGTACAAAAGTAAATGTGGCGTCTGCCCAAAAACTCACATCGGTCAAACTGGTAGAAATTTTAATATACTAATAAATGAACATAAAAGGTCTTTTATTAATAGAAAAACAGATTCTACATACGCACTTCACCTTCTAGATCATAACCAGTCTTTTAATGATGAATTTAAAATTCTTCACATTCAAAATAATGGCCTTAAGCTATCTTTGTTAGAATATATGTTTTGAAAACAAAGTTTACAGTGTTTTATTGTTACAATTAATAAAATACTTTTAAGATATATGTTAAAAAGAAACTTTGATGTTTGTATATGAATTATGATAAATGATGATAACTATGATGATGACAATTATGATCACAATAGTGGATGATGATATTAATTTGTATATAAAAAAAAAATATATTATTAATTTCCTTTCAAAGTATGCTTTATGACTAAACATGTATGTATACATGTGTAATTAACATGTCGTAAAATAACATTTTTATACTGTACATCGTCTTATAATAAATGACTTTGTGTTTAGTAAAAATTAAATTTAAATAATTGCAAAATTTACTCAACAAATTAAATATGTCATTATAATATTATACTGGGTAACAAATATAATGTTTTGTCTCAAAAGTTGTATTGACTGATTCGTATAGTACTTTATATGATATGGGTTTATAATCCGACAAGCGAGAGCTGGCGGGTGAGCTGTGCGAAAATAGAAAAGGAATTATTCTAAGACAGATAGGAGAGGTACTTAATCGCGATCATAGGTATATAGTATAGGTACTTAAACGGTTATAAACGATGTGAACTCCTAGCCGACTGCATTAGAAATGAGCAATTCCTTCCACTTTTCAATTTGTTCTACACGCAACCCGCCAGCTCTCGCTTGTCGGGTTATACTACATTATAAGGTGCTTGTTAGGGATTTTATTAAGTATTATACTTCCGGCACATCTCTCTTAAGTCTCCAGTAGTAGTCAGACAGCATTTTTGGACTCCATTTTACTTGATATCGTTTTCCCATGCTTGAAATATCTTGATGTAAATGTTCATGAAAATTATTTAAAATGACACAATTACGTTTTGCACACAATGTAATCCTAGCTCAATTCTAGTTGTTAATAAAAGTATGATTCCCTTTCGAGGAAGACTGCTATTCAAACAATATATACCTTTAAAGCATCACCGCTATTGCTTGACACTGTTTAAGTTATGTAATCCTTTAGGTTATACTCTAAAAATGGTTATGGGCAAAATGGCTAATAAAGGGCAGGATATATCATTGTACTAGATTTAGCAAAAAACTATTTACAAAAAGGAAGAGTTGTAATAATTACTAGACGTCTTTGCCTTTAGCAAAACAAGTATTAGATCCTAATAGTCACTTATTAGGGACACTACATAAAACAAAAAATATATTCCAGAAGATATACTTGCCGCACAATTAAAAAAATTACAGATAATTGAAAAGGAACATCGTGATGGCATTGTAATAGGTAAATGGTACGATAAACGTGATGTCTTCTACTTGACAACCAGACATTGAATCGACATAAAAAAGAGAAAGGTAAACATAAAAAAGATGATGTAGCTATAATTCAACCTGAAGCAATTATAGACTACAACAAAGGAAAAAATGGTGTTGACGTCTTAAATCAACTCGCAAGCTATTTCTCACATCTGAGAAAAACTGTTCGCTGGTACAAGAAAGCTGCAATTGAAGTTTTATTGAATACGGCTGTTATCAATAGTTTAATAATATATAATTTCTTCAACACACCAAAGCAGTAAGTTATTTCATTTATGGAAATGCTAATATTTAGCTAATCTCTTTCGGGAAATGCTAGTCAATTACAGCCCGATGCCTGAATGATGCTTTACTACTGTAAAGCATGTGCTTATTACAGCTGACGCCAAAACTACAAACAATAGGATGAAGAGAAAACGTTGTAACCAATTTTACATAAAACAGATGCAACAAAAGGCAGTAAAGAAGCTCAAAAGAAACCCAAACTTGTTTCTGCATGTTGTAATGTTTGCGAAAAATTTTACTATGTGACATGTTTCACTCGATCATCGGTGATATTAGTGGCACATACGTATGAAATCTGTTACTGCAGTAGCATTAGCATCAGCCGTGATTTGCTATTTTTTCAAAAAAATTTGTAAAAACGTACTTACTTTGTAATATAAACCATTTTATAAATAAATATTGTTTTGTAAGCATTTTTAATTTTGACACCTGAGGAAATTATCTAACACTCTGGTGGTGGCAGCCAACGTGTTAAGGTATTTACGCTAGGCCATGATTTCTTTTTATAATGGAATTTGCGATTTTGGCTGTTTCATTCACAAAGAAAGCAGCAAAAATTTGTATACCCGGTCTTCAAGTCAAGCAACATATTGATTATTGTAAGATCAGCACATCATATTGGATATTTTTAAAATCACTAATTTCATATTTCCATATGCCTCTTTCATGTTTGCAGAATGTGTCAAAGGGACTGAATGGAATTGATTACCGTTATGCAATAGAATAGTTAAGGTAAACTTTGGATGACTCTATCAATGAACGCCACTCTTTTAGTGTAAGCACATGACCTAAAGTGTACATTACTGCTAAATACAAATATCGTTACAATACACTAACTCTCCTTCTTAGAAAAAAAAACTTCTCAAAATGCTTTTGCCTGTTGCTAAACATACTGTTGTACTTTTGCCAAGATCCAACTCTTAAGGCGCTACCCCAACAGTTTCGCTTGTTTCTTCTTGACTTGGTTTATGTATTTTTGTATTGTATATTTAACTTCTACAAAGATGGAATTTCTATAGAACAAAGTTGTATTTTTCAGTGTTGTCAGTCAAAACCGAAAAAGTGTGATCATATTTTATCAAACTTCTAGGAATAAAGAAAAAACCAGTTCAATATGTTTTTCCTGCTTTTTTTTTAATTAGATTATCTTCCTTATAAGTGCAAATATAAAATGTTTATAAATATTGGTTGTAATATTATTCCATGTGGTCAATTATTCAATACCATATCCGGTTAAGTTAAATATTTACAACGTATTTTTAAATTGATGTTTTGCTTTTTAGTATATTGGTTAGTGAACCAGAAAACATTCCCATATATAATATATATAATTATAAATTATACAATGATAATTGCGTGTTTTTATTTATAAAGTTTTTTATTATGAAGATTTGTATGTATCAAGTACTATAACAAATTAAATATAAGTACTACGTTTATCGTCGGTTTGTGGTTAATATTAAACGAGTAAAAAAACAACTAATAAACCGAATATTATGCGCAAAAGTATCAAAAAAAAACAGCAGAATACGCAGTCTATCTGAGAAAAAAGCATTGATTTTACGTAAAAAGCTTATACATGTTTTTGATGGTTTTAAAAGGTATATCGTCACCCTAATTAGCAAAAGTCGTAACTCCAAAACGACAAATTATTCAGGAGACACAAAAATTTGAATTTGGAATATAATTTTTGTGATTCTGTTAAAATTAATCGAACAGTGCAAAAAAAATATTACATCTGATGTTGTGGAGAATCATTTTTAAAATTTTAGAGTTTATACTAAAACTTTCAACTCTAATAGTTTAATTTTCAACGGTCTTTATTTATCGACAAGACCACTCCCTCGGAATACAGAATCTTGGTGTTTGTCAACAACAAAGCTAGGGAGATTTTGGTCAGACAGGACACTGTATTTATTTATGGAACATTCAAAAGCTGCAGTAAGCAATTTAGTCAAATTTCATATCGATATTGGTAGTACGACAGAGAAGACAAATACAATTCCATTGATATTTGCGTTACTTCCTAACAAAACCAAAGAGACATACGATATGTTATTTTCATCAATGAAAGAGAAACTACCAAATTGGAAACCATCTCTTATAAAACTGGATTTTGAACAGGCAGTGATTGGTGCCTTAGAAAATTATTTGCCCGAAGCCAAAATTTCTGGTTGTAATTTTCATTTCAATCAATGTATATAGAAAAATGTTCAAAATATTGGACTTGTTTTTAAATACACTGACAACTAAGATATACGTTTGCACATAAAAATGTGTGCTGCGTTAGCTTATCTCCCCATAGAAGATATCGATGATGGCTGGTTATGCATTCAAGAAACCTCTCCTATTTCTCAAAAAAATGGAACAGTTTTATGACTACTTGGTCAAACAATGGTTAGAAAATACTCACATTACTAAGGAAATGTGGAATTGCCATGATCAAAGACATCGCAGTAATTAAGTTTTAGAAAGTTGGAATCATCGTCTGAATACATTAATAAGACCACATCTCAATGTATTCCAATTAGTGAAGTGTCTGGTTAAAGAAGCAGAATATTGTGATCACCTTTATGATCGATTTACTTTCAATCTAGAAGGAAAGCGGCGCAAGAAAACATATATTAATCTTGACGAAAGAGTATCCAAACCTTTACAGAAATATAAAGATACAAGGGACTTAAGGTTGCCTTTAAGGATATTGGCATATATCCAGAAGCTCCAATAAATAGACAATTTTTTATTCCCAAGAATTTTTTGTATTTTACTGTATAAAAAGTTTGAAAAAAAATCGAAAAAAAAAATGAAAAAATAAAAAAGAACATCTTCTAAACACGCAAATGTTTATATTTTGTATAAACTATGACAGTCCTAAGCCTAAATGAAAGTGTGAAGGGAAGATTTAAGTATATTCTCCTAAATAAATTAGTATATTCAATTATTAGTAGGAATTTAGTATAAGATTGTATAGGAAACAATGACTAATGAAAAAATGAGTACAAATTGTAAGATTGGCGAATGGATTTAGTGTCCGCAGTCATTTAAACACAAACAAACAACAACAATAGTATATTCCGATGCCGGTCATGTAATAATATATTTTTACGCAAATCGCCAGGAAATTTTGACATTCCTGTCAAAATTTCTTGAAAAGAAAGTCAGGACTTCCTTATTGTAAGGAAATGTCATTTCCTTACTGTAAGGAAATGATATTTTCGTACAGTTGTTAGTGTTCTACATAAATGATAGAAAACACATTGCTTATAAGGAATTAATTTATATTTTGAAAACATCAAGTCATTGCTGAATACATTTTTAAGATCAATTTGTTATATTTACAGTAATTTGACAGTTAGTACAATTATTGAACATTGGAGGAACACTCTTAGAACTATGAGAAACATTTTGGACAACATGCAGGGTGGAAGTGTCATTTTGTTGAATATTTTGTACTGTGAAAATTTTATTTGCCACCTCAACCTTATTGTTAAGCGATTCTTCGATATATCCTTCAGCAACGTTTGATGACTTCCATCCGCCATGCCTCTTTAAACTAGTTATGTCGGCACCAGAGTCAACCAATATTGTTGCAGAAGACCGACGAAAGCAGTGACCAGTATATTCTGTCGGATTTACCAAGTTCAAATAAGTAGCAATTATTTTGGGCATTTTTCTAAGTTGATGAATTCCTACCACTTGTCTACAACCCTTTCCGCTTTGATATTTAAAGAAAAATCGGTCACTGTTCATATTTTCTGGTCTTAACGAAACATACTTTCGATAAACATTCAAGTAGATCTGATTAATTACAAATGATCTTGGTTTGTTCGTTTTCGAATCAGGTATACTGATTAAAAGCTTAGATTCTAAGTCTTCTATATCATGTACAGTCATTCGGACTAACTCATCCATTCTACAGGCCCCAGAAATACCAAATATTACAGCCACCTAAAAAATAAATAAAGCTATAATCTAAATACAAATTAAAACCTTGTAAATTACCTTAATCAATAAATTTTCTTTATCTGGAGCTTCCTGGATAAATTTTTCAATTTCTTCCTTCGTTAAAATCTTAGATTTCTTTGCCCTATAACCTTGAGCTTGCCGTTTCAATAAAGAACGAAGTTTTGAGTATGTAGATATATCTACATTGTGTTTAAGTGCAAGGGCTGACTTCAGCATTGAATAATTGGCCCATAATGTTGAAAATTTCATCTTTAAACAAAGGTCTAGGAAGTATGCCATTACAACATTTTCTGAGAAAGAACTCGTATTTTTACTCATGCGATAATCCATAAAACGTCTGTATGCATTTCCGTACTTTTCTCTTGATTTCTTTGGCAATAATTCTAATGAAGCAGTATTCACTGCCTCAACCAGCTCTGGAGGAGTCCCAGGAATGGAAATTTCATCATAATCACTGATCATTTTACTTTCGAGAACACCAGCAATTAAATTTATAAGCGTCAAGTTTGACAATACAACCTCAATACGTTTCCATAGTAACCCAAGTAATTTTATTAGGAATTTCAAAGCACCATTTATTTGGGAATAAAATTATCGCGTTTTTTTTTAAATCAATCAATATTTGTCGAATTTTAAACGATTTGCGGAAAAATAGTATGTTTACCTCGTAGGAAAAGCCACATTCCTGGACTCTGTGTTGCTAAGTCTCGGCTTGCGCCTCGACTTAGCAATCTTCACAGTCGTCCAGGAATGTTAAGCTTTTCCTACCCGGTAAACAATGTACTATTTCTAAAAAATTGGAGTTAGGATAGTATACTTCCCATATACAGTATGTAATAAAGCAATGTTTGAAAATTTTAACTAGGTGATTCTTTTAATAAGCTTTTTACAGGGTTAATACTATTTAACTAACAAATTGTAACATTATATATTTTTTCAAATTTATTAAAATAGTGTGTTATCTATTCATGATACAAGTATTTGTTGTAAAATCATCGCATTTATCGCATCAGTATCCATTTTTAAAAAACCTTCAGAAAAACCAATTACCATATTTTATTATATTTTTATTTAGAGCGGAATATAAACATACATCAAACATATACTTAGCTGATACTCAAAATTTATTATTTTAGCAGCTAAAAAGCTTCCTCTATTGGAATCAAACAGCAAAAGTGAAAGTTGAAAACGAACTGACCAAGGATATCCAGATTCGCCGTGGGGTCCGCCAAGGGTGTATTTTATCACCCTTGTTATTCAATTTATACAGTGAAGCCATCTCAGAATTAGCGCTTGCCGAGATCAGTGAGGGCCTTATAATAAACGGTGAGCCACTTAATAACATAAGATATGCTGACGATACCGTCCTTCTGGCAGGAACACTAGAAGAACTGCAACACCTTGCTGAACAACTAAATATATTGCAACGATTATGGACTAAAAATCAATTTGAAGAAAACCAAGTTCATGGTATTTACCAAAGCACAAAACACAAAGTTAAGCTAGTACTAGATAATACAGAAATTGAACAAATATCTTCGTACAAATACCTTGGAGCATAGATCACAGAAGATACTGATCAGACAAAAGAAATAAGATGCCGCATTGAAATTGCGCGGTCAACTTTTAATAGAATGAGAAAACTTTTTTGTAATCGCGATATCAATATATCGCTCCGGATAAGAATGGTTCGATGTTATATTTTCTCTACCCTTTTGTATGGAGTTGAAGCTTGGACACTTAAAAAATCCAACATTAAAAACCTAGAAGCATTCGAAATGTGGTGTCACCGACATATTTTGAAAATATCATGGATGTATCGCAAAACAAACGAACAAGTTCTCGAACAACTAGGAAAACAATGCGAAGTTTTAAATTCCATAAAAATCAGGAAATTGGAATACTTGGGGCACATCATGAGACGTGAAAAGTACGAACTACTAAGGAATATAATGCAGGATAAAATCAAAGGTAGAAGAAGCGTAGGAAGACGTAAAATCTCGGGGCTACGCAATCTCCGTGAATGGTTTGGATGCAGTTCAATTGAACTATTCAGGCGAGTAACCAATAAAATTATAATTGCCAGAATGATTTCCAATCTCCGATAGGAGTGGAACTTGAAGAAGAAGAAGTTGACCTAGTTTTTCATCATTTTTCTTTATTGGACATTATTTAATTTGAGCAGTTTTATTGTGTGGGCTATTTGTTTGTCGTCTGTTGTTGTTGTGTCTTTCAATTACATTCTAATTATATTTGAAAGGTTTTGACATAAATAATAATATAACAAGAGTGCCAAATGTTTTTAGAAATGTATTATTCTGTAAATAATTGTGAAAAGTAAATTGGTATATTCTAGAAGAATGTAAATTTAAAGAAATTATCTACTTTTTTAAATACAAATATTGTATCTGCTTTTTAAAATATATGAATACATTTTTATCGTAAAATATTTACAGATATAAAGTTATTTATACTTTTAATGTATGTTTTTTCAATAAATCAGTTAAAAGATTATACACTAATTATTCAGATGGAAAAGAGCAATGTATTTTTACAGAATTTTGTAGATCTACAACTTTTGTACTGTTTACAATCAAACAAATTAAAAAAATGAATGACGTGTTAAGCAATTTTTAATTTATTTATAGTTACAATATAAAATGCAATCATGGTTTCAAATAAGTCAGCAAGATCTGCTTGGGGATGATGCGGTTAGTACGAATATAGCGGAAAACGTGGAGAATTTACAAGGACAATTTTATAAATAGGGGCACCATGAATATATCAATCAAGAAGATAAAGTGGATATGTGAAAAGTGCCAGACTATTGTCAATATTTTTGTTTATAAATTTATTTATTATTTACTAATAATTTTAAAAGAATTTATTGAGCTACTTCAAATATAGCTGTAATATTGCACTAAACTCTATTTATTGCTGATATTATCATATTGTATTATGATAATATCTGCATTTGCTCTATATGCTGATATTATCTTATTGTATTTCTTAGCTGTTGTATTAAAGATATGTGTTAATCTTTGGAGCTCGTCTTCTGTCTCGGCGATTAATGCGGCGTTGTCTGTATAACATAATATTTGGATTTCTGTGTTCCCCATTCTGTAGCCATGACCTTTACTTAATGCTTGTATTATTTCGTCCATTAATATATTAAAGAGAAGTGGGCTCAACGAGTCACTCTGTCTGACTCCGCTTTGTACTGGTATACACTGTGTTAGTTTTCCATTTATCTTTGCCTGTATTCGATTTTGGAGGTAGATGTTTTCGATGGTTTATATAATATTGATTTTTGTGTTTCATTAATACAGTAGGTATAAGACGTCTTCGACTTGGATGCGATGGAAAGCCTTTGTCAGGTCTATAAAACATAGATATGCTGGTTTATTGTACTTGATAGCCTTTTCTGTGTTTTGTCTTGGTACAAATACGGCGTCTACGAAATTTATACTATTTATACAAAACAGATCTACTTAAAAAACATTAGTTTTAATGATTACTTCGTTTCTCAGTGTAAATATAATTTCACAGTTTCGAACGAATTTCTCATTACTTTTCTTAGTGTACTTTTAGTTTAACTGTCATTGTCACTCCAAAATTTCTTTCCTACGAACATCAAAGGGACCGCAAAGCTTTCGCTTCTTGTTGGGTGGAGTATTATGTGGCACAGTTACGAACTGGCAATGTTATGAAGTGTGGCCGTTACAAATTGACGGCGTTAGAAATTATCCGTTACCATTTGTGCAGTTTCGAACTGTCGCATTACGAGATGTCATGGAACCATTTTCTTTATTTGTATAGAAGTCAACTATCAGTATCTATGGACGAATAATTAGAGACCGCATTGAGAAAGAATATAATGACCAAGAGGAAGGAGAAGAATCCGGTTTTCGAACAGGAAGAAGCTGTACTGATAATATCTTCTGCCTCAAACAACTAATAGAAAAAAATTAAGCACAAACCAAGTAACCCACCTCATGTATATTGACTTGCAGAAGGCGTACGATACAGTTCCTGTAAACAAACTCTGGAACGTGTTACGACAAACGAATATTAGTGTCACCTTAATAAAAGCCTTAAGAAATTTGTATGAAGGGTCAACATCACAAATAAAAAATGGAAACAGACTATCGCAAAGCTTTATGGTTAATAAATGTCTACGTCATGGGTGTTCTGTATCACCGACCTTATTTAAAATATATGTTGCAAAAGCATTGAAAGAGTGGAAATGAAAATGCAGATTCATGGGCGTAGACCTTGGAGAGATTTGCTTGTATACCTTGCAGTTTGCTGTTGATCAGGTTGTTATAGAAAACGATGAAGATGATCTGGAGTACATGGCAAGGAAATTACAAGAAGAATATAGAAAGGGGACTAGAAATTAATACAGAAAAGACAAAATACCTGCCAATAAGTACCGAACTATCGAACATCACATTGGAAAATAACGAAATCATCATGCCCTACGACCATTACACATACCTAGGAATCGTTTTTGACACAACGGGAAAAGATGATGAAGAAATAAAAAAAATAACACAATCCATAAAAACAATATTTTATCTAAATAGCGTACTATGGAGTCATGAAATAAGAAAAAGAAGAAAACGCAACATCTACTAATCTCTTATTAAAAGCAGTCTATTGTACGGAGCGGAAACTTGGCGAATAACCGAAAATAACAGAAGAAAACTGGAGGCAGTAGAAATCCACGCTTTTAGAAGATCAGTAGGAGTATCACGCAGAGAAATAATACGTAATGATGAGATAAGATAGCGAATGGGGGTTGACGGCATGGGGGTTCTCTAACAACAGACATAGAAAGAAAACAGCTGATATGGTACGGACACGTCCAGAGAATGGATAACTCAAGACTTCCAAAAATAATTATGCAATGGGTACCACCAAACCGCAGAAAGAGAGGAAGACCCAAGAAATCTTGGAAAGAGGGAGTAACGAAGGCGATGAGCGCAAGAGATCTTAGAAAGGGCCAATGGGAAGATAGAGTGTCATGGAAATTAGGCATCGGACAACGTCGCAAGACGTTTTAAAACCGATTGATATATATATAAGTCACCTATAAAATCGTGAAACTTATTTGTTCTATATTCACTGATTATGCTAATTAGTAGGAAAAGGTTGAATAATTTTGGCAATGTATTTATTTCATGTTTTACAATCATAAAAACATCCAGAAGTTGTCATTATGCATCCGCTTACCAAAAAAATTTAAATAAAATGTTCCAGCTGGTTGGTTGGACTAGATAATTAATATTATTTGTTTAACGATTTATTTCCATAACAACAATATAAAAATAGGAATATCTTAAAATTACTTTTATATAATTTCGTTTTAAATTAATGGTTTATTTACCCTTTGCGGACAATAAACTGCTGAACTCCGTGAACGATATAGTTATTTATTTCTACCTGTTTCCGGTACAAAAACTGATAATTACTTTCTGTAGTTTCATCGAATTATTTTATTAACAATATATTTATGTAAAATGTTACTTGTTCGTTTAAATATAAGAAAGTTGTATATGTTATGTTCATGTTATGTATGTTCTATATATACTTGCGTGCATAGAAATTGGCTCAATTTAAACTATTGAGTTAAATTAGGGTCAGGTGGGGCAAGAGCATTTTTGAGGCAAGTGCGTTATAATGAATATGTTATAGTGAATATGTATTAGCCTATTTAATAGAAGGAATATGAGATAAGAATATTATACCGACAAGTATACTGAAAAAGCAGTGGTTCGACCAGGAGTGCGAACAAAGATTGCATCAGAAAGCAATCAGAAGGCTAGAGTTACTAACACGCCCTACAGATGAGAACAGGGAAGACTACAACAGAGTAAGGGCTCAAACGAGAAGACTTTTAAGAAGAAAAAAGAAACAGTACCTAGAAGCGCGAATACAGCAACTGGAGGAGGAACATAGAACCGGTCAGTCTAGACAGTTTTATAAGGACCTAAAAACAATGAAGGCAACACGACCAACAGCCCAAGATTTATTATAGACGATACAGGACAATTGCTTATAGATGATGAGTAGATAAGCCACCAATGGGAAAAGTATTTTGAGCAACTCTTAAATACAGAAAAACCCACAACGACAGGGCAACAAAGACAGTACCAGTTAGCCGAACCTGAAATACCAGAGCCAACAGACTTAGACGAAGAGAAGAAATACCGAAACACTGACCTGAAAGCCATATAGTACCTAAATACAAGAGACAAACAAATATGTGGGAACTATAGAGGAATATCATTTATTAATACAACGTACAAAATTATATCCATAATACTGTCTAGAAGACTAACTCCATACGCAGAGTACGGAAGTACCTGGAAAGCTGGTACGATTAGCACAGGTGAACACAGAGAACACTTCCGTAATGATCAGAATTGGCAGCACCACGTCCGAGGAATTCCTTATTGACGCCGGGCTTAGACAAGGAGATCCTCTCGCCTCCTGCTATTTAATTTTGCACTGGAACATGCGGTAAGGAAATCTCAACCACAACTGGAAAAACTATGGACTAGTTTTCTAGGCGAAAATATTTCAAATGGTTTCAGAAAAGCAGGAATATATCTTTAACGATAAAGTAGTCCCCAAGAATACATTTGATCCAGATGCATTTCAGAGATGGAATGATCAGTTACAAGTCTCAAACCCTCCAGCTAAGTCAAACAAGACTGCTTCTACTTCTACATTAACATGCATACAACGGACACACTACGAATAAGTGATATACTGTTAGATCACTATCACCCGCGTAACACAAAGGTTTAGGTTACTTCTGTAGTAGGAAATCATGAGTAATCTTGGTGTGTTCTAATCATAGTCTGGAGATGATAACTTATTATCTTCTTTTTAAAGGTAGCCTCCATGATAGGACAGTTTCTTTTATGGATCTAATGTTAGAATTTTAGACATCCCGTGTTTCCTGTCATTAGTTTATTATTTTTTTTGTAAAATATTTTTTGAAATAAAGGTGGTGTCACTCTTTAATTTCCTTTTATTTCACAATGTGAAGGGGTCCAAAGAAACTGAACAATTTGATGATCGATTTGACATGACATGAATGTCAAATTAATTAAACTCAATTAATCACTAATTATTAGGCTATTAACAATGTAATTTTCATTAACGAATTTTATTACCTGAAGAATGGCAAGTAGTTCAGCACAGAATATAGTGAATTGCTTATGGAGTTGAGATGACCGTTCTTCGCTGGTTGCTACAAATGCAGCACCCACACAATCCGATTTTGACGCATCAGGATGAATGTGGATGGTCTTGTGATGACTACTTAACTTCTCTAAGGCTTTGGTTTTAAAGAAGTATGAAGAAGTATCAGATTTTTTAAATGATGTAAGACTGATATCGCACTTTGTTGTTTAAATTATAAGCATTGATTAAGATGTCAGTGAGGAGTTGTGCTATTGGTTCTTTAGGAAGGCATAAAGATGGAACTATTGGTCTTATCGATAAATTAATTATCAATAAACTTCTTGTGTGTAATTTAGATATAAGACCATTTGCTTTTTGTTGCAATGTACAAACAGGACTCCTTGGAAGTGTAGTATCATTTAAGAGTTTTCCAGGTAATCTTTTGCAGGTAATCCTCTTTCCACGTTGAAACAGTTACGTTGCCTTTGTCGCTTTTGACATTGTTAAATTAGAAGATGGTTCTTAAGAACCAGTTTAGTTTGTAGAAAGTATTTATTTAAAAAATGATCTTTCACTTCTTTATGTAAAAAGTTGGTAATAACATTTGTACATTTAGATCTAACATAATCCTTTTGACCATCATTGAGTGGTCTGATTATTAATTTAAAATCAGAAAGTAAATTTGAAACTGTAACATCTAGCCATCCCTATATCTCTCATAATGACCCCTTCTTTTAATCAAGGTTCCCTCCCCTCGTCCTGGAAATTAGCTTTAGTTACTCCTGTATTCAAGAAAGGTAATAAACTTGATTGCAATAATTTTCGTTCAATCAGCCTGGTTCCTATTTCGGAAGC
This sequence comes from Diabrotica balteata, assembly GCA_918026665.1. Lineage (NCBI taxonomy): Eukaryota > Metazoa > Arthropoda > Insecta > Coleoptera > Chrysomelidae > Diabrotica > Diabrotica balteata. The sequence continues at coordinate 3,960,066 of OU898279.1, read as the reverse complement.
TATGTCCGAGTTCTTTCTTCAAGAAAATGTCATCCCTCACCAACAGCATGGATTTATCAAAGGTCGTTCAACGATCATAAACTTACTTCATTGTGTAAATGATTGGTCATTATCTTTAAACAATCGGAATCCTGTCGATGTAGTTTATTTAGACTTCTCCAAAGCTTTCGATCGTGTTCCAAAACATCGATTACTAGCTAAATTGGATCACTATGGTATCTGCGGAAAGTTAAACATTTGGATACAAGATTTTCTATCCGACAGATACTTCAGGGTTCGTGATGGGGAAGACCACTCACTAGATAAGCCAGTCAAGAGTGGAGTTCCACAAGGATCAGTACTTGAACCGCTACTTTTTTGTGTCTACACCAGTGACCTTCCGCTCATTGTATCCAGCAAGGTTTCCATTTACGCTGATAACACGAAGTTATATGTGAATCCAACTATTAACCAACATATTTTTCAAAAAGATCTTGACGCAATATTCAAATGGTCCTCAGAATGGTTACTTCCGCTTAACATTGAAAAATGCGTTGTTTTACATATCGGCAAAAATAACCCATCACTGCCGTACTTTATTAATGGACATCCTTTAAACTCTGTAGCCTCACACAACGATCTCGGAGTGATAATTAATAGTGACTTAAATTGGTCTGATCACATAGTGTCGGTGTGTAAACGTGCCAACTCGAAACTGTTTTTGATCCGTAAATGTTTTGCACGCATATCTCTAACCTCTGTTAGTAAACTTTACTCAATATACGTTAGACCTATTCTTGAGTTTGCCGGACCAGTGTGGAATCCAGATCTCAGTCGCGATAAAATCCTACTTGAAAACGTTCAGCGTAAAGCCACAAGACTGGCATACGGCCGTGTAAGACCTAACTATGAAGATAGACTATTCATGGCTCATCTTACGACATTCGAGCAGCGACGTCTTCGAGGTGACCTAATTATGTCCTTCCGTATTTTAAAACATAATTTTGGGAACCTAAACACCATATTCACTTTGAATCAAGATGAAAGATTAAGAGGCCATCGATACAAATTAAAGAGGAAACAAACTACTGCAAGATCCAGGGTGAACTTCTTGCCAAACAGAAACTTTAATATCTGGAACAATTTGGATCAAGACACCATATCGGCAGCTAGTGTTAACATCTTTAAAAATAAACTTGATAGCACTTTATTTTTTTTTATAGGATAGGATATTTTTTCTCGGACAGCATTATTTATTTAATTATTGTGTCACAATTCAATTTTTGTTAATTTGTTTTACTGTACTTAACTTTATAATTAGTATTAGTTTTATAAGGATATATTTTATTTTTGTTTATGTTTGCTTTTTGGGCATAATAGGAGCTCGCTCCTCTGCCATTATTTGTTATATAATAATGATATTAAAAATAATAATAATGTGATTTAGAAGGACATACAAAAAATTTAGGTCCCTAAAATGCTAAAAAATTTTTATGTCAAAAGAAAATGAAGAGATGTTTAAACCATTTTTCTTGAAATTTTATCTTATCAAAAGCTTCTATTTTTAAATTATTAAACTTATTAATTTGTATACTTTTGATTTTATGAAATTCTGTATTATATTTAATTCTCTCTCTACGATTAAATTTGTAAAGATGTGTGGAAATTATGGAAGAGATTATAAGCTTTGGTACGTAACTCATGTAATTGTTGTTCAAAAAAATTAATATCAACAAAATTGAGTCATTTTAATCTCAAATTATTAATATTTATATTTATTAATATTAATATTAATATTAATATTATTAATATTTCTTTAGAATAATTATATTTATTTGTATAAAGGACCTTATTATTAACTTACTTTGTGTCGTCATCGTTGCAGTGTAGTTATCACTCACTTAAACAATAAAAAAGCACTAACAATATAACTAATTACCGATAATTTTATATTATTATATAGCGCGGCCCCACTGCCCTTCTGTTTGCAAACTTGGCTATTTAAACAATGACTATTCAACGAATTTGTCTAAGGTTTTATAAACGGAAACGGGATTCGGAAAATAATGATTCTTCGAACGTGGTAGGAAGATGCTCTCTCATCAGTGAGAAACTTGGTATTTCAGATTTTTGTTTTTATTTGCATTGAAAGGAGCGAATGACGATAGTGGAAATACAACTTTTTTTGATTAGCGAAATGTAGTTAATAGGTAATCTCGGATGAAATTCACTTTTTATATGTTTGCACGATTTATGGGCTTGTGTATGTATGTACACTGTGTCTCAAAAATGAAGTAAATATAATAAATACAATGACAGTTTAATATGATTTTGTTACAATTTCTCTGAGTGTTGGATATCACAATATTATTGTTGTTGATGTTTTTTACACCAAAATAATACAATTCTTAGATATTTTCGTTTTGTTTTTGTTAATATTATAAAAAATATCCATATACAACTATTTTACTATAACTGAACTATCCATTTATTGTTTAAATTACGTATTTAAATAAAAAAAGATAGATGTAACAATTCAAACAAAAGTTCAAAAGGTTAGAATTCATTTTGAAATATAAATACTCTTACTTTAACTCGGTTGGATACACCATTTTCTAAAAAAATCGATTTGAAAATTTTTCGTTTTGTCATCATGACAATTAAATTACTAGATACCTTAATTAATTTTATAAATTACCTCTTTATACAATAAACGCAAACCTAACGTGTAAATCCTAACGTGAAAAGATCTAAATTTGGAGATCAGACTACGTACCATTCGCTGTTATATATTTTCAATATTATTATATGGAGCTGAGACTTGGACATTAAAAAAATGTAATTTAAAAAGAATCGAGGCCTTCGAACTCTGGTTATACCGCAGAGAATTGAAAATATCATGGACTGATAGAATTACAAATAAAGGAGTACTGGAGAGGGTTGGTCAAGAAATAGAACTAATCACCACTATACAAACCAGAAAACTGAAATACCTAGTCCATGTGATGAGGGGTCCAAAATATGAAATTTTGAGACTCATAATAAATAGATCAGATTTTTACTCTCAGGCAGCTGCTTGAAAAAGGATGGGATTTCAATAGAACCATTCATAATCTCTTCATAGATTTCCGACAAGCATACGACAGCATTAAAAGGGATCAGATGTGGAATGCAATGGCAGAACTTTCAGTTCCAAAAAAACGTATCCAGCTCGTTAAAGTTTGTGTAAATGGCTGTAGATCTAGAGTGTGGATAGGTAACAAGCTCTCAGAGTCGTTTGAAATAAACAGTGGACTGAAACAAGGAGACGCGCTGTCACCTCTTCTTTTTAATATAATCCTGGAAAAAGTAGTAGGGACCGCACAAATTAGAACAGAACTACTGACAGTAAATGGACCAAAATTACTACTAGCATACGCGGATGACATTGACATTGTAGGAAATACCGTCACCAATGTAAAAGAAACCTTCAATAAATTAGAGAGAGGCAAAAAATACCGGCCTAAGGGTAAATGAAGAGAAAACCAAATATATGTGCATTAACAGACAAAAGAGACGAGATAGAATAGGACAAAATGTAACAATAGACCCCTATAACTTTGAAAGAGTGGAGAGTTTTAAATATCTCGGAGCGACTATCACCACAGATAACGATATCACGGAAGAAATAAAAGGGAGAATTTAGGCAGCCAACAGATGTATGTATAGCCTCCACAACACTATTAAATCCAAGAGCCTAACACAAACATCAAAAATCAGGATATATAAAACAGTAAATTAGACCGGTGCTCATGTATGGGTGTGAGACGTGGACGCTGACAAAAGCAATGGAAAGTAAACTCAGATGCTTTGAGAGAAAAATCCTCAGAAAGATCTTCGGTCCCTATCACGATCCGAACACTAACCAATACCGAATGAGAACAAATGCCGAGGTCAAACAAATGTATAGTGCTAGCGACGTAGTCCAAGAGAATAAATCCCAACGTCTAAGATGGGCTGGCCATGTTCATAGGCTCCCTAATAACCGCCTTACCAAGTTAATCTGGGAAGAAGTCCCGACAGGGAGAAGGCCCTTAGGACGTCCACGAATGCGATGGAGAGATAATATATGGTCAGATTTGAGAACAATGGGGTTACCCACTGACTTAAACATCATGGACGACCGTTCTTGGTTAAAGAATCTATGTGATTGGTATCAATGCAGATCGATTGATTTGTTTAGAGCAGCAAGTTCTAAAATAAAAATAGCCATTATGATTGCCAACCTCGCCTTGTAGGGAGACGGCGCTCTAAGAAGAAGAGACAATAAATGCAGCACACAATTCGTAAAAAAAAAAGAAAGAAGAAAAGAAGCAAAAAATCAAATTAAACAAAATTTTATTTAAAGGATTTTAAGAATAAAGTATTGATTACGATGGAACGAAACTAAAATAAAAGAACAATTATGAACAGTAGATAGTTACAAAAGGTGTGCAATGTGATGAACCTTTGTGATGAAGGCAATGGCCTTTTGCTTAGAAAACGCCGAATTCTTACAAAAATTCCGAAGGTACAGTATTGTGCGAATGAATGGAATCACTGTGAATTTTTTTTCATTTTTTCAATATTCACAAGAAAATGTTTTGGGGATGTTTTTCATACATGGGGGTTGGATCTTTGGTGCCAATTGAAGGCATGATGAACAGCCAAAAATACAAATCCATGTTGGAAAAGTATTTGGACAAACAACTCCAAAAATGTCAACCCCTAGGAGGAGCGATTCTTCAACAGGACTCTGCTCCCTGTCACAAATCAAAGGAAATGATGGCATTTTTCAAAAATAAGAAGATTAATGTTTTAGATTGGCCCGGTAATTCGCCCGACCTCAACTCCATTGAAAATTTATGGGCCATTTGCTAAGCTAGACTGCGAAAAATCGACTGTACCACTAAAACAATAATGATAGAAGCGGCCATTCAGGTTTGGTATCGAGTTGAAAGGATATCTGACAACTGCCAGAAACTCATAGAATCTATGCCAAAACGGGTAAAAGCAGTAATTGCTGCCAAAGGGGGACATATTTCCTACTGAATGATGTAAGTTTACCTTTATAGTTTTGTCAAAATATAATTTTTTACTAAATAAACTGTTTTTTCATTAAAACAGCCTATGATTCCATTAATTCGCACAATACTGTATTTCTAAATTTCTTGCAAGCATCTTGTATCCTTGATAGTTGTGCACGATTTTATATCGGAACGGAATAACCAAATCGCTGCTTTAGAACAGAACTAGTCTATGTCTGAAATCACAACTTTTCTGAAGACCAATTTGAAGTTTAGTTTTTCATTATTTCGTTTTTCATAACGTTCACCTTGTGCATACTTTTCAATTTATTCTGAAACTTTTACATTACTATAAAACAATTTTTTTTATTCATTGTTTTACTAAAAAATTTGGTGGACATTGACACATAGTCCTGCATCAGAATTATTAGTGCAGAAGTAGTTTATCTGGACTTACGCTAGTTCTACACTAACAATATTCTTCATTTTTACAAAAACACGCAGTTGCTATTTTATTAATATGTCACTGATTACAAAATAAATTATAAAAACAATGATTTGTTAAATTAAGTTCCATTAAGAGTTTAAATTCAAATAGAAGTCATGATACACAGTCGGAATGACCAATGATTTACATATATATTTCAATTTCTGTAATTTCTTTGTACTAATAGGTAAACTTTTAGCATTCAGCATTTGCAGATCATTATGTACTGACAAAGTTTTTTTTCTTATTCTACGCTCAGTATTAATTCTGATAAAATTCACATCACACACAAAACCTATTAGGACACGTACTTTCTGCTACTTACATGCAATAAGGTACCACTAACTTGGCACGTATATAGCAACATTTTTTGAAGCTCTCTCAATATTACTATGTATACTATCACCTTCGTTTTAGGTATGTCCCTTTTCCAAGAAAAAGTAGAAAATTTTAAATCATGAATTTCATCATAATCTTCTATTTAGCAGCTAGATCTTTATACATTATGAGAATATTTCTGTTGAGATTTTGTATGGGGTTGAAGCTTGGACACTTAAACAATCCAACATTAAAAACCTAGAAGCATTTAACATGTGGTGTTATCGACGTATTTTAAATATATCATGGATGGATCGCAAAACAAACGAACAAGCTCCCGAACAACTAGGAAAACAATGCGAAGTTTTTAATTCCATAAAAATCAGGAATTGGAATACTTGGGGCACATCATGAGAGGTGAAAAATACGAACTATTAAGGAATATAATGCAGGGTAAAATCAAAGGCAGAAGAAGCATAGGAAGACGTAAAATCGCATGGCTACGCAATCTCCTTGAATGGTTTGGATGCAGTTCAATTGAACTATTCTCCGGTCAGGCCATGGAGTTTAGGGTGCCTGCAATGTAAAATGACGTGTACCCTATCCTTTATGCTATGGCATGCTGGACGAGCCATACAGTCTGTAGTCAACACCCCGAAGTATGAGCGGGAACACAAAGTGCATCAATATTCATACTCTTATGAAACGCACCTGGCGGATCATAAGGGCCTTCACATTTTACTCTTCTTCAACTTGTCTTGAGTGAAATGTCTTTAATCTTTTCTATCAGCCTCTCTTGGCTAACTCTTGTTTCTTCCGACCCCGAATGGCGATTAGGTTTCCGAAAGCAGACGGGTCACTATATTTCTTTTTACTTCATATTCTTCTCTGACCGAGTATAGGCGGTATAACCTTAACATCTCGCACGAAGGAAATATCGCTGCCACCTCCAGGACCACTACCCCCTGAGGCTTGTCTGGACGCTACAGTCGGCAGCCCCGGCACCAGACTCGGGTGCGGAAGGCCAATAACCTACCCATCTTAAATTTTATCATATTACTGAAACTTTGGTAGAAACAAACCGGACGGATCAAATGTTGACGACCTTGGCATCACCGAAAACACGGACACGATTTGGTTGCTGGAATGTTAAAACTCTGTATGAGATTTCTAAACTAGCTCAAGCAGTAAAAGAATTAAACAGGTATAGATTAAGCTTTGTTGGTCTATCGGAAGTAAGATGGTTGGGAAATGGTGAACACCATACCCAAACAGGAGAACTCCTATTATACAGTGGTAAAGAAAATGGAAATCACGAGAGCGGAGTGGGTCTTCTACTCAGCAAACAAGCCAAAAAAAGCCTCATTTCATGGAAACCAATCAATGATAGAATTATGATTGCCAGATTTTATACCAGATACCGCAAGATAACAGTGATTCAGTGCTATGCTCCCACGAACACATCTCTCCACGAAGATAAAGACATATTCTACGAACAACTAGAACAAACGACCCAACAAGTAAACCAAGGCGATATACTAATAGTGATGGGCGATATGAACGCTAAAGTTGGAGAAGACAATATTAACTTAGAAACCGTAATGGGCAAACATGGCCTGGGAGTGATGAATGAAAACGGAGAGCGCTTTACAAATTTTTGCTCCAATCATAGCTTAGTTATTGGTGGAACTATCTTCCCACATAAAAATATTCACAAGGTTACATGGACTGCACCAGGTCATATAAGAGAAAATCAAATAGACCACATCGCCATATCAAAAAGATGGAGATCATCCCTCCTTGATGTACGTAACAAAAGAGGAGCAGACATCGCAAGTGACCATCATCTTGTAATCGGTACCATTAAAATCAAAATGGCAAAAAACAAAATCACACGAAACACCAAACGACCAACATACAATCTAGACAAATTAAAAACGGCTACAGGAAGACACATGTTTAGGGAGGAACTTCAACTCAAAAGAAGAGAACGTGAAGTAAATAGCTGGGAAGATCTGGCAAATGTTTTGACAGAAATAGCTGAAGATAAACTCGGTAAAAAAGAGAAACATAGAAAAGAATGGATATCAGATGAAACTTGGAATCTTATCGAAGAAAGAAAACAGCAAAAAAAAGATATTCTGCAAGCAAGAACTGTAGAAGAAAGAGCGAACCGACAACAAGAATATGAAACAATAAATAAAGCAGTTAAAAGAAATGCAAGAAGAGACAAAAGAAGATGGACTGAAGAACTGGCAAAACAAGCCGAAATAGCTGCACAACACAATAGAACTAGAGAGCTATACCAAATTACCAGACGTCTAACAAAAAGTGGGCCCAACTGTTCAAACGTCGTAAGATCCAAGACAGGAGAACTACTTACTACAACAAATGACCAAATAGAGAGATGGAAAGAGCATTTTCAGGAGATGCTAGGCACGCCCAGGGATAACGCAGATGAAATTGTCGAAAATCCACAGAATATAGACTTGCGTATATCTTGCGACGCCCCTTCCAAAACAGAGATAATAACAGCTATCAAATCTCTGAAAAATAACAAGTCTCCGGGAATCGATAACATTGCTGCCGAAATGCTTAAAACTGATCCGCATCTAACTGCTGAACTTTTGCTCCCCATAATCCGAGAGGTGTGGGAAACAAACCGCATTCCAGCGGGCTGGAAAAAAGGCATCATTACTAAGCTTCCAAAAAAGGGCAACCTCACACTATGCAAAAATTGGAGAGGAATAACCTTGCTTACCGCCATAAATAAAATCGTCACGACCATCATACTTAAAAGATTAACAAACAAGGTTGAATTTCGAGCTAATCAAGTAGGCTTTAGACCAGAATCCTCCTGCATAGACCACATTAATACTGTGAGGCTAATAATGGAACAATCGGTTGAATGGAACACACCCCTATACATGGTTTTTGTTGATTTCGAGCGTGCTTTTGACAGCTTATCTCATGATGCAATATGGAAAATTTTAGAGCTAAGAAACATCCCGCATAAAATAATTTCCATTATAAAGTTACTGTACACTGAAGCGAAATGCAGCGTGACACACAATGGGATCAACAGTGACGAATTTGACGTACTTACTGGAGTCAGACAGGGATGCGTGCTTTCTCCGTTTCTTTTTAACATAGCTCTAGACTATGTTCTCTCCAAACTAGACTCTGACACAAGAGGGATACAATGGACGTTAACCACACGCCTAAGCGATCTAGAATACGCCGACGATATCTGCCTGTTAGGACAAAGGTTCCAAGATGTGGCTGACCAATTGGAAACACTTTCCACTGAAGCCAATAAAATAGGTCTGAAAATCAATATTGGTAAAACCAAATCCATGAGAATAAATGCAAGAAACAACACGCTATTTACCATTAATAACATGCAGATTGAAAATGTGGAAAACTTTACGTATCTTGGAAGTGTCATAACAGAAAGCGGAGGTACAGAAGACGATATTCGTATGAGGATACGAAAAGCGCAACAAGCTTTCAGCATGCTCAACCCTGTTTGGAGGTCTGGAGAATACACTACGAGGACAAAGATCCGCATATTCCAGTCAAATGTCATGTCTGTACTACTTTACGGATGTGAAACCTGGAAAGCGACAAAAACCCTTACAGACAAACTGCAGGTCTTTGTTAATAAATGTCTACGAAGAATTGTTCGTATTTTCTGGCCTAACATCATCAGAAACGAAGACTTACTACACCTGACCAAACAAAAGAGGGTAGTAAATGAAATAAAGTCCAGAAAGTGGGGTTGGATCGGTCACACACTCCGAAAAAATAACTCCAGTATTGCAAAGACTGCCCTAGAGTGGAATCCCCAAGGAAAACGAAAAAAAGGTCGCCCAGTACAAACTTGGAGAAGATCCATCATGGACGAGATAAGAAAACAAGGAAAGTCTTGGAATGAGGTGAAGGCCTTAGCGCAAAATAGAACCCGATTGCGCGTTTTCACTGAAGCTCTATGCTCCACTTAGGAGTTCAAGAACCTTATATATATATATATATATATATATATATATAATATATATATATTATATATATATATATATATATATATATATATATATTTATTTATTTATATATATATATATATATATACAATTGAACTATTCAGGCGCATAACCAACAAAATTATAATTGCCAGAATGATCTCCAATCTCCGATAGCAGTGGAATTTGAAGAATAAGACGAAAATAAATAATATTACCAGTTTTCGTTTTTCTAAATAAAAGCTTTCTGGAAGTAATTAAAAAATACTAATTTCAAGGCGCCATCTTTAAATAGCTCTAGCTCTCTTAGGAAACATTTTCGGACTAGGTGATTTGGGTTAATATGTTATAATTTTTTCATTTGTCAGGAGAGTTTCTGGACACCCTGTATTTAGAAAAAAATTAATATTATATACACTAATTCATATTCTCTATGGTAGACCAAAACTGTAACTTTCTTTGGAATATAATTTGTGTTTCACATAAATGACTTATCACCAAATACAATTAAAAAATAGTATTTATTTTTTTGTCATGTTTTGCTGTAAATTAATTGATTCACTGGTGTCTTTTTAACGCAATCACCAATAAATCTTAATACATCTGCTGTCTCGTCGGTATGTAAATGTTTTTAAATATTCATCGCAGAAAGTTGTTTGAATAGTTAGACAAATAAAAAATCAGGCTGTAAGAGTAAAAGTAGAGACTAATATATTTTAACTTATAATAATAATTATAAGTCACATATAACCTAAAATATAGTTTATAATTCTTTTGTTCTTAGTTAACTTCAGTATTTTATCGGCCATCCAGTCAATAATTCTTTGTAATGCCCTTTACCTACTTTGGTATTTAAATGTAAACTAATTCTATGATCATCATTATCAATCAGCCAATCGCGTCCACTGCTGGACATAGGCCTCCATCAGTTCTTTTCATTGTTCTCTACACTGGGCCGCTTGTAGCCAGTTTCCCGCTACACGTTTTATATCATCGGTCCATCTAGTCGGTGGTCGTCCTCGGCTTCTTTTATAATTTCTGGGCCTCCATTCCATAATACGTCTTGTCCACCGTCCATCTTGTGTTCTGGCTAAGTGCCCTGCCCAGGTCCACTTAAGCGTCGTGGTTCTTTCGATGACGTCTTGAACTCCTGATCTTTGCCTGATTTGTTGGTTTGTTATGCGGTCTCGAAGGCTCACGTTCAGCATTGCACGTTCCATGGCTCGTTTGTGTAACTCTGAGTTTATTCGCAGATTTTTGCGTGAGTGTTAAAGTCTCTGCTCCATAAGTTTGTACAGGCAAAATACATTGGTAATAAACCTTTCGCTTGAGACACATGGGAATTGAACTTTTTAAAATATGGCTTAATTTGCCAAATGCTGCCCATGTTAGGCCTATTCGCCTCTGTATTTCATGTGTTTGATTATCTCTGTTTATTTTGATTTCGTGCCCCAGATATTTGTAAGTGTCTGTTTGTTGTATGGTATTATTGTCAATAGTTATATTTCAACTCATTACGAGATTTGTTATGAGCTTAGTTTTCTCAAAGTTTATCTTTATACTGCTTTTTCAGACAGACTTTTAAGCGAATGCATCATAGAAACTGTATTATGTAAGTTATCTGCGATTAATACAATATCATCTGCAAACTCTAGGTGATTTAATCTTTCTCCATCTATATTGATGTCCATATCTTGCCATTAAGTGCTCTTAAATATTGACTCTAGAGCTGTCGTGAACAATTTTGGTGAAATAATGTCTCCTTGTGTAACTCCTCGCCCTAAGCTGAATTTTTCTGTGTCTTCGTGTAGTTGTATACTTGATGTAGCGTTCTCGTAGATGTTTTTGATTAGTGTCGTGTACCTTTAATCTATTCGGCTTTGATTTAGGGCTTCCAGTATTGTTTCAAACTCTACAGAATCAAAAGCCTTCTCGTAATCGACAAATGCAAGAACCAGTGGTATGTTGTACTCGACGCACTTTTCTATTAAGATCTTTATGGTATGCAAATGGTCATTTGTACCATATTCTGCCCTGAAGCCTGCCTGTTCTTTGGGCTGATAGAAATCAAGTTTAGATGTTGGCCTCTTTATTAGGATTTTCATAAAGAGTTTGCACATATGTGTCAAGAGGCTGATGGTTCGATAATTTTTTAATTTAGTAATATCGCCTTTTTTGTGTAACAAGACTATTACTGCATTGTTCCAGTCTTTTGGAATCGTACGCGCATGTAAGCATTTATTAAACAGTTCGCTTACTGATTTTAATAAAATTTCTCCTCCTGCTTTTATTGCCTCGATAACGAGTCCATCATCACCAGGCGATCGATGGTTCTGCATTTCGGCAAAATCGAATACGGCAGTACTAAATATCAGAACATAATCCTTTAAAAGACTTGTTGTCTTACGAAAGTCACAAACTTTTCTAGTTCAGCTGGATAAGCGCCGCACCGATCTGAAGAGTTACCAGATATGATCAAGGTAGGACATTGGCACCTTTTGTCCTTTTTATCACATAAACGACACTACCAACGACTATCTAACAATCCTACCAAATATAGGTGACGTTTAAGATTGAAATGGTTAGTGAGTAATCAGAATATTGAAAAACCTCTCTTATGCTTTGTTGGGGAGAGTTGGAATGTGAGATTCGAAAGAACCACGTAATATTCTCAAATTGATTTTAACTTAAGATTATTGCTTAATTCTTTTTTCTATTTCTATTTTTTTTATTTATTTACATTGAGTATTAATTTGTTTGTTATATAATCCACTTCTGCAACAAATATGAGATCAATTTGATTTAAAATAAATTCAGGAATTTTTTGTAAGTTGGCAACAATGTCAACTTAGATCTGACGTACTAATGATGTGCATCGGATTTATACTTTAACAAGTGTATATAGTAACGTTACTCCAGCTCCAGCAGCACAAAGCTTTACCTCCCGGCTTTTGTGCGGCGGAAGGAGATCGAGTGACTTAGATGGAGACTCAGGTCTAAAATAGATCTGGTTACAGTAGATAACGTGCTTATGCATTATTAATTTATCATTACATATGGTACGTAGCTTATCATGAAAGAAAACCTAGGTTGGGATAAAATATGTATGGAAGAGTTATGCAAAATTATTGTACCATAACTAATGGACGAACTTGACACTATAGCGATGGCAAGGCCAATCGTTACGTATTAAGTATGCAAAATTAAATAATTTACTTACTATTATCTACACGTCGTGAACACAACATTTGGTTTAAAGAATAAACAGGGAAATCGTGCATAAAATATGAACCTATATAAAATCAAACGATCTTATTTTCTACGGCAAATTTATATGTTCCTAAAACAGTAAAAACATACTCTGACAAATTTTATGGCTCATGAAAATTAAAAACCAATGATTTGAATTTCAATTAAGATTTTTGTAAAATATATTATTATGTTCTTTTACGCGAAACCGATAATGTTTTATGTTTATGTGTAAATTACACAATTCATAACCATAACCAAAACTATTTCGTTATTAAAATAATAACAATAATAAATACCTTTATTAACAAACAAATGAATTTTTTCTTTACAATAAAATATAATGACAGTAGAGCGAGATTCAGTTTGTATACCAGTGTGTAACAGCGGCATACAACTGCTCTTCCACCTAACCCCCCGAAGATAGGATAGAAATAAAGAAATTATTGTATTTTACAATGAACATAAAGTATTACATATTAAATTTATAAATTATAAACTATTTATTCTTTTTTTAATTCTTAAATTTTTAAATTACTGTTCAGCTAAGAGCTGCTCATAAATTAATCTCTTGAATTTGACACTAGACAGATTTTTAATATTGTAGGAAACACTGTTAATATTGCTAGCAATGGAATACGAAAATGAACGTTTAGAAAACCATGTTGTATGTTTAGGTAAAGTGAAGGTATTCTTGTGTCTAAGATTAAGATTATGAACGTCTGTCCTATAACTTATTCGATTGTACAGATATGGTGGAACTATCTCTTGAATGATTTTATGGTAAAAATATAAAGCATGAAGTTTCCGACGACTTTTCATACTTAGCCACGTGACTACAGTGAAAACATGACTTATCCTTTGAAATTTCCTGATGCCAAATATCAACCGCAAACAAGAATTTTGCATCTTCTGTATTCTCCATGAATCAAATTCAGTCAGAAACCCTCTCTGTGGCTCAGTGGTAAGAGCGCCTACCTTTAAACCTAAAGGTCGTGAGTTCGAATCTCATCTGGGAGGAGAAATTTTCGTTTATTAAAAATTAATGAATGAAAATAATTTCTATCCTTGTGCGATTGGTACTCACCGGAGGGACCGCATACGTTCCCAGTTCCCATAGTTGTCGAGGCATTAACTCAATAATAAAAAAAATTTAGTTAGACACTCATTGTAAAGCAGGTCACAATAATTTAATTTTGATAATACCAGAGCATTACATAATAATGACTTTGTGGCCCTACTTAATAAATTACGGCTTTGATACAGTAATTTTAAAATTGCGTAAGCTCTTTGTAAACAAATATGATATGTAAACCTTAAATCTTCGTCGAACCAAACCCCTAGGCTTTTAATCTTTTTGCTAAAAATTAAATTGTCATTTCCTAAAATAATTCTAATGGCATAATTCTCTAAAAATATTTTTCTATAGTGATCCTTCCAAAAAATGATACCCTGAGTTTTTGTTGTACTTAATTTTAAACGATGATTTTGAGAAAAAATCTGCAGATTAAGAAGGTTATTATTTATTGCATTTATCGCTTGACTCATTTGGATAAAATAATATATAGAGTTGGGTATCGTCTGCCTAATAAGGTTGTGAACAGGACAAAAACACAGAGGGAAAATTAGATGTGTATATAGAGAATAAAATTGGACCCAATATAGATCCTTGAGGCACACCAGTATTAAGATCTAGACATGAAGAAATATTTTGATTAAGTTTTACTGCTTGACATCTATTAGAAAGATATGATTTCATTAGATCAACTGCTCTCGCTTCTAGACAAATATATTTTAAAATAGAGAATAACAAATTATGTTTAAAAAAAAATTGTTTAAAATCCTTTATAAAAAGATATATAAAAAATGCCCCAAACGGGCTATCACAAACACATTGCAAAACGTTTTCGGATTGATAAATCCATCATCAGTGCAAACGGTTGTACATGCTAGTAGCCACCAAAATGTATGGGTCAAAACCCTTTAAATGTTTTAAATTTGTAGTTGTTTTTACATTATTAATAGTTATAATTTGTGATGTTTAAGTTACTGTTGGTAACAAGAGTTGTTATCAACAGGTCCTCGTAGACACTTCGTCTCAGGACCATTTTACTTATGTAGAGTCATACGCCGCCATGTTACCTATCCAACGGTAACTTAAACATCACAAATTATAACTATTAATAATGTAAAACAACTACAAATTTAAAACATTTAAAGGGTTTTGACCCATATATTTTGGTGGCTACTAGCATGTACAACCGTTTGCACTGATGATGGATTTATCAATCCGAAAACGTTTTGCAATGTGTTTGTGATAGCCCGTTTGGGGCATTTTTTATATATCTTTTTATAAAGGATTTTAAACAATTTTTTGTGATATATGGTATACAGCCAGCTACAGGAACTTAGTTTCCTAGTGGAAAATTATGGTTAATTGTATCAAAAGCTTTTGAGTAGTCTAGAAGAATTAGAATTGATATTTTGTTTTGGTCATAGGCTTTTAAAATATCATCTGTAATATTTAATAAAGCAGAAAGAAAGCTATATCTGGAACTAAAACCGGACTGCATCATAGGGATTATGTTGTTATTTTTTAAATGCGTTTGTAACTGAATATCAATCACCTTTTCCTAAATTTTAGATAATGTAGGCAGAACACTTACTGGTCTTAATTCATTCATGCTTTCTGTAATTTTAGTCTTCGGTAAAGGGATAACATGTGCCCGTTTCCATTTAGTGGGAAAAAGTGAATTTGTTAAGCAAAAGTTAATGGTATGTACGATATACGGTAGAAGAAAGGGAATACACAGTTGCAGCGTTAATATGTTAATACCATATATTAATTTCAGATACTGGTTTAAAAGTAAGAGAAGAACTGAGGGAATGCTTAAAGTTATTTTCATAGAATATTTTTCTATCAATGTCTGTTTTCATGTTTGGTATGACTTCAATAAAGTGTTTATTTATCTCATTTGCATTCCACACGTTTTTAATTTCGAAGTTATTTTTGGATTTGCAATCATTGACCAAATATTTTAAATTTGCTCCCTTATAGTCAGGGCTGTTACTAAGTTACGCAATACTTTGTAGTCATTCCATTGATTTATATTTTTAGTAAACTTGTAAGCAGTAAGTGCTATATATATATATATATATATATATATATATATATATATATATATATATATACATGAAAATCACTAGGTTCTCGGGAAGAACCGCGTTGAGAATTTAATGCTCGACGTTTCGGCTCCGATTTTGGAGCCATTATCAAGAGGGATACGGTTCGGTTCGAGTTCGGGGTCTCAATATGCCTACTCTCCTCACTCGAGACGTACCAGTATCGTGTTCTATTATAAATACAAGAACTGTCTTTCGGCACTGAGGTCTCAATCTGCCCACTCCTCAGTGTCGAGTGACACTGAGGTCAGATGTGGTGCTATAGAAGGATTTTGAAAATGCTATGGACCCAACGAGTTACAAATGTAGAAGTGTTAAGAAGACTACAAAAGGAATGCGAGGTCATAAAGCACATCAAAACAAGAAAGCTGGAATATTTAGGCCACATTACCAGAGGTGCGAAATATGAGATATTAAGGCTCATAATGCAAGGTAAAATCAAGGGTACCAGATCTGTGATGATAGCCAACCTCCGATAGGAGAAGGAACTACAAGAAAAAGAATATGGATTCAGAAGTGCTCATTTTACTACGAACGCGGTATTTAATGTTGTGAGCGAGGTGATTAAGTGGCTTGAACGCGGCAATTGCATAGCAATTTTTCTTTACGACTTGTTAAAGGCTTTTGGCTGCATTGCACACGACATTTTGCTTCACAAATTAAATTGCTGTAAAATCGGAGGTATCTCTCTTAAACTTATATCTTTTTTTCTATATGAGACACCAGGCAGTAGTGTCTAAAGGTCATCTCTCCGATTTTCTATCCGCAAAACATGGAGTTCCACAAGGTTCGGTCTTAGGACCTCTTTTGTGTATTATTTATGTCAACGATTTGCCTTAATTCATATCTTCGTACAAATCCATACAATTCGCAGATGACACGACATGCGTTATATCAGGAAATATAATGACGATTTAAAAATAATGTCTTATGAGAAATTTTTTACCAAATCTAGCTCATAGTTTGCTGCCAACAAACTAAAACTCAACTCTGATAAAACGCATAATTTATTTATATCTGCAAGTGATTTACATAATGAACCAGATAAAAAAGAGAATGTTAAGGGTCCTTTAGACGGGCTAGTTTTTAAAGCAATATGTTGCCGGCAATATATATTCGGTATGTTGCTGGCAACATAGCAGCATCTAATGAAAATATCGCCGTAGGGCCGAGCCATGTGGCCGAAATATTGCTGGTATTTGAACACTATCGCAGTTAGTGGCTGATGCATTGCCGGTAAGTTCGGACTGCCGTGGAAAATCTTGCATGTTGCTCGGCTATTTTGTAGAAATTTTAATTTGGTTTTGTCAAAACATACAAAGCAAAAATGAATACGTGGTCAACTGAAAACACAATAAGTTTTATTAATGCAGTACATTTACGTCCAGAGTTGTGGGATGTAGAAAATACATCATACAAAGACAGAAATGCAAAGAAAGATAGTTGGGCGGCCATTGCACAAGAATTCAATATAACACCAGACGAAGCTTATAAAAAATTCAGAAGTTTAAGGACATATGCGAAAAATGAACACAAAAAGGTAATTCAAAAGAAAAGTGGAAGTCAAGGTGGCAAAATTGTACATTGGTTTGCGTATGAAGCAATTCAATTTATTTTATCTCGGGATATACCAGAAATCGGTATTGACAGCGTAAACATTATAAGTGAGGTGAGTAAATTTTTTCTTCCTATTTTTAACTACACGTATTGGTGTTTACTTTAATTAAATTTAACATAATGTGCTCAGCACAGGGAACAAACTCATCCCAAAAATTTTTTTGTTGATAGCAAATTTTGCCACCCATGTTTTCCCCTCATGTTCGTTCCTTTGTCGTATCCTTGACCACGCATATCGTCAAAATAAACAAAGCATTCCCAATAAGTGTGAAATGGTTTGAGTTTTGAAATATAATATCTTGAATTAGTAGGTCAGTCGTCGATAACCGATGGAAATATACAATATGAAACTGTACAAATACATCAGGGAAATGAGCCCAAAACATACGCTGAATTAGTAGGAAGTGTTATAAATAATAGCATGTAAATTTATTTTTAACTGAATAAAAATTTCAAAACTTACCGTGATATATTTCTATAAACTATCTATTAAAGCTTGGCATACTTCTGGAACTATGAGAGAAATGGAAGAGTAGTGCACCCTGAATAAATACATTAAACTATTATAGCAGTCACCAGTCGACAAAAACCGAAGAACGATTGCCAATCTTGTTAAGATTGGTATTGCGTTTCTCATGTTTGTATCTTTTTTCTCTATTTTTGGCCCTATCATATTTATTAATAGTTCAAAATCACTTTTTGACATTCTTGTAAAATTCTTAAACAAATAATTGTCTAGCATTATTTCCCTAGTTAAAGAACTCATTGTTTCGCGTTTACTTAAAAAAGGGCGTATCCACATTTTTCGATTTTTATTTTTCTTTTTTATGTATTGTCGTAGCATGATTAAGGACGCAGCAACTTGTACAATGTCGGACATCTTTATTTTTGATTTCGTCTCGTCAATACTTCATGGGTATTTTTCGTCTAAAACGGATATATAATGCAACAAGCATGGCTGGAAATATTGCAGTAAATATTTTTTATTATTGTTGACAGGCCATACGTAAATATTTCTGTTTTCACAAATATCGCTGAGCAATATTTCCACTAAATATTGCCGAAAATATGCAATTTTAGTGGCCCGTCTAAAGGACCCATTAGAGTGTGATAGGGAGTGAATAACCGTAGACAATCGACTGAACTGGTTGGCTTATCTCTCACAACTAAAGAAAAATCTATTAAGATTAACAAATATATATATTTACATATTTGTTATTGGCAACTAGCCAACTAGTAAGGGTTTTCAACTTTGTAATATTGAAAATGTTGACTTGCTACAAATAATATTTGTATTTCTTATGTAGTTAAATAAATAAACTCTAAACTCTAAACGTCGTTTACATACCCCCACTATATTCCAAATTTCCTCATTTCTGAACGTACGCCAGTAAATGATGGTTTGAGAGTAAATTTTTTTCGTCACGACGGGGTTGCTTGTAAATTTGGATTAGGTTCCTCTTACCTGCTACTGCACTTTCAGATTTGAGCTCAGGATTGCTTTAACTTGGGGATGAAAGTAACTCCTTCTCGGGGATGAAAACAAATAGGTTTACAATAAGTCTGGAAATGGATAAATTGAGAAATTCTAAGCAACTTTTGTTTTATAACAAGATTTTTACTAAGTCAATAATGTTTTAGTTATTTACGAGTGAAAATGCTAATTTTTTTAAATAAAAATCACGTTTTCAGACGATTAATTAAACGTACTACAATTCCACTAGAAATTTTTGGAATACCAATATCGTTTTAAGACGCTCAGTCACTCTTTACTTCTTCAGAAAAGTTAAGTTACCAAAAACATAATATAAATCCTATAAGACAGAGATATAACTTAGAAAGACAATTTAAACCAAACCCAGATCACATAAAGAAATAAGATTAAAAGATAGCCCACGGTTTCAACAGATTCACGTTTCACAAACTCGCAATCGACACTCAACATGCGTCATTGGCAGCCTGTGCATGATTGCATCAAGAATTTTGGGAAAGTTCAGTATAGTAATCACTCAGAAGTTGTGGGTGGTTGGTTTATATAAAACAAATTGTGTCTTATTGATTTAATGCAGGGAATTTAAAAAGAATATTACGAATGTGAATATTATTACGTGTGAATTACGAATGTTCTTTTAAAAAATACTTTTAATATGATTGAGGTTGTCTCATAAAACCAAAACAATAATAATCAGCAAAGAACTAATCAGATGTAAAATAGACATCGATGGCATCAGTAGTTAACAAGTAACTTCAGAAGCAACTTCATTGCTAGCTGCATTTAGTTCGCTTATAAGTTCTTGTAGTTGTGCAAGATTATTAGCAATCAGTTATTACATTCAGTTGTTATTACAAACTATATCTGCAAATATATATTTGCAAATCTTAGATGGCTGAGGTATTCTCCGTTAATGGACATTCATTTATTTTATTTTATATATATTCAAACAAAATAAAAAAAAAGTTAAAATATTCACAATGCAAAGGCTGACTTGTGGCTCAAAGACAATAACGTGTAATAAAAAGGATTCACTTGGATTAGTAGAATTCGTATTTGTTAAATTCACGTAATGGGTATGATTTCCTATTAAATCTATTGTTTTAGTAATAAAATAAATAATTGCTAATTAATATCGTGATTTATTGATTTAGATGTAAGATAAAAGTTATTTTCCCAATATTATACGTGAGCAAGAATAAACACAGTTTGCAGTCGTAATTTACAAATATGTGAATTATGAGTCATTTCTTTTATACAGCGAACCAATACGTAAAAGGATGAAAAGCAATAATAGATTGTTACCTGGTAGGTAATATATTATACAATAAATAAAAAATTTCGTTTGAAAGGACAATGAAAATATCTTACTATAATTGGTCCGCATCAAACTGTTGTTCTTCTACTTCTTCCTTCTACTTATATGTAGCCTGTTCCTTCTTCAATATTAGCCTCCTAAATTATTTAAATTATCGGACCATCTTTTTCTTGGTCTGCCAATACTTCTTCGTCCATTTGGTGACTTATCTCATGCTATTCGTACTATATTATGTTCTTCCCATGTTAATTTGGTAATCAAGTTTCTTCGGAGTGATAGGAGTTAATAAAATGGGCTAATATAATAATATAAATGGGTTAATAAAATGGAAGTTAATAAATATGGTTAGATGAATAACGTCGGGAGCAATTATTTTAGATCAAAGTTGTTTTAATACTCATTCATCGTTAATGATAATTTTTTTTTTGAGATTAAATTTTATTTTATCTTTAATCGAATTTGTGATGAAGTGGTTTGTCTAGTAAGAAAAGAGCAATACGGTACACAGCTAGATTTAGGTTTTAAGCGAAAAGAACTTATACACATAGCCTGGTTTCTTTTATATTCATTAAAATTCAAAAGAGTTTGGTTAGATTTAAACTTTATAGATGAATTTTTCCTTAAAATTGGTGTGCAAGATTTGTTCGCTGCATTTCCAATAGAATCTATTAAGAATAAAGTCATCTCGTTAGTATTATTAATAACTGGCTTCATTGTGAACGCTTTCTCTATGGTATGCTTGAATTGCTCCCAGTTAGCATTAGATATCGACCACTTAACTGTAAATATAAACCTCGTATTTTCTATTTTAATATTATTGTCTATGTCTGCTAATCCTTTTTGTAATTATTTTGGCATAAAACAATCGCTTTGCTTGCTTTTAAGTTCAATTTGATAGAGTAAGTTCCAAACTTCAATATTCCGTGATAAAAATCATAAATACAGCTAACTTAAGCTTCCTTTCAAAATTTTAATATATTTAATAAAGTTTAATTTTCAAATTCTTGACCCCTTATTTTTTTGCCGAAAATAGCGCTCTCTAGCGGACTTCAAATATGTGTTAATAAGACCATAGGGAGTTCGATATCTAGGATATTTAATAGAACTGTGTACGTGTAGTCTTACTTGACAACCAGTGTAACCAATCCACCCAGCTATTACACTGACGACTGAAGGCTCCAAGTATAATAATTAATATTTTATTGTGGTGTTTTACAGATTAAAACTAAACTGAAAAATTAAAAAATACTTTTTTTATGTTCAGGTTTCCATATAAGAGAAAGTGTAGTTCAAATATAAAAAAATGGTTAAATATTATTGAAGGTATGGCATGAATCTAGGGACATCGGTTAACCCCAATAATAACACACCTGAGGAAATAAAAAGGCGAATAATAATTGCAAACAGGTGTTATCAAGGTCTATCAAAGATACTTAGCTAACAAACGTCTGTCTAAAAAAACTCGTATAAGGCTGTATAGAACACTGATAGTCCCCGTTCTCACATATGGATCAGAGGCATGGATGCTAACTAAAACAGATGAATCCGCTCTATCGATTTTTGAAAGAAAGGTGCTACGCAAGATATTCGGAGCGGTCTGTGAGAACGGAATATAAAGGCGTAGATATAACTTTGAACTGCAGAATATCTACAAGCATACGTTTGGTGGTAAATATACAGTGGAACCTCGATTATTCGTCTCTCTATTTACCGTCACCTCTGTTAACCGTCAGGGTCCATACTTAAGTTATATTGACTACATAAGTGAAAATTTCAATTTAAATAGGTAATGATAAATGATACTCTGCTTTTAAAGTTCTATCTTTAGAGGCTCAAGCCGAAAATAAAAACGCACAGCACAATAATTATTACAGTCAATGGCAATATGTCACCATAATTCAGTTTAATTCAAATTCGAACAGTGATTGTGTCATTTGGTCTTTTGATCAATTAAATTTTGAAAATTCTTGCCGAAAAAGCGTTGTTTTCAACATGAAATTGAATCCTTCATTCAAAGGAAGCAGAGGTTGATTGGAAAAGTTCAAAAATCGTCGTACGGGAACTGAAAATCGATGGTGAAAAATTGAGCGCCGCAAGTATTGAAGTCGTTGACGAATATAAAAGAAAGTTTCAAGCTATGATCGATTAATATGGGTTAACACGCGATCAATATGCACCCGGATTTAAAACGCAAAGCAACGAATCACAGCTCACAGCAATGATGTGTTCAAATGCAAGTGGTGACCACAGCCTTCCTTTATTATTGATTGGTACAGCAAAAAAAAACACGTTATTTTAAGGGCATAAATATGAACGGGCTTTCCGTTAACTACTACGCACAACATAATGCATGGATACTCCAGGAAATACTCGCTGACTGGTTATAAAATGTATGCACTGCAAACCAAAATTTTTCTATTTTTCATTTTTCAAAATCTATTTTTCTAAAGTCTTGTTTTTTAAGTTTTTTACCGGATGTCCGACAATAATTGCAAGCAAAAAAACTGCCCATCCTGAAGCCAGTATGCTGTGAAGTGACGATGGAAATATCACGTGCTCTTTTCTGCCTGCGAATACAACATCATTGATACAGCCAATGGATCAAGGGGCCATTGAAACATTCAAAAGAAGATACAGAAAAAAAATTATTCAAAACCTCGTTATGCAAGAGGAATATTCTTTGCCAGAATACTGGAAAGCATACAATTTAAACCACGCAGTCGACAATGCTGTGTGTGCTTGGGCTGATGTTTCGGAAGTAACGCTGAAAAGAGCGTGAAATAAAGTAATGCCTGAATCAACTCAAGATGAAAATGCCCCCGTGACAGCCGAGCGTGATGCGGTAACAAATGAAGTTATGCCTGAAATAACTGTTTTGTTTTTGTTGCCTAAAGATGGCATAAACGAATGGTTAATTTGTGATGAGGACGCAAACGGCTATCGATTGGTGAGAGATGATGAAATCTTTGAAATAGCAACAGAGGCAGGCGAAACTGATTCAGAAACTGACACAGACTTTGACGGTGGCGATGTTTGATGATGCTATTGCAACTCACAAAGATTTGCGTAAAGAAGATTGAGAAGCTGCATACAACAATTCATCGAGTGGTATTCTCGACAAGAAGAAGCAAATAAGGTAGATTTGATGTTTTTACGTCGATTAAGAAATTCAGCCGTTGCAAAATGTGAAGTAATAAAACAAACAAAAATTTCGGAATATTTAAATCAAATTAATTCGTCTGTACTAACATAAATCCTTCTTATATTGTCAAATAAAACATACAAATAAAATTTGAGAGTTATACTATGATTTTTTATTATTTTTTAATGTTCTGTTAACCGTCTTTTTGATTATCTGTCATACCCTTAGTCCGGTGCCCTGGCGGATAATCGAGGTTCCACTGTATTACCAATTAAGCGAAACCGCCTGCAGTGGGCAGGACATGTAGCTCGGACCCCTGAATCGAACATGATAAAAAATATTCTAACAACGCAACCCATGGGAATGAGAAGACGGGGTAGACCAAAGCTGAGGTAGATGGATGGGGTAACACAAGATGTGGAGAAGATCGTAGTCGGCAACTGGAAAATGCAAGCAAAGGACAGAACAGAATGGCGTAGAAAGCTTGAGAAGGTCGAGGCCCTCTAAGGACTGTAGCGTCAAGATGAAGATGATGATGATGGCATGGATTTACAATAAAACACATTTTTATAATATATTTTAACATTTATTTAAAAATACTCATGTACAAAATTGAGATAATACATATAAGAAACTATATCTTTTAAAATATTCATAATATAAATCAGTCGCTCTCGCTTCAATTGTGCAACTCATAAAAATCTATAACTTTATATACAATTTTTTTGTTTATTTTTAGATTTCATTTAAAACTTTATACATATGACAACTCCTAAAAATATATAACATATATTTCTAACGTGTGAAAACAATACTAAATTATTAAATAAATATAATGATCATGATAAAGTATGGAACAAATTCTTTTTTAGCAAAACAGAGCATTTTAAGAAATAATCCTGAAATACATCGATTTTTGATCATAATTTATCGTATTTTAAAATAATATTCTAATAAACAGGGTGAATTACTTTCGAGTAATGACGTCATTTTTTCGTCAACGGGTTCAACAGTCAGTAAGATTAAAAAGAAATTTCGAGAAACCGGTATGGTTGAAAATGCACGGAAATCAGTTCGTCCCTCTGCAAATGCTGATACAGCATTAGATGTTTTACTAGTTTTGAAGAAGATGCGCACACTTCTGTGCGTAAAATTATTCATGATATCGGTGTTAGCAAAACAACGGTATACAAACTATTAAAGCTTGAAAAATGGCATCCATATAAAAGCAAACTTGTGCAGGAATTAAACGAAGAGGATCCCGAAAGAAGAATGTAATTTTGCGAAACAATGATGGATAACTGCCACCAAGACCCTCTCTTGGTACAAAATATTATTTTTTCTGATGAGGCCACTTTTAGGTTAAATGGCGAGGTTAACCGTCAGAATTGTAGATACTGGGCAAAAGAAAACCTCCACTGGATGCGTGAGCGTCATACACAATACTCGCAAAAGGTAAATGTATGGCTGCAATTGTAAGAAATCGAATCATCGGACCCTACTTTATTGAAGGTAATTTAAACGGGGCAGCGTACCTTGAGTTTTTAAGGGGGTATCTCGTACCTACTTTACGTAATTTGTTTCCCAGCAGACGTAATCCTGGAGGTTTTGATGAAAGTTTATTGTTGCAATAGGATGGTGCACCTCTACATTATGCTGTAGATGTTAGAAGGTACCTAGATGAAATTTTTCCGAACAGGTAGATTGGTAGACGTGAACCTATTGAATGGCCAGCGAGGTCACCAGATTTCAATGCTTTGGATTATTTTATGTGGGGCCATTTGAAGAATGCTATGTATCAAACAAAACCAGCAAATATTCAAGAATTACAACAGATAATTCTTAAGATACAATAATATTTCTTAAGACACAATAAACAAGGTTCAACAAGAATTTGTACGTTTGGGTTACTGTCAAATACAGCAAGGGCTGCAGTTCAAACATTTATGAAGTCATGTATTTCATCATATTCTGTCCGCTAGACAATAAGTATTTTTGATAATATTGTTAATTTAACTAACGCGTTACTTTATGAACATACACACTAGAACTATTCTAATTTTGTCCACCCTGTACCAATTTGAATCAATATGTGATACATTTTTGGAATCAGCTCAACTAGAGTAATCCAAAAATTGAGACAAAATGGGGGTGTTCCATTTAAAAAAAATGACGGTGACGTCATTACTCGAAAGTAATTCACCCTGTATATTAGAAAATTATTTTAAAACACGGTAAATTAAAATTAAAAATCGACATGTTTCAGGATTATTTCTTAAAATGCTCTGTATAGCTAAAAAAGAATTTGTTCCATACTTTACGGACACAATGTATGTATTTGACGTAAAGTCTAAATTAGTTTCAAAATGAGATAAAACTATTTATTAAAAAAAACATTGGTAACAGTTTAAGGTAAACCAAGTATACTTCATCTAATTTAGATAACGACTTACGTCATTATCTACGTCAGAGATCGAAGTTGACATAGTTGCCAAAGTATAAAAAAATCCTGACTCCATTTTAAATCAAATAGGTCACATAATTATTGCAAAAGTATTACCATCTCTTTACAACAACTATTTAAATTCTTACGTGACATTTGTGAAATAAAACACACTAATTTTGTTCTAAAAAGAACAGATTTTATTAAATAGTTAAAAATATAAAACAAGAGATATTCACTTTAAAATTCAAAATAATAAAGTACAAAAAGTGTCAACACCGCAACTGTCAAATAAGTGTTACCAATTTATGCCAAAATTTTACCTTCGTTCGATTACAGTTACAGTGTGATCCGAACAAATGTTCTTGCTAAAAACGCTTTATAATGCATTTATACAAATTAAATGAAACATATTATTGTGTATTTCTTTGAGTTAACAATAATAGAAATTTTTAAATATTATTTCTACGCGTATATAATAAAATATGTCTAGTGGCTGTAATGCCAGTGTACTCGGTAAAGTGATTCTAAAAAAGAACACACCTACACCCTAAATATTTTATGTTGGTATCATGTGACGTCACAGGCTATGACGCCGATGACGTGCATCGTTATATAAATTAGATGAAGTGTGATTGGAAATGTAAACAAAATTAATAACAACAAGAAAATATTCAGTAAACTTAATTACTGTAACATCAGTTTACTAATTTTAAATGGAACTTATCCAAAAATTTACGACTTGACTGAAAAATTTTTTGAACCTAAACACCTTCTTTCTTATCATGAATGTGATGCTTGTGTGAGTCCATTTTAAATAAGTAAAAGAAACAATAAATAAGACTTACTCACAATCAGTTTAATTTAACTATCTAGACGACCGGTTTCGCTTTCTACAATATGTAAAGCATCTTCAGGTCTGTCGATACAAAGTTAATTAAATGCTACAATAATAAAACCCATATTAGGGTGTTGTCTTATAAAGATAAACAAAGATAAATGATATAAATTACAGTATTTATGCCAATATTACATGTCTGTGATTTTTCAAAAAATGAATAAAGTGTTTATTACAACTAACTCAATTTAGTCAAAATTACAAAACAAACTTAAGTGATTTATTAGTAAAAGAAATGCGATGAATTTATTATAAAAGGTTGGTTAAATTGTTTTTCGTCTTCTATTAATTTAATGACTAAAGTATGAGAATCTAAAAATAAAATGTTCTTTCATAGTTTGCTATTGCTGGGATAAAAATTGTTTATAAACATGTGAATAATTACCACAGTACATATATATTAAGTGAAAATATTAGTTAAAAGAAAAACCTTAGAATATGTATAACCCATACAAAAATGTTTAACTAAGTAAAACTAATGATGCATTTATTGTCATTCATTATGCTAAAATAATACTTATTTACAAAAATAATTGGTTTTTAAACCGCTTTAATATTCATTATTATTGGATATTGCAAACACAATTGATAACAATAAATAACGCAGTAATGTTATCGATTAATCGTCTTCCGAATTTGATCTGTGTCTTTTATCTCCAGGTCCATACCTCAACGCTCAGCTAAACCTATATATAGCTTCTTTAAAAAGTCGTTAGAGAGTTGGTCATAATTACCCAAATACTGAACATAATAAGTAGAGGCAAAAATAATTCTCAGGGATAGGCTCCAAGCACAGCCCCTTAGGTACATAACTGACATAACCGTGAATACAGTGAAACCACTCCATAACTACACTAGAACTGACCCCTAACTAATCATTGAGGTCTTAGATCAATTGATATATTTGTAGGAATAGTCTGAGTATCTGTTCGAGATCTAAGAAAGAATACACGATAATAGACAAAATTTGGCGAAGGTTGACAAGGAGCTAGATTTGTTTTACGTTTTGAGCAGCAGGTAAAAATATGAAGATTGAAGTAAGATTGAAACTATTTGTTACAGAAAAGTGGAAAATGAACTAAGAAGGAACACTGAACGCCAAAAAAACAAATGCGAACGCTTAATCAAACATAAGGAGCTATAATCAAAACAAAACACAGAAAGGACAGTGGTCAACCTTTCAAATTAGGTTTTAGCTCCATCCGAAACATTATTATTAGCCAAAAGTGGAAATTTTGCCATTGCACTCAAAGTTATACCCACAGAAGATATTATCGCTAATATCGAGTCTGCGATTCGTAACTTATCAATCGAAAAAGCTAAAGAAATAAGGACAGAATCAGCGAGAATTTTGCATAAAGTTAAGACACCCAAAAATAACCTGAATCACCAAGAAATCCGTGCCATAAAATCATTAAACGCAGACAAAGATGTAATTCTATCAGCAGACAAGGGAAACGATACCGTCGTAATGAAGACAACCGACTACATAACGAAAATACAAAATCTTCTAGATCCTGCGATATGTAAAAGCCTTAAAAAGGTCTCACAGCAGTCACTCTACGGAAAATCAATAGATTTATAAAATTTTCGACAATACCTACCAGAGGATACAAAGCCAAGAATATGTAACAGCGAAGTAGTCTCACCACGCTTGTACGACTTACCGAAATTACACAAAGACATGTACCTCTACGCCCTATTGTGAGCTCCATCTTACAGCCTTGCTAAATTGCTGGCCGATATTTTACAACCACTGTAGCATTTTCAATTTCATTGATTCTTTGAAGTAAATTGAAGTCCCCTCGTATACATATTTCGTACGTATTTAAACCCAAATATCTTTTCATTTCTTTGTTAGGTCGGCCAAGTTGAAATAAACCATTTTAGAGTTGTTTATTTATTTTACTTCGGCAATTTCTTTTCAATTTTAATGCGTCACAAAAGGATATGTACGTCGTTTCGTAGTGTCTTGTTATGTCAGCGTTTATATGTATGCGTTCAATTTTAATAGAGAATTTCTTCACTCTCGTTGTAGCAGCTTTCAAGAGTGGTTCAACGTTAAGTCCAAATTCACGTCGAATTTGTAAAGTATCCTGTTTTCGTATTTTATTATGAAGAATATAATGTAGCAGTTTGTTATTGGTTTTGTGGCAGTAAAATGCTTCAATTATTAATGTTTTGAGTGAGGATTGGAGGACATCCTCGTTTTGTTTTTCTTTTGTTCCTGCTTTTATCCAAGGCTTTTGGCAGTTTTGGAGATGGAGGTTTTCGTCATGCAGAGAGAGTGGAGCCCTCAGTTCCAGGTTCCAGTTATGGTTTCAGAAAGTTAAGTGTGTCATGTGAATTAAGGTAACATTTTGTTCAAATTTTAAATTAAAGACAGACATTTTTTTATAAAATAATAATTGCTTTCGTTGACATTCAAAATTGTAAATTTTAGGTTTTGAGTAAAGCTGTCAATTTGTGTTTAGTTTTTTTTTGAAATTTAATGTTAATTTATGACAGCTCGTTTTAGTATTTTTGATGTTGATTTGTTTCGTTTTTTTTTGTTTACAAAGGTTAACCTCCATGCAATTTTTGTAAGTTTTGTAGCAATGGAGTTTGTTAATGGATGACACATGTAAGTCTTTGAATTTTGTATTTCTCCATGTAACTGTTTGTGGTGACACATAAATAAAAGTTAAATTTTATTTTCTTAACTTTTTATTTATTTTTTTTTTGAGCTAACCTCTTTTGATTTTTATTTGAAAAAGATATGTTTTTTATGTTTTGATTTGTTTTCTAATTATTTCCCTAGTTACAACTAGTGGTTGTAATAGGCATAATTAGGCACCTCAAGTGGCGCCCTATATTAAATTCCTTGAGGTGTTTCTTGTTTATTTTTATTTTTTTTTATCCCAAGAGCCCTTTATTTCATTTTTTTGTAGTTGCCCCATTCCAATGCCCTTATCTTTTACTTATCCACGACCCCAGCTCTCCTACGAAACCCTGAGTGCCGTTCGCATAAGTAGCGATTATTTTGCTTGCCTTATCTCCATCCCCTTAGTTTCTTCCCCCAATTTTCTACCCCTTATATAAATGCCCCCTGTGGTAGGCAAAATATTTTCGTTACACCACATATATAAAAAAGTATGCCTTTGTAAAAGACTCTGTCCATTTCATCGAGAAGATCAAAGGAGTAACTTTACAGGAACATGACATTCTTGTTAGCTTTGATGTTGTTTCCCTATTTACAAGAGTTTCCCTAGAAGATGTTCTGCATTTAATTGAGGGACTATTTTCCAAGGATATGGTGAATTTATACCGTATTTGCCTCAATACCACCTACTTTTCATGAAAAGAACAGACTTATAAACAGAACAAACAGTTTAACAAGTTAGAAGATGGCCGTGAAAGCATAATGCATGTTATCGGAATTAGGAATTTTTGAAAAGAATATTGATTTTTCAAACAATTTTGAGTTTCAGGTTTCTTTGCAATATTGTATTGTGTGCAAAAACTTCAGGTGAATATCCGTAGAAGATCGGTATACGTAGAATGATACATATAAGTAAATCCTATTGGGTTATAGTAAGTAAGCAATCCATAGTCTTCCAGAGCTTTTTCCCTGAATAATGAGTCGCAGTAGTTTATATTTATATCATACAGTAGTCTGTTATTCTTCTTTTAATTATGTTTAGCAAGTCCCTCTCTGTATTTATCATTCTAGGCATCTCTTTACTCACAGCTCAAATGGTTTCAACATATTTAGCATTGTTGTTTCAAATGCGGATCTCATATCCTTATAGAAAGACTAGCAAACTATAACATTTTAGAAATCTTTTGTTTAGGTGCACAAGGAGGTGTTCACGACATGAATGATTTTTAAGACATCTCAATTCTAGAGACAAATTCCTTATTAAAGTTACTGTTACTATTCCACCAACTCCCGAAATATTAAAAATGTTCACCCGTTTAACGACTACACCATTCAGTAGAAGTTAGGGCCAAAGCCTATGGCGCACCCGTTTTGAAACTACGGTCTGAAACACATTTCTTTCCCAACTGTTTTGTAACCTTGACAGAGTAGAGGAACTTAAAACAATCTGGCTGAAACTGGTATCCAGTCTAAAGCCGATTTTGTTTGACCCTCCTCCTGTGGTCCCAGTTACGTTGCAATTTATTGTAGCACTTTATTACCCGAACATGTGGCAAACATTTTGGATATTAATATTATAAGATTAGTCAAATTTTACTGAAATTAACGACTGATCAACTTTCATCTCTTGTCCGATCAATCAAAGACAAATGAACAACATGTAGTGTATGAAATTTCTTGTGCAGACTGCCCCCTATCCTTTATAGGCCAAACAAACCGTAGAATTAAAAATAGGATTTATGAACATCTCATTTCTGAATTTTTTTATTTTGAAAACTCCGAGAAGTAATAGAAATTTAAAAAAACCAAATTGTCTCAATAAAAGAGATGACAGCAGACGGGTACCTTGGACTTGGAGACCCATTATAAAGAAAATATCTTCGTCTCCACTTACTTACCTACCACCTACTTTCTTAGTACATGTTAACACAATACAAAAAAGATTGAATAATTAAAATTTATTTTTAAAACATTTATGACCAAAGTTGATAAATTAATATTCTTACTGAGTGCGTTAAGGTTGATAATCGTCAAAAGTAATAAAATATAATATTTATTTTAAAATATACGCACTAAGTGGTCTCGTATCTATTCTAAATATGGACCTCGACCTACACTCAGGTCATAAATTTATACGTAATTCTGAAGAAACTCAAGTAAATTTTATTTTGGTGATTAGGTTTAGATATATGGAAGGTAGAAAACATTTTTTTATAAGATAATTGAAATATTATGCCTTTGAAGGTTGTTTCTTGAAATGTAATTGGCATACCAATACAGTACGTAATATACTTACTACATATTTTTCTGAAGCTATTTTCTTGTGTGATCTTAAAATGTAATTAACTATTTCTTGTTGGGAATAAGCCACAATTTTATTTTAAAATTCATCATGGTACAATGAACACATTGTGTTCATTGTACCATAATCATATCTTACTGTAACAGCGATATATTATAATAGACTAAACTTGAAACCATCCAAAATTTTCAACTTTCGCATACATTCAATAATAAATTACATAAAATTAAAAAACTAGGTCGTTAACTCCTCTGTGAATCGTGTTTTTCCGGTATGGTATTCGAATAATCCTCAAGTTTAATTCCCGCGAAGATACAGTCTTAAGGAAAAACCTTTGAAATCTCGTACTTAAAATCCAAAGATACCCATCATTTTTCCATCTTAACTCAGCACAAAATTGGAGTTGGTCAGGATCGTATGC
The DNA here is from genome assembly GCA_918026665.1 of Diabrotica balteata. Classification (NCBI taxonomy): domain Eukaryota; kingdom Metazoa; phylum Arthropoda; class Insecta; order Coleoptera; family Chrysomelidae; genus Diabrotica; species Diabrotica balteata. The sequence goes on along the minus strand of OU898279.1, from coordinate 3,927,512 downwards.
CAACAAACTGAAAACAAAATAATTAAACAGATACTTTGTTTATGTTTACATTGAAATATTTCCTCTTTAATTATTGTTTATTAATTTTATTGTGACATCGTTTATTTAAAACAATAATAAAATTACTGTTACGTGGGATTTGATAATATGTGGAGTGTTAAAAGTACTTTTTTGAAGCTAGTTTATTGCCTCAAAAACTCATGCAAGTTTCAAATATAATTGAATTATTGAATCCAAGAACAGTACAAGTGTTAAATCCTAAATTAACACAAAGAAAAAATAAAAATGTGTTTTTAACTATCCACTGTAGCTATAATATTTTAATTACAGAATTCTGCTGCAATACATTAGATTCATACTGAAAACAAAGATAAAATGCAAACAGTATCTTACTGTAAGATATATAGGTATATATTAAAGCTTGTAGCCGGCCGTTTCAGGCTCATAGCTTAGTAATTCTCTTTCATCTCCTTCTGACTCTAGCTTTTTCCTTCAATTTTCTATCTTCTTTTCTTGTAGATCTTCCGCAACTGCTTCTCTCCATCTTCTCCTGGCTCTGCCTCTTTTCCTCTTGTTTTCCGGTGTTCTCCATGCTATGTTATTTACCTCTCTACTGTCCTCCATACTAACAAAATGACCTAACCACTGCAATCTTCTAGCTTTGACAAAATCGCTTATTTTCCCTTCGCCAAATATTTCATATATTTTATTTTCTTTCATCGCTCCCATACTATTTCTGTCTACTTTCATTCAAAAATTCTTCTTAATATTCTTTGTTTCCATATTTCAATTTTTTGTTGTAGTTTATTTGTTAATACCCATGTCTCGTACCCATACGTTAAAGTAGGTCACAGGATAGTTTTATACAGTCTTATTTTTGTGTTTCTCGATACCTCTTTCGATTTTATTATTGTTTGCAAACTGCCTGCACACCTGTTTTCTTTTGCTATCCGTAGCCATATTTCCTGTTTTTCTTCACATTTATTTGTCACGAGAACTCCCAGATACATGTAATCCTCCACCTCTTCAATTTCCAGAATTTTTCTCCCTATCGCAATTCCCATATTTCGATTTCTGCTTTTATTCTGCTTATTCTTTAGCTCCACATATTTTATTTTATTTATAATTATCTATTTTCCCATATTTCTTGCGGCCTCTAGAAGATTCAGAAAATTCTTAGCTTTTTTTTAATTATTTTCTACTTCTAGCCAAAAGTACAACATCATCAGCATAGGCTAAATACTGATGACTCTTAAATTAAATATTGTTTTCAATCTATTCATATTGCTGTCTCTTATTACCTTCTCTTATTAACTTTTCAAGAGCCAAATTACACTACGTGATGTATAGAGGATCCCCTTGTCTTACACCATTCTGAACTCTAAAGTATTTGCTCTGCTTTCAACTAATCGTAAATCCGCTTGTAGTGTTCTGAACCGTCATATGTACCAGTCTGATTATCTTAGATGGTATTTTAAACTCTTGTAGTGCCTTACTTCTTCTACAGCAGAATACGTGGTCACTAGTTGTTTCTAAAACCAGTTTTATAGTCGCCCAATATCACTTCTGTGTACACTTCTATTTTCCTTTTTATTATGATTGCCAATACTTTGTATGTGACACCTAGGATTGCTATTCCTCACAACTTGGAAGGTGTCCATTCTTATGTATTGGGTATATTATTGACTTGCACCACTCTTTAGGTACTATTTCCTCTTCCCAGATATGACATATTAGTTTATAAATTTTTTCTCTCAGGTAGTCTCCTCTATATTTTAAATTTTCTGCTGATATCCCGTTTTCTCCATGGCTTTTATTGTTTTTCATCGCAGTTAAAACTTCCTCAACCTCATCCTTAGTTGATTTTGCAATATCTAATCCATCCATTGGTAGTGGTTCTCGTTCATTGTCGTTTTCCTCCTCTATTTCATTTGTCAGTTGTTCTTCGAAATATTGTTTCCATCTCTCTAATTGTTATTGTTTAGTTTCTATCAGATTAGCTTCTTTATCTTTAATGTATGTCGTTTTTGAATTATAACTTCTGCTTATTTCTTTAACATATTTGTAAAAATATTTTATATCCTTCCTTTGGTATTTTTCTTCCATATTTTGAAGTTGACGTTTTAAATGCTCTCTTTTCTTCCTTCGGCAAATTTCTTTACTAATTCTCTTTGCCCATTATATCTTTCTTTATCATTATCATTTTTTGTTTGCAACATCTTGTGTCTATATATTCGCTTTAACTCTTTGTTATATTTCTATTCATAGCTGTTTTTATACAATTTTCGATTATTTGCCAGTTTTCTTCTATGCCGTTTATTTGAACTGTTGTGTCGCGGTTATAAATATTTTCTAGATCTTTCCTATACTTGTTGGCTACTTCCTCTGTTTTCAATTCGTCGTTGTTATATTTTATGTTTTGCTTTCTTTTGGGTTTTATTTTTCTAGATACTCATACTTTCACTTAACTCCAACCATATAATGGTCTGAATCAAAGTCAGCTCGTCTGTAAGTTCTTACGTTAGTTATAAGTTCTGATATATAGACCTCGAAAAATCATGCATATGTATTGTTTTTAGATTCAGTATATTTAAGAAAAAATATTAGTATTTTCTATATATACAATAATAGGGGGTCTAGATACTACAAAATTTAAAATCATTGCCAAACCCGCTATTTCTAAGGTTTTCACAGATAGTAAAATCGTAATCTGTCTAGTACAGCTCTTCTACACTTACTCTTTGGGATACGACATTTTGCCCTGAAAGCAGTCATCGCAAAAAATTCGGCTTCGCAAAGGTCTTCTCTTCTTTAAGTGCCGTCTTCGAATCGGAGGTTGGATATCATCATCATTATCTTTACTCTATCTACTGCTGCTTTGATTCCATAGAACTGCATTTAAACCAGTCCCTTAAATTCTTCAACCATGATACTCTCCTTCTTCCTATACTCCTTTATTTTCTTATCTTTCCCTGTATTATCACCCTTAGCAGTTCATGTCACTGTCCCCACACTACGTGTCCCAGATATTGCAACTGTCTTGTTTTTATTGTATTTATTTCGCATTCTCTGCCCTTTCTCGCACTACTTTCGTGTCAGTTATCTTTTGTGTCCATGCTATTCTAAGTATCATTCTGTAACACCACATTTCAATGGCGTCATTAACACCTGGCTCTTATTTCGGTTGTTTGATCATTATTGTCTGAAATCCAGGTTCCTAGGTATTTGTATTTATCAACGCTTTCTATCGGTACACTTTCCAAATGTATGTTTGTTGGTATATTTGTTTTTTTTTTGTTATTATCATGTATTTTGTCTTTTTTATATTTATTTTTAGTCCATATTTTTTACCGAAACTGTCTGTTTTTTAGCAGAAATTGGAGTTGTTCAGCAGAACTTGCCATAATCACTGTGTCATCTTCATATCCTATGTTATTAATATATCTTCTGTTAATTATTATTCCTTTACTTTAAGATAGTAATGCTTGTTCAAACATATATATATATATATATATATAATATATATATATATATATATATATATATATATATATATATATATATATATTAAGTAGTAATCGGGAGATAATACATCCCTGCCTGACTCCTCTCCTGATATCGCAAAGATAGGATGTTGAAAATATCAATACTATACGAAATGCTCTTATTTTCAGTGGAGAAAAAGTATTATTCTCGCCCCAAAATCAGAGAGATTTGTTACTAAAAACTTCAAATTAAATAATGAAAAAACAATATTTTTGGTCTTAAACTAGAATAAAAAGTTAAAAAAGATTAAGAACTAAAGAAAAGTCAGAGTCTAAAGCCTGTCTTTTTAACTAATGGAAGTTTTTGCATAAACCGACAAATATATAACTAATCATCATTTTTTTAATCCTTAATAGCGTCATTGTTTAAAAAAGAACAGAACTTTTTAAACAATATTTTTTGTTATATTGAAACATAAAAAGTTTTTCTGTACATCGACATCTTTTAAAAAGAACGCTAACTATACTTACAGTAAACTGTTAAAATTTTAGATATACATTTACATTAAAAAAACTTGATCTACAACGCTGAACTAGTATGCGCTCTCAGAGAGGACGCCACATACAAATTCAAAGAAGCCAATTTCTATTTCCAATTTTTAAATTATACAGTAATAATAATAATAATAATAATTAGATAAGTAAGATAAGATAATTAGATAAGACAAATCGGTCATATCTTAATAGTAAAAATTTGTTTAAGGCATTAGTAAGATAAGATAATTAGACAAGACAAATCGGTCATATCTTAATAGTAAAAATTTGTTTAAGGCATTAAATACGTACGCCTGTTCCGCGCTCAGCTACTCATTTGGTATTATAAAGTGGTCAAAAACGGGTATAGAGGGTCTTCAGCAGAAAGTAAGAACACTTCTCACAAAGGCGCAAAAACATCATCCACGCAGTGCAGTAGAGAGGACAACATTGCCGCGGTATCAAGAAGAAATAGGACTTATGGATATAGGTGAGCAATTGGATAAATAAATTGATAATTTAAGAACTTATTTTCAGGTACAGGCTGAGACATCTACTTTACATCGAGCAATTTGCGCAGTAGATGATACGACGCCGCTTAAACTGAGGGAACAAGAAATGCGCATAAACCATCTGACTAAGCAAATGTGCACCTGGATGAGTAAACCTCTGCATGGGCGACATCTCAATGAAATCAGTCAAGAATATATCGACAATAAAGCGTCAAACTATTGGTTGACATCAGGAAAGATGTTACCCGAGACTGAGGGTTTCCTACTTGCCATTCAGGATCAGGTTATTCCAACTAAAAATTACATAATAGGAGCAATCTAAAAAAATAGGAGCAATCCTACTCATAATTTTAGATTTCCGACAAACGGTTTCATATTTTCCCATGTCAACCTTATAAAATCCCTACAACTGAACCAATAAATTCCCGATTATCTTCAATTGTTTTAACTAAAATCTTTTACACCGTGCAAACTGTACTTTAAACTGTCCTAAGGCTTTCAGCATTGTTTCGACACAAGATAACAGCTTAAAAAAAAGATAAAAACTAAATGAATGAATGATCATACAATTCTATAAAAGTTACGACTTACGTTTGTCCATTAGTAAGCGGATTCCAGGATGCAACTGATGTTTCTGTTAAAGGACTAAAATAGATAGTTTCGTCTAAGAGATTAAGTGTTAGTCCAAGTCCTTGAGATGATTTTTTTCCCACGAATGCTATAGGTAACTTTTCAAATTCTGCAGGTGGGCCCTTAATTAACGTCGATGTGGGAATACTGAAGATTCTAAAATACAAAAAATGTGTTATTTATTATTTTCATTCAACTGGTTCATCCTTTTCATCGTAATCTTATATTCCAAACATTCTAATTAAATTACAATAATGTTTTCTCTGTTTCATAACAGAAAATGAAAAAGGAAATAAAAACAGTTAAAGTTAAAAAAAGTCCTTGCATTGAAAATTGTAGAAGAGAGAAATTTAGAAAAAAATCTTAATTTTGGTTTCAAGAGAAAATCTTTATTTATAAAAAAATTTTAAAGCAAAACTGACTCAACAGCATGCCGATATATACAGTGCCCTACTAAAACTAACATTTATATACTTCAGGGCAATAGTTTTTCTTAGTACATTGCAATAGCTATATATTTCACAAGTTTTTTCATTAAAACATGCTTATAGTAAGCAAATCTATACGTTTCCTGTAGATATCTTGGCGTAATTTTGTAATTATTAACAATTTTTAGTTACTATCAATAATAAAATCTTTAAAACGGTGTATTCTAATTTTTTTTAATTAATTTACTGTCCAAAAAATAACAAAATACTGTAAAATAAGCACTCACGTGACAAAAATATAATTCGCACCTTAAAAACAGAATGAATTCGAATAAAAACAGAATGAATCGGTCTGTTAGATCTTATTCAATATCAAAATCTGAATATGGCAACACTGTATGTATTATAAATAAGCATAATATTTACCTGTCCGTCGCTAATGGCTGGAAATACACAGTTGCTAGTTTAGGAGAATGTGTGATTCCCACAATTCCATCCATAAGACTAAAAGACTCGCCATTAATATTGTAATCACCAAAATTTGGGTCTGGAAACATTGTAGGATGAGTAAATCTCCATGCTGTATCTCTTAGAGCATCATACACAATCAGTCCTAAAAATTACATAAACGTAATATTTTTGATTACAATAACATTAAAAATAATTTGATTTTAAGTAAATCTAGAAATATTTACAATATTCAAGGACAAGAAAAGCAACAAACAAAATACTAGAAGATAATCACGGTAATTAGTAATGAATAAATGACAGAGAATGCTTCTTATTCTTCTTACTTTAGGCCCCTTGAACTTTTCACCGATTTGGTCCTAGCTGTTGATATCTTCACACAGCATATTATCTTGAATGTCTGCAATGCGCTGTAAGTGATTCTCACACTTGGTAACACGTTTTGGCTGCGTTTAATTTTAAGATTTTACTACATTTTTTTGTTCGATTTGCAATTTCTTTAATTTTATAATTCAAGTGATTTTTGTAAAAGCGAAAGTTATGAATATACCAGAGGAAAGTAAGATCTTAATATTGAACCATTTTTTAAAACATTACATTCCTAGAACTTCAATCAAAATTTATCCAATTTTTTGTATAATTTTCTATATAAACGAATGCTTTTAGTTACGTTCTACTCATCGATACTGCATAAGAGTTATTTCATAATAAAGATTAGACTATGTACTTCCATAAACAGCTTTTTAAAGTTTTCACAAAATTAAATAAAAACGTATTAGGAAGTGACAGCTGTCAAATTTGTTTGGTTAGACTACGTGATTTGTGGACAAGAATAGGTCTGATGTGCTAGTTTTTTAAATTTATGTTTTGACTAGCTTTTTATGTAAAATATCACTCTGTGCGTCTTCTGCATAGCAAAGGATTTATATTTGTTTTTCTAATGTCTTATATCCCTGTCCTGTACTTTTAATTTCTGCTATGGTTTTGTCCGTTACTATAGGTTATTTTTATGAACGAGAGAGTAATTAGCATAATTTTAACTGGAATCTCCGACCACTCCATGGGCGTGGTCAAGATTAATTGAAAAATTACTTTGAATAATTGTAAAAAATAAATGAATTATTTCAGTGTTATAAAGTGTTATGTGTATGTAAACAAAAGTGACCTCTTTTATCACACACTATATTAGAACTGACTGGCCTACATTAAAAAGGGTTTTAAAAAATTCACATTTTTTTTAATTTTTAAAAATTACAAAAGAGAAAAAGAGTTTTTAAAACCGTCTAAGGTATGTTAAATAGATGAATAAAAATATTAATATAAAACTTACAGCTACTTGTTACAAATCCAAATCAGATTCAGAAGATGAACTTTCAGAACCAAGATTTATAATAACTGGCTCGATCATTTTATCAGTAATATTGTCCAGCTTCCACATTTTTTCCTCTTCTTTAATAGTGTGATTTACTGCCTTTTCCCAGTTTTCAGGTTTTACATTATTTACGGCCTCCAAAAACAACTGTTTAACATCATGAATTTTAAAAGTGGTATTTTTTCTTGAAACTTCACTCTTTATCTGTGCCCATACCAGTTCAATCGGGTTTAATTCACAATGATATGGTGGGGATCTAAGTACTGTCATTCCACGATTTTTGGCAATTTCATCAATTTCGTATTTTTTAAATTTTTCTTTATGAAGGGCACACAACGAATAAAGTTTCTTTCTTATAGATCCGGGATGGTACGTAATATTTTTTGAACTCAGCCAATTCTGCAAGTCTTTTTTTAACCACTTAGTTGTGGGCAGTCTTTCTATAAGTCTGGAGTGATAACTTGCATTATCCATTACTATTACACAGTTCTTAGGAAGAAGATCTATCATTTGTTCGAACCATTCTTGAAAGACATCAGCGTTCATGTCTTCATGGTAGTCACCGGTATGAGTTGATTCAAAAGTTAATAAACCACCTTCAACAAAACCGTCTGAACTGCCAATGTGTACTATTATCAGCCTGCCTCCCTTTCCTGAAGGTGGGTTTAAGCCAGTAGATAAGTTATTTACAAAAGCGTGCCTTTGACTTGTAACAGTTTCATCCTGCCAAAATTTATTTGGTGTATGACCCTCGTTAATCCATGTTTCATCAAGATAAAATATTTTTTTTTTTGGTTTCTCATTTCCTTTATGGTTCTTAGAAAATGTTTTCTCCATATGACAATATCGCTTCTTTCTAATAAAATAGACTTTCTGGATTCTTTTTCCAGCGGAAGCCTATTTCTTTTAAAAGTTTCCATAACGTACTTCGACTCATTTCTGGGTAATCCTTATCATCTCGAACTGAGACAAGAACTTTATCCAATGTTGGAAATTCTTGTCTAAAGAAGAATTCATGCACTTTCCGTCGAAGTCCTTCTTTAAAACGATATTCTATTTGAAATTTTGGTTTCCCTGGAGCATTACGTGGCATTTGAAAACTACCACATTTCTCTTCTTTAATAACTCTGTAAATCGTAGATTTCCCAACACCAAGTGTACTGCTAACTAACTCAACGGTCTCATGAACACTTTCACATAAACGTTTGTCTGTAAATGATTTAAAACAATTAAATATTAATGTTTCATTAACTGTTAAAGGACCAATTTTTCGGCGTTTACACGGCACTTCCAAATTTTTCATAACACTAGTATACACAATAAACTGCACCTTGCAACTGAAGTACCTACTTTTAGTGAACTGTTAAGAATTTTGAATACGCCACTTGAACCTTCCTACAAAATGGAAAAACCCACTATCACATTTTCTGTGGAATAAGTTTAGAAGGTAATTATCTAGTCAATTACTGTCGTAGATTCCTGGAATTAAAGAATTAAATGTTTGATTGTTGAAACCCTTACTTCGTGGAATGCACTCATTTCAGATAAAATAAAACGTTTTATTTTATCTAAAGAATTAAACTTTATTTTGCAAATAGGTAGGTACTTATTAAAATTTTAATGGTTATATATAACCAATAAAATAAACATCTTACATTTCTTGCAAATTCATTAGTACCTGTTAACCTCCATCACTCCGACACTGGCAACCTTATTTTGGAATAGTAACCCTCACTACTATTGTATTCTATTCTGCTCCAACCTTTATACCTGGTGGTCATACTGAATTTAAAATTGTTTTCCTATATACTTCTGTAAACTTGTTGACAAATATCTGTTTTTCATTGAGTCACCCGTATCAACAGTTTAGGGATTTGCATACATAATTTATTGTTTTATTACTCTCTCATACATAAAAATACACTATAAATTAAAAAGTAATTCGCTCAAGCTATCACCTTGAGATTAAAAATGTTGTTACCAACTAGATTGCTTTGTTTGGCTATGTCAACATATGTATAAAATAACTTACCTGGTGCAGCGGTATCAGTCATATAAACAAAAGACGAATCGCAACGTCCCTGAATACTTTCGTCTACTACAAGATTCGTTAAAAGCGAAGAAGGTCTAAGAACTCCACTAGGAAGATAAACGGTTCGGAGAATTTGATCTCTAAACAAATCAAAAACCACCAATTTAGGTTGACATATTCTAGTGAATTCATCCAGAGAGTTTAGAACTCCAGAATCCAACACCTACAAAACAAGAAATGTGAAAAGTATTTTTGTTGGTAATTTTTTACAATTTTAATAAGTGTTTCATATTTGTGAAGACCACTTGTTAGATATGAAACTATGAGTTCATGTGTGACAAAAGAACACCACTTAGCAAAAGGGAAACTTATTATTATTATTATTATTTACATAAAGTACCTCTACAACTATCGCTATTGGTATGAGAACATTACTTTTAAATATATAATAAATAATGAAGAGAAATAATAATTTTATCACTTTAACTAATGATTTTTACAGACTGCAAAAAGAAATATAGTGCTTCATAAGAGGTCAAAGAATCGAGGTAAAGGAAGTAATGGAACCAAAACACATAGAAAAGGATATCTGGATTGACTACCTAAAAAACCTCTATTCAGAGAAAGAACAAACGACGTTAGAACTGGAAGCACCAGAAATTATCACAAATGAAGAACTTAATATAATGTACAAGAAGTTCGTAAAATACTTAAAAAGCTGAAGAACAGAAAAGAAGTAGGTAAAGACGGGATACCAAACGAATTACTGAAATATGGTGAAGAAGAATTTCAGGAAATACGTTGAGAGATCGAAAGAGAAGTGAAGAATTAGAAGAAAATGTAGCGTACAGTGAATAAATGAATGGGCACAAAATAGAACAAAGAATGATACCCACATAAGCAGAATGATGGATACTAGTGTCAAAATAGCAAGAGATAAGTTAACAATCGGCAAAAGAAGTATCGGATGACCGCACAAAAGATGGAGTGACCACCTTCCACAGATGTATTAATCCGCGAAAATTGAAAGGGCAGAATTGCTTATAACGAGGAAGAAGAAGAAGAAGAACTAATGTTTGTTAGGTTAAATCTTGTGGTAGAGTTGACTGGTTTTTAGAAACAGTATAGTTTTCGTGATCTCTTTCGTTGTTGAGCATTTCCTAAAAAAGAAGGTTTCAAGTCCAGTGCTCTATACAGGATGGTGAATTTTTTGCAGTCATGCATTTATTTTCTCAAGATGCACATATTATGTCGACAAATATTTTAGTTCAAACATTTTGAACAACTTATTGCTGAAAAACGTCTTGCGAGGAGAACTAGAAACAACATAGACCTGCATATATTCAATAGACTACGTAGGAAACTTGGCGTAGTCATCAAAGTCGCAAACAACGAAACCTTCGAACATTACATTACAAACCTTACAGCAAATGACCAGACGTTATGGAAAGCGACTAAGAAGCTAAAAAAACCATACACAACCATTCCTCTCATCCGTAAACCAAATAACGAATGGGCCTGTTCCAACAAAGAAAAAGCGGACGTTTTTGCTGAACATCTTACAAACATATTTCAAACAGAGCCAGCAGACCCTGAAAAAGAAGTGGAAAAACTAATTAGCGCAGCATGTCAAATGTTCCTCCCAATTAAAAGTTTCACTCCTGTAGAAGTCAGGAAAGAAATAATCAAACTCAATTCACGAAAGGCCCCAGGTTATAATTTAATCTCGGTACAAGTACTAAAACAACTTCCTCGCAAGACCATAACTTTGCTAACAGTTATATTTAACCGCATGCTAAGCCTATCATACTTTCCAAAAATATGAAAATTTTCTGAAGATTCATGATCCTCAAGCCAGGAAAAGAGCCCAATGAAGTAACATCTTATCGACCCATCAGCCTACTCCCAACCGTAAGCAAAGGTTTTGAAAGATTGCTACTACAAAGGATATACGCAGATCATGAATTCCTAACATTACTTCCAAAACATCACTTTGGTTTTCAGGAAAATCACTCCACTACACAGTAAGTTCATCGAATGATAAATGAAATATCAAAAAGTCTTGAAGAAAAGAAATACTGCAACGCTATGTTTCTAGATATCTCACAAGTGTTTGACAAAGTCTGGCACAGAGGTCTGCTTTACAAAGCAAAAATAGCACTATCCAGTAACTATTTTCTCCTACTTAAATCCTACATATCAAATAAATATTTATCTGTAAAATTCAAAGTCCAACCTTTGTCCTATCAACTCCGGAGTTCCGCATGGTAGTGTTCTAGGGCCGCTGCTTTTCTCACTCTACACAGCCGATATACCAGAGACTAATAATACTACAATCGCTTCCTTTGCTGACGACGTAGCAATACTAGCCGTAAATAAAGATCCCATACAAGCCTCACAAAACCTGCAACATATCTGAACATACTCAGTGATTGGTATACGAAATAGAAAACAAAAGTAAATAAAACAAAATCAACTCAAATAACATTTACCAACCGTCACAATATATGCCCACCTGTAAGGATGGAAAATGTAAGAATACCAACAGTAACAGACGCTAAATACCTTGGCTTCCATCTTGACAAACGTCTTACTTGGAAGAAACATATCGAGACCAAAAGAAGGCAGCTCGACTGAAAATTCCGGCAAATGTATTGTCTTCTTCTATACAAAGCCATGCTCAAACCTATCTGGTTCTACGGACTACATATATGAGGCTGTGCAAAGATAAAGTCGCTAAATATTATTCAAAAATTCCAGTCTAAAGTACTAAGATCGATAGTGGATGCGCCATGGTACGTAAGTAACCAAACACTACACTATGACTTTTAAAGGTTCTTTTCATCAGAAAAAAAATCCATCGAGCCACGGAGTCACAAAATGAACGTACCATTCACCACGAAAATGAGCTAGTAAGGGAATTATACAACAATGGACCAGCCACAAGAAGACTAGATATAACCTGGCCCCAAGACCTTCTTCAGAACTAAATCAAAATATAATGAGGTGAGACACCATTGGATGTCTCCCCTTCACGCGCAAAACCTGTATCACATTTACTTAATACTCTTTTTTAATAAACATGTGGAAAATGGCACTTTGTACAAAATTTTATTTGGGACCAAAAATAAAAAAATACATCTACAAGCACAACATTGTAATCTAACATTTATTCATAATTCATATTTGAAAGGGTTAATATTTTTTTTAGTGCAACGGATGTTAGGTATAAAGTTTATAAGAATTTAACACTAAATAATAAAAATGGTTTTACACTTGATTTTTTGACATTGATTGACAAATAGTAAACATTTTTCCGTGGAATAGTTTTGTACTTTGATTTTATTTCCTTTTGAAAAAATGGTTCAGCCTTGCGTTAAATGCAGGGTGTGACTAGAGGTACACAAGCGAGTAAATTGTTATTTGGTTACATAAAAACCATATTGTGTTCATAAATAGAACTATGCATGTGTCGAATTGTTTAGATCATTATCTATCATGTTGCAATTCATGGTCACGGCTAATTTAAATCACCGTATTGTACTAATAGAATGTCTGTTGTCTAAACTTTATTCAAAGCCACCGGATACATCTGATAATCTATTGAGATCAATATCAACAGTGACCAATAATAAGTATTTGATTTTTTATACATGGTGAATCATAAAGAATCGGCTGATTATAAATACATATATATTCAGAAATATCTTGAAGAACTATCATCTCTTGAAAATTTTATTGTAGTTGGAGATTTCAATTTTCCAGAGATTAGCTGGCCCATCATTTCCAAAAGCGATACCATCAATTCCCAGAATTTGTTTAACAACTTTATTATGAACTTAAATTTAATACAACTGATAACTGAACCTAAAATGTTTAATAACCAACCATCATCCTTAAATTTAGACTTATTTTTCATAAATGAAGGTATTTTCAAGTGTCCTCTCCTATAGTTCTTTCTGAACACTTGCTTATTAGCTGTAATTATTACTCACATATAATTTAGTTTAACACCTCTTTGCAAATAGAATTTCGAAACATATGCCACTAGTGGTTTCCTTAATGTTAACTCTGTTTTATCCCAGATAGAGGCCATCGGCCACGTGATGTGGAACGAAGAAAAATATCGAATTCTTCAACTCGTTATGCAGGGTAAAGTATTTGGCAGAAGAAGACCGGGACGCCGTCGTATCTCGTGGTTGAAAAATCTCCGACAATGGTTTGGTATGACCTCGACGGAGCTGTTTCGCAGAGCAGTCAACAAAACCATGATAGCCTTGATGATCGCCAACATCCGGACCGGATAAGGCACTGAAGAAGAAGAAGAGGCCATCTATTTTTATTAGTTACTCAGACCCTTCGTCAATGTGGGACTGTTTTCTCTATATTGTAATCACAACTATTTCTGATTATGCAACCGACCAGCAACTACACCAATCGATTAAAACCTTAAATTAACCTCTTAAGTACCCACTTAATGCGACATAAGCGAAAGCTTTGCAAACATTATGAACCCATTGGTTGTCTTGATCATTTTCTCGCTCACCGTATTTTCTCCAACTTAGTCAAACAAACCTTGTGCTTGTTTTATCTGTGCTTAAAACCACAGCTTGGAACCATACAAATTAATAGTATAAAGAACAAAGAAGGTACAGAGACCAATAATGTAGAAGAAATTATACAGATAACACAAGAATATTATAAAAACCTCTACAATACAAAACAGAAACCAACCCAAGAAATCCTTAAGCAACTACAAATAAAAATAAAAAATGTTAATTCCGACTTACAACCAGAGATCAGTAAGAACGAGATAAGAAGAGCACTCAAAGAGATGAAGAACAATAAATCGCCAGGAAAAGACGGGTTGACTGTAGAAATGCTAAAACATGGTGGGAAAACAACTAGAGAAGTTTTGTACATACTTATGAATAAAATTTTAATGACAAAACAAATACCCAACAGTTGGAACGAAGCAATAACACTGTTACTATTTAAGAAAGGAGATAAAAAGGATCTAAAGAATTACAGACCCATAACTTTATTAAATGTGATGTACAAACTATTAACCAAAATATTAACAAATAGATTAACAACTAAATTAGATGGATACCAGGCAAGAGAACAAGCCGGATTTAGAAAGAGCTTCAGTACAAGTGACCACCTTTTAACGATGAAGATTTTAATCGAAAAAACTAACGAATATCATATCCCGCTATACATGGCATTTATTGACTTTGAGAAGGCATTTGATAGTGTGGAACACTGGGCAGTACAGAATTCCCTACAAAACAGCAGAATAGACTACCGATATACCGACTTAATTACAAATATATACAACAAGGCAACAACAACTATTAAGCTAATGAAACAAACGGAGCCTATTAAAATAAACCGAGGAGTAAGACAAGGAGATACCATATCGCCCAAGTTATTTAACCAATCGCTAGAAGATGTTTTTAAACGACTACACTGGGATGACTTGGGAATTAATATAAACGGGCAAAATCTGAATCATTTACGATATGCTGATGATATTGTATTAATAACAGAAAAAAGTGAAGAATTACAAAGAATGGTGGAAGAACTAGATAGAGAATCAACAAAAATTGGACTCAAGATGAATTATAGTAAAACAAAAACCATGACTAATCAACCAGAAGAACTTATGATTACAGTGGCACAAACAAAAATAGAACAAGTAAAAGAGTATATATATCTAGGCCAAATCACTAAATTAAATAAAGAAAATCAGACCGAAGAAATAAAGAGAAGAATAAGATTGGCCTGGGCATCATTCGGAAAACTGTCTTATATTCTAAAGAATTCAAAATACCCCCAATACTTAAAAACGAGAGTCTTCAATCAATGTATACTCCCTATCCTCACATATGGCTCTCAGACATGGACGTTTACAAAGGAAAATATGGAAAAAATAGCAAAGACAGAAAGATCCATGGAAAGACAAATGCTGAACATTAAACTATCAGACAAAAAAAGAAAAGAATGGATCCGTAATAAAACAAAAGTGAAAGATGTCTCAACCCAAGTAGCAAAGCTTAAATGGAAGTTCGCCGGACACACACTAAGGCAGAAAGATGAAAGATGGACTAAAACAATTATACATTGGAGACCATGGAATCACAAACGTAAAAGGGGAAGGCCACAAATGCGATGGTCAGATGACCTGAAGAAACACGCCGGGTCAAAATGGATGCAAATTGCCCAAGATAGAGAGGCATGGAAGAAGGAGGAGGAGGCCTATATCCAAGGATGGATTTTAAGGGCTGTATAGATAGATAGTCAAACAAACGTTGCTAAAGCTAAGAACAGAATTTATTGCAAGTATTAATAGTAAAAAAATGTATTTCGCACATCTTTATCTTCCAAAGTCTCCATACCATTTGTTTAGGATTAAACTTAAGAGGTCGCTGGTTAAATTATATTGGATAAATAATTATAAAGAAAATGCAATATTTGTTTGTACATAAAAGTAGCGAAAATAGCAACTATAAATTGTGAATAAATTATGAAATCAACTGGTTTACTCATTATCGTTGTCTCATTATTGTGTGTGTCTCATTAATTACCCAACTAATTGATCTAATTAACAGGGTTTATGATCATAATCAATAATTTATCAATCAGGTTTTAAAATTTAAACTTCGTTTTGTACGAAATAAACATTTGGTGACTTAGCCCTTTATGAATCCGCTCTTTATGTACCCTTCATATGCCCCTTCATATTTTAAAATATAATTTTGGGAACCTAAACGCCCTATTTATTGTAAATTAGGGAAAAAGATGTTTACTTGGTTTCATACTTTATCCCAACTCTAGTATATACAAAATTTAAGTCATTATTACAGTAAATATTACACCACTTCAAGTTATTATAAGTTAAGGTACCATTTTTTAAAATTACTGATTTAGTTTTGTCGTAATACTGTAATAACGGTAAGTATAGCTTTAAAAACATAGTTATTTATAAGATAATAGTGCCATAATAATACTTTAATTACAAAAATAAACTACAATACTTTTTTACTGTATATTATTAAGTATCTTATTTTTGAATGAATATTTCACAAATAAGTACATACCCACAAATTATTACACGAATCTATTCTCATCCTGTAGACAGAAATAAGATTGGAACAATTGACATCGCCCCTGGCGGCGCCATGAAAGGACCAATCAGGGAACGCCCTCAGAATGGGGCTTGAGCCCTTGGGGGTGTTTCTGGGGATGGTCGCCAAGGTGGCGGGAACTCCGGCACGCAACCGTGGCATGGCTAAAAAGAGACGATCGGCGGTTACTTCGAGACCTGTGAAGAGGGTGTTTTCGGGCCTGAAATGGAAACGAATTAAAACCAATTATATATTTGTACTAAATTAATAAATACAATTGAGTGTTATAAATCGGTAGTCGCTTTTTCTTTAAAATAAAATAAATAATTTATGGAATTCTGGAATAAACAGTTCCAATCACCAATTGATGGAAAAATTATACAAACGACAGTGTGTTGTAATGTACCTGAATAACCTTTGCATTGTTTTTCTCAATAATACCTAAATAACAACATTTCTAATCTTTATTAAAATACATAATGATCTTGGAAAGTAAAGGGTAGAGCAAAAGATCAGTAGTAAGACCAAAGAATATAGTATTCTTTGGTAAGACGCTAAAACTCGTCGCTGAAAGATGGCAAAGTTACAATTGCTTTTTGGATCGACAACTTTCGAAATGAGACAGCGCAATAAGAAGAAGAAGATTAAAATACCGCTACCGTATTGACTCAAAAAAAGTGTGAAAGTTCAAATTATAATCTAATTCAAACATAATAAATGTTTTCCCACATTTTGCTTTGTGTCTAAATATGTAACAAACACAAAACAAAATGGTATATCGATGGAAGGTAACCGTATATAAGTATTTCTGACTATTGGTCGCCTTACCATCGATATACCATTTTGTTTTTTGTTTTCCTATTTTGCGAGACATGCCATTACATTTTACTTTTATTATTCACTCGCATTATCCTTTTTCATTCGTTTTATACGTTTTAACGTTTGGCCATCCTTTCCTCAAGTAGCTGTAGTTTCGTCCGTGGTTATTGTTAGTTGTTACCCTGAGAACCCTCAGGGTCTTCTAACTCTAATGCCACAAATTGGTCGCATTTCTCCTATAGTGATCCCTTCCTAAGTTAACATATTTCTTTTCTAACTTGGTTACACCGTACTGGAGACAACCAATTGGCAACCGATCCAATATCCGATCGATATATACTAAAATTTTTAAAAATTAAGAAATTTTTAAACAATTTTTTTTTTTTTTTTTGGGGCCTTATAACTTATTTTTCTGGTGATTTGACAATTATATTGGAGCAATATTACAAAGATATTTTTATCAAAGTATAGCGTATTTATTTTTTTCCATAAAATTTTTTATACGGGGTGTATCAAATAACGTGTGCCAATACCAACTTGCTTATTTTAAATAGAATATCCTGTATATTTATTAATTTTTAGATTCCTCAGATATGTGAATTTTTGCATTTTACTTAATATTTCCGAAAGAGTCAAAGATAGGTATAGGACATTGTATTCAAAAATTGTCTAAAATGATCTGAGGAATCTAAAAATTAATTAATATACTGGGTGTTCTATTTAAAATAAGCAAGTTGGTATTGGCCGTTATCTAATACACTTCGTATAAAAAGTTTTTATGGAAAAAAATCGCAACTATAATAATACTAATAGAAGTGTTCGACCGTTTTTTTATTATTATTCTATATTTTATTATTATATAATTTTTTTATATTTTATTATATATTTCGAATATATAATAATATCTATATAAACTAAAAAAGTATGCGATGGCCGGGAATCGAACCCGGATCAACTGCTTGGAAGGCAACTATGCTGACCATTACACCACCATCGCACTTGAAATGTTATATAGATAAGCATCAACGGCGCGTTACAAGCGAGATACAGTTCAGTGTTGTACACTTTATTACACATATTATTAAAATTATTATACTTATAAATTTGGCGGTTTTGTAAACGAAGTCATCTTTTAAATATCTATAGATTATTGGGGTACAATTCCTCAGAAATTCGACGCAGAAAGTTGGAACACGACGGGACTCGGTTACATGATTTTGATACAAAGTTTACAGATGGAGTTTACTTCTCCTACTAAAATATTTAATTTCTATAATTTTTGCTGCTTATCAAATGAGCGTACCAATTGTAGGATTTTCAGTCATTCCTTCTTCTTCTTTAAGTGCCATCTCCGCGACGAAAATTGACAATCATCATGGCTATTCTGATTTTCGCGACAGCTCTTCTGAAAAATTGCCTTGAGCTGCAACCAAACCACCCTCTCAGGTTCTTCAACCAGGAAACGCGTCTTGTTCCTACGCTTCTTCTACCCTCTATTTTTCTTTGAATTTTAAGTCTGGAGATGTTGTATCTTTCGCCTCTCATCACTTGTCCGAGATACTGTAATCTCCTTTCTTTTATTGTATTTTCCATTTCCTTCTGTCTGCCTATTCTCCTTAACACTTCTGCATTCGTAACTCTATCCACCCATGGAATTCTTAACAATCTTCTAAATGTCCACATTTCAAACGCGTTAAGTCGATTTATTGTATTCCGATTTAATGCTCATGATTCAGCTCCATAGTAGAGTACACTCTGTATATAGCATTTAATTAGCCTTATTCTGAGGGCCAATGTCAGATCTTTACTGC
The DNA here is from genome assembly GCA_918026665.1 of Diabrotica balteata. Lineage (NCBI taxonomy): Eukaryota > Metazoa > Arthropoda > Insecta > Coleoptera > Chrysomelidae > Diabrotica > Diabrotica balteata. The sequence goes on along the minus strand of OU898279.1, from coordinate 3,908,291 downwards.
ATAAAATCTTTTTCATATTTACGAAGAAAAGCACGTGCTTTTTCAATTCTGACTCTACGTATATCTTTTTACTCTCTCAATCTGCTGGCCGCCTACCGTTAATATTTCATTTGTATTGTCGTTCTTGCTAATTTTCATGAATTTGGTGTTTTTGATGTTAAGAGAGAGTCCGTATTCTCCACTTCTTCTTCTAAACGTGCCCTATCAAGTTCCCTTGACGTTGGCGATTAACATGGCGAAGCTGTCTCTGTCTCGAAAGAGTTGCTCAGCTTTTCTTATTCCTGTCCACTCCCTGATATTCTTCAACCAAGAGGCCTGCTTTCTACCAATTCCTCTGCGTCCTTCGATTTTACCCATCATAATAAGTTGAAAAATATTATATCGGTCTCCCCTTACTACGTGTCCAAAATAGGCCATCTTTCTACATTTGATGTTATCAAGCAGCTCGCGAGCAGCATTTGCTCTCTCAGGGACTGCCACATTTGTCAGCATAGCCGTCCATGCAATTTTTAGTATACGTTTACCTGAAGTTGCAAGTTATCATTACAGAAGAATGACCTTATTTTTAAAAATGTCGTGCGGGCTATCTCGATTCTACATTTTATCTCTTGATCTGGATCTAGTTGTTCAGTAATATGGCAACCAAGATAAGTAAAATGGACATTCTTTGAATTATATGACCATCAACATTTAATCGTGCATCTTGATATGCTAAACGGCTAAATATCATGTGTTTTGTTTTTGAACAGTTTATGTTTAGGCCAAACTCTCTTCCCACTGTATCATTGGCATTTAAAAGGCATTGTAGTTAATTTATGTCATCACTTAAAATAACTGTATCGTCTGCATATCTGATTGTATTTATCAGAATTCCATTCACTTTCACGCCCCATTCCAAATTATGTAGCGCTTCTTTAAATATTCTATCTGAATATAAATTAAATAACAGTGGGAATAGTATACAACCCTGTCTGACACCTCTTTGTATTTTACATATTTCTGTTGATTTTCCGTTTATGCAAGCTGTCGGTGTTTGACGCCAGTATAACTTTTCTATGAATCGTATGTCTTGACTGTCAACTCCTTTATCTTTTAATATTGTAATTAATTTGTGATGCTGTACTCGATCAAAAGCCTTTTTATAGTCAATAAATAGAGTAAAGACGTCTTTCCTTTGATCTCGACATTTCTGCAGTAATAAATTTAGTGCAAAGAGGGCGTCCCGAGTTCCCAGTCCATTTCTGAAGCCAAATTGTGTTTCATCCTGGTCTTATTCACATTTATCTCTAATTCTACTGTGGATGATGCGTAGAAATATTTTTAAAGTGTGGCTCATAAGGCTTATCATTTTATAATCGCTACAGTTTTTCGGACGTTATTTTTTTGGTAGTGTTATGAATTCGGACTTTAACCAATCTTCAGGGATATCACCAGTCGAATAAACATCATTGAAAAGCTTGACCAGTATTCCAATGTTCTCCTCATTTATAAGCTTTAACATCTGTGTCGGTATGTTATCAGGGCCAACGGCTTTCTTGTTCTTTGCTAACTTTATAGCATACAGTATTTCTGATTTTAGTATTTCTGGTCCTTCACCTTCAACTAAAGTCTCCAGTTCTTCGGTTCTATCATCATTATACAGTTCACTTATATAATTACACCAGTTTGTTCGAATTTCATGTTCGTCTATTATCATTTTTCCCGACGAATCGGTTATAGTATGTGGAGTTTTCTTATGATAAAGACCAGCTACTTCTCTAACTTTTTTAAACATATTAAACGTATCATGTTTTTCATTAAACTTTTCTACTTCCTTACATTTATCCTCCATTCATTTTTCTTTAGCCACCTTTATTTTTTGTTTAATTAGTTTCTGTTTTTCCTTATATTCTGTCTTGTTACCTTTCAGTTTCCTTTTCTGCTCCATTAATTCCAGTATTTCATCAGTCATCCATTGTTGTTTTTTGTGCCTGTGTAACGTTGTTGACGGGCTTGGAGACGAGTAGCGCGGGATCGCCTTTATTAGAGGCAAAAGTTACAGGAGGCCAAGGCTCAATTTGGGCTGTAGCGCCATTGGAAGAAGAAGAAGTAACGTTGTTGAATACTTTTCTATTACTTTCAAGGTAAAATCTTTAAATGTGTTCCATATTTCTGTGTTGTTTTCATATATTATTTTCTCCACTATGTCGTAATATGTTGTTCATTATTCTTTCTAAGTCTTCCAAGTTGTCGGCTATTATTACTCTATTGTCGGCATAGGTACCTTATGTTGTTAATTAAACTTCCGTTCACTTTTAATAAAAATTAAACCATAAAGGCGACAGTATGCAACCTTGCCTAACCTCTCTCCTTATCTCCACTTCTTCTGACATTTCTCTTCCAATTTTCACATTTGATCGTTGGCTGTAGTATAAATTTGATATCAATGTTACATCCCTTACATCCACGTTCTTGCTTTTGAGTACTTCTATAAGTCGGTCATGTTTTACCTTATCGAATGTCTTGTTGTAGTCTATAAAGCATACATAAAGATCTCGATTAACAGTCAAACATCTTTGGGTCAGCACGTTAAAAGAAAATAGTGCCTCTCTTGTGCCCACTCCATTTCGAAATCCAAACTGGGAATCACTAATATCCATGTCCAGCTTAACGTGTATTCTATTATGTATGATTTTTAGCAGGGTTTTTTAGGTATGTGACATTAGACTGATCGTTCGATAAGCACTACATTATTTGGCATTTACTTTCTTTGGTAGATAAATAAATGTTGATGTCAGCATTTCACGTGAAATGATTCCTTAGTAATTCCTAGTTTTGATAAAATGTACTTTTAAGAGAACTTTGAAAAAAAGAAAACGAATATTTGCCACGCAAAATTTTAGATCTTATGTGAAAAACTTTAAAGTGTGCTTTTGTATCATTAGAATTCGCTTAATACTTATAACTTCAATACGATAATCCTATTTACGCCAATTAACTGAGAAATCTCTGATGACAATAATCCTACGTCAATAAAAAATTTTATTTTCCAAATATATTTTTAAAAAATATAAAAATTATGCGATGGCCGGGAATCGAACCCGGATCAACTGCTTGGAAGGCAACTATGCTGACCATTACACCACCATCGCACTTATACGTAGTTAGAAATATGCAACAGGGACGGCTTGGCAATAAGCGCTAAAGTGCTTTGAATAATTTAATTTACATAATTTAAATAATAATCAATAATTTCCTACAAAAGAGAGAATCAACTCACAATTTTCTTTGGTTCGTAAAAAAATTCTTAATAATTAAACATTTCCAATCAAAAATGTGATCATCAAAATACCGAAACTTCAAGGCCCTTAGATAGAAAAATAAATTTAACTAGAATTTGACGTGTCAAAGCGACTTTGTTTTATTTTTAAAATAAACGAGTTGATAGAGGATGGTTATACTTTGTTCGCTCACTGTCTACAATAATAAAAAAAATATGCGATGGCCGGGAATCGAACCCGGATCAACTGCTTGGAAGGCAACTATGCTGACCATTACACCACCATCGCACTTAGGTGCGGCTAGAAATAATCATCAGGGACGGTTTGCGATTAAACACGTTAAGTGCTTTAAATAATTTAATTTATATAAGGACTGACGATCTGAAACGTTGCCAGAAAAACGAAAGCAAGAGTCACAAAATCGAAACAGGTGGAAAATTATGAAGGAGATCTATGTCTAATATTTCAGCACAGCAGTCAAAAAAGATTATTTAAAAAATTGGGCCAAAAGTATAAGCAACTTACTATTACCAACGTTAAGTTGGCTTATGTTTTGCAGAACTGGGTTTTTTACTATTTTTACTCTCAGAATATCATATTCTGACTGTTTTGAGTGTTTTATTTGTTTTTTATGTATGTTTAACGTAGGCTATATATTTGTGTATTGTGTGTTGCATATGTATCGTGTATAATTGTAAATGATGTCTGCGACTTCCTTCCGTTGAACCGCTATTGTTGGTGTTTTATTGTTGTTGACATGTTCTTTTAGTATTGGCAACTAAAGCCCGCTACATTGTGCTGATACACTTGCTACATTTTTGTTCGAGTAGGATGAGAGCTGCTTTTTTAATCACAAAGCAATTTTTCCCGTTAGGGTGGTATTTACTTCAAAAAAATGAAAATAAATCGGTGAAAACTATATTTGGATAATATAAAACACTCACTAAAATACTATCATTTTCGAAAGTATTTGATACGGAGTGTAATAGCGCATTAAATATTATTAAAAAATTCAGAAAAGAAGTTTTACTAACCACCAATCGATATGATTTTTCTATATATGATAATAATTTTTTTTTAAAGTATAGATCCATAGAATCATAAACTATTTCCATTTTCGAAAGTATTCTGGAACCATGAAGATTATGATTTTCTCAAATTGTTTGAGCGAGCGGATTCTTCTGTAGAAAACGTTTAAAAATTCATTAGACTTTTTAAAATTTACTGGAGTATCCAGGAAGGACAAAAGATTAAAACGGAGTGTAAGGGACAGTGAGAATCTCCTCGCTTTTTCTGATATTATAGTATGTGGATTTAAATTAAAATTAAACTTACAAAAATTCACACACATTAGTACTTTTGATGTTTTTATTATCATCATTATTATCATATTATCATTACAAATTTTGATTTAAAAAGCTTAAGAATGGGGGTCTGGTGTCTACTCATTCAAATTCGAAATCGATATCCTAAAATCACCAGGACTCGATGGTAAGGATATAAGACTGATCTTAAACAAAAAGCAACAGTGCGATTAGAAAATGAATTGTCCGAGATCTTCACAGTCGAAAAAGGAGTTAGAGTTTATTAGGTTTATTGTCACCGGCATTATTTAACATATACTCTGAAAATATCTTTAAAGAGGACTTAGATGAATCAAAAGATATGATTGCTGTAAATGGCCAACTTATAAATAATATTAGATATGCAGACGATACAGTGTTGCTGGCAGATAGTGCACAGAGGCTCCAAAGGATGATCAATAACGTTGTAAAAACATGTAACAAATACGGCCTAAAACTACATTGCAAGAAGACAAAAATAATGATCAGTAGTAAGAACCTCAACATAGACGCCCAAATTACAATAGGCGATACACTGTTAGAAAGAGTGGAAAAAAAATGCTATTTGAGCTGCCATATTAAGGATACTTGGGATCAAAGCTACGAAATTAAAACTCGTATTGAAAAAGCCGTAAGTGCCATACCTCAGTGGCACCACTTTTGAAATGTGGTGCCACTGAGGTATGTTGAGCGCCTCATATATACAAAACACAAGTAACATAACTATTCTCCAGAGGCTAAGAAAAGACAAAGAAATTATTAACACCGTAAAGAACAGAAAATTTGCTCACTTTGGCCTAATCATGCGTAATAATAAATACCGACTTTTATAGTTGATTCTACAACGCAAGATTGAGGATAAGATAGGTCCTGGACGTAGACGTATATCCTGGCTGGCCAATCTTAGGAAATGGACTGGTCTAACGTCAACTGATTTATTTCGAGCTTCTGTGAATATAATAAGATGGGTCAATGTGGTCGCCAACATCTCTAGAAGCTAGGCACATTTAGAAAAAGAATGACTTCTAAGTTGAATGTATCTTCTTCTGTGCTATTCATTGGCTTTATTATTTGTTCAGTGTATTAAATAGTGGAAGAGAAGGACAAAATGTCAGAAATATTTCGATGGTGTAAGGCAGCAGAAAAACAATTTTCTTATTAAAAATAATTACTACTTACTTTATATCCCTATAATCAAAATTGAATGGCAAATCGAAGTCTAAGAAGTTCCATTGGTTTACAACATCCAGTCTCACATTTAACACCATTTGAAAACAACATATTAAATAAACAGCCGATGATGTCGTGAACATATTTCTGATTTAACCTAAAACAAATAATTAAAAAATTAATGATCCAGCAACAAAAGTTCAAAATAATTTTTGCTTTTTTTTTTAAACCGTTGCATTTATTTTTGTGTGGATGATGGTGCTCAATATTTAATAAAAAAAAAAAAATTATATATAAATAACTTTTACAAAATAGTATAAACTGTACCTAATCATTATTCCCTGTGAGGGTGAGTCGGGGAATGGTGAGGAAGAGGGGAATTATTGTGTATTTATACAATAATTATTGTATTATACATATTTAAAGTGGTAATTTAATTATTAAATTAACCTTTTGTATTTTTTGTATTGTGTGTAAAAGACAAGTTACATTTTCCTAGTGCGCCACAGAATCCAAGAGCCTAATACGAACATCAAATATCAGGATATATAAAATGGTGGTAAGACCGGTGCTCATGGATGGGTGTGAAACGTGGATGCTGAAAAAAGCAATGGAAAGAAAACTCACATATTTTGAGACAAAAATCCTCAGAATAATCTTTGGACCCTATCAATACCGGAATACTAACCAACACCGAATGAGAACAAATGCCTAGGTTAATTAGGTGTATAGGGCTAGCCATGTAGTTGAAGAAATTAAATGCCAACATCTAAGATAGACTGGATATGTCCACAGACCCCCTAATATGTACCTAACCAAGTTAATCTGGGAGAAAGCCCCGACAGAGAGAATGCCCTTAGGACGTCGAATATATGGCCAGATTTAAAAGAAAATGAGGTTACCCATTGTCTCCTCCTCATTTTTTGAGCCCTTATGAGGGTGTGGTGATATCTAAACTTGCTTGCTGCCTCCATTGTCTGCGATCCTGTGCCATATGGACGGCTTCATGTAGGGATTTTCCCTCCCTAGTCTTCATTTGGTCCACCCATCGTGCTAGAGATCTTTTTCTTGGTAGTCGGTCTTCTATCTCTTCTTCTACTACCAAAGTTCCATGATGCCAGCTCTTCTAGCTACATAGCTGAAGTAATTGAGGTATGCTCAGTTTACTTTTTTAATAGCCTGTCTTTTATATGAAGCTCTTCCAAGACACGCGTAGAATTCTAACGTAGAAACCCTAACGCCCACAAGAACAACAGTGAGTAAACTACAAGTTGCAGAAAGAGCAATGGAGAGAATAATGTTAGGGATTTCTCTACGTGATAGAATACCCAATGCTACTATACGCAAAAGATCAGGAGTAGCAAACATCATTGAAAGGATAACAACACCAAAGTGGAACTGGGCAGCTCATGTAAAAGATGAGTTGATGACCGGTGGACAAAAAGAATTTTGGAATGGAGACCCGAATACAAGCTAACAGAAATAAAGGTCACCCCCAACGAGATGGACAAAAAGACTACACTACTGACCACAAATTGGATTCAGATGGTGTAAAATCAGACTAAGTGGAAAAGCATGCGAGAAGCCTATGTTCAGCAGTGAACGTTAGAGGTGATGATGATACTGATGATCTAATATGTAATATTATCTATCTGTTGTAATAGAGTTCAACGGAGATTTCTATAATAATTTGCCCTACTATAAAACGAAATAAGCTTATAACAATAATAATTCATCAATTAAAATTTAATTGATGAATTTTATAGAATAATTTGGTGTAAAATAATTACATAGATTTCATTCATATTTTTAGTTTAAAATTTTATTAACCCTGATTTGCTTCTCTACATTTAGTTATGTAAATTAAAACCAGTCTTACATGTGCGATGGTGGTGTAATGGTCAGCATAGTTGCCTTCCAAGCAGTTGATCCGGGTTCGATTCCCGGCCATCGCATCTTTTTGATTTCGCTTTTATACATTTACTTTAAATTATTACAAAAACGTTCAAATTAAAAAATAAGCCTTCTTAAGGAGTGTTTTGAAGTATGTATAATAACCATAACCAAATCGCCAATTTGAGCTGTTCTATATGCCTCTATCCCTCTGTATTCTTTGGTTTTATATCAGATTGACTAAAAAGGCATAGCCAAATTATTAGCTATTATTATAGAAAATTATAGTATAATATACTGAGCTACATAATTTACAAATTATAACTAAAATTTCATAATCTTACGCATCTAAAGAGACTAAATATTTGTTTCAAGGATTAACATGTGCGATGGTGGTGTAATGGTCAGCATAGTTGCCTTCCAAGCAGTTGATCCGGGTTCGATTCCCGGCCATCGCATACTTTTTAATTTTTACATTGTGTGTTAGTTTGTTTATAAAAGTTGAGTAGATACCCTTATTGTTTTTAAACTTTATATATTACTTTCATTTTGTTAAGTTACTTATATATTATAGTTTTTCTCCAATAACAAGAATTTTCTCACGATCATCTCTATCATTCATTTTATTTTTATTCTTTATTAAACTATTAATCCTGTCGTATTGGAGAACAGACGCTTCATGTTCGGTCGCGGTCGAAAATTCTGTTATTACGACTAAACTCTGGGTGTCAAGCGTTATCAGGTTTTATTAGCCTTCTCTCGTTATGCTGGGTTCCACAGAGAATAATCATCAATTTCTTAGCATTGAAAACATGGAACTGGAGGGGAAGGACTCTAAAAGGTCCTCTCAGTTTATATGAGCGAATATGTAACGAATATGGAGCGAAGAAAGGGATTAGTACCTGTTGGACCTTTACTATCTACAATCAAAGCGAGTTATTAACCATTGCCTTCCTTCCACACACATATAAAATAAATAATCTGAAAGAGTATATTTTTACTATACTTTCTACCCTATGCCATGTATATTTATAAAATGGAAACCAAAGGCTATAAGAAAAAATTCCCATTGGTTATCTGTATCTTCCTTCCCATTCCTTGAGCACTTGTATCGGCGTAATGACACACTAAATATTGTTAGCTTTCTACCTACATTGACTTCATTTGTATAGCAGGTACTTCATGTAGGGATTTTCCCATTTGTAAGTCTTCATTTGGTCCTCATATCTTGTTGGAGATCTTCCTCTCGAAGACCTTTTCTTTCACTACCAATAGTTTTAAAGTCCCCATTCTTCGGGCTATGTGGCCGAAGCAGTGACGCACCTAGAATTTTCCTGGGGGAGGGAAGAGTTTGATTAGGCACCGAAATTTGTTTTATGCTACTTCCATTTTGAGTCCTTAAAATTTTATCTACTATTTGGGAGTCCTGAAAATTTAAAATAAAGATTCCGGTATCTGTTATCCTGCCTACTATCCGACATTTTTTCTCTTCGCTCTCTAGTGTTTCTCTTCTTCTTTTTTCTTTTTAATTACTCTTCGGATGTAATTGTAAACCCTATTCCATCTCTCGCAGTATGGGCATTTATCTGTATTTGTCTTTCTGAACCTTTGAAGATATGCCCTAAAACATACAATCTACCTAGTCCCTTAGGCTCGGGATTAGCCTGGGTCCACTGGGCAACATCTTCCGTGTTGTTTCACTCTTCTTACCTTCTTGCCATTGATCTTTCCCTTTCTTCTTTTTTTATGACTGTTGTCGAATGCTCTCGTCTGTCTCCTTTCTACTGCTAACACATACAGAGGAATTCAACCCGTGATAGTCCACAAAGCCGTCGCAAATATAGTCCTGTAGGAGCATGCTGCTCGCACCAGACTCGTTCTGTCTACTATTATCATGAGCCTAATATTAGGCATCTATTGTGTATTAATTATTGTGTATTTATACAATAATTATTGTATTCTACACATTTAAAGTGGTAATTTAATTACTAAATTAGCGTTTTGGATTTTTTGTATTTTGCTTTATATGTCCTGAGAAGGGGGGGTTGACCTCCACAACCCCCACAACCCTTCCTTGGTGCGCCATAGGACCGAAGTAATTTAGATATGCCCGGTTCACTTTTTTTAGTAGTCTATTTATTACATTAAACTCTTCCAAAATGGACAGATTGAATCTGTTCAGAACACGCGCAGAATTTTTCTGTAGACCCACATTTCGTTGACTTTCAATACTATCATCAAGATCGTCATCTGTGAGTGATTGTGTGTAAAGCAAGATATAAACCAGGGTTGCCATGTTTAAAAAAGTTTTTTAATCATCAAAAATAAAATTAAGAAGTAATGACATATTGTCGATGATTAAATAATATCTGTGAACTCGGAGTGCCGTACAAGATACATCCATAATCCAATATGGACCTGATATAGGCACGATAGACTAGTAAGGCGGTTTCAACGCTAGGATCCCACCAAGTCTTAGTAACCATTTTTTATTAATTTAAACCCTGTATACATCGGTCTTACATCTAATTAATATGCATTGTCCATGTCAATTTCCTATCAAGTAAAATGCCAAGATATTTAACGGAGTCTTTAATGGAAAAGTTATAAGAACCTAGGACAATGTAACTTAATTCAGGTATGTTATATCTACTGAAAACACAAACTTCAGACTTGGAGTAGGAAGTCTGAAAACCATTTAATGTTCCATTCATTAACCATTCCAAACCATTCATCAACAACACCAAAGATGTCTTTGAGAGAAGCCATAGTAGTCTTAAATTTCTTATTTTCAGTGTATAATCAGAGGTCATCTGCATACTTTACTATTTTAAACGGAATGTGATTAAAACTTAATTAATGTAAATCAGCAGTATACAAATTAAAGAGAAAAGGGCTTAAAACTCAACCTTGTGGAAGTACGTTGTTGTTATTTCTTGGAACTACAATTGTGTTCTCAAAATGTCTTAAAAATATTTTTCTATTAGTATAGAATTTAATAATCATTGTTAACTACCTGATTTGGAATATGAAATAATTTCAACATCTTATCTCTTAAAATGGGGAAGCATATATTATCATACGCACTTTCTACGTCTATAAAAAGCGCAGAAAAGTCTTGTCGATTATTCGAGAGAAACGTATATACCGGCAAAATTTTCTTCTGGTTTTATTTAAGTTTGTTGCCTTTTGGCAATTTCGCTTGTGAAATTTTGACAAAATCCTGACAAAATCACTTGACTGAGATCTGGTGATTTAACTGTCAAAATTTAATTCGCGAAAATTGCCAGGCAACAAACTTTCATACCAGACGAAAATATTGCTGGTAAAATTTTCTCTCTTATATTATATACGAAAAAATAATTTTTCCCTACAAACTATTTCAGAGACTTATCTAATATATCTTTAAGTTGGATGAGGACGGGAAATAAAGTTGCAGTGTAATAAGTCAGTTCTAATACTAAATCCAAATCCATCTTCAGTTTTTCTCTATTTTTATATGGATCCAATGAACTTTTATTATGGTCACCAATAACTAGTTACTATAATGCAAAGTATCTTTATTTCCCATAAGATTAGCAGGATTAAAAATAGATCCGTACGCCGTACGGATTACTTGATCCTACGACACTGCTAACTACAGTAACCATGATCTTATTTAGCGGCAAGAGTAAGTGGCAGTCAGAAGAAAATATGTAGCGATTACATAAACTCGTACTATTAAGTTCATTAACAACTTACTAAGAAATGAGAAAGTAATTGGTACATATCGTCGTTATTGCAAGTTGTTTGCTCGTGTCCAAACCTTACGAAACGTGTAACGGGTCCGTTACTTAAATATCCCTTTACTGTTCTGTCACTAGAATCCTTTAATTTAAAGATAAATTAAATTCACTTAAATTCAAATAACTTAAATATTCTTAAAACAAATTCAAATAACTTTAGTAAATTTTATTTTTTAAAAGTTGACCCTAAGCTACGCCTCTGCCTATTGCTCTGTGTAAAATTCGAGACGGTTTCCGGCATAACACCGACAGACCCACTGTGTCTTTGGATCTGGTCAAGTAAAGGTCGTTTTTGGGACCTCGTAGGCGACTGAGAGTCCACGTGTGAGAATTTGTTTTAAGTTAAGTTATTTTGAAGAATCTGTATTTTTGTTGGAAGAAAACCATTTGCTTATTTTGTTTTATTTTTGGGGTGAAAAAACATTAAGTTGGATCGCTCTCAGTCGGTGAGTTTTTATTATAATTAAATTATATGTAAAAACATGTCACGTCATCCGCTATGTTGGTGAAATTTAAATCTATTAGTTTTAATCCTTTCTCAAAATATATTATTACCTATCTAATTATCTATTCTGTATTATACGTCCGATTCCATTTATTTCATAAATATCTAAACAGATTACGGGTAATAAATTTTTATAATCTCAAATTTTACTACTTTACAAGTATAAAACAACAATTATCGATTTCAATTCATACTGTTTAAACCGGCTAAATTCTTTTGTTTGATTCTATAATCTATATAGCGTTCCGTAAAATCATCTAGTTAATAAATCCGATATAATATGTTCATACAATCCCAAGGTTATTTCTTTTTAAAAGAAAACAGGATAGTTTTTGCTTCAATTTAGAAGCAACTTTGACCTTTCTTAGTTTTTTCCCACCTTTTGTTTTCAACAAAGGATTTGTAGTAAAACAAATGTGTTTTTCAGCCTAGTTAAGGATTCGAAGACAAGTCTGGGGAAGAAAAAAAAAAAACTTTTAAGTTTATGGGGAAGAAAAATTTTTAGTTTTTTTATGGTTAATTGAAAGTACCTCCTTGTCGATTGGAGTCCAGTTTTGGACCTTGGCACACCTCTAGTTCTCCATCCTGATCCACCGATCCCAGGTCTACCGAAGGGAACCGGCAGGAAGAATTAGTTTGATTTTTTTTTGTTTTGTATTTCTCATTCAAATATTTCGAATAATTTTTAACATCCTTAAATATTTCAATTTTTTATTAATAATAATTATATTCATTTTTTTATAATAGTCATTTATCATAAAATCATAAAATATTTATTGTTCATCAAGGGTTGAGTTTGTAACTCCCCTGGAATCTCTCGTTAATAGGTTATAGTGTGCACACGTATCCGGAGAGGTTTCATTTCATTTATTTGATATTTGTAACATTTATATTATCATATAGTTCATTTTATATTAAATTAATAACATAACTATTGCATATAACCTTAGTCAAAAATTATATATCTTTCATTTTATATTATATATTTAAATATTGCATAACCTTAGTCAAAATTTCACATTATTATATACATTAGGGAGGGAAATTTTTATCATTATATTCAGGTTTTTTTATTGTAAATATAGATAAGTTAATTGTACATAAGAGGTGATGGGTTACATTTTCATATATATAAGGGTTTAAAATAATTGTACATAAGATAGGTGATTAGTAAAATTGGGTTAAAACAATTTAATATTTCAATTAGTACCCAACCTTTTAATATTTCAGCAATACAAGATATCTCGGAAGAAACCATTTAACTTCCTGGCGCCCAAACATTCCATAGAGCAACTTTATCTTTCATCTGTTTATTTCTTGTTAGTTTTCTTGTCATTAGTTCTTATATCTTACGGTCTCTGTAGGGCATGCAAATTGGCCGAATCCCTCTTTGAGTGTCAAGTGGTCATTCTCCTGCATAGTCGCTAGCCAGCATTAATTTTATTATATTTTTAAATATTCATATTTACCCTTTATTTATTTCTTTTACATCATTTATCTCTATCTAATCCCTTCCATCTTCTGTTACTACAGATATTAGTCCGTTGGTGTATCAAGGGACATTTTAGAGTTTACCCTATTGCTACACTACACAGTCCTCATTCCGGTTACATTGTTTCATCAGAAACAAATCCCATTCTTGTCACATTGGCAAGTAGCCTTCTCCTCTTGTTACTGGCGCTCCAGCCCCTTTCATTCTTGTTACATTGGCGCCCAACGTGGGGCCTTTTCGCAGTTCAGACCGTACATTCTTAGAATATTTCTCTTTGCAAATATTCTTTATTATTTATAATTTGTTTCCTGTTGCTCTTTGTTCACATTTTTAACTTCTTTATTTACTTATTGTTTTTCCTTATTAGATTTACATTTAGAGGTATACTTGTATTGCTGTAGTTTACATATTTTCATATTTAAACCCTCACCTTGTAATCTCATTGTACAGTTGACTATCTATTTTACTATTATTGAACTTTAAGAATTTAATAATTTAGATATTACTATTTTTTATACATATATATATTAGCCAATATTGGTGGGTTCTTATATTCAATTTTGATATTCAATTATTTGTTAACCATATGCTTGTTGAAACCATTGTGTGTTGCTTCAAGGATTGTGTTTATATTTACCTAACTTACTTAACCATTTTGAAATTTTGGTGAATAACTGTAGATTATTCTTGGATTGATTTTGTGGTGTGTTGGTACATATTTACTTATATATTTTTTTTTTAAAACTTTATATTACTATTCGATTGTTTTTGTGGAGTGTGAGTATATTATCTCCTTGTCTATTCTAACTATTCGTCTATTTGTTTTTTTTTCACAATGTCTGCATTCAAGGTAGAACATTTGTTAGTGAAGGAATTGGATTACGAGTTAAGGATTAGGGACATCAATATTGATGAGTCTTCCAGTGTTGATACGAAACGCAAAATATTGCGTGGAGCTTTAAGGCAGGAAGAAGGAAACAGGAGTTTTCGGCTGATTTCTGCCTCAAATATTCCTTTTGAGGTCCAACAGCAGGAGATTGAGGAAACTTTGGATGATTTAGCGAAAAGGATAGCCGATTTTAGAGGGACTGTCCAAGATAGCCTATATTCCAGGCTAATATCACGCCTAGCTCACATCTCAGGTCGTGTTCATTTATTATCTGTTTCAGATGAGGCACAACAAATCTTCCAACGCTCTGTTTCTGTCCGAATCTTAAGTCTAGAGGGCGAACTTGATTCTCGAGTGAGCCCAATAGCAACATCAACTCCAGTCTCTTCTATCCAAGCAGCAAATGCATTTCTACAACCCAAACCTGTTCAGGTACATAAATGGGGCATTACATTTTCTGGTGAAGGTCATTATGACCAGGTTATTTCTTTTTTGGATAGGGTGGAATGTCTTCGAATATCGAGAGGAGTGAGTGAAGATGATCTTTTTGCAGCTTCTGCTGAGTTGTTTACAGGCACAGCTTTTACGTGGTTTAGAAACAACCGCACTAATTTTTCTAATTGGTCTGATTTGGCTCAGAAACTTAAATCTGATTTTCTTCCATATTCATTTCAAGATGATCTTCTGGACCAAATCAAAAATCGTAAGCAGAAGCCAAATGAGTCTGTTACGATGTTCATTAATACTATTTTGGGTATGTGTAGTCGCCTTGAAACACCTCTGACAGATTCTGCAAAAATTAAGATCATCCTCAAATGTCTACTGCCATTTTATCATCAGCAGTTGGCCCTTGTAGATATTACCAGTATAGCAGACATAACCGAGAAGTGTAAACGTTTGGAGGAAACTTTATCTTGGTCTTCTCAACCTCCAACCACTTCTAAACACTCTTCTGACTCTTTTGGTCACCAAAATTCTTTTAGACACCGTTCTTGGCAATCTAAGGTTCCTGAGCGTAATATCTCGGTTGTGAGTTCTGTAGTGTGCTGGAATTGTCGTGAGTCTGGCCATACTTTCTATGATTGCGGCATCCCTCGTACTCGTATTTTCTGCCACGGTTGTGGCAGAGAAAATACCCTCAAACGGAATTGTTTTAAGTGTTCGGGAAACGAACGATCGGAGGTCCGTCCCCTGAGCGTTTCTCCGTCCACAACCCCATCAGGGAGCCAAACCGATCCATCAAACAAAGTAACGGTTCCAACCACATCCAACCATTCAAACCCATCTTCCAGTCGCAAAGGGAAAGGGGTTTCCACGAAAAAACCAACACACACCACACAAGATCACTCAAAGAAGTAACTTCCCAACATAATACATCTGATTTACATAGATTATCTTCCCCAAATATCTTCCCAAATTTTAACAATAAACATAATGGTAGCAGTGTAGTAGTTCCAGTATCTATACCAGAGTCTACCACAATTCAGGAGGATTCTTTTATTTCTGATTCTTCTTGTTTGCCAGTTGTATCCTCTGATTGTGTAGGTAGATATGATAAGTTTAGTTTAGTACCATTTAAAATTTTTGACCAATCAGATAATGATTGTTTTGATTTAAATTCATTATTAGTGAAGAAACATAATGATAATAGACCTTATCTTCCTATTAAGATTTTAGGACAATCTTGTTTAGCTCTTTTAGATAGTGGCTCGAACATTTCTGTGATAGGTTCACATTCGTTAGCTTTACTGAAAAATGCTGAGATTTCTATTATGCCCATTTCTTCTCTGCAAGTGTCTACTGCAGATGGTACAGTTCAGTCTATTACAGGCAAATTTGAAACTGAAATCACAGTAGCAGATTTATGTAAACAAATTACATTTTATATTATTCCTTCAGTTCAGAATTCCATAATTTTAGGTATGGATTTCTTAAATGCTTTTAATAGCACTCTAAATTGTTCTAATTTTTCCTTTTCTATTTCTCAATTTAATCTGTCTTTACTTAGTGCTATTCAGGATTTTACTAGTTTATCTAGTTCCGAACAAAGGCAATTAGAGAATATGATCTCTAAATTTACAACTCTGTCGTCGAAAGACAAGTTAGGTCGTACATCCTTAATATCTCACACTATCGAGGTGGGAGATACCACACCTTTTAGACAACATCAGTATCCTATTCCTCAGGCTTGGCAAGTTGACTTGGAAAAGGAAATTGATTCCATGTTAGAGTTGAATATCATTGAACCTTCCACGTCTTCTTACTGTAGTCCTTTGTGGTTAACCAAGAAAAAGGATGGATCTTTTAGGGTCTGCTTCGATGGTCGAAAGTTGAATAATATTACCACAAATCGGGATGCTTATCCTATTCCCCGAATAGACGTCATTCTCAGTAAACTTCAGAATGCTAGGTATATTTCTTCTATCGATCTATCTAAAGCCTTTTTACAAATTCCTTTGAGTGAGGAAAGTAAAAAGTATACAGCCTTTGCAGTTAGTGGGAAAGGATTATTTCAGTTTGTCACTATGCCTTTTGGTCTTGTTTCAGCTCCTCAGACAATGTGTCGTCTGATGGATTTAGTCATTGGTCCTCAGTTAGAGCCCTATGTTTTTTATTATTTGGATGACATTTTGGTTGTCACTCCTGATTTTTCTCTTCATATGGAGATCTTAGATAAGCTGTTTTTACGTCTTAAAGAGGCTAATTTAACTATTAATTTAGATAAATGTCAGTTTTGTCGTCCTAGTCTTAAATTTTTAGGATATGTAGTCGATAGTAAAGGTTTAAGGACAGATCCTGATAAAGTTACAGCCATTAAGGACTTTCCTATACCTAAGACTACCACCCAAGTCCGTAGGATATTGGGAATGTGTGGATATTATCGTCGGTTTGTTCCGTCTTATTCTACTTTGTTATCCCCACTTACAGATCTCCTTAAAAATAGGAAAAAAGGCCAAACTATTACATGGACTTCAGAAGCCGATGATGCTTTCCGGCGTATAAAAGAAGCTCTTACTAGTGCTCCTGTCATGACGTCTCCGAATTTTAAAGAGCATTTCTATCTCATGACAGATTGTTCAAACACTGCTTCAGGTGGTGTATTATTTCAAATGAAGGATGGTTCGGAACACCCAATAGCTTATACCAGCAAAAAGCTTAATAAAGCACAAAAAAATTATTCCACCACAGAAAGAGAACTTCTTGCAATTATTCATGGTCTTGATGCCTTTCGGTACTATCTTGAAGGTCGTAAGTTTACTATAATTACGGATCATAGTTCTTTATTATGGTTACATTCTATGAAAAATCCGTCACAGCGTTTGTCCCGTTGGATTTGTAGACTTTCTGTCTTTGATTATAACATTGTTCATCGCAAAGCCAATGGTGTTGTGGTTGCAGACGCGTTGTCACGTACATTCGATATCAATCTGTTAGATCTGTCCACTTTATCTCCAGATAATTGGTATCGGAAGATGATTCATAATGTCACCCAAGAACCTACTAGGTATCCTGATTTCAAGGTGGAGAATAATATCCTTTATAAACATGTAATCAGTCCAGTTGAGTCCTTATCGAATATGTCTGATTGGAAGATAGTAGTCCCAACAGCAAATAGGGATGAAGTCTTAAGAACTTTTCATGATGATGTGACATCAGGTCACTTTGGCTTTTATAAAACGTTTAGTAAAATAGCTGAGTTATATTACTGGCCTGGTCTGCGCAACTCAGTTAAGAAATACATCTCTAGATGTAGAGTTTGTGCAACATGCAAGCCGAGTAACCTACCTCAAGCTGGATTAATGGGTTCGTTTAGGAATATTAATTTTCCGTGGCAAATGATCTCTTTAGATCTTATTGGACCATATCCACGCAGTTATTCAGGTAATACGTATTGTTTGGTTGTTGTAGATTATTTCACCAAATTTCCTTTAGTTTGTCCTCTTCGTAAGGCTACAACTCCAGCCATTTTGAAATTCTTAGAGGAACAAGTTTTCTTGCTTTTTGGTACTCCCCAAATTGTGTCGTGTGACAATGGTCCACAATTCATTTCAAAAGCCTTTAAAGATCTTTTGAATAAATATAAGGTCCAAAAGATTTTCTATAATGCATCGTATCATCCGCAAGCTAATCACACTGAACGTGTAAATCGCAGCATTGTTACTGCTCTTCGATCTTATACGTACACTGATCATAGAGCTTGGGATCAGTATATTCATTCAGTCGCTCAAGCCATTCGAACTTCTGTTCATGAAGTCACTCAATGTTCTCCAGCGTATGTTAATTTTGGTAGACATGTTCCTTTGTCAGGTGATTATTTTGGATTAATTTCTGAGAATTCAGCAACCCTTCCTCAAGTTTCGGAGAAACTTCATCGTATGGATGATCTCCAAAATTTACCTCCAATCTTCGCTGACATAAGGAAGAAGTTGAAAGCTTCTTACCTTAGAAATCAGAGTCAGTATAATTTGAGGAAACGAGACATGCGATTCTTTATTGGCGATCGAGTTTTGAAGCGAAATTTTGTAAAGTCAAGTAAGGGTGATGCCATTTCTGCTAAGTTTTGTCAGAAATATATTCCCTGTACTGTCATTCGAGTAATATCTCCTTTAGTATATGAATTAAAAGACAATTCGACAAATAGACGAATTGGTCAATTTCATATAAAGGATTTACTTCCAGATAATACTGTAGATGACATAGCATCCTCTTCCTCAGATGAAGATTAACTTAGGTTTGTCCAATAAAGTTAATCTATCATTTTGACTATTATTGTTTTAGCTCGATTTGGATTACGATTTGGTATTTTTGTTTTGTAACGTTATTATTAATCACCAGATAATGTATATGTACAGCTTATTCCTTGCTGATTATTTGGTTATATAAGTTGAAATTATTAAGCCTTTTCATTCTTATTATTAGGTACACTTATCTGTGTTTACTTTATACTGGTATGGAACTATATAAACACTACTATTATATATTTTGTTGTTAATTTGATTACCATCTTTGTTATTTGACTTTTGTTATTTGATTTGCCATTTTCGAAAGAATGTTATGTTTTTTTGTGTATAGATTTAGTCACTTAAATGGTCATAGTCATACTTTATTTTAATTAATATCCTGATATTATATCCTATATGGGATGAGTCTGAAAGCAGTTACTAGGAATTAATTATATACGTAATTTGTAGGGTTTTTCTTATATACTCTTATGTCATATGGACTATTCTGCCTATGCATACTTGATTGAATACGTGGGTTCGAAGTTGTTGTTCAATTAGAGGCCTCAGTTGTTCGATGAGTTTCGGAATTCCTCATTTTCATGACAGGTTGTGCAGATGACTGGGCAGTAAGATATTTCATTCATAATTAGCTAACCATCTTCAATTTGAATTCTAATTTGAACATTTTAGTTTTAATACTGAGTCTTCCTAGACTATGTTCAATTATAATTACAAAAAAAAAAAAAAAAAAAAAATTTCTTTAGCTTGTTCCTTAGTCTCACTTATGTTAAGATATTCGTGTCATTGCTACCTCCATGGCTAGCAGTTAGATTGCTGTCTGAAATTAGTAATTTATATCTTAGTCAACAAATGACCGTTTACAGTTACCTTCACTTCTTTCCTTAGGCATTCACTTATTGATTTTGGATTTAGACCTAGAACATATTTTGTTCTTTCTTAGTAATGTCAGAACGAATCCGTAATTTGCAGTTTCTACAGAAATTGGCCTGTTCGTTCTTGATGTTTTGTTGTTGATTAATTACTTATTTATTATTTGCTTAATTACTTACTTCTTTAACTATTACTTTTGGATATTTTGAGTAGTTATCGTTGGCTTACCAAATGCCATGCAGCTCACTTATGTCTGATATTCTTATAAATCTGTTGTAGCTACTTGCTATAGTTAGTGAATATCAGCATACGTTAATTTGTTTTGATAGTGATTTAGATTTATGATTTATTCTATGAATATTATGGTTTAGGCACATATTACCGGATGTGGGTATATGTTGACCTAATTTATTTAGATTATTTGATTATAGTGTGAATTGGTTACTCATTTGCCTGGTCGATTATACCTTTGGATATGCTACCCTATAAATCTGTTGTCCACTGGTTTATCAATTTTGGATTTAATGCCCAATTCAACACTTAAATTGGTCTATATATATTTGGCATTTTTCTTATTGTTACTTTTTGGATTGTCTGATTAATAGTTGGAAATTGGTGACTCATTTGCCTGGTTGATTATATCTTTGGATATGCTATTCCATAAATCTGTTGTCCACTGATTGATCAATTTTGGATTTAGTGCCCAATTCAATACTTAAATTAGTATATATGTTTGGAATTTTTTTATTGTCACTTACGATTTGTGAATCGGTCCACACCATTGCCTGGTTGATTATCTTTGGATATTCTACTATAAATCGGTTGTCCATCGACGAGTCAATTTTGGAACCAGGGTCCGATTTCACATTACTTCGGATTATTATATTGAGTATTTGTATTACTAGTCTATACTATACTATGTTATAGTTTTACTTTACTTTAATTCCACTCTAGATAGTATGTGACTTTTTACTTAGTTACATTTAGGTATCCTTAGATGGAACCATTTCTTTATTTCTACATCTCTCATAATCTGTGGTTAATTATAATCGTGTGAACAGATGTAGATTGTTTTGGAAGTATTATAGTAAGTTAATATAATAGCTGTATTTGGCAAATTGGTGCCATAGCTATAATTTTTTATATATCTGTTTATATTTTTTTTCTCGATTCTTGATTGTTCCACATATGGTTGAAGTATTGGTTAACCTACTTCTATCCAATCAGTCAAGTGAAAGGAAAAAAAAAATTTTTTTTCACTTTAAAAATTTTTTTTTCTCCAAGTAAGAGGGGAATGTAACGGGTCCGTTACTTAAATATCCCTTTACTGTTCTGTCACTAGAATCCTTTAATTTAAAGATAAATTAAATTCACTTAAATTCAAATAACTTAAATATTCTTAAAACAAATTCAAATAACTTTAGTAAATTTTATTTTTTAAAAGTTGACCCTAAGCTACGCCTCTGCCTATTGCTCTGTGTAAAATTCGAGACGGTTTCCGGCATAACACCGACAGACCCACTGTGTCTTTGGATCTGGTCAAGTAAAGGTCGTTTTTGGGACCTCGTAGGCGACTGAGAGTCCACGTGTGAGAATTTGTTTTAAGTTAAGTTATTTTGAAGAATCTGTATTTTTGTTGGAAGAAAACCATTTGCTTATTTTGTTTTATTTTTGGGGTGAAAAAACATTAAGTTGGATCGCTCTCAGTCGGTGAGTTTTTATTATAATTAAATTATATGTAAAAACATGTCACGTCATCCGCTATGTTGGTGAAATTTAAATCTATTAGTTTTAATCCTTTCTCAAAATATATTATTACCTATCTAATTATCTATTCTGTATTATACGTCCGATTCCATTTATTTCATAAATATCTAAACAGATTACGGGTAATAAATTTTTATAATCTCAAATTTTACTACTTTACAAGTATAAAACAACAATTATCGATTTCAATTCATACTGTTTAAACCGGCTAAATTCTTTTGTTTGATTCTATAATCTATATAGCGTTCCGTAAAATCATCTAGTTAATAAATCCGATATAATATGTTCATACAATCCCAAGGTTATTTCTTTTTAAAAGAAAACAGGATAGTTTTTGCTTCAATTTAGAAGCAACTTTGACCTTTCTTAGTTTTTTTCCCACCTTTTGTTTTCAACAAAGGATTTGTAGTAAAACAAATGTGTTTTTCAGCCTAGTTAAGGATTCGAAGACAAGTCTGGTGAAGAAAAAAAAAACTTTTAAGTTTATGGGGAAGAAAAATTTTTAGTTTTTTTATGGTTAATTGAAAGTACCTCCTTGTCGATTGGAGTCCAGTTTTGGACCTTGGCACACCTCTAGTTCTCCATCCTGATCCACCGATCCCAGGTCTACCGAAGGGAACCGGCAGGAAGAATTAGTTTGATTTTTTTTTTGTTTTGTATTTCTCATTCAAATATTTCGAATAATTTTTAACATCCTTAAATATTTCAATTTTTTATTAATAATAATTATATTCATTTTTTTATAATAGTCATTTATCATAAAATCATAAAATATTTATTGTTCATCAAGGGTTGAGTTTGTAACTCCCCTGGAATCTCTCGTTAATAGGTTATAGTGTGCACACGTATCCGGAGAGGTTTCATTTCATTTATTTGATATTTGTAACATTTATATTATCATATAGTTCATTTTATATTAAATTAATAACATAACTATTGCATATAACCTTAGTCAAAAATTATATATCTTTCATTTTATATTATATATTTAAATATTGCATAACCTTAGTCAAAATTTCACATTATTATATACATTAGGGAGGGAAATTTTTATCATTATATTCAGGTTTTTTTATTGTAAATATAGATAAGTTAATTGTACATAAGAGGTGATGGGTTACATTTTCATATATATAAGGGTTTAAAATAATTGTACATAAGATAGGTGATTAGTAAAATTGGGTTAAAACAATTTAATATTTCAATTAGTACCCAACCTTTTAATATTTCAGCAATACAAGATATCTCGGAAGAAACCATTTAACTTCCTGGCGCCCAAACATTCCATAGAGCAACTTTATCTTTCATCTGTTTATTTCTTGTTAGTTTTCTTGTCATTAGTTCTTATATCTTACGGTCTCTGTAGGGCATGCAAATTGGCCGAATCCCTCTTTGAGTGTCAAGTGGTCATTCTCCTGCATAGTCGCTAGCCAGCATTAATTTTATTATATTTTTAAATATTCATATTTACCCTTTATTTATTTCTTTTACATCATTTATCTCTATCTAATCCCTTCCATCTTCTGTTACTACAGATATTAGTCCGTTGGTGTATCAAGGGACATTTTAGAGTTTACCCTATTGCTACACTACACAGTCCTCATTCCGGTTACATTGTTTCATCAGAAACAAATCCCATTCTTGTCACATTGGCAAGTAGCCTTCTCCTCTTGTTACTGGCGCTCCAGCCCCTTTCATTCTTGTTACAAACGGCAATTCAAAATTTCAAAATAAAGTAAAGAAAAAAAATTAATTTAATATATATATATATATATATATATATATGGCAATTAAACTTAAAAGTTTTATATATTGAAAATTACAAAAAAAAATGTGTTCGTGTATTTTAAAAATGGCGCCAAAAATAAATTACTGACCTAAAACTAAAAAAGAAGTTCCCTTATATGATAGTTTACCAGAAAAATTGAAGATTCTTAAAAAAGAAACAAAATAGTGGGCATTTTAAAAAATTATATATAAATTGACCTTTTTCTGATTGTTTTCAGTCACAAAAATTTTGTTATTAATATTTTTGGTATGTATATGACATGTATACGACATTGCAAATGTATACAGACAGCAAAAAGAAGATTAAATAAGGGCAGAAAACTTAGAAGAAGAAGAACAACAACCAGGAGTTATCTCGTTTTTGTAGATGTTTTTCGTGGCGCCGACCACGAGATTATTCACGGAATATGCATGGAGATTTTATATTGGGGCATCTAGAAAAGGTTATTAAAATATAGGTGGACATCAGAAAACAGATTTATTTATTATTTTTGGTTATGGTAAAAGGACAAAAACCAAAAATTCCAAAATTAAAAAAAAAACATACAAAGTTCAATAAAAAAATGATTGAACAGTCCTATTGGTATTGATATTCTTTGAAACAGGGTTCTACACATAAAGGAGGCTTTTCATTACATGCACCACATCTATATCTTGTTTCTCAACGACGATTACGAGTGGTACATATGCGGCAAGCTCTTATTGGTCGACGTTTCTTTTTTGTTGGTGGTATACTTTCAAGGTAATGAAATTTTGGTTTGGAGGATTTGGTGTAGCGTTTGGCATATTATCACCAAGGACCCTCGAAATAAACATCTCCCGAAATTTTATTTTGCTGCCTGTTGACTTACGGTAGAGCAAGTATGCATTGTTTATGGATATTTCGACAATATGCAAAGTTTTTTCGGCCACCTTATGTTTTTTTAGAGCGCTGTAGTAGCTAAGCATTTGATCTAACTGGTCTGTATAGACATTCCAGAGTTGTACTTCTTCATTATATTAGGTTTCTAGTCAACTTTCCCACTTTTGGCATGGACCTAGACCATTTCTACTTTGTACATATTTGAAATCTTTAAAACTTCGCGCTTGTCTTTCCACTTACACACAACTACCGATTGATTTCTTTGCCATACACACTTGCCCTTTTTAAGTTTTTTTTTTGAGATCACATATTTTGGATTCATTTTCGATTATTACGCTTGGTAAGGCTACTGAATTGCAAATTTTGTCCAGATAGGCAATATATCCTCTGTCTAAATATTTATCGTTGTCAGACCGTGGAGTTGAGGTGCCTACATTATAAAAAATGTCATGCGCCCTTCACTCCATGCTATGGCATGCTGGACGAGCCATACAGTCTGTAGTCAATACCCCGAGGTATGAGCGGGAACACAATGTGTATTAATACTCATACGCTTATGAAACGCACCTGGCGCATCATAAGGGCCTTCACATTTCACTCTTTTTCAACTTGTCTTGAGTGAAATGTCTTTAATCTTTCCTATCGGCCTCTCTTGGCTAACTCTTGTTTCTTCCGACCCCGAATGGCTATTAGGTTTCCGAGGGCAAACGGGTCACTATATTTCCTTCTATTACACACTCTAGGAAGGCAACGGGAAACCACCTAGAGCCTAATTTTCCCAAGAAACAATCATGGAAATGGCTGATAAATACAACGGCCCCGAGTACGGGCGCTCCTTAAATGGAGCAGGGGTGCTAAGAATCTCCCGGTCAGCTAGAAACATGAACACATTTTCTAAAGAAAGAAAAATAGGTACATGGAATGTAAGAAGCATGTACGAACCAGGAAAAATTCATAACACCATTAAAGAAATGAAGCGTCTAAATATAAGTATCCTTGGAATAAGTGAAATGAGATGGCCGGGGTCTGGAAAAGTAACTGTAGATGACCACATTGTATACTATTCAGGAGAAGACAGCTCAAAACACAAAAATGGTGTAGCAATAATTGTGTCGAAGGAAACAGATGAAGCTGTAAAAAACGTCGTCCTATTCTCAGACAGGATACTGATGATACAAATACAATCAACAACAATCAATGTGAACATATTACAAGTATATGCACCCACACAAGACTATGAACAAGAAGAAATTGAAAAATTATATCATGATTTAGAAAAAGTATTAGCACCTACAAAGAAACACGATCTCAATATTATCATGGGAGATTTTAATGCAAAGATTGGTGAAGGTGAACAGGAAGATGTCATAGGGAAATATGGTCTGGGAATACGAAATGAAAGAGGAGATATGTTGGCATCTTTTTGCGTAGAAAAGCAATTAGTAATAATGAACACAATTTTCAAACTTCCAAAACGTCGTCTTTACACCTGGAAATCACCAGCAGATACACCTGAACGAGTTTTTCGTAACCAAATAGACTTCATATGTATAAATAAGAGATACAGAAATTCAGTATTATCAGTAAAAACATATCCAGGGGCAGATGTACCAACAGATCACAATATTTTAGTAGGAAAAATAAGACTGAGATTAAAAAGAGTTGCAAGGACGAATAAGCAAACAGTTACTATTGATAGAGAAACGATGCTAAATGATACTGTAAAACAAGAAATAACTAGTATATTAGAACAAAAGATGAAGTTAACATCAAGCAAAGAAGAAAGTACTGAGGAAAACTGGACGAGAATTAAAGACATCTTAAAGACTGTTCAAGAAACAAAATTGAGTGCGCTAAAAGCAAGAAAAAAACAAGGGTGGATGACAGAAGAAATACTGAGACTTATGGATCAAAGAAGAGAAGTCAGAAATAAAGATAAAAACGAATACAAGAGGATCCACGCAATAATCAGGCAGAAGATAAGACACGCGAAAACACAATTTCATAGTAAAGAATGTAATGAAATTCAACAATATGAAAAGAAACACGATACATTTCATCTGCACAAGAAATTGAAAGAGGTCGCTGGAAACAAATGGAAACAAGTATCCCAAAGTTTAGAAGACAGAAACGGACACAGAATATTAGACATCAATGAAAAGTTAAAAGAATGGGAAAACTACATTTCTGAATTATTTGAAGATGAGAGAGTAGAACACTATACACCGATTGCTATATCAGGTCCATCTATAACAGAAAGTGAGGTAAGACGTTCAATACAAACGGCAAAAAATGGAAAAGCACTTGGCCCCGATGAAGTAAGTGCTGAAATACTAAAGTTTTTGGGAGAAAATGGAATTAAAGCTCTGTGTAATCTCTTTAACAGAATTTATGACACTGGGATATTACCAACTGATTGGTTAAAGTCGACATTTGTCACAATACCTAAGAAACATCGTCCAAAGACATGCGGTGATTATCGGACAATAAGTCTGATGAGTCACGTTTTGAAAATCTTTCTGCGAGTAATACACAGCAGAATTTATACGCTGTTAGAGGACAGAATTAGCAATACTCAATTTGGGTTTAGGAGTGGCTTGGGTACAAAAGAAGCCTTGTTTAGTATACAGGTGCTAGTACAGAGATGCAGAGATATAAATCAAAATGTGTATATTTGTGCAATCGATTTTGAAAAAGCTTTTGACAAAGTCCGACATAACAAAATGCTAGAAATATTGGAAACAGCTGGATTGGACGATAAAGATCTACGAATAATTACAAATCTATACTGGCATCAAGTGGCAAGAATAAAGGTTGAACAAGAACTGTCGGATGAAATAAATATAAAAAGAGGAGTGAGACAAGGCTGTATATTGTCGCCTTTACTTTTAACTTATATTCGGAGGAAATATTTAAGGAAGCCTTAATGGAGACAACCGAAGGTATTATTGTGAATGGAGTAACCGTCAACAATATTAGATATGCCGACGATACCTTAGTCCTTGCCAATTGCGGAGAAGACCTTCAAAATCTAATGAACAAAATAAAACAGACTTGTGATCAGTATGGATTAAAACTCAACGTTAAGAAAACTAAATATATGATAGTTAGCAAACAAAATTATATACATGATGACGGTATAAAAGTCGGAGATGCCACACTGGACAGAGTAGAGAAACTCGTGTATCTCGGCAGTAATATCAATGAGAGCTGGGATCCAACCGCAGAAATTAAAAGCCGAATAGAACAAGCCCGAGCTGCCTTTGTAAAAATGAGAAACGTACTTTGCAGTCACGATCTTAGCATTGACCTTAGAGTTCGTATGATATCTTGCTACATCTTTCCTGTCCTGCTGTATGGAGTAGAAGCGTGGACCCTAACTGAGGCTATGCTTAAACGCTTGACAGCCTTTGAGATGTGGGTATACAGACGACTACTGAAAATAAGCTGGGTCGACAGAGTTAGAAATGAGGAGGTCCTTAGACGGCTGAACCAAACAACACAACTGGTCAATATAATAAAGAAACGCAAGCTGGAATACTTCGGTCATATTATGAGACACCCTGAAAAATATGATCTTTTACATCTGATCATTCAGGGAAAGATCCAAGGTAATCGTGGTCCTGGTAGAAGAAGAACATCATGGCTGAAAAATCTAAGGCAATGGTATGGAAAATCAACTACATCGTTATTTAGAGCTGCTGTCAATAAAGTCACGATAGCGAATATGGTAGCCAACATGATATCCAACGATCGATAACGGTCATGGAACTAGAAGAAGACGAAATATTTATCCATTAAGTGCAATACGACCTCTGTAGTATGTCCCAGTATCAAGCAGAGAAAACTGGAATATTTCGGACATGTAATGGGAGGTCCCAAATATAGGTTGCTACAAAATATCATGCAAGGAAAAATAGCAGGCAAACCCAGTCCAGGACGAAGAAGAACCTCATGCTTGAAGAACTTACGAGATTGGTATGGTGTTGATACAAGCATGCTATTTAAAGTGGGATCCCACCTAGGACTTTGGGATCCCAGCTAGGTTAGTTAAGTTGACCCAATTAAGTTAGTTAAGCTAACAATGCAAAACGTAAGCTTATGCTTAGAATTGAAGGAGAACACTCCTTCATTTGTTCTTTGACATTAATAATGGTCTAAAACAGGGGAACTCGCTGGCGTGTCTCCTCTTGAATATTGCCTTGGAAAAAGCAATTAGACAATTAAATATTAGAATGTCTGGAACTATTTTTAATAGATCGACGCAAATTCTCGCATTCGCTGACAATATAGTTATAGTGGTCAGAAGTGTGTATGTAAAAATGTTCACTATTCCTTTGACTTGTCAAAAACAAAACTATTTTTGTGTATTGACTAAATAATAACTAGTGAAAAAGTATTAAGTGTTTAATGAGTACTCGAAATATGATCGTAGCTTTATAATGTACATATAAGCATTCATTACTTGCACATTCTGTATAAAAGCGTCGTTTTCAACTTTATTGGGTGAAAATACAGAGAAAGCTCCTGATAAATTTGTAAATTATTTAGCTGTTAAAAAAATCTCTGTCCTTATTATTGAATAAGTTAATTAGGTATTCATAAGTTAAATGTACGTAGAGCGTAGGTACTACCAGAAAATACAGATCTTGTATTTGAAAATTTCGTATAGGTATCAGTAAAATTTATAGAAAGTTGGAATAATGTTGAACAACTGTTTTTACATGTAATTTATATTATCAACATTTCTAAGTGGACGCTAATTGAATAGATAATTGGGATTTATGCATTTCCTTGTATTTAACAGTATAAACATGATTTGTATGTTATATAAAACTAATTTAGATTTGTTTCGTGGTTTGCAGACTAATATTTTAATATTACTAACTAACAACCATATTTTTTCATGTATTTCATATACCTGCTTTGAATTTTGCCGGATTTTTTTTTAATTGCTAATATTAATCTTAGTTTTAATCATTTATAGGGTTTTCACTAGAAAAATATTTTCTAGTGTTTCGATAACAACCAGTTTTTTTTTTTAATTGGAAAATCGCGTCGACCAAATGACCATTAGCGAAAAATTAATGGATTACATTAAGTACAATTACTGCATTACAATTTGGTTTATTAAATATTGTTGTACTTATGGTGTCTTTCAAGAAATTCAGAGTATTGTCAAAGTTACAGTCTTCACCTATATCTTCTAGAAGTGTTCCTGGTATCTTGTTGTTACTTCGTTGTTGATTGTAGAGGGGACATTCACATACAGTAGAGTCTCGGTTATCCGCCATAAACGGGCCGACGGAAGGGCGGATAAGCTGGAATGGCGGATAATAGGGAGGGTAGAAAATGAAACACAAGTTTGGGGCTATTGTAATAACATTGCAATGGACTTTATTTAAGTGCAGTAAAAGTGTAATTATGTACTGTATACTTTATGTATATAATAATATTAACAAGATTAAAATAAAACTAGAATCAGTTCAACATTGACTTACATTGGATATTGTAGACATAATGGTTTAGGGTGAACGAAAAAAACTAGTGATTTTCATCTGTCTTGCTGATGTATCTCGTTGTGTTGCTTCCAAGTCTCGCCATCTCTGTAGCATCATAATATCGACAGCTCTGGCTTCCTCTTGTTGCTCGACGTATTTTATCGCAGCTTCAAAAATTTTTACTCCTTCTTTGTGTGAAACTTTTTGTGGCTCAACAGTCTCTAATTCTTCGATGTCTTCAACACCTTCACTATTAACAACCGTAACAATTTCTTCATCGGTTATTTCATATTGTTCATCCCTTGAAAACCACTCTCCAACATCACCCAAAGACGCATCCTCACATCCAGGGATACGTTTCACTAAGGGCAATATATTTTCCTGAAGTTCATCCAAAGTGTTGTCAGCAGTTCCTTCATCCTCACACAACAGCTTATCCCAGGACTTAGTAATTGTTTGTGCCCCAACCTTATCCCATGCACTTGAGATCCAGTAGGACACATCTTTCAAGTTAATGGCTTTCAATATAGGGATTAAGTCTCGGCCATCGTTCATTTCTTCTATCATGGTCGATAGAAGGATTCTCCGATAGTTTCTTTTCAGCGTCTCCAAAACACCCTGGTCCATAGGTTGACAGATAGCTGTGACATTCGGAGGGAGGAACATGGCCTTTATGTCCCCATCTTTTAGTTCACTTTCATCAGGATGAGTCGGCGCATTATCTAACAGTAAAACTGCTTTTCTTGGTAAATTATTGTCTTTTAGAAACTTCTCTGTTGATGGTACAAAATCCGAGAAGAACCAATCTTTAAAAATGTCACTGCTCATCCACGCACTTTTCTGATTGCAATATTTCACTGGTAGAGCATGTCTTGAAATTCCCTTAAATGCTCTGGGGTTCTTTGCCTTTCCAATCATTGTGAGTTCCATCTTATGGTTTGACGTGGAATTGCTACATGCTAAAATGGTTACTCGCTCTTTGCTGCGTTTATAGCCAGGAGCTGCTGATTCACTTTTAGCTGCAAGACTCTTATTGGGTAACATTTTATAATTAAGGCCTGTTTCATCGCAATTAAATATTTGATCATTTGTTAAATTTTCCGCCTTAATAAATGCTTGAAACGATTTCTTAAATGTAGCCATTCCTTGAAAGTTTTATGATAATTTCTCACCACAAATAGACAGCTGACGAATCCCGTACCGCTTCTTCCAACGGTCTAGCCAGCCGACACTTGCTGTAAAATCTGCCTCACCCTCTTGAAATTGCTTTTGGAAGTGCAATGCCTTTTCTTTTAAGATAGGCCCGGATATAGGCACTCCCTTATCCCTAAAGTGGACAAACCAAATGTACAAAGCCTCGCTAGTTTTTTCGTAATCACTTTTTTTCATGGATTTTCTGTCTTTCAAGTCGATTTCAGTGGCTCGTGAAGAACACCATTTTTCCAATTCTGATCGGTTTTTCCTCCAATCTCCAACAGTACGACGACCAACACCATAGTCATCAGCCACTCTCTGCAGTGTTTCCCCTTTATCAAGCCTTTTTAATGCATTTAGTTTGTCTTGCATTGATAAGACAATCTTTTTCCTTTTTTGTTTCTCCATAACCACGATCGATTGATAGCAAAGAATAAACTCTTACTCGTAGCGTACGGGCCTCAAAACGGTAAAGCGAACAAATAACCTTACTGTGCATGACTCACTGAAAGGAACAATAGTTGATTCGACGAAAGTGTACTAAATAGCAAATAAAGTAATAAAGTTATAAAAACAGAGTATTTATGACTGGTCTGGGGACGGGGAGGTAAATAATCTATTTTGTCTGGCAGCCTGACACCAAATTCCTACCTGTACAGTCATTGGCGTGTAGCAGATTATTTTCAAAATTATACAAAATTAATTTTTTTTTGCATAAATGGTGCGGCGGATAAAACGGAACGGCGGATAACCGAAGGGCGGATAATCGAGACTCTACTGTAGTATGTGCATTATTGTTAGTGTGGTATTACACATTGTGGTTTCACATCGTATGTCGGAGTCTGAGGCGTGTTATTATTATTTCTTAGCTTCCTGACCTAGGTAACACATTATATGTCTCTATCGTGGGTTTCCATCCAGTTGTTTGTTCTACTGTAAAATTATTAATTTGATTTTTTTGTCAGTTTCTCATTCTTAGGTTCCCAATAATTCAACTAGAAACAAAGGTTCGCATTTAAAAATATTTTTATATAATTAGACAACAAATTAATAATAAAAATAAAAACAAAAATTGAATGCGATGGCCGGGAATCGAACCCGGATCAACTGCTTGGAAGGCAACTATGCTGACCATTACACCACCATCGCACATGCGTGTCCAATTTATCATTCAAAAGGCACTAGTTTTATTATCCAAAATAAAAACTAGATATTACATTACGGATATGTAGTAAAATAATCTCAATAATTTCATAATAATTGAACAAACCTTCAACAATTCAAAATAAATAAGCGGGATTGTCAATTTATGAATGCATCCTAAACGCGCATGCGTCTATATTCTTTGGTTCTACTTCCACAAATTACAATAATTAATCTTATTTGTATTTATTCAATATCAAGAAATATTGCTAATAAAAATTGAACAATTGGTAATTTTTAATATACATAAATTTTAATATATTTACCTAAATAATAATTATTAAAGCGCCTATTTCATTCAAATGCGCCGCTGATGCTTATTTCTATAAAATTATAAGTGCGATGGTGGTGTAATGGTCAGCATAGTTGCCTTCCAAGCAGTTGATCCGGGTTCGATTCCCGGCCATCGCATACTTTTTTTTTTTTATTTTATTTGTATAATCAAATGAATTTTTTACTAATCTAAATATAAAATAAAAGTCACTCAATTAGAGTATAGTCTAGAACACATATCTATAAAAAGAACACATTTCTATAAAACAAATCTAACCATAGTTCGCATTCATCGAAAGGTTTTTATAAAGAAAAGAAAGGTCTTTTTTATATCATTCCATTCATTGTAATATTCCTAGCGATTAAATAGAAATCCTCATTTACAAAGTACCAAGAGATATTTACTCATTTTTAGTTCCGTGCGCGCTTTTACTGATTTCTACACTTTTTGAAGGGCGATCTTTTTTTAAATTATTGTGTCCAGTAAGAGAATGAAATAACATAACTACCTCTGTCAAGGTTATCAATGTTTCGGTATTGTGATGATCACATTATTGATTGGAAGTGGGCATTTTTTATAAAACAAAGAAAATCACAACTTTATTCTCTCTTTAGCTGAAAACTATTGATTATGTGAATTATGTAAATTTAATTATTTCAAGTATTTTACACGTTTAATTATTCAAAGCCGTCCCTGATGCATATTTCTAGCCACGTCTAAGTGCGATGGTGGTGTAATGGTCAGCATAGTTGCCTTCCAAGCAGTTGATCCGGGTTCGATTCCCGGCCATCGCATATTTTTTTAATTATTGTACTATAACGTTTGTCTTGCTATACAACATTTACCAGCCGAGTCTATATGTCATCTGTCATCTCGAAAACGTTCTACCCTTATACGCCCATCAGAGCCACCCAAACAAAACCTAGATTCATCGCTAAATCAGACAAAATTTTAATGGCCATTCCAGTTTTGCGGAGCTCTACATCATTCTAAGCATCGAGCCTTCTGCTGTGGTCACAAAGTTAACACCAAAAGAGGACGGTAAGCTCTCAGTCCAATTCCAAGTAATCTTTGATTTTCTGTGATTCTTGAGACTACCCTTCCTGTAACTGCAACTAAATTATCTCTTACTTCATGAATGTACACTCTATCGTTTCGTCTATTTCTAAGAGCAAGAAAAATAAGATGGCAAATTATGGCCTTGGACGTCCAGACCCCCCACGACGCCGATAAATTTTATCATTCGACCACTTCCTCCAAACTCTTAGCACCATTGATGGATTAGCTTATATGGGATTAAGCCACCATTGATTGTAATGAAAATTGCATTTTATAATTGAATGCTATGCTGAACCCACGTTGTATCCGCCAATACTTTCATATGTGGGTTTTCCATGAGACTACGTTCTCTATGTGCAAAAATATGTACTGCTGACTGTGGGAAATATTATGAGACTTAACGTGTATGTTTGGGTTGTTTTAAAATAGTATTATTTGTCATTTCGAGCTAAAATGGATGTTAGTATAACCAAAT
This sequence comes from Diabrotica balteata, assembly GCA_918026665.1. Taxonomy (NCBI): domain Eukaryota; kingdom Metazoa; phylum Arthropoda; class Insecta; order Coleoptera; family Chrysomelidae; genus Diabrotica; species Diabrotica balteata. Next base: position 3,874,216 of record OU898279.1, on the reverse strand, counting down.
CAGTGATTACACAAATTAACAGAGGGAAAATACGAAAACTTAACATTGATGCATTAGAAGCAGAATATTAGAAAACGTCTCAGAGATGCTGGTGATTCGTACGTTTCGTCTAGAGAAATATCCAAATGAGCTCTAAGTTGTCCAGATGAAGTAATCTGAACTAGTTTCATGTTTTCTAACAGTATTTATTTTAGGTGCGTATTTGTAAATGTATAGCAGGTTACAAAACATTAAGACAAGACTGAAATTGCAAAAGTAAATGCTAATTATGTCACAACAAAACACTGAAAACTTTGTTTTCAAACTTCCACAAAATTTATTTTAAATATTATCACTACAGCTGTTTCGGCTGATTGCCTTTCTCAAGTGATCTATTTTGGCTTGGGTTTACAAATTTATAGTCTCTAACGAAATAGGTTGAGGAGGGGAGAACTGTTTGTCTCAAGTTGGTCATTCAGAATTATATCTGTGTTTTTTAATTTGTTGATTTCCATAGATTCTAACAAAGATAGCTTAAGGCCTTTATTTTGAATGTGAAGAATTTTAAATTTGTCATTAAAAGAATGATTATGATCTAGAAGGTGAAGTGCGTATGTCGAATCTGTTTTTCTATTCTTGAAAGCCCTTTTACGTTCTGCTATTCATTTATCAAAGTTTCTACCAGTTTGACCGATGTAAGTTTTTGGGCAGTCGCCACATTGAAGTTTGTACACACCACTATTTAAGTGTTTTTTTATTTTGGCTCTTGTTATTTTTAATATATTTGCCTAGGTTGTTATTTGTTCGGAAAGCTGGTGTTATTCCTTTCTTTTTTATGTTTTTGGCAATTTTTGTTGATATTTTGCCTGTATATGTAATCGAGCAGAAGGTACTGAGTTTTTTCTCTGGTGGTGGAAATACTAATTTCAGGGCTTTCTTGTGTAGTTTTTGATTTAACATTTTATTAATTGTTTGTTCGTTGTATCCGTTGTTTACTGCTATCTGCTTAATTATATTTAATTCTGTCTCAAAGTTGTATTTTGCCATCTGAATTTCTGTTAATCTATGTAACATACTATGATAAGCTGCCAGCTTATGTTGTGTTGGATGGGATGACGAATTGTGTATAGTCGTGTCAGTATGGCTAGGTTTATGAAGTATGGAGAAGTCATGTTTGTTTTGAAGTCTGCTAATTTTTAAATCTAAAAAATTTATGGATTGATTTTGTTCTGGTTCTATTGTAAATTCAATATGACTATGAAGTGAATTAATATATGATAAAAATTGGTCGAGTTGCCTGTTAGTTCCTGTGAAACATACCAGTACGTCGTCTACGTATCTCCACCAATATAAAAACTGTTTGAATACGGGATGTTTTGAAACCTTTGTCTCTAGATGATCCATAAAAATATATGATAGCAATGGGCTTAGAGGATTACCCATTATAAGTCCTGCACTGTTATTTGTATAAATTTTATTATTAAATTGAAAGTAGTCCTGGTTTATGCAAACTTCAAGAAGATGTAAAATTTCAGATGTAATTATTGGATTTGTACTATTTTGGTCTAAAAGGTTTTTTACTAGAATAAAAGTTTCTGTAGGAGGGATACTAGGAAAAAGATTTTTTACGTCAAATGAAATTAATCTGGAGTTGTTAGGTAATTGAAAATGTTGTATTTTATTAACTAGTTCTATTTTATTTTTTATGGTAAATTTAGGTGAAAATTTAGTGTGGTCTAAAATAATCTCTAACAGTTTTTTTTAAATTTTATATGACGGAGCTGTATAAAAAGAAACTAAAGGTCTTATTGGGTGATCCGGTTTGTGTAGTTTAATGAAAGAATATAATTTAGGAGGCTGTGGGTTCATGATACTGAGGTATTTCTGTTCTATTGGATTTAGTATTGATTTTGAATTTTCTAACGCTAGCTTAATTTGTTTTTGATATTTTTCTGTCGGATCTTTGTGTAAAGTTTCAATATTTTGATTATTTAAGAATTCTATTGTTTTGTTATTATATTCTGTTTTATCTATAGCAATAGTAGTGTTACCTTTGTCTGCTTTTGTAAACACAATGTTGTTTTCTATTGATTTATTATTAATTGAAATTGCTGTTTTATTCTCTTTGTAACAGGAATTCTTAGTTTCACTACACACATCTGTAATAGATTTGCCAATTATACTTTTTTCGATATTGTTAGCAGTTTTGTTTAACGCTACTTCACATTCTACACCTAAATATTCTAAAGTTCTCTCATTATTATGTTAGGACAAGTTGTGTTTAAATCCTTTCTCTAAAAATTGTATCTCGCTGTTACTAAATTTAGTATCTGTTAAATTTATAAATCTATTGAAAAAAGTATGGTTCGAAAAACTTTTTGTATAATGAATATTGGGTTTTTTACTATTGGAAATTAGATTATTTCAATTCAAGTTATCCATCAAGTAACGGTCGAATCTATCAATTAGCTAATTATGTCGTTTTATGTACTATTTTGCATAAATCTACACACAACGCAAAAGTCTAGGGATATTTGTATAAATAGGCATGTTTTATTTTTATTTGTAATCAACTTAAAAAAAGTAATACAAAATTTGTAGTTTAAATTGTTGTTTAATATCTCAAAAACCATAAATTGCAAAACAAAAACAGAAAATTGTAGCAAAAAAAAAATATTTTGCAAATCACCCATGATTCACATACCACCATAAAATGTCAAAAATACGAAATATAAACTTAAAATAAAGTATGGCCACCACGTTGGTTTATCACAACTCTACATCTACTGTTCATGCTCCGAATCACATTGTTAATGTCTGCTTGAGTTAGTTGTGTCCATTGTTATATCAGAAGCTCTTTTAATTGAAACTCATTGTATATATTGCCCATATGTGGAGTAGTTCTTCGTTGGAGTATGCTCACTGAGGGGATTCAAGTACGGTGATTGTGCTGGCCACGGCAATACATCAATACCCTCGTTATCCAACCAGTTTGTTACAAATGCGCAACATGTGATCGAGCGTTATCATGCATAAAGTAAAAATTGTCTTGAACAGCAGCAGCAAACAGGCGCACAACAGGTTCAAGAATAGTGTCCAAATATTGCTGACTTGTGAGAAAGCCACGTGGGAAAATGAGGTCAGTTCTTTCGTCAATCATGATTCCGTCCCATACCATTAATGTACCACCTCTGTATGCATACACCTCTTGAAGATGTCGTAATTGTTCTCCATTTCTAGGTAATCTCCAAACTCTTGCTCGACGAGAATCTGGATGAAATCCATATCTAGACCCGTCACTAAACAGTGGCCCAGTCATTGTCAGAGTAATTCTGAAACTCTTGACACCAGGTTAATCTTGCACCGCGAGTGCCTCTAGATGGAGGTGGACATCTCAGTGGTCACCGACTACGAAGATTGTCTTCATGAAAACGATTCCTCACAGTACTGCTGTTAATTGTTACATTATGTGCAAGCTGTAATTTATTCACCAGCTCGGGTGCTATGATTGTTGGTTGCCTCCTGGAATTTAAAATTAAATATCGGTCTTAATCGACGATTGTAGAGCGACCACGTTCTGGATGTTACTTGGCTGGACTACCAGTGTCTATAAACCGACGCCACTTACGACGCTTTGGGAGACACCCAGCTGGTCAGCAACTTGAGTTTGTCCAACGTTTAAATTTTGTCGTTGCATGGTAAAAAGACAATATCTTTAACTCACCTATTAAGCAAGAATGGTATAAAGTGACTTAAATTAAAAATAAACAAAACATAAAAATGTCGATTTTTTTTGTCCCTTCTAAAACATTCTAAAACACGTATTGCTATCAGTTTTACAACTTTCATTTTGATAAAAAGTGAGTGTCTGTATCGACAATATAATTATAGTACAATTATTGTAAATTTTCCAAAGTTTATTAATACTTAGATCACCTGATGCATACTTGCGCTAACTTCTACCCCTACGGTAATGAGACTTCACGCATTTTATACTTTTAATAAATTCGACCACGGTCCTTGGTTTTTCTTTATATAAATGCGGCCATTTGTCTCTTCCCCTTTTCTCACATGGAAGAGTACTTTCTCTCTAAAATTGTTTGTTCTAGTTCGGAGTCGGCATTTTGTAATCCTAAAGGCATTAGTGAAAGTTTTTTGGGAAATTGGTAACTTGCCATCTGGAACTTTTATGAAACACTTGCATGTAGTAGTCTTATTACGATTGACTACTACATGATCTGATCTTTTGGGCGACGTCTGCGAACAGGGTTTAACTCTAGGAAATGCAGTATAAAGGTGTCTTGTTTAACTTTCTCTTTCTTTTTATGGAAAGGTTTATAAAATGCCATCACATCTGCAATATTGAGTTTTGTCCACTGGTAGGTAACTATATGTAAATCATTTTTTGAATATAAAAAACAATGAACATTATACATGTTCCTTGCATTTTAACAAAACTGCCAAGCATGTTGCACTCACGACAGATGACATTTTTTCTTCTATAAAGATTTTAAAATATACTAACCTCAGCCGTTTTCTCACGTTTCTCCACCATTTCTCTGGATGTGCGACTCTTTTTCTACACTTTGTAGGCGTTAATACTTCTGATGTTGTCTCCATTTATTACTAAATTACAAAATCTTTGAAGAATAATGTGCCTTTTCTCAGCTTTGACACTAGTATGATCGCCATCTTAAAAATCACCGACCACGTGACACAATCTAGCGCTTAATCTGAGGGATATTGGTTGTTTTGAAACCTACACGACCTTGAAGAATGGTCGTTTTGAAACAACGAATTTTCTCTATTTAATTTGTGCATAGCTGGATGCGCCTTTTTACTAGGAATCCAGTGGCGTATTAGGTCATATTGTCCAAAAACTGGAGATTGGTTGTTTTGCAAGTAGAGGTCTCATTGGACGATTCAATCTCTACTCGGGACGAAATGATCTCCGGATCATTATACGATATAATTTTCATTACAATCAATTATCGCTTATTCCTATAAAACATTATATTTAATACAAATTTGTTAATGTAAAATTAAAAAGAAAGTAAATATATAACTCAGGTATAAAATAAATATATAGGTAAACCAAAAACAATGCCAACTAATATTGTGAAATAATAATTACTAGTACTATATATGTAATATAAATATAATAGACTTATTGTTTATAACTATTATGACAAATTATATTTAATCTAATCTTGTTTTAGATTGAACTAGATAGAATTAATTAATTGTTTTTGTTTTTCAATTATTTTATGCTTCAACGACCATAAAGAAACAAAACCCGCAAAGTAAATTAAAGATTGCTCGCCATAATGAAACTAAAGTCACCTGAATTACTTATATTATTTAATTATATTTTCAACTTGACTTTGTGACGAAGAAGGAGAACAGTTTTCAACTTTGTTTTAGTTTGATTATGGAACCATCAAATATCAGTACTTGAAGAACGTAAAAGAAAATTAATCGCTGAATCATGATGTGATATTTATGTATGTAACAAAAAATAAAAAGCACCTGTGTGTATCACTGGTGCATCACAAATATAAATTTCGATAATACTCGTATGCATGTTCGTAACTAGAGGATCTCTTTTGCCCTTTTTGACTTATGTTGCACAGTAAACACACACGGATTCAGATTAAAAGTGCAATTCTGAACGCACAAGAGCATATAATACCTACAAATATCAAGAAACAGAAAATGCCCCACTCTATCTGTAAAAAATCATTTATTTTAGGTAAAAAACTTATACAGGTTTATCAATGTTCTAAAAAAAGGTATATATGAAAGTATATGTGTAGATATGTTTCGCCAATTCTGCATGGAGCACTAGCTTGGACAAATTCAGAAAGAATGAATATTTTTAGACTTTCGTACAGGCATTCTGTACCTTTATACATTTTTCGCTTTTAAACTATCTATCGCTACGAATCGTGACAAAAACATTTCAGAACTTTTTTTACCTATCGATGATCAAAAATACACGGTAAGTTGCTGTAACTAGAACATACTTAAATAAATCATTCATTATCTTTTCACATATAAATGTGCTTCATTTTATAATGATGCGATCACAATAAAAGGCTATAAGAAGTTTGTTAATACATTTTGTGGAAACTTACAACAATATCTACTATAGTAATCAAGAAAAATTAATGGATGACAGACGACATCTTGAAATTAATGGAACAACGTCGACTGATAAAATCTAATGAAGCAGAATATAGACACCTGCAGATAAGAATAAAAAAGGAGATCAAATTAGCCAAAGAAAAATGGATGAGAGAAAGGTCGAAACTTTACTTCTTTAATGTGAACAAAAAACTAAAAAAAAATAAATAACATATTTAAAAAACGAGTTTCCTCTATACTCGTTGACAATAATAATAAAATTATTATAAATGAGCACGAAATAAGAAAAGAATGGCAGCTGTATATATCAGAGTTGTTTGAAGATGACAGGAATAATATTGCCGAATTCTGCTAAAACTGTACTGACGGCCCAGAAATTATGAAATGCAAGGTAGAACACGCTAGAAATAATGCTAAAATTAGAAAAGCTTGTGGTCCAGTTGATACACCAACTGAGTTGCTAAAACTAATTATAGAGGATGATAAGCCTCTAGCTAATATCTGAAGCCCAGATATTCTTCTTCTTCCTGGTCCTCTTTTTCCGTAGACCTGTCCCTCTAATATAAGTTGCAGCAGGTTAAATCTATGATTGTTTCGCATTATATGTCCAAGATATTCTACCCTGCGCTGTTTCACTGTGGATATAATTTAACCAAGGGCTACATGAAGCCGAACAATTAGGACAGAGAAGGATGGAGGAAAATCGTAAAAAAACTGTGAAGGCCTGACGGTGTCACCACATCCCAAAAGGGATTAATAAGGAGGAGAAGGAGAGGACAATTTCACATGTTTTATCCATCCAACGTAGAAATTCAATGTTTGTTACTCGGTCCCCCCAGGAGATCCTCAGTATCCGTCTATAACACCACATCTCAAACGTCTCGAGTTTTCCCATGGATGCCGCGGTTAGTGTCCATGATTCAATCCCATAGAGCAGCTCTGTAAACACGGAGCATCTCAATATACGGAAGAGACGTTTTGGAGCCAGGGATTTCAGCATCATCTTCAGTTGTTATGTCGCTGATGGACGGTCTCCTACATTGTGGTAGGAAACTGTACACAGATAATTTTTATACTAATATTCACTTGGCTCACCAACTTTTAGATAGATCAACACATCTCATAGGCACACTCAGATCGAACAGAAAATTAAACCCCCAAGAGGTTGTGATAGCAAAGTTGAAAAGAAATGAAATTATTGCACGAGAAAGTAACACAGGAGTTGTTGTAATAAAATGGAAAAATAACAGAGATGTATTAATGCTTAGTACAGTACACACAGACAGCAAAGTAGAGGTTATGAGTAAAAACAACACAATGGTAGAAAAAGAAAAACCACAAGCAGTGATCGAATATAACAACTGTAACGCGTTTATTGACCTTTCAGATCAAATGAAGTCATATTCGAATTCCATACGAAGAGGAGTAAAATGATACCGTAAACTAGCAGTCGAACTTCTCACTGGATCAGTTATTACAAATGCCTACATTATGTATAAAGGTATATCTAAAAATAAAATACAAATTACTGCCTTCAGAGAAGAAATAAAAAAAAACTATTAGAGGAACAAGTGCCGGAAGAACAAGTCGTACAACAAGAAATTTTACAAATTTGTCGACTGAAAAAATGGAATCAGCAAGAAAAAGGAGTACAGTTTGTTATGAGAATCTGAAAATAAAACATGCAAGAGACTGTGCTATGAAAAAATGTAAGCAAACTCCATACAAATGTGACATTTGTGAGACATTTTTCTGTGGGGAGTGTTTTTTTGTGAAACATAAAACTGTAAAAATTTGATTTATAAAGAACTAAATAGTTTCTCACTTTCACAAATATCTACTTAGTTTGATTGTTTTTTTGGTAATACATAATTTACAGTAAAATGTGCATCTTATTTTCTACGGCTATTACAATAGTATTTTTCACGCAAACCATTGGGCTAACTTCAGTAATCTGACCACCGGGACATGTACAAATGCTTTGTATATGAATAACGTGTAAACTGTGAATGATATTTGTCTCATAGAGCTTAGAACCAAACCTGTCGTTGGAATTATATTTAATTCACAGAACGTTTGGTCAAAATGGAGCGTGAGTTAAATACAACTCACATGGCGGTTAATGTTTTGACGAATCTCAACCTCATGTGCCATATTCAAAACCCATGTTATTAAGTTGCCTACAAAATGTGGTTTTTTAAAAACCTGGTAGGTCCTCATCATCCTTCACTCTGTTCATTATGCTGTCGATGGTTGGTGATCATTTAAAAATATTTGCCGAATCACCATTTTGATCATCTTTTTTTAATTTCTCCTACAAACTACCACTATTCCGATGATTATACTGTGGTGATTAACGATGTGCAATATATTTTGTATTATTTTCGTTTTTTTTTGGTATTATTATAGTGATGCAAACAATCATTTGCGTTAATGTGACATTGAATTTCATTATCTGTGCCACTATGTACACAAATATTATATCCTCCAATGATCATGTGTGTGTCATAAAATTTTAAGTACTTAACAAAATATAAATCATTCGGTTAAAATATGATAATTATTAAGAAATCATACAGGTATAATCTTTATTTGGCACGCATATTTTGCGACTTATGTGTGTTACAAAATAGGACTACTTTTACTTTTCAAGATATTTCCAGTCGGCAAATGGTTTGTGTTATAAAAAGAAAGTGGCAGTTTAACAAGATAGATATGCATATGTGCATTTTGTTATTGTCACAGACATTACTTTATTATTATGAAAATATAAGTATTACAACGGAAAACAACATACACATTTTCTTATAAAGTATGTTAATTGAGTGCATGTAGATAAAATAAATATATCCCAAAACAAGCACAAACTTAAAAGACAAGTAAACTGTATTATTAGAGAACAGATCACTACGGAATACATGAACTTTTTTCTTGTTTATTGAACAATATTTATTGCTTATGAAACTCTTTTAACTTTACTTTCTTCTTTGTGTTCTATGCTTGTTTTCAACCGTTGCATAGATTCGATTTATCCAAGATGCTATTAGAATGTCAGAAACGAAATAGAAAACCCCCAATGCTCATCGAAAAACACAATATAGAGTCGCTAGCAACAGAGAGTACAAAAATCCTTTATGAGAACAGGATTGCCAGCAAACTAAAAGGGATTAAGTTACAAAAATAATGGGGAGTAGAAGATACTTGGCGAAAAATCAGGAAATTCATCAACTAAGCAGCAGAAGAAGCAATTGGAAAGCGGAAAATTAACACGAGAGCGATAAACCACACCAAACCGTGGTTTTGTCAAGAGGTAAAAGAAATCTCTGAATTAAAACGCCAATGAGATGATGAGATGAGATATAAAAGCACACAATCGGAAGAAGCTCTCGTAGAATATGTCCAATTAAGAAACGAAGTAAACGCAAGAATAAAATCAATCACAAGAGGGCTAACATTGGGCTAAATTCACCAGCAACATGGACTACGACCTACATGGTCCCCAAAAGAAAGTATGGAAAATGCTTAGGAACAGGAAAAAATCAGGTAACGTGTTCGTGCAGACCAAGGGAGTACCAATAGAGACATGGCAACAGCATTTTAAAGAGCTATATGATGTTGAAGAAACGCTGAATATAAACGAATACGAAGCAGATATAAGTGCTACAATCAATGACGAAGAGGTGGAAGCAAAGATTAAGAAGCTAAAAAACAAAAAATCGCTTGGAACAGATGGTATACCCAATGAACTCTTAAAATATGGAGGCCCTGAACTTGCAAGTAAACTGTCACAACTATTTAACAAAATCTTAAACGACACAGAAACACCAAAGGAATGGCATAAGACCATCACAATCCCCATATTTAAAAAAAGGACAAAAAACTTGCCCACTAAACTACAGAGGCATTACCCTCTTAAATACAACTATGAAACTTTTCACGAGTATTCTTAAGGACAAATTAAAAAGGCAAATCACTAATGCTGAAGAACTACAAGGTTTTATAAGAAGGCGGTCTATAACAGATGCAGTATTCATAATAAAACAAATAAAAGAAAAAGCTTTAGAGTTCGGCATGCCAGCGTATATTTGCTTCATTGATCTGACGAAGGCGTTTGACAGGGTTCGCCTGTCACAGGAAATTAACCTGAGGCAGCTTAAAAATTAAACAGATTGAAAGATCTCCAAGAAGTAGAAGAAGAAGAGAAATATAGATTCGTTGATTCTTGCATAGAATCGTTGGAGCCTTGGATACGCACTTTCAGTTGACTCTAGTATACTTGCTTCAAATATTGGCTGCCATATCTTAGTTCTAGAGCAGATATGATGGTCTCATGGCTCTTTTGTGCGTCCTGTGGAATGTTTTGAAGAATTTTAACAACTTTACCTAAAGTGCTTATATGAGAGCTACTGCCCTCTGTTCATTTACCCATCCATTATTTTTTTCATCGGTTTCGAATTGCCGTACAATTCTAGAAGGTCTCGTCTTTAAATATTGTCAAATGAACAGATCACTTCTAGTTTACGTTCAACTCTCAGTTACTTGGTCATTTCAATTTCTAGACAGATATTCACTCTCAAGAGTTCTCGTTACTTCATCACGTCTTTTCCCTACTTAACCTCTTGTTACTTTAACTTCTTTAATTATGTCTTCTTTTGCCTCTATAAGCAATAGATAACAACCTATTCTCAGACCTACTGAATACACATATAAAATTTCATAAAAATCGGTCCAGCCGTTTTAGAGGAGTAGAGTGACTAACACTGTGACACCAGAATTTTATAGATTGCCTGTAATTTAAATAAACATGGATTAAAAGTGGGAACATGGAATGTAAAAGAGACCTATGAGGAAGGAGCATTGAGAAATTCAAATAAAATACGTGAGATATAGAATCGAAATAAAGAAACCAAGCAGCTGAAAACTAAGACAGTGGAAGTTGGAAAAAGTACTCTTTTTAAAGGAGGCGGGCCAAATAGATCTCTGGGATGGGTTTTATGATGTAGTAACCGGTTTAGTAGTAAGTACTTGGCAATGTCAAAAAGAATGTGCTATTTAAGATTGCGCTGGAAATATAAAAAAATCAGCATGACTAACGCTCGTCGAGTGGAGAATAAAAAATGGAAACTTTGACAACGAATCAGAAAGAAGTAAAAAAAGTTAAACATTTAGGAAAAGAAACTCTTGAGAATTGAGGCTAACGGGGGATGATGCTAATAGAAGGTAATGGGGATGTATTAGAGATCCACAATCAGATATAAAATCGGGACACAGAGAGTTAGATGGTTGAGATATGTTTTACGAATGCCAGAAGAAAAAAACGTCTTAAAAGTTCTCCAATCAGGAGAACAATGAAAGAAAAGAAGAGAGAGACCACTAGGGACGGGATTTGATGATGTCCTTACTGGCATAGAAGAAATGGGAACAATAGACTGGAGAGAACAAGTGAAGGACCAAAAAAAGTGTAAGAATCTAGTCAAGATTATCGAAACTTTAATTAAAATGATACAAACATCGACTAGATTGTACCTATTGTTTGTATAGTATTTTAGTATATATTTTAGATTGTATTGTCTCTTTTTCACTCACTAGATTTGTCGAAGGACAATCTTTTCATTCGGGAAGAAAGTACTATGTTCTTTTTACATAAATTGCTATTAAAGGCTAGTTTTACTTTTGAAGATATTTTTTAAAACCATCAAGTGTTTTGCGTTAAAGAGAAAGTAGCAATTTAACCGGAAAATAAATATAAATAATATATTTTGAAAATCAGCGGGACATTATTACCTTTATTTGCATGTTAGATATTAATGAGCCAGTAAAATTATAACCGGAACTTCGCAAACAAGTCTTACTAATAGTAATAATCCAATAAATTTTATTATTACATGCGTTTATGGATATGTGGTATAAATTATAATTACCTACAAAAAAATTAAAAATATATAATAGGTCCCAGGTTTATTTCCACATGGTTTAAGCATATACTTAAATTAGGTATAGAACTTGGGCAAAATAAATGAAACCGATTTTTAAAAATTTAGTGCGCCTGTTGTCCGCTAGGTTAAACAAATAAGGGGGCAAAAAATATAAACAATGTTTGAAATTTCACTTTTTTCCCTTGAAAAATTTTATGATAGTGGCTTTTGTTTGTTTCCGCAGCTACCAGGTGCTCCAACGGAGGTGGACGATGAGAGCGGCCCGGGAGCTATGAAAGTTACGATGTCTGCTTATAAAGATGGAACGTTGGATCCACAAGGAAAAGTATGGATTCAAACTTCTCCCAAACAAAAAGGAAAAACCTGTGCTAGTGAAGTTCCTAAAAACGTGCTGGAAACTGGTACGGAAGATAGAGGAGCTGGGAAGAAATATCGTGGGAATTCACACGCCGGCAGCACTGGGAGTTGAAACATCGAAGAGAATTATGTAATGGGCTGCAAGAGGAAGGAATGTGACGATCACGCTTCCAGGCAAGAAAACAACAATCATTAGCAAAACCAAAGAAAAATCCTTTGTGGATCTAATGATAAAAGTAAAAAACAAACTGCCAGGAAGAAAGGACATTGAAACAAAAAGGATCAGACAGACAAGAGACCAAGGAATATCACTGGAGTTGGGGGGAGAATGGGAAATGGCAGAGGTAGTGAAGAAACATCTCTCTGATAATACATGCGTGTCGAGAGCGGTGGCAAAAGGGGGCATCGTGAAGAGAAGAATCTTGGTACAAGAAATCCCACCCAATACAACGGAAGAGAAGATACAAAAGGCCACGAAAGAAGCAGCTGGCAAAGAGCGGGCCTGTGATATCATAAAAATATTTACCGAGACACGAGACGAAGTAAGAGGGATGATGAGTGCCGTGTTGGATGTGGATGAAGACGCGGCCGAAAAAATCTTGAAAATGAAAGGAATAAAAGTAGACTACACATCCTGCCGAGTAATAGAATCAAAGGTAGAAAAACCGAGATGTCTGAGATATCTTGCCTTTGGGCAGAACAAGGGACAGAACAAAAGAGGATGTTGCTTCCGATGTGGCAAAGAGGGTCACATAGCGCTGGAATGCAAGAAAGAAACAACCAGATGCCTTAACTGCGACGTGACCGGGCATGTGGCGAATTCAAGAATATACCAAAAGTTCAACCGACTGGTTGGAAATATAAATCACTGAGGACTAGTCCCAAGAAGAGTACGCGAGTAAATACAGTACGAAAGAGAGCGCGAAAGAAGTCCAAGGCTTATAAATGGCAACAGCAATGACACAGGTAATAAGACTCGAGAGCTGAGTTAAGCCGAAAGAAGGATACGTGATTGTTCGGATGAAAGGGGTGCGGCTGGTCTGCTGTTATAGTTCTTCAAACGTAAGGGTGGGCGAGTACGAGATGAATATGGACGAGATCATGCAGGAAGTGGGAAATACAGGAGGAGAATGCGTAGTGCTGGGAGATTTTAACGCAAAAGCAGCGGAGTGGGGATCTTTTATCACCGACACTCGCGGTAGGATACTGACTGACTGGGTGGGTACTCTAGACCTAGTGGTACTGAACACAGGTCTGGAGTCTACGTTTGTTAGGAGAGATAGGAAATAGGCACTGGAAATAGCTGTGTAAAAAGCTGGATGAGGACATCTGGGGTCAGCGATATAAGATCGTTATGAAGAAGTTCCATGCATATCCTCCTTAAGAAATATCTATGGATAAGAAGCAAGCTCTTTCTCGGTGGCAGATGGCATGGAGTGTGGCGGGACAAGGGAGCTGAGCGGAGGCCGTACCCTTTACCATAGATGAACTTTGAGGCAATGGGTTCACTTAAGACGCGCAGGTCCCCCAAATAGCAAAATTTATCTTGCCCAGATAAAATTATGATCGTGTGCCGCAACTGGATGTAGATGCTAGTGCCTACTACCAGATATTTAAAGATCTGCAAAGAATGGTGGGGGCTAGTGATTTGAATCAAGTGAACAGTTTTTTGCGGATTTTAAGACCACATACCAATTCTGTATGGAAATATTAGAGAAGCGTTCAAATCAGTGTATTTCCCTAGAAAGAGAGTATTTAACGGGAGGATGAGTTTTGCCAAAAAAATTGTTTTTATTAGATAGTCCAAATATTATTGAGCGAAGCTCAATAATATTTGGACTATATGCCACACAATCAATTCAGTATTTTCAAGAGCGTATATAAATATTACATTAATCACATGGTAAACAAATTGATATTTGCTCTATTTGAGTTGTGTTCAAAATTTGAATTATTGCTTAACACCAGTGGTGGGTTGCCTCTTAATAAATTAAATTTATTAATATTAAATACAAAAATCAAATAAAGCTCACTAGAATTATTATTCGTTTAAATATTAGCCCGGGGTTAATTCGCATAATTTTGGGAAATCACAATTATTATGAATTGATAAAAACATTAAAAGGAACAACAAATATGTATACAAGATGGAAGGCAACCGTATATATGTATTTCTGACTATTGGTCGTCTTCAGTACGGTGCAACCAAGTTAGAAAATGAGCTGTTAACTTGGGAAAGAATCACTACATGAGCAATGCGACCAATTTGTGGCAATATGTTTTCCTTTGTTGGGAGCTATGCCGATATCTTCTGTCTTTATTTAATTCGCATTAACCTTTTTCCTAATATAAACTCTGGGTAAAATTACTGCATCACTCATATTTTTCTCAATAATGTTTATTTATTGATAATTTACTCGACAAGTTGCCTATAGACCTTGTTTGATAGTAACAATTGTTATGTAAGCTAATAATAGTCTTTTTTAATAATAATTTGTAGTAAACTTCGTTTTAGACTTAAAGTGAGTTAAACTTTTCATAAAGGTGCCGATTAAAGCAAAGTGCTTGTGAGAAACAAGCTTTTTATTGTGATATTTTTCATCACATGCATGTTTGGAAGTTCATTTGCATAAAAATTAAATAAAAAAATGAACCGCCAAAGAAATTTGTCAATTGGGGAGGCAGTGCGATCATCGACTCTCCTAGATGAAGGATATTTAATGCGATACGTTGCAGGTTTGTTAGGAAGACATCATTCCAGCATCAAGTCGCAAGGTGAGGTGATATATTGAAACAGAGTAGTACCATCGAAGACATGGGCAAGGGCGAAAACGTTGCACTAATCAAATTAATGATCGTTTTTTGAGACAACGTGCTCTCAGAGATAGGAGAGTCACCAGCAATTTGCAAAAAAATGAACTAGCAGATGTTTAAAATATCGCGATACTATCTCGAACAATTAGAAGACATTTATAATATGCAGAATTGAGCAACAGAAAACCGGCCAAAATAATCTTGCTTACCAGAGAACACAATGTGCAGAGATTGAATTTTGCAAGACTGCATCAAAATTGGACCATCGATGATTGAAAACGAGTTCTTTTATACGATGAGACTAGAGTAAGGCTAAAAGCTCCAGATGGTTGTAAGCGTGTCTGGCGAAGGCGAGGAGAAAGGTTTGCCAGCTACAACATCTCTCCTAAAGTATCTTTAAGTGGTGGCTCTAAAATGTGTTAGGGGAAATTTGTTTTGAAGCTCGTACGGAACTAGTCCCCATACGTACGGGGTCTATGAATGACCATTATTACTTAGACAACATTATTGTCGAATATGTACTTAATACCTTTTGCTCCGTTTCTTGAACCTAATTTTTTATTCATGCAAGACAACACTCATCCTCATGTGGCTCGACAGGTTATTGGTTACCTAAATGATGTTGATATTCCATTATTAGAGTGTCCATTATTAGAGAGAACCTAACAGCTCCTGCTGCCAATTACAACCAACTCATTGAGGCCGTTATTGAAGAATGAGAGAATATTCCGCAAGCTTGTGTTGAACATTTGATATCAAGCATGCCTCTATGCATAAATGCAGTCATAAGAAGTAGAGTAGGGCCTACACGGTTATAGTGTTGACCCAGATGCATTTTATTGTGTTAGTTTACTGATTTTTTCTTTTTACAATTTGGAGTTATGCTAACTTATCTACGCATTTCCGGCAATAAGTCAATTGCACTCTAGCTATTGACCTGCACGCCACCATAGTTCGGATCATTACGGCCAACGACACGCTGAAAATTGTCTCAACGTATGTCAGACCGAATGAGCCAATTCTGAGCGAGAATCCTTGACACAGACGAATCAACTGTCATAATTGGTGACCTAAATGCGAGATCGCCTAATTGGTT
Source organism: Diabrotica balteata (assembly GCA_918026665.1). NCBI lineage: Eukaryota > Metazoa > Arthropoda > Insecta > Coleoptera > Chrysomelidae > Diabrotica > Diabrotica balteata. The sequence continues at coordinate 3,857,887 of OU898279.1, read as the reverse complement.
TGACAGAGTGAGCAATGGAAATGGGAGACGACTATGCGAATATCTTGAAAATCATAACAATACAGTCGTCACGAGCCCTATGGAGCCCAAATGTATCCATGAAGGAGACAGACTACCTACTTATCTAGACGTAGCAATTCTACACAACGTGGGACAACAACACGACATACTCTCACTCAATGATGGAGACTCTACCCATAACCTAATCGTGTTAACTCTAGGAGCCGTGGAAACAAACCACGTGCAGCCATACAAGAAAAAGAGGACAAGCTGGCACAACTTCAAACGTATTATGAGCGAAACATTAGGAGAAGCTCCTATTATCAACTACAAAAGGGAACTGGAAGAGTATGTGTTAAAATTCGAAAAAACCATACAAAACGCACTGGCCACCAGTACAAAAGAAGAAACCACAACAACAATCAGAGGCAGGTTCAGAGACATTAGCAATGAACTGAAAACTCTAATACGGGAGAAAATAGGCAACGAAGAAGGGCAAACAGGACAAGAAATATAGAAGACAAAAGAATTGCTAATAAACTAAATAGGAAGGTTAAAAAATAGCTGAAAATACACAGAAATAACAGCTGGGACGACTTCATCCAACAGCTAGACCCTAACAAATCTGGTTTCTGAAAGCTTTTCAAAGTCTTGAGAAAGGATAAAAAGCCAATACCCACATTACATGGGGCTAACGGCTTAGTTTATTCTGATCAAGACAAAGCGGAGGTCATGAAAGATACACTGGAGGATGCATGAACAACTACCATCGCAACGAAGATCCAGACTTCGAAGACGAAGTTTAAAGAAGGAGCAGATACCTAAAAAGAAGTAGAGGCGACGCAATACTCCAACACACCACCCCTGAAGAAATACAGTTCATCAAAATGATCAACGCTAAGAAAGCACCAGGCTAGACAACATCACAAACAGAGCCTTAAAAAAACTGCCTAGGAAAGCTATTGTTCACCTAACGAACTTAATAAATCTTATCTTAAGATTAAGATACTTTCCAGACAGATGGAAGGAGGCTCATGTTATCATGATAGGGAAACCAGATAAAAACGGAACTTTTTCCGTTAAAAACTAATCGCAACGCCTATGTTTTGCTAGTGTTAATAACAAATGTTTTCGTACGTCAAAAGCCACATTGAAAGAAATTTGCAAAAAGTTTAGTTTTTCTATTAATGTTTTATACATATCTATCAATGAACATGGTACGAGATTAATTTTGTTGCATTCATTAACATATTTTTTGCAAACTATCAAGTTTAGTAGAACAGATTGTGTAAATTTTTAATGAATTATTTAAGGTAATGAATTCGTTGTTGCGTAACAATTAATTATATAGTTTGAAAAAGAGTAATTTGCCATTAAAAGGAGCTTGTTCAACAAAAACGGTCTTAAACGGACTTGATTAATTTTTCATTAAATGTTTTATAGTTTTTACTAGGGATGAGCTAAATTTATTTACAAATTAAATATTAAGCTCAGTGCCATAATTGGTATTTTGAGTGGTAATTTTGGGCAATGATTCTCTATTAAGAATGTTGAAGAGGTAAAATGGGTATTTCCGGTACTTAAAAATGAAAGCAAATGAATAAACTTCATAAACTGAGATACAACATGCAAAAAATTCAACTTTTGGAAACAAAATAGAACAAATCCATTTTTAAAATAATAATCGGGCCCCTCAGAAATTGTTTGAGAACTTAAGATTTCCGCACAATAATTGTCTCAAACATCTAAACATATTTTACATGTTTTAAAAATAAAATATTATGTTAACCCATTAGGTATGATAGGGTGCAATATATGATACACTAAACAACGATCTTTTAACCACCAGTGGACCTGTTCGAGCTTTTCATTACTGATGATATCATACAGTTACTTTGTGTTAAGGCTATTACCTACGCTCAATTTAAAAATTGTTCAGACCCAAAAATTACAACCCAAGAAATGAAATGTTGTTTAGCAATTCTTATAGTTTCTGGATATAATAAAAAGCCAGCAAAAAAAGTTACTGGGATTCTGAAGATGATATGCGAAACAGCCGTTTATAATTCCATGCACTGTGACAGATTTATTCAGATCATGGGATTCGTACATTTTACCAATAACACTCTTCTTGAACCCAACGATATACTGACTAAATTTAGACCTCTTATAAATAACATAAAAACTAACTTTCTAAGACATTATATTCCGGATCAAGAAATCGCCTATAATGAAAGCATAATATATGTACTTTGGAAAACAGGGATGTAAGTACTATATTCGAGGGAAACCCATCCGGTTTGGATATAAAGTCTGCTGTCTTAATTTCAAAAACGGTTACCTTATCAATTTTGAGGTTTATTAGGGAAATATCTAGAAATATTTGGTAAAGCAATAGCTTCGTAATTACAGCTTATTGAAAAGATTCGTTAGGAAATTAGATCTTTGCCACATTTTTTGTATTTTGATAACCTATTCACATCCATCGACATTCTTTAATATTTAAGTGGTGGCCCATCTTTACTTGATTACTAGATACATCTATCTTTACGCAGATCTTTATTCTAAGACAGCTGCTTGAAAAAGGATGGGAATTCAATAGAACTATCCATAATGTCTTCATAGATTTCCGGCAAGCGTACGGCAACAATAAAAGGGATCAGATGTGGAATACAATGGCAGAACTTTCAGTTCCAAAAAAACTTATCTAGCTTGTTAAGTTTGGCCCTGTCCAACTAATATGGGAGGAAGCCCCCATAGGAAGAAGGCCCTTAGGACGTCCACAAATGCGATGGAGAGACAATATATGGTCAGATCTAGCACAAGAGACATAGCACAAGTGTATTTCAAAAGGTTTCAAAACCTACCTAAACCTGCTGAACGACCATCCACATATTCACCTGAAAGCAGTGACAAGACTGATCTCTTTGTACTTGGGCAAACCGTAGTTTTCAGAAAATCGATAGGAACAAGTCCTATCCACAGCCAGGAACCCGGAGGCTGGGGGTGCCACAGAGAGCGGTACTGTCACCTTTGTTATACACGATATATACAGCAGATATACCTAGAACACCAGGTACATTACTAACGGCCGGTTTCCGAAACGTTATTCAAATCTCCGATCAATCTAATCGAGCTGTTAGATTTGATTAACTGTTAACCAGTGACCAGTTTCTGAAACGTTAATTATCTTAAAATTACATGATCGTAGAAATTATGTGACATACGATTTGGTTTCGATACTGTCACAATCGGCTGTCATCCTTCAAAATATTAATAAACAACCAAAAAATTTTAAGCTGTACCTACCGTTAAAAAAACAACATAATTTAAAAAATTAATATTAAAAATGAGTAATCCTCCCACGCAAAAATTATACAGAGAGGGAGAAATGTTTACTGTTGCATATAATTGAAAAGTAAGTACGAAATTGTCTAACTTATAGAACAAATTTCTTAATTGTATCTTTGTTTTCAGATACAAGAAATCATCGAAAAACAAATGTACAAATGCTATGACCACCGCAAAAAAAGTGAAACCTGGAAAAAATGCGCTGGAATTTAATGTCAGCCTTTAATATTGAGAAGTTTTATTATAAAGGAAAAAACTATCTGGTATATCTAAAAAAAATGACAGTTTTTTTATTTTTATAGTTGCAACACAAATAGTCAAGTGAAAGTAGATTATCTACAATTGGAAGACACGGAGCAGACACTCCCATGCACCCCTCTACTCCACTGTGCTGCTCCAGTACACCCACGACCTCTTCCTTCCTGCCCAAGAAAAAATCTAAAATTCCTAAGGCTTTTTTTAAAAAATAAAAAATATAAAAAATGTAGGGACGAAACCAATAGACTTATTTATTATAAAAAAATTGAGTGTACAAATATAGAAAAAAGAAGCAAACTGGTATTTTTAAATAATGAAATCAGACAAAAAAAAATTTTAGAATTGGAACTTTCAAATAAAAAAAATTTGAAATGAATAAATAGCAGCTTCAAATTCTACCATAGCAACAATGTTGTCATTGTGATCGATAGCTATATGTGCAATACAGCCACAGCCACAACAATGTCATGGCTGTATAAGTTTTACCCTTAGTTCCCAATATATAGCAGGAAAACGTCTCTTTAATACCCCGAAACATCTCTCTATGGGATTTCTTGTGATACTGTGCTCTATTGTAAGCTCCCTCACCATTTGTTATAGGCTGCAAAAATGGAGTCAAAAAGGTAACTTCTACAAGGTTATCCACTATCTCCCAAGAGAAAATCTTTCCCATATATATCACCCCTCGAAATCAGCACGTATGTGGCTATCATTGAAAATAGTTGTCCGTGCACAGAACCAGGAGCATCTACACAATGATATCTTGAATCCTTACTGTGAATCACATAAAGCTTGAGTATTCAAAGTGAAGTACCGTTTCTATTCCTGAACAGTTTTCTGCTTTGGGCCTCCAACTTATTGAATTTTGACGTGGTACAATCAACAGCACCTATTACGTTTGAAAATTATGCCAACGCATAAAACCCAGATTTAACACTCAGGCGCTCCTCTGCTGTTGCTGGCATCTTTATAAAAACAGGCCTTAACCTAGCTATCGCTAGAGATATCTCTTGATGATTCGACATTCTGTTGATTGTGCACTCTTACACTATCAGCCACAGTCACTTGGAATCCTCCAGTAGCATAAAACTGATTGTCAGTAAATATTTGCTCAAGGCACTAATAGATTTTTTTGTTTGGTTGTTGGTTCCATACCATACTATTAGTCCCACTATTCTGTCACAACTTCCTTGGATACTCTATAGCGTTGTTTAAATTCACTATCACTAGTAGTTTCATTGATCATCCTGGTCTGTATTAACCCAGGGATGTCAATTTTCCTCCTCGCTCGACAATGAAAGGTCAGAAATATCAAAATGTATATTTAATTCTAAAATCTAAATTATAACTAATAATTATAATTAAAAAACTAAAAAACTCTTTAATTAATAACTATTTAACCTATAGTAATAACTATACAAACTCTATTTAATAACTAAAAACTCTATTTAATGACTAAAAACAACTCTTTAAAAATATTAACAGCCCTTTAATCATCCAATAACTTCAAATTAGGTGACATCGATTCTTGAACAGTCGTGACATTCGAAACTAGTTTATATCGGCGTTTCAGAAACTCAAAACACATATATCAACTGTTAACATAACGATTAATCGTTTGTTTTGTTAAATTAGGTGATCGACGTTGTTGAATGTAGTTTATTGACGTTTCTGAAACTCAAAATAGCGTTTGATCAACGATTAACCATCGATTACTAATTTTGAATGATCATCCTTTCGAAACCGCTAAGATCCTATGGCCCGATGACACAGCGATAGCGGCCAAACACAAAAACGTAGATAATAGCGGTCTAACACAACTACAAACAGCACTAGACGACATAGAAGAATGGAGTCTAAAGTGGAAAATGGCAATAAACTCCGATAAGACGCAAGCTGTACTTTTTAAAAAAAGGCATCAACAACCAGAAGAACAGGTAACTGTGCAAGATAATCCCATCGAGTGGAAAAGCGAAGCAAACTACCTCTCGGAGTAATCATATAAAGGTCTAACTTTTGGCAAACATGTAGAAGCCACCATACAAAAAGCCGACATGACAAGAGCGGCAATAAGAGGCCTAGCCGGAAGGAAAAATTAACTTTGAATCTAAATACAAAATAAGGCTAATAAACAGTGTAGTCCTTCCTATACTAACATACGCGTCACTTGCATGGGGACACACATGCAACACCACAAAAAGAAAATACAAGCGACACAGAACAAAACCTAAGAGAAGCAGTAAACGTACCAAGATACGTAGCAGAAAGATTCCTCTTCAGAGAACTACAACAAATCAGAGTGACTGACACAATGAAAGAAAAAGCCAGGATAAAGTTTGCAGAATTAGAGAACCACCCCAGTCACATACTACGAGAGATAATGAGGTATGACGCTTTCCATATATGGAAGCACAAAAGACCTAAACAACAAATTGTAGACTAAAACAAAATCCCTGAGAGAGAATTAAAAAACACCCCCGATGGAAACATAACCCCAAAAACCCCAGAGAGAGAAGAAATTCCAAAAATTCAAAAAAACAAAGCACAATGAAGACAGTTCGTAGCTCAAAACATCCAGGATATCGCCAAACACAAAGTGGCCCGGTTGCCTAAACGAGGATAAACTCTATATTGTGGTATTGTTTTATATTTTAAATATTTTTATTATTATAATATAGATTATATACTAATTCTGATTTTTGTTCACAGGGCCACCTACAAAAAAAAATCAACAAAAAACACAAAAAACCGGCTTCGGTCACCAAAAAAATTAAAAAATACTAACAAAAACCGGCGAAAGCCACCAAAAAAAATTAACAAAAACCCCAAAACCCGGGCACGTAGGGCCCAATCCCTTAAGCACCAAGTCGCCGAACTGAGCCGGGATTCAGAGCGGAGACTTGAGCCCAGTAAGCATTTTAGTTCGCGGATAAGCCACATTAAGATAACAGGAATATAGCGAAAATGCGCTGTCCTGAGTTTTTGCAAATTGGTTAGGAAACCATGTTGGGGTTCTATTACCCAGGACCTCCACATGAAGAGCATTTGGCTGATTGTTGTGCCTCTATAGCGCATCAGAGTGCTATAGGGGGGAAAGGGATGGTCTAGAGCATTGGAGCACGGTGGGGTGACTCCTGTTTATACACGAGTTAACACACCTTGCTCCAATGAATTGTTACACCCGATCGTAATTCATAGGGGTGAACATTTCTCATAGGCTGGGTTCAATTAAATTGCTTGGTTGCTAGTCACGCACAATCGACAGCTATGAGAACTGAGAACACAATGCGGTGAATGCAATGTAGGGTTATGTATTCAGTGCTTGTAAGCAATTTTCATATTTTCATAATTTTTGTAAAATTAACAATAAAAATACATTTTTTTAAATATTTGTTTACTTTAGTAGTATATGGGACTACTGTATCATAAAGATGCATGATGATACATTTAAAATATTAGTTATGTACAATATTTGGACACTTCTATTGAATTAAAAACTACAGCAAATTCCACAATTTTAAAATACAGTACTTGATGGATTAATATAAAGGGACCACCGTTTGTTGCTCTTTTCTTAAAAGTTACATCTTTCAAGCACCATGATTATCGATATAAAAAATGCAGTTTTAGTCTGACTCAACATTGCTAGAAACAAGATAGAATTCCATAACCGTTTATAATTAAAGTAGGTTATTTGTTTAACATTTTACAGAATGTTGCGTCTATGGTTCGATTAAATATATTGCCATGTCAGTAATAATTACTTTTTAGAATAGTTTTTTCTTGTACTCTGTCATAAAGGTGTAAAGAAACACTAACTTGCGGTAACTCATTAATTCATTTTATTTTCATTTTACTAAAACTATTTTTAAGTGCTTAAAGTAAGCAATATGCATTAATCTGATAGTAAATTATGTATTTGGCAAAGGAAGCAATTAATTTCAAATTTAGTAGATTAATAGATTTAACTAGATTAATTTTGGATCAAGGTTATCCTTGTCAAATATTTGTTTTTGATGTAATAGTGTCTATAAAAATTTACTTAGCAATTTTGATTATTACTTCATTAATCAAATAAGACATACATATTTATGCTATATATGGCTACGATTTTGTATTTCAATGTTTGTAATAAGCATAAACCTGATCTTCAATTTTGCTTTAAAGAAAGTATGGAAGATTCGGTGCTGAATCGTTTTATTGACAACATATTATACATAAAACTAAAGATATTTATATAGTATAAAGCTATGAGAAGATCAGACAACAAATATTAACAGATAATAGAGAGTGTAAAAAAAAAGAATATAGAATTTTTCGAGGAAGATTGAAAGCTCTGTGTAGAAGGAAAAAGAGAAACCACAATGAGTTGAAATTAAAAGAGATAGAAGAGAAGTTTAAAAACAAAGAGGTGAGGTCGTTCTATCAAGAAGTTAAAACGATGAGAAAAGGTTACCAAAGCCACTGTAGTTATATGAAGAATTATTAAATGGTGAGGTGGACCACGAAACAGTAGACAACTGGACGGTTGGAGAAGATGTGATAGTTGAAAGGCAGCCTACAGAGGAGGAGGTGGTGACAGCAATACAAGAAATGAAAATAACAGAAGTCCTGGTAAAAATGACATATGCATAGAAATGATCAAGTTTGGTGGAGAACAACTACAAAGAAAAATATATCAGCTACTAGTGCAAGTATGAGAAAAGGAAGTAAAGCCATCGGAGTGGTATGAGGCCCGCATATGCCCTCTGCAATAAAAAAGGAGACAAACTGAAGTGTGACAACTATAGAGGTATAGCCTTATTAGACACGGTATACAAAATCTTGGCAAGAATATTGAGAAATAAACTAAATTGCTACACGGAAAGAATCCTGCATGAATATCAGGCCGGCTTTAGAAAGGACAGATCTACTGTACACCAAATCTTCTCATTAAAAGAGATACAAACGACTTGTTATGAAGGTAAAGTTCCCCTGCATGTTTTGTTTGTGGATTTTAGACAAGCATATGATAGAGTCGATAGAGTCAAAATGTATCGAGCAATGGAACATTTGTGTATACCAAAGAAACTGATCGGGCTAGTTAAAATGACACTTAATAACTCTACGTGTGAAATTGCTTGGCAGGGTCATATATCAGATCAATTTACGGTTGCAAAAGGCTTGAGACAGGGAGATCCTTTATCCACTACATTATTCAACTTAGTGTTAGAAACTGTAATCAGAAAATGCAGCATGAAAGTGGAAGAAACGATCATGAAAAATGAGCACCAGTGCTTGGCATTTGCTGACCGATCTAACGATCCTCAAAAACGAGAAAGAATTAAGAAGAGTTGTGAAGAAAATCATCGAAGAGCACAGAAATTCGGATTGGAACTAAATGAAGACAAAACCAAATATATGATCATGGGAGGGACAGAAGGGAAAAAAGAAGACTTTAGTGTGAGGTCAGTAAGAGTTTGTAGCAACTATTGCACTTGTATCCCTTTGCCTGTAAGGAGGTGTTATTATTTTTAGCAAATCGCTAGCATCTTTGCACATCGAGCTTTTAAAAAACTATTCAAAACGAGATAAATAACAACGCCACGTAAGTAACAACCTATCAAATTCTTTCATTATGTAAATATCAGTATTTCAAAAACAATTTTTATAGAAAAGAATATTATATGTTTATTTATTACGTATAAGTTTTTGTTATTTGATAATGACTTTATAGAAATTTTTGCAACAATAGAATTTTGTGCGAAAGAAATTATTTGGCAGAACATCACATAAACGTTATAATTAATAATATTATTGTTGTACAATAAAATGCTAATTAGTGAAAAGTGCAAAAGTTGCTTATTATAACACAAAATAATACTCTTGCACAATTTGCAAATTTGTACTTTATATTGTGACATATTCCTGGGAATTATTGTTGCTTCAAGGTTAAAAATTATTTCAATTAACAAGTATTAATTAATTGCTTATTTTCACTTCCTTACAATCGATTGAATTAAAACATGCATTATTTTGATTTTGTTTCAAGGATTATATAAATTAGATATGAAAAATTTGACAGACTAACCCGTTTTGTACATTTTTAACGAAAGATCAAAGATTGATTATTGAAACATTTCTAACAAATAAATGTTTTTTTTTTATTAATATGACAAACTTTTTAGCTGTGTCTTAACCACTGAAATCTGCTCATAGTTGACCAATTATAAATTCTAAATCTACATTGAGAACTTTCCAGAAATAGAAGTAGCAAAATCTCCAAGATTGAATGCCATATAAAACGAATGCTATGTGAAAGATAACCAAAAACAAAAGCCGTAGAAGTTTTGTTTTGATTTCTTAGCCATTCTATGTTTTCTAACTGCTTTTCTTCAAATTGGCTTTTTTCTATGTAATCTTTATTCTATCCTTCTTAAAGTTCAGTATTCTTCCTTTACTCTTCTTGTACATCTAGCTTGATTTGTCTTTAGGTGTGCTCTACTTTTGATATCTGTTGCTTCTTGGCACTCCTCGTCAAACCATTTGTTTTGTCTAATTGGTTTTGTTTTCACCAATATTTCCGATTCCTTCTTAGTTATTATGTTTCTACATTTTGTCCACAATTCCTCCACATTTTCCCCTGCTTCCAAGCTCACTATTTCCTCATCCATTTGTTCCCTACACTCTCTCCCAACGGTTTCAATGCGCAGATTATCAATATTAATTCTGTCTTGCTTCATATGGGTATCCTTCTTTAGGTTTGAAATTCTTCCTCTGTTTTTGGCCATTACAAGAAAGTGGTCACTATCTATGTTTGGACCTCGGTGGCTTCTGACATCCATAAGGTCAGAATAATACCTTGCATCTATTAGGATCTGATCTATCTGATTAACGGTTTCGTTGTCAGGTGTTCTTGCTGTTTCTTGTTTCTTTGATAACATATTCTATTGTTTATGGGTTTAATGTTAAAAACTAATTACTTTGGTTTTTTACTGACTAGAAAACCACTGCCAAACTCATGTCGGGTGCTATGTCCGCTGTAGTATAATTATTACTAATCCATCTCCTCTCGATTATATGGACTATAGTCTATCTCATCTCTTGAATCATTATTATATCGACTTTCATTGAATCCAGTTCTTGTGTTTGCAATTTAAGAGCGTCTGGGGCGTAAAGGGTTCGTACGTTCCATGTGAAGATCCGTAAATCGTTATTCCTTTGTCGTTTACTAGGTCGTCGTCAATTAACCAGTCCGGCTTTTTTCTTTGTGCTTTCATATAATAAGTTTTTTAAAGGAAAGAGGTCGTTAACCTTTTGCTCAACATAATAATCTTCGAAGGATCATTTCTGCCGCTCTCGTTTGCCCTGACTCTGCTTCCCACTGAAGTTGTCACCACAATCTTCTAACAAGTTGTTCAGATTACCGGGGTTCAACAACGTGGAGGTGAGAGTCTGAATTGCGTAGGAGAGGCTATAGACGCTAATTATAAAATGGCATAAATTATTTCTTCGAATAGGGATTTAATCATATTTTCATTATTCTATATCATTGAAACTTACTAGCTACTCAATACTTGTTGAAAAATATACTTTTGTTCTTGTTTTAGATTGTAATATATTTAAATAAAGGATCTTAAAACCCACCAATTTTTTTTACTTTACTTAAAGGATTACTTTAGTAGTGCTTAATAATCGCTTAGTAATATCATTAAAAATTTGTGGTGCAGAATCAGCCTCCACTTAATTTTTGTTGTATGGGTGTCCCCTCATCTAATAAACATGGTGTTATAGTGTCCCCAATTTCTGTCAGCAATGTTGGGTGAATAAATTATATTATTAGTTCGTTTTGTGATCATGGTGCCGATTTATATAATTTGAGTGATTTCTTTTTTATTCCTTAAGTTAATGGATGTTCTAGATAATTGTGAACTGTTTTCTTGGTACTTTCTGAAATGGCAGTCTACCTCTAAACCAACCAGCATCTCGTCCACAGTAACAATTCGGAAAAGGTGGTGTTTTTCCAGGACTGTTAGATACAGACCAGTTAAAAAAAAAGGATACTTTGCAGACAATCTCCATCCATCTTTAAAGGCTCTTTTAATTTCATGATTGTGAAATCTTATTGCGTGAGAAGAAAAAATGAAGTATTCTTTTTGAAATTATAGCACAAAAATTGGCCTACCTAAAACATTTGCCGAAAACAATGAATCCACATTTCATGAATAAACTTTAGCACACCTGAAAGGTATAAAAAAAAGCTTAAGTGCCACTTTCGTTTATCCCCATAATTTACACTGAACTCGTTAATTTTTTTATTTGTGTCCTTTAGAATAAAGACCAACATGTCAGGAGTTATAAGAAGTGACCAGAATTCAAGTGGACTAGATGGTTTTGTTTCTACGGCAGGTCCAGGAAGACCAGGAAGGTGTGTAATAATGTTCTATACACGAGTTTTTGATTATGTCGGATAATTTTTAGCCCACTATATTTCTTCCCCTATAGAAATAATTTTCTTCTTTCCCCTTTATTTTGTTGAAAACAAAAATAAAAAATAAATATTTGTTACTCTTTTTCAAGCAGAAAACTCACCTGAACCGCCGAACACAAAAAATAATTTTTAGTTTAGGGTTACGTAGGTACAAGCGTGGATTACAATGGTAACAGAACACAATGAATTTCTTACACCTACACACATGAAGCGACAACTAAAACAGTTCCTTATACTATGCCCTGAAGGTAAAGGGTGTTTTTTTAGAGGTATAGAAATATAAGTTGGTAACACTTTTTTACCTGTCAAAATTTATTTTGAAAATTGTGGTTCTGTTCGAAATGCTTATCACGCACTACGTCCATTGTATGGTCAACATAATAGTCCATCAGAGCAAGTAATTCGATTAACCATTGAAAGTTTTTGCACCACGCTTACTCTAAATAATAATATGTATCCACAGACATATCGTACAGGGCATATTGGCGACGTGCAAGTACTTGGAGGGGATACGAGAAACGATCGTGCGCGAGTAGCGGAGAAATTTTGCATTTTTTACTGTACATTTCATAGATTTCATAAATTCATATTGTCAATTGTCATATTAGTTTTGTTTATTTACATTTACACCTTCTGTCTCTGAAGAAAATGGGATTTATAGGAAATGCTGTGTTATAAATTGTAAAAATACAACAAAAAATTGTCAATTTAACTTTTATTCGTTTCCAACTTCGAAGCACAAATCTACTATAAAGAGAACAGTGGATTTATATCATAAAAAAGCATAAGTAACATCACCTAAATTATGCATTATTCTTGCGCCCGATTTTAAAGTCAGTTTGAAATAAATAATAAATAAAAGTTCACTTTTAAGTGTAAATTTTAGTTTCATAACACTCACTTAGAGTTCATTTTAACCCAAAAATCAAGTTTAATGTTGTAAAATGTAAATTTTATTTTTTTGAAGTTTACAAGAATGCATCAAGTTCAAGTTTTTCTGAAGATGCATTAAGATATATTCGCTGTCCAAAAGTTTACAGGGAAAGAATTAATTGTTCAAACCAATATGATGATATCATGGGCTTAACCTGCTAATTTATGCATTAGCATTATTTATGGTAATTTATTTTTCTTATTCATCCATTATTTTTTGACATTTGCCACTACTAAAGCTTTTCCCTTTGGCTCAGTGCTTGGTTGAAAAGTTATTTGGTGATTTACTTTCTCAAATCCAGTTTTTATTATTGAATCCATATTAACAGTAATGCTGTAATTCAATAATATATTTATTTGTATTTACGCTACATCAACGTTTACCTTTCAATAACACACCGACATAACCTCAATCTTACTTTTTCTTCTTATTCTTTTTTGGGGGCACGTCCTTGACAGTTATCCGGTTACCTCGATCTAACATAAAAGCGCAGTAAATTTTGCTGATTTACGACACCAGGTGTCGCTGTTCCGAACTTGCACGGTCCCAATAGAAGAAGTTGTTGCTGGTGTAGAACGCAGCATACAGGAAGGCCCGAACCAGTCTATCTGCCATCGTGCACAACAGTTGGGTACGTGTCCATCGACTTTAAGGAAGATTCTGCACAAAAATCTTGCTTTGCTTGCTTACAAAAATCCAACTCATGCAAGAATTAAAGGTATATCATCACCTAGGAAGGTGTAGATTCATAGATTCAATGAGTGACCCCAAAACTTCAAAGATTGAAAAAATTGAAACGTCAATAAACGTACTTTAACCTTTAATTGTGCCTTATTCCCATTTAAATAGTAATTAATTTAAAATGCCACAAGAAAATAGCTTTAGAACAATTATAAATAATACCACTAAAGTGTAAAAACATAATGTACTAGGAAATATCATATATGCATTTTAACGACGTGAAAAAAGTCTTGTTAACTGCAAAGAATTTATGTTCCACATGAGATACCTTAGTTTCGTGGTCGACTTCGCATATTATAACACACTTCAGTGAAATCAAACGATAGTTTATATTTCTTGCGGACGATGTTGTAAAAAAAGATGACAATTGTTGATTTTAATTATGCGGAAACACCAAGTTTTGTACAGGATTGTGATTCAGAGCCAATATTAACAGTATCTAATTAAATACTTGGCTTTCTTTTGGCTCCTGATATTTAACGATATCGCTGCAATATATTGATTATAATAAACTAAAAACCTTTCAATATACTATTAGACCGGGGAAGGATCACTATTGGATTTTAAATATTAAATGTGAAGACCGATAAATTATATGAAAAAGTGATACAATTTTACTGTATAAGCATATAAAGTACTTTAAATAACAGTTTGTAATATTATTTGTGTTAATTGGTTGCTTATTTATTTCAAAAATGGTTTCAAAAGTTGATATTTTAAAAATCATTGATAACTTTTCCAAAAATGCATAAAAATCTTTGATCTCGCGTTTCACTTAACCTTAGGGCCGATTGTTCGAACGCTAATCAAAACTTGATTGTAATCAAATATTTAATTAAAATCAAATAGTCACATTTTGAGGTTATGTTGACTGATTTATTTTATTCAATTTTATTATTTTGTATTTTAATTTAAAATAAACCATATTAACATATTTATCAACGTCTGTTTTGCCTTGCAATTCTTAGAAGACACAGATTAAAGCAAAAATTTAAATTTGGTTTCAAAAATTAGTTTACTTCTTTAGGCAGGATTCCGAAAAAGTTACGGAACAAATGACCATCTACAAAGTATAAAAACCCTAATAGAGAAAGCAGTGGAATACAATAAACCTCTAGTTCTAATATTTATCGATTTTCACAAAGCCTTTGACACAGTTGAGCTAAGCAAAATATTACAGGCGCTTAAAGAATGCAGGCTAGATTATAGATATACTAAATTATTATACAAAATATACCTGCAGGCAACAACCACTGTCAAATTACATACTAACAGTAATCGCATAAAAATAGAACGGGGGGTTAGACAAGTAGACCCAATGTCACCTAAACTTTTTAATACGGTGCTAGAACATGCTTTTAAGAATTTGGATTGGATGACAAAGGGAATAAAAATATATGGAGAATATCTAAACAACTTACGTTTCGCCGATGATATACTTATAATAGCTGAAGATCTAGGTATGGCAAGAGAGATGATACAGGAACTCGTTGTGGCTACAGAAAATGTAGGTTTAAATATAAATATCTCGAAAACAAAAATCATGACCAATTTGGTGCCCAACCAGAACATCAGTATTGGTGGGAAAGAAATAGAACTCGTAGATAGATATAAATACCTGGGACATGAAATTATGATTGGCAGAGATAACCAGACCCATGAACTGAAGATAAGAGTCGGCCTTGGGTGGGCAGAATTTGGAAAACTGAGAGAAACTTTTAAAAGTGAGCTGCCCACATGCCTAAAGAGAAAGGTATTTGATCAGTTCGTCCTCCCAGTCTTGACGTACGGAGAAGAAACACTTACCTTAACAAAAGCAGCAGCTACCAAACTGAGAGTCACGCAGAGAAGAATGGAGTCCATGTTAGGAATAACTCTCCGAGACAGAATAACAAACGAAGACATCAGGAGAAGAACCGGAGTGACTGACATCATCGAGAAGATAGCCAGACTAAACTGGAGATGGGCAGAACACATAGCCAGAATGACAGATGGGCGATGGACAAAGAGGTTATTGGAATGGAGGTCAAGGAAACACAACAGAAGCGTCGGTCGACCACCTACAAGATGGACTGACGATTTAAGATGACTCAATAAAAACTGGATAAGAGCGGCGCAAGATAGACGGGGTTGGAAACATGAGGAAGAAGCCTATGTTCAGCAGTGGACTCTTGAGGCTGGATAATGATGAATATCAGATGTCGCTATTTGCGTCTATACAAAGCCATGTTAGAGTTGCTTCCTAAGATAAAAAAGATTTATTTTCACGTTCAGAATGCCTGTGGACAGCTGTTCTGATGAGCCCTATTAGGGCGAAATACGTATAAGCAGATACACAGACGCATTGTACGTGAAATCAAATCTTGACTGTCTTTTTCTTTTCATAATTAAACTCTTTTTGGTGTGAATTTCATGTTTTTATTTACAAATCAATAATAATTTGTTTTTGATTGAAATTAAATATTTGATTACAATCAAGTTTTGATTAGCGTTCAACCAATCGGCCCTAAAACCATTAAAACTTATAGATACGCCTTATACCGAATCGTTGAAGCCAACACCTTCTGCGCCAAGTGACGTCATACTATGGCAAGAACGCTTAACATTGGATTGGATTTTGTGAGTGAGCTTCATCGCTAAACAAAATTTGTTTATGGAAATAGGAATCAACGGCAATCTCGTTTTGGGCTCACTCATTGAATCCATGAATCTACACCTTGCTAGGTGATGTGTTGTGTTGTTTTCAGCATAGTAAACTTTATATCCAAGTATATTGCATTGTTCAGAGTTTTGCCAATGAGTTTCACTAATTCACAATATATCAATTTTTAATCTTTTCATCTCTTTTACAATGTTATGAGTTTTGCCGCTCTCGTACATACTTCGTACATTCCAAGTTCCAATCCTCAGGTGTTGAGGACTTGCTTCCTTTTTTAGGCCGTAGGGGTTTCGCTGGCTGACGACCAGGGAGGCTCTACTATTTGTTTGTGTACATCCTCAACTGCCGGGTCTTGGGATCCAATCACCATGATCAGTAATGTTTTTGTTATCGTAGTGTATTGCCAAATTCTAGGAAATTCTTATGGGCTGGTTTTCCGTTGCCTTCCCCATCGCGGTACCACAACCATTCAAACTGCTCCAGTCATGCTTGTAGTAGTCCAGTTTCAAGTAGATATCCAGGATCATTTCCTTTGCGCCTTGAGCTGGTACTGATGATCGCTGCCCTTCATCAGGTATCTCTCGGTGAAATTTTCGCCATCTCTGGCTACCCTCACTCAGTTTAGTCTTCAGACCAATGCAGTTGCCCAGGGTGTGGCACGTGGAGCCATAAGTGAGAGTTAGGTGTCTTATGAGGACTAGTTATCTAGAACCATCTCCTGTCTATGACGCTCGATGTGGTCATTCCAATAAAAGGTACTACCTCTATAGCACAACCCGACACTCCAAAGCATTAGAATATAAAATTACTCTTCAAAATCAGACTAGACCAGAAAGGCCAGTTGTAAGACGTAGATACTACGTGTGTCCCAAAGGTAAGGATAACAAACATTTCACATTTTGTTCAGAATGTCATAGGACCATCTGTAAAGCACATTCACTTCAAAGAGTAACCTGTACTATGTGCAAAAAATAGATAAACACAAAGTTGTTCAAATATTTTTGTCGCAATATTAAAAGTTCTATAATTTTTATTATTATTATCTTAATGTCCTTGAAATAAAATTTAAGTTTACATAAAATCTCGTTTTTATACACACATGCATTTATCCAAAATACAAAAAAAGAATAAATATATTTTAAGATCTTTTTTAGAGGTTTTTAAAATTCGGTTCATTTATGAGTCCCACGATAGTAGTTATGTGGGGTGTCAATACACGATAGTAGCATATTGTTAATTTTTTTATTGTTTATAAACCAAACCCTGTTAAAATTTTGAGTGTTTTTTTAATTCGTGTAAAAATGCCAACATGGAGAATAAAAAAAATTAATTTCCTACATGTTATTGCGGTTGAGTTATTTTAATTGTTTATTTTATTGTAATATACTTTTTCGAACATCTTAAATTATATATTAAGAATTTTCTGACTTAACTTCCTTTCACATTTGAATTTTTCTTAATTAAAACAGAAGACACGATATGAACTAAGATTAATTTTAATTTCTATTTTGTTATGATATCTGACCAAACGTGATGGCTCTTTTAATTGTGAAAGTTGAGGCTAATAAGACTGAAAATTAAAAATTAGGCTTTAATTTAGTGAAATAATAAAGTAATCATTATCTTTATTGTACGCAAAAGGAAGTTTTCATTAAAAATTAGCATTGGCTTGGTAGAAGGCCATTGGAAACCGAAAAAGGAAATAGTTCAATGCTGAAGAACGTTAATAATAAATTCTTGTTTAGTAATTTTATTGTATTACAGTTTTAAGGATCAATTAAGAAAAATAACTGTATCAAATTAAGCCATATTTCTTATCTTTATTTACTCGTTTACTGAGAAGAACAAATCAACATCTTCTGCTTCTTCCTTCTTATATGTAGGCTGTAAAGCCTTTTTCTTCTTCATTATTAGCCTCCTAAATTATTTAAATTATCGCACCATCTTCTTCTTGGTCTATCAATACTTCTTCGTCTATTTGGTGACTTAGCTTGTACTATACACTACTAGTACTATAGTGTACTATAAGTGTACAATACGTAATATCAACTTTTTGCCGCCAATTCTTAATGGTACTTAAAGCATGGGGGTTCAAATGAAGAGTTGCTCATTAGATTTCTCACCTCTGTTCCAGCGAAAATAGTAGATAGTAAGCCACTTTAGCGCACTTTGGCCTTTGACCTTTGACGTGATAGCAATGTAACAATGACATATGACATATTGTGTATATTGTGCTATTCGTACTATCATATCCTCTGTTATTCTACTAATGTGTTCGTTCCACTCCTGTTTTCGTTTTGTCACCTGTTTTTTCCTTTTATATTACATGCTCTTCTTTTGTTTTTGCTTCTCTCCCTATTAATTTCTTTATATTGTATGTATATTAGGGTTTCTATTTAAATAAAGATCTATCTATATCAAACAGACCTTTCCTTGATAGTCGTCGGAGTATTTTTATCTCTGTTGTTTCTAGTAGTCGACTGGTTTTAGATGTGTCAGATCTTGTCTCGCTGCTTCATAGATTCTTGTTTTTGTATCTTGTCTTAGATGTTTGTTCTTCCAGATTGTGTCATTAAGAGATCCCGTCGCTTTACTTGCTTTTAAGCTTTATTGTCGTACTTCTTCGTCAACATCTCCGTAAGTAGTTATTTCTATTCCCAGATATCTAAACATTGCTTTTTGTCTAAAGAAGTGGGCTTAACGAGTCACCCTGTCTGACTCCGCTTTGTACTGATATACACTGTGTTAGTTTTCCATTTATCTTTGCCTGTATTCGATTATGGAAGTAGATGTTTTCGATGGTTTGTATAATATTGATCGGTATGTTTCTATTATACAGTAGGTGTAAGACGTCTTCGATTTGGATGCTATTGAAAGTCTTTGAGAGATTGTGTTTTACGATCAAACGCATAAAATTGCAATATCTGGAACACATTATGAGAAATCAGCACCGTTACTCACTGCTGCAGTCTATATTGCAAGGTAAAGTCAAAGGTAAGCGAGGACCCGGTAGAAGGAGAAAATCATGGCTGCGGAATTTAAGAACATGGTTTAAGAAAACCTCAACGGAGCTGTTTCGAGCCGCAGCGAGCAAGGTTATGATTGCCAATATGTTCCAACATCCGAAACGGATAGGAACCAGAAGAAGAAGAAGAAAGCCTTTGTCAAGTCTGTAAAACATAGGTATGCTGGTTTATTGTACTCAATGGCCTTTTCTGTGATTTGTCTTAGTACAAATACGGCGTCTACGCAGGATATTCCGGATCTGAATCCTTGTTATTTATCTGATAAAGTTGTAAGTTTATTACTTTTGTTGCTTAGGACTTTTGTGGTAAGCTTAAGTGCGGTGTTCAGTAGATTTATACCTCTATAATAGTTTGGGTCTTCTTTATCTCCTTTCTTAAACATTGGTATCATTATGTTTTTCTCCATGCGTCTGGTATCTTGCAGTGCAATATTAGTTTGTGTATAAGTTTTATTATCTCTAGGGTTATACTTTCTCATCCGTGTTTTAGAAGCTTGTTGGCTATTCCGTCTGGCTCTGGTGAGTACATCCTCTGATTCGGTCCAAGTTTGAGGCCCTCATAAATAAGTACCCCGATTACCATAAAATCTACACAGATGCATTTAAATCCGAAGACGGAGTGGGGGCATCAATCGTTTTTTCAGAAAACAATCTTCTTTTCCGTTTATCCCCAGCATGTAACACATATTCAGCTGAACTCTAGACCATATACTGTGCTGTGAAACTTCTTAACGAGCTTACACTCACAAAAGTTCTGATCATAACAGATTCCCTTAGCTCTCTAAGCTCATTAAATCACATTTTTCCGAAATATCCTTTTCAAAAGTTGCTAAAATACCAGCTTTCTTAAGGTCATGAACATGGAAGAAGCGTCCAATTTTTATGGGTTCCCTGGGTTATCGGAATAACAGGAAATGAAGAAGCTGACAAGACTGCACGATAGGAAATTTTAAGTGATTTGTCGGAGCCGATAGACAAGTGTGTTTCCAGTGACTTAAAGCTTATTTTAAAAATAAAGTGTTGTGTTTTTGGCGAAATGAGTGGTCTCAAACTAATTCCAATCTAAATAAAATCAAAAATAATGTGTCTCAGTGGTTTCCCATCGTCGCGCAATAGACGAGAACAAATTGCGGTTGTGCGTTTACGTCTAGGACATACCAGATTAACGCATTCCTACCTTTTCACAAAAAAAACCACCTATATGGGATCAGTGTAACGTCCGATTAACAGGCGAACACTTTTTAACAATTTTTTAGTAAATATGACCAAGAAAGACAGCGCTACGCTACAAGATCCCAAACGCTTCACCAAGGCTCTAGGTCAAAACTGTTCCTGTGACAGTATAGTGAATTATCTCAGATCCATAAACATTTTATACAATCTGTAGGTGTTTAACTTTGTTATTTATATTTTGTTCCGTCGCTAATACCTTTTGGTGGATGCGACATCTTTTTCTAATATATAAAAATTAAAAAGAAAAATAAATAAAAGATACACTGTTGAATTCCATATTATTGTTCTGCCAAGCTCCTTTCCTTCAATCTCCGGAAATATAAAAGAGGCCGTCTTTAAAATTCCTGGCACTGTTTCTCCATTAAAATTCCTTTATTTCAATTATTAATTCTGTGATTTATTTGTCCATTTCGATATTTGTTACTTATATGGATATATGAGGAGCAGACTTTCAAATCGCACTTTGTCCATATTTTCACTTTTTGACTTAGAGGTGGCGTTGGATTAGTCAAAACATCATTTATTAATTTACATACTCCTAGATATTCTAAACGTAATATTTTACGTATATTTTTGGCTTCAAAAATCACTTATATAAACAAAACGCATTTTGTCCAGTAGCGAGAGACAAACAAATAGCGCTATTTTGCTTGCATTGCTTTTTTACTATTTAACGACTTTATTTTGCTCTGAGACGTTGATTTAGGAATCAACAGTATCTGATATTATTCGTGCTTAATAGGTTGTTTTTATAATAATAATAGGTGATAATAGTATTAAAATGAGTGAAGGTGAGCATATTGTAGGTGATACAAATAAAGGAACGAGAAAAAGAAAAATAAATACTATGGCAAGAGAACGTAAGAGAGAAATAAGGTAAACTACAGGTTATGTTGTGTTTTTGTGGTTTAATTTGTTTTCTTTTAGATATTCAGATTTAGATGCAGAGTTATTGAATTTTAACAATAATTGTGTTCACAAATCAAAAAAATTTGCATGTACAGATCTTTTGTTGGCCGACATAAAAATTTTTAGACAAAATTTCTATGATAATGAAGAAAAGAACAAAAATGCTCAGGATAACAAATTAGCACAGATGATGAATATTAAGGAAATAAAAAGGCAAAGGAAGAGAAAGAATGGTAAATCACATGATTTTCACACAGAATTTTATGTAGTTTTTATTTAAATAAACCAAGCTTTAGCATCAGTACATATTTATTTTTTCGATTACACTTTGTAAGGTCTCTGATTGAGTATTTTTTAGGTTTGGCATAATAGCAAGAAAATCTTTGTTTGCCAAAAATTATTTTCATCTATTTTTAATTGTGGTCCAAGAAGAATTCATACGATAGTGAGAAAAAAGATGCTTGGCACTAGTATAAAAAGACAATCGTGGTGGAGACAGAAAGTCCAAGAAAAATGCGCTTAAATTAGAAAGTGTCATGAAATTTATTTCGTCTTTGAAGGGCCATGAAAGCCACTATGGTAGAGGCAAATCAAGACTAATTTGTCATCTGAGTTAAACATAAAAAGCTGTGGGAGATGTATAATGATCAGATTCCAGATAATTCACTCCAAACAAACTACAAGTACTTTAGTCGAATTTTCAGCAATAAGTTTAATATAGGTAGATATTATTAAAAAAATGTTTTTTATTTTTTACTAAGTTGCCCGTTTGTTTTAGCCTTTGGAAGTCCAGCTACTGATGTTTGTGGCTTTTGCATAAGAACAAACACTGAGATAATTACCACCAAGGATGAAGGAGCAAAGATTAAAATTAAAAATGGATTTAAACTATTCATAAGACGCGAGCAAAGCAGTTTTTTAAATCAATGAAAGAGGAATCTGCTGATAGCGTGACATATTGCTTTGATCTTCAACAGGTCCAAAATCTTCCAATATTTTGTGTTTTATTTTTAACTTTATTAATAATCGAGTAGCAGTTTTTCTCATTTCCTGAAAAATTTTAAAATGGACAAAGTGCGATATGACAGTCTGCTCCTCATATAATGTTGCATTGGGATACCACAATAATATATATTTTACCGAAATGTTGAAATTTGATGAAAATCACTACGATTTTTAAATCAGGATATCCTTACGACTTCCTGCTCGTTGGTTTTGTTTAAGCTTTAATTTGTTTAAAAAGGATATTTAACGCACCAGACCTTGTCTGAAATTTAAAACACAAGCAGTGTACCCGTTCTTTCCTGTTTAAAAATATTTATTTGAATACGCAAGAGTAAACGACCACTGTTGAAACAAAATCAATGCCAAGTAATTATACATTACTTATTTCACGCATACTTACGTAACAAATTCCTTTCTTGGTGTATATTATGGTATTGCACTGATATCTGATATGTGGAGTGACAGTGAGTGAGTGGGTATATTATTGCGAGTTGACTTTCTTTTATTCTGCGATTATTTGAAAAATAGAAGTTTACTTAAATAAATAATGCTAAGGGACGTAACTAGAATAGAATAGAATAGAAATATGCTTTATTGTCACTGAAAATTATTGAACAATTTTATGGACAAAGCTAAAAAATAAATCAGGTCAAATAATACAAATAATACAAAAAGTATAAAACAAAAACAATATAGTAAAAAAACAGAATAACACAATTATAAATTAGTAAAATTATTGTAATAACCTACATAATTTGTACAGACAACAACAAATGAGACAAATTGTAGCCACTGCTTGAGACACCCAAATGTAATTATAAACAATACTAATTGTGTTTCTTTGTTATACATTAAAGAAACTCGTCAACTGAATAATATGATCTTTCTGAGAGATAGATTTTTGTCACCTTACGAAACTTAATGAAGGATGTTGCGGATTTAATTTCTCTTGGAAGGTGATTATAAAGTTTCCTTTGCACGATATAGAATAGAATTCTTTACTAGCTGAGTGGACGGGATCGGCAAAATAAACGTTACAATCCGAATTTCTAATGGAGTAGCCATGGTCAGGTCTATCGGGAAAAATGTTTTAGATACTTTCGAATCAAACAAACCGTTTCCAAAATAAATAAAGAGGGAAGCGTCAAAATTCCGTGATTTTTGAAGTAGGTCTTGCAATGATGTTGTTTGTTTGAGACCAAATAGATAACGGATTGCTCTTTTTTGCAACTTAAAAATAGTATCAAATTGGGCCGCTGTACTAGAACCCCAAAATGGAAGCCCATATCGAAGATGGGACTCGAACAATGAGAAATAATGCCATTTTGGCAGAAGATAAATTTATGTTCCTATCGAAACAGATCTTATTGCAAAGCAAGCAGAGGCTAGTTTCTTCCTTAAGGAGTCAGTATGCAAGGACCATTTGAGATCACTGTCAATGAGAATACCTAAAATTTCACGGAATTTACGATATTGATTTGGCTCTCATTCAAAAGTAAGGGTTGCATGACTCCTTTATAAGATAATGCTACAGTCTTATCCACGTTAAAGCTAAGTAAGTTGGAGTCTGACCAAGCCTTGATTATAAGTAAATCATCGGTTATAATTGAATGAAGCGTTGAAGTATCAGAGCTGCTCCAAGTAATACTGGTATCATCAGCAAATAGAAAATTTTCCCTTTAATTTTCAAGTAAGTGATGTCATTAATGAAAAGTAAAAAAAAGAATTGGGACCTAATACTGAACCTTACGGTACTCCACACTCAATATCTTTACAACTAGAGTCGGTGTCATTTATTCTAACCAATTGTTTCCTACCTACCAAGTAAGTTTTGAACCAAGTTCAAGACACACCCCGAATTCCATAGAAAGTTAATTTTTTTTAATAGAATGTCGTGATTTACGCAGTCAAAAGGCTTTGGAATAGTCGCAGAAAAACGGATAGCGGAGGAGAGGTTTACTGTTTAGTGATAGATATACATCATGTAACACAGAAAATTATGGCAACACTAGTGCATCTATTAGACAAAAAAGCCGAACTGAATTTTGCGATAAAATATTATATTTAAGGAGAAAGGGCATAAGTCGAACTTTTATAAGTCTTTCAAATACTGTAACTGTTCTTAACTGTACTGTTAAGCAGAACTATAATCTAAATTTACAACTACTAGTAATTAAATATTTGTGTTTTGGTCGGATCTCGAACTCGAAATTAAAATATCCAAATATTATTTTTAAGTTTTTTTATATACTGTATAATTTTCAAAGATGTGAGGCCAATGTTTATTCTTATTTTCATCTTATATGCATATATTCTAGTTCTTCTGGTCTTTCGCTAATTGTTTTATCTATTTATATACTATTTCTTTCTTCATTTCCAATATCTATGATTATATTGTTCTGAAGCTATTTTCTTGTGGCATTGTAAATTAATTACTATTTATAACTGGGAATAAGCCACAATTAAAGATAAAAAATACGTTTATTGACGTTTCAATTTCCAATTCGGAAATCGTTCTCAAAATACAAACAGTAAATTAAACAAATTTTGTTTTTTTGTTACATAGTGAAAAAATTCTTCTAATAATTAATTTTATCTGACTCATTTATATTGACAATTCAGACATACATTATGCATTTTAAAGTAGACGACTTTAAAATGATATTGCCAATATTGTTGAGTTGCGCTCCTGGGACGACTTTACTTATAAGATAGTTCATTCGATTACATGAAATCAACTTTAACTTGAGAATATCCGTCAGAAAAAATCATAGCATGTAATTCGTCTTTAAAAAGACAAACACATGACATGATGACAGTAAAATTCTCCTGTTAGTGATTCCATAGTAAATTATGAGGGAAAAACCAGGAAAAAAACCTCATAATACTATCCCGACATTGTAAGTATTTGTTCGTGAATTTAGTATTACCTTCAACAAACATCAAAATTCTGATTTTATATGTTTACGTTATTTAAAAAACATAAATGATCTGTTACCCAAATATGAAAGAGAAGTTATTAATAAGAAAATACCAGTATTATAAGTCAGTAACATATAGAGGATACATCATTTATGTTTTTTAATAACGTAACATATAAAATCAGAATTTTGATGTTTGTTGAAGGTAAACTAAATTCACGAAACAAATACTTACAATGTCGGGATAGTATTATGAGGTTTTTTTCCTGGTTTTTCCCTCATAATTTACTATGGAATCACTAACAGGAGAATTTTACTGTCATCATGTCATGTGTTTGTCTTTTTAAAGACGAATTACATGCTATGATTTTTTCTGACGGATATTCTCAAGTTAAAGTGATTTCATGTAATCGAATGAACTATCTTATAAGTAAAGTCGTCCCAGGAGCGCAACTCAACAATATTGGCAATATCATTTTAAAGTCGTCTACTTTAAAATGCATAATGTATGTCTGAATTGTCAATATAAATGAGTCAGATAAAATTAAATTATTAGAAGAATTTTTCACTATGTAACAAAAAACAAAATTTGTTTAATTTACTGTTTGTATTTTGAGAACGATTTCCGAATTGGAAATTGAAACGTCAATAAACGTATTTTTTATCTTTAATTGTGGCTTTATTCACAGTTATAAATAGTAATTAATCTATGATTATGGATTATCCAATGTTTCCTTTCGTTCTTTTAGACATTTATTGTTTTTAAAAATTACAGTTTTTATAACAATGAGTTTAAAAAGTACATATACACATTATAACGACTAAAACAGTCTAGTATACTCGTGTTAACACATTAACAAAAACTTAAGTGACCACTAACTGAAATGGAGAGTAAATTTTCTTCTTTACATGCCATCTCCACGACGAAGGTTGGCAATCATCACTGCTATTACAACTTTTGACACTGCAGCCTGAAAGAGTTCAGTCTGCGTCCAAACCATTCTCTAAGGCTTCTCAGCTAGGACATTCTTCTTCTACCTATTCCTGCTTATTAGTTTAGAATCAATCTGTCACCACGTGTTAATGACCAGAGTAGTCTCTTATTTTGAGGGAATCCATTATCTCCCTGCTGTTCTCTATTCATCTTAGTACTTCTTCGTTGGTTATTCATTGGTATTTCCATGAGATTCTCAGCATTCTTCGATATATCCACATTTCAAATGCTTCCAATTAATTGAGATAGCGTTTATTTAAAGTCCATGATTTCACACCATACAAAAGAACAGAAAATACATAACACTTTAGTACTCGATTTCTAAGATTGAGGCTGAGGTCTCAACAACATAATATTTGTTTCTTATTATTGAGTGCACGTCTAGCCTTTTCTGTTCTAACTCTAATTTCTTTGGTATAATCGTTTGTTTCAATAATGTTTGCCCCTAAATAGTTATAATTCTGAACTCGTTCTATCGTCTTATTATTTACGTGTAGATTGATGTATCTAATATTTTTCTTTGGTATAACCATGCAATTATTTTCTTTATTTTTTTAATGACGACCAAATTCTTCGCTCGCTGCAACAACCTTATCTAAAATTCATTGTAGATCTGAAATATTTTTTGCTATTAGTATTGTATCATCAGCATATCTAATTCCGTTTGAGTCTTCTTACAAACTCCTTCTGATGAAGGACCCAGAAACTTCTGGGGTAAACCCAGAAACACGTGTCAGGGAGTGGTAAGAGACTCAAATTAAATTGAAACGCAACCTTCTTCGTATATTTATCGTCCTTACTCGACGCAATGAGTACAAGAATGATGATAATCTATATGGGTAAATTGTTGGTGCATAGTGGAATATAATTATTCTCAGCACCGCTCTGAATAACTTGATTAAGCTTAGGTATACAGTTTACTTTAATTGCTATCGACGTATCTTCATCTTTCCTCACTAGAGGTCTCTAGTTGCATACTCTGGCAGTTATTTTCATGTAATTGCCAGAGTAATCGGTGCGTTTTGATTTGGTTTGAGTCTTCTTACAAACTCCTTCTGATGACGGGTAGACCCAGAAACACGTGTCAGGGAGTGGTAAGAGTAGTAAGTGGTAAATTAAATTGAAACGCACCCTTCTTCGTATATCTAATTCCACGTATGGGTAGGCCATTTATTTTTATGCCTGCTACTTCATTTCTACTACTTTTTTAAATATTTCCCTTGAGTATGCATTAAACAGTAATGCCGACAAGACACAGCCCTGTCTGACACCTCTTTTGATTTTTATTTTATTAGTTTTTAAATTATTTATTCTTATGACAGCTTCTTGTTCATAATACAGATTATTTATTATTCTTATATCCCTCGTGTCGATGTTCTTTATTCTCAGTAGTTTTATTAACAGATTATGTGTCACTGTATCGAATACTTTATTATAATCTAGGAAGCAGATATAGATGTCCTGATTTACATCTTAATATCTCTGTATTAGCACATTTACTGCCTATAGTGCTTCTCTGGTTCCTTGAGCATTTCTAAATCCGAACTGAGTTTGTCCAGCTTCTTGTTCTAACCTTTTATATATTCTGCGATGAATAATCTTCAGGAATACTTTTAGTATGTGGTAGTGTAGATTTAGTAAACATCAACTAAATAAATGAGAAGCTTATTCATTTAAAACAAGCGATCTAAGGTTTAGAATATTCCAAATATATGTTGAAATTGCCTTTACAGACATTATAGTGATCATTAAGACAACCAATTGGATGGAGACGAGTGGCGCGGGATCGCCTTTGTTGGAGGCAGAAGTTACAGGAGGCCAAGGCTCAATTTGGGCTGTAGCGCCATTGGAAGAAGAAGAAGAAGACAACCAATTAGGTAAGTACAATAGTTAGGAGGGGTCATATCAACCGGCTTCATTGAACTGTAAATCTGACATTCAAATAGTTAATGTTCAATAGTTTTCCAACTTGTTTGTATGGCAAATAGGACAAATTTCTGATGATCGAATATCATATGTTATACCATTGTAGAAATAAAAGAAATCAGAGCCAAAGAAGCAGTCGCCCTGTTAGTACACAGAAAATTTTTACACCAAGTGCAAAAATGTAAAAATATCACAAATGAAAACGGAAACCTTCTGTCGGACCTCTGCAGCATAAACGAAATACGTATTAATAATACATTTTCCCTCATAAAGAACAATACAAATACACGTTTGAAAACAGTAAAAGGCAAAGATCTATGATAGACTATATTCTGTCGAATAGAGAGTTACACCCCTCTCAAATCTTGGATGTAAGCACTAACATCAGCAGAAACAGGAAGCGATCATTAATTGGTATCGTGCAAAATCCGAATGGAAACACATATATGTGATAACAAAACACCAGAATACACTACAAAGATAAAAGTCGAAAATAGGTAAAGAAATAATAAAATAAGACTTACTCACAATCAATAATTTAATTTAACTATCAGACGACCGGTTTCGCTTTCTACAATATGCAAAGCATCTTCAGGTCTCGATACAAAGTTAAATAAATGCTGAAATGATAAAAACCCATATTACCTTAAAACCCATCCTCAGCTTTATTTGCATCTGCAGTTGCAGAAGACCAAATATAATAATAAATAGTTACTACAATTAAATTGATTTTTCGAATTTGTATGGTTTTGATCTATGTCTACTGTACAATTCACTATAATACTGGAACAGAAAGTTGCATTGCATATCAGAATCTTTAAAGAAAATTAAAAAAGTTACATAATTCTTGTAAAAACTGGTGAAATTGCGTTACTTAACAAGTTATGTTTGAAATAGGTAATTCTGAATCCAATTAAAAAACTAGTTTTCTGTGAAAAAAAGTTTTTATCTTCATTATTTTACTTTATTAAACGTGTAAATGTGAATCAAGGTAGTTAATTTAATTATATATAATTATAGTATAGTGCGTATAATGTATATATTGAGTATATTGCTCATTATTTATGTGTTAATATTTTAAGATTTAACCAGTTATTGTTAAAAAACCTGTTTGAATATGTATGTATTCTACTGCTTTCTCCATATTACTTTTTTAATAATTTTTAATCAAATTCTTTCTTTAATTATCTCTGTTGCTCGAAATTTATAGATACTGTCGCAACATTAAACGCAAAGTGTAGAATCATCGAAGAAAAAAATCGTAGTTAGAGCAGGACTTGGGATTTGACTTCCTTTTATTGTTGTTCTGAAGCTATTTTCTTGTGGCATTTTAAATTAATTACTGTTTAACTGGGAATAAGCCGCAATTAAAGATAAAAATACGTTTATTGCCCTTTCAATTTCCACTTCGGAAATCGTTCTCAAAATACAATTTACTGTTTGTATTTTGAGAACGATTTCCGAAGTGGAAATTGAAACGTCAATAAACGTATTTTTATCTTTAATTTGGCTTATTTCCAGTTAAATAGTAATTCCTTTTATTAGATGGTTAATCATTCCCAAAAAAGAAGTTCATCATAAATGTAAATAAATATTTGTGTAAACAGGGGTAAAATACGTTTAAACCCATTTAGATAATTTTGTAATGAACGTACGAGAGTTATTTGTCAGTAATGTAATAAAATTCATAAACAATGTGCCCTTGAAAATTTCGATACATCTTGTAATTTCACTGTCTTGGTCTTCAGTGTCATTTATTCAACTTCCCAACTGCTTACAATTTTGTACTATCTCAATTATTTATAGTTGTAAGCAGTCACTGTTAGTCTTCTGTCGTTTTTGTAACTAGGACAGTGTGGTCTGCATATTCGATATTCGTTAAAACCTCTTCGTTAATTGCAATTACTTTGTTTGCTTTGGAAAGAGCTTTTTGAAAGATATTGTCACTATAGGCATTAAATAGTAATAGTGACTTGACACAACCTTGTCGTACTACTCTGCGTACTTACATTTCTCGTATTGTTAAAAATTTTGAAAGTTGTCCAAGAAGTGTCACCAGAAAAATTTGAAGGAAGAGAATACCGGGATGCACAAGGTATTCAACACACAATTGTTCACATTATCTTGGTCGATTTTTTCCCATTTTGTCATGTTTGATTTTACTGGAGCGACCCCCGTTCTTATCCCATTCATAGTTTTTCACGTTTTAAAATCTGGGGACTAGCTGGTCCATTCAACCTTGGGAAGAGGAAAATACTCAGGCGGTTCATCCTGCACTGTTCCAAGGAAGATTTTCCTGGATTTCTCTCTGTGCTCTGTAACGTCTCTGCGTGTTGAGGGTTCTGCGAAACTCGCTGCTTTATACCGATTTGAGAGTGGCGTTGGTTTTATGCATCCCGTTACTATCCTGCATGTGTTATTTAGCGCAGTATCAACTTGTTTGGTGTGAGCAGATCTGTACCAAACGGGGCACGCTATTCAGCAGATAAGAAAAACAGTGCCGTTGTTCTTAAAACGTCAGAACGTAAACCCGATTTACTTCCCGTTAGCTTTCTGAGTATGTTGTTCCTAGTTGTTACTTTTCCTAGATCAGTCCAGAGTTACTCCAAGATATATAGAGTGGTTTGTGTGTTCTAATGTATTACCAATCTACGCAATTTAGAATTTTCGCTTGGCTTCCTTTGAGGGTAGGTGGAAAGCGTAGACTTGAGTTTTTACAGGGATTGGGTCTTAGGGAATTCTGCAGGTAGAAGCCTGTCATTGTTTTTAAGGCAGTTCCGAATTTCTCTTTAAATTCTTAAAACTATTTTCTTGAACACATATTGTAAGATCGTCAGCATCGAGAAAGTGCTTGGTTTCGGTTGGCGTAGGTTGGTCGTTTGTGTATATATTGAGCAGCATTGGCGATAAAACACTTCCCTGTAGGAGGTACTTTTTTTAATTGCTCACCTACTTATTTTATTCTTCAGCATAACAAAAAAAACGTCTGTTGTGCATTAAGGAATATACGAATCCCAGATGGTGGTAATTGAGAGTGTCGTATAATTTGCGGACCAATGTTTTGTGCCTTATTATCTCATAGGCTGCTGTTAAATCTACGAAAACAGCCCCTGTTATAAGTTTTTATCAAAGCCCTCTTTAATGTGTTCTGTTAGTGCGAGACTTGACCGGTGCAAGATTTGCTGGGTTTAAATCCTTCTTGTTATGAGGTGAGGTATTGAGGTCCACATTTATTTCTATTCTGGCGAGTGTGCAACGATAACCGAAGTGTGCTATTTCCATCTGAATAATGCCCAAGCCAACAAAAAACTCCCGTCCACTTCGAAAATAGACTGCTCACTCATAACTCAACACCAAAATATCTTGGAGTGACTCTGGATAGAACATTGAGTTTTAAAGAACATCTTTAAAGAACGACAGCAAAACTGAAAACAAGAAATAATATAGTCCAAAAGCTATGTGGCACTACATGGGGGTCCTCAGCCTCCGTACTCAGATCATCCGCTCTCGGACTTGTATACTCGGTGGCTAAATATGCTTCCCTGGTATGGCTCAACAGCAAACACACAAAGATTATTGATACTTAATTTAACCATACAATGCGAATGATCTCAGGTACAATCAGACCCACACCGAACTATTGGCTTTCCATTCTGAGTCACATTCCACCGCCGAAACTGCGAAGAAGTCATTCTCTTCTCAGAGAATATCGAAAAATTGAGGCTAATCATCAACTACCCATCCACCAAGATAAGCTTGATATCGAAATAAACAGACTGCGCTCCAGATAACCTCCATTGCTAAGAGCCAACTCCTTACATCAGGAACATTTTAACCTGACCAATGCTTGGAGAACACAATGGGAGAGCAACTCACCACAGGAAGCACATCAAATGGCCTGTATCGATCAGAAACCGCCAGGCTTTGAACTGACCCGCAATACATGGACAACGCTAAACAGAATAAGAACAAGCAGCGGTAGATGCTCTGACAGCTTATATAGATGGGGAAAAGCCCTTACTCCTGAGTGTGACTGTGGTGTGCAAAGACAGACCGTCTGTCACATTGTTGAAGAATGTCCCCGAGGGCGATTCCCTGGAGTTTTAGATGAGTTCCTGAATGCGACCGAAAATGTTTTACATTATATTAATAATACATTAGATGTTCGTTTGTAATACTTCCTGTAACGTTTTATATTGATTTTTTTTAATTATGTGTTCTTATTGTATGCCATACGATAAATAAATAAATCTGGCGAGTGTGAGTTTTTCGTATAGTTTGAAAAGTGACACAACAGCGAAATAGGTCTGTAGCTCCTGGGATTTTCTAGATCCTTTCCTGGTTTTAACAAGGGTATTACTTTAGATTTCCTCTATGATTTTGTTAATTTCGCAGGCCTTGCAGCACGGGTTATAAAGTTGCATGATCCAGTTTTTTGCTCCTTGGCCTATAAGCTTTATTTGTTCACTGCATATATCATCCACACCTGCAGCTTTAACGTTTTTTAACCTGTTCATACCTTCGTGGAGTTCTTTTAGTATAAAGGAGTTCCTAGGTGGCTTGTCTCCAAATCCAATCTTCTTCTAGTGTTTGGGTCCTCATATTGGTTCGTAGTTCTTCCATTCATAAGGAAGACTTCCATTGACTTGGTTTGCTGTAACCTTGCAAGGTGGTTTATTTTGGATCACCACCAAGTTTTTTTACAAGGTTCCATGCTATTTTGCTACTATGTGCCATGTTCATTTACTCCAGGGTCTCAATCCATTTTTCCTGTTTGACTTGACTTTTGGAGTAGTACTGCTCTGCAGTCAACCGTTTCTTGGCTAAAAGGGTCGGTAAAATAGAGGGTTTTGTATGTTCTCATTAGTTATTTGGACTAGCTGGACATCCCGGGAACATATTGTTGTCTACGTCCTCTGGGGATAGCTTTTCTAGGCACATTTTTGAGTACCTCTACAGTTTTTTCGTAGTTTTCTACTTTTGGTTTAAGACGTCAATTATTACGCTGTAATTTATCTGCTTTTTCGTATACAAGACTTATACTTGCTCTATTTTCTTCTATTCAATATTTAGAATGGATTTTTCTGTTTTCCATACTTACTTTGTTAATTTGTAAATTTTTTTAAGCATTTCGCTATTATTTCAGATATTCCGTACTCTTATTCTGATTTAAGTAGTTAATTTTTTCTATAATTTTCTCTTCGTTGGGGACTCAATTTTTAATAAATGCTCTTTTATAATTTATGCTGGAGTTTGAATTTTTCACTTTTCATTTAATAGCTGGTTTAAGTATTTCCTTCATATTTCCATTCTTTTTTCTTTCTTTATGTTCAAATTTCTGCTGTTACCATTGATTAACATGCTTTTATTCATTATGCTTTTTTTAATTATGGTTTCGTTATATTCACTTTTTCATTATGGATTTTTTTGTTGTGTGTCTTTGTGTATATTCGCTTCTTTGCTGATATTTATTAAGTAAAAAACTTAATAAAGCTGGCACCTAAAATAATACCTTATTATTTACGTATATCCCCGTATATACGTTGCAAGAAAATTACATACAAAAAACAATAATTGTCGTATTTAGAGAAATATCAATATCACAATCAGACATTGTTTCATTATCATGAATACCTATCTACTAAATATTTAAGAGTACAGAATTTGTGTAAGAAACGTGTGCTAGTTGTACCGTTTTTCTAACAATAGTTTGCCTTGGTGATATTATGAAACACTGCCCATTATACGGTATTTGAGAAATTCTTTAGCAAATAAGAATTGCAAAAATAGTTGATTTTAAAGAACGATGAAAACGACACCCATTATAAAACTAATGATAATATTTCTGAAATATGCACATTTTACCAAAAAATTACGCATGTTAAATATTGTGTTTATTTGGGATTAAATCAAAATTAATGATAATAAGATAAATATTTTACATTTGTGTTTTAAGTTGCGGTTTCCAATCGAGATCTAAAAAAGAAGTACTTGTTGACTCGTTTGAAAATAATAAAACTATGTTTGGATGGGTTGAAGTAAATAAAATTGGGAACTATTTCTCTATTGAAATCTCTAGAGAATTATTTTTTATTACTCGAACTTTCAGTTGTGGTTACAATTATTTTCAAGAGCTAAAATAAAAGTAAAAATCATGTAAAAAAATAGTAACTCACCAAATAAAATTATGTTTGTTAACGAATTTGCGTCAAAAACGCATTTAAAAAGCATAATTGTAAAAAATTTATAATTACATGATTTCTTTATAATTCATTTATAAAACCAAAACATCACATTTGTATTTTTATTTTCCATATATTTGTTACATGTTTTCGGCTATCTGTGAATAATAAATATATTTTTGTTATTGTTGGGATTTTTATCTATTTTTATTGATTCTCTGGTTTCGCGTTTTCTTTTAATTTCAAAGATAGCTAGCATCGTGGTTTGGTTCAGGTTTATTGTATGTCCTGTGTTTGAGACATGTTGGGCAAGGGATGACGTTTTTCCCTACTTTCGATGCCATTTCGATGTTCTTCTCGTCTAACATTGATTTTTCGGTTGGTCTGTCCAATGTACGATTTGTCACAGTCTCCACATCGAATCTCATATACTCCTTAAATTTCTACCAATATTTTTGTTTTGGCGGATGGTAAAATAGTTGGAATTTTTCTATCGCTATTAAATATCGTTTCTATTTTGTGTGTTCTTAGCACTCTTCCTATTTTCTCTGTTGTACCTCTTACATATGGTATAATGGTTTTTGCAATCGGTTTTTTCCCGTATGTTCGATATTAAGAAGGCCACATCCGTGTTTGAGGCCTTTGGTTGCGGCGATTATTTTTGTGAAGAATGACAGAATGTATTCTGTCTCCGGCTTCCGTACGCAATGTAGCTTTGCCTATTTTTAAAAATTTTAATGTGTTTGTCCTTGTGTTGTGTAGTGTGATGTACCATTTTATGTTTATAACATTTTATTCTTGTCAGATAGGCCACAATTGACGAAATTCCTCTGAAGATGCTCTAGGGAGCGAAAGTACTTGGGCTATATTTAATTAATTAAACTGTGCTCGATATTTGCCTTATATTTGATCAAAAAAAAGAAGAATTGTTGTATCTAACAATACTTAAAACAAAATCACCCAAAATCGCATAAATAAATTATTGTTAAAAAATTTTATGACTTAGAGACTACAGAAAACATCACATTTTTAGTTAGTAAAACTGCAGATTTCTTTCATGTGGTTTTTGCATGCAAACGCTCCGCACTTCGCACAAAACTTTCTATAAGATTTGTTCAAATTTTGAGGACAAACATGGCAACGCCCGACATAATTCTGGGGTCGCACAGGGAGTTAAGGGGATTATTTTCTATACCCAGCAGATATTGAGCTCGCTTCCTCATTTCTCTTAGCAACCGAGGAATTGTTGATCTAACTTCAATTTGTGGTCGGAATAATTACCAAGCATACTTTTCAAGAAAGTCACTGCGTTTTATTTTCTGTTTGAAATGATTAGGCTTATACACGCAGAGGGCGTTTATGCCAGAAATATTCAATAAATTGTAAAACACAACCATTGGCCGACGGCGGCGTGTATTTCTTGCGACGTTATAACTCTGACACAATTAATTTACCATATCCACTCCGATTTTGGTGTTGTTATAATCAGTGTTCATTACTGCCTTTCTATCATCTTCAGTATCTTCATCTATAGCATCACCATTGTGCATAGAGGATATCAATACCACCGACTTACTTTCCCACATATGTCACCATAGTACAACAGCTTGGAAACTAAAAAGAGACGATCTAACTTCTCGATTTATCTGGAAAAGAAACTCTTAAGAACCTCTAGTCTGTTTTTTTCTTACAGTACTCAAATATGTAAGTTTTTTTCTTCAGTAAACTGTTGACCAATGATAAACTGCTAAACCAGGTGTCTGCCGTAATATTACGACTGTTACCGGCGACGGGCTCTACCATCCGAAGAGTTATTTCGTTACTGGTATTTACAAATTTGTATAGATCTTCTGGCTGAGTTCCCACGGAAGTTTCCAAATAGAATTTGTAAAACTTTTTTGCTCTACCAGACGTATTTATAGACGTTTTAATTTCCACTTCGGAAATCGTTCTTTTGAGAACAATTTCCGAAGTGGAAATTGAACCGTCAATAAACGTATTTTTATCTATAATTGTGGCTTATTCCCAGTTAAATAGTAATTAATTGGGTTTTGACTTTAGCTGTTATTTTATTTCTTTTTAGTTTTTAAAATTTAATGTTAACATATGACAGCTAGCTTTATCATTTTCGATATTTATTTGTTTTGTTTGTTTAAAAAAAGGGTTAACCTCTGTGCGGTAACATTTGTAGTTTTTTGTAGTATCTCCCACTCCTAGAGTTTGTAAATGGATGACATGTAAGTTTTTTGTATTTTTGTATTTTGGGACTATTGAGGTAATATTTTTATATTGTCCTTTTTGAGTATTCTTGTATTCACTATGTTTTGTAACTGTTTGTGGTAAGACACAATAAATGTAAAATTTTGTTTCTTAACATTTTGTATATTTTTTTAACAAACTTTCTTTTCAGTTTTATTTGAAAAAGATATGTTTTCTATGTTTAATAATTATTTCCCTAGTTACAACTAGTGATTGTAATAGGTATAATTAGGCACCTCAAATTGGCGCCCTATATTAAATTATTAGAGGTGTTTCCTGTTTATTTTTACATTGTTTGTCCCAAGAGATTATGTTAGTAGCCCTTTTGTTTCTTTTTTCTGTAGTTGCCCCAATCCACCCCCTTATCTTTTACTTATCCACGACCCCAGCTCTCCTAGTAAACCCTGAGTGCCGTTCGCACAAGTAGCGTTTATTTTGCTTGCCCTATCTTTACCTCCATAATCTTACCCTGAGGTAGGCAAAATATCTTTCGTTACAATGTTTATAAAATAAAGTGCTTATTGAAAATTGCGAAACATTTGAGCACTAATTAGGTGTTTTTTTTATATAGCAGACCGACAAACTCAGGAATTAAAAAAGTTTGTATAAATAGTAAACTAGAATAAAAAAATATCCATATGGCGCAAAAACAAATTTTGCAATTTTTGTGCAGCAGATACTTTTGTTAAAAATATATTTTTTTCTTGTTATTATAATAATAATTTCTAAATAAAGCTTCAATCATTTGTATGAGGGACGTCAAAAAAATCATATCTTGGACTTTTAGGTTGGTAAATACTTACCATAATACAAATCAGATTAGTAGATTTCTACGGTTATTAAATAGACAAAATGGTTTATTATGACGTTACGTTATATTTAATAACAATATTACCTTCAGTCTCTATAGAAATACAACCGACAGGCGTGTGATTACGAATATTCAAGATGTGAAAGGTACCGTGGAAAAAATGCTTCAAATGATTAATTTGTGCTGAATCATATCGTAAGTTTTAATTATTTTTTATAGAGCATAATGGGTTATCATTGACAAACCTTGACCACAAAGCGACTGGAAAATACTCTTGTATATCTTTTTTATATCTACTTTGTTAGGTTCTGTAATCATTATGTTGTCTAGCTTTAGATCACAGTAGGTAGTAATTTATTGGATATTGAATATAATTTACATATGGATATACACAAATGTTTACGAAATTGGTCAAAACTTTCTCTGTCGATATTATTGTTTAATTTTCGCAATCTATGGAATTTGACAAATGATACCGAGATATTTTTTAATATTAACCTTACTATATGCATAAAAATTATGTAATAAAATTTTCATCACTTTATATTATTGGCACAATTTTAAGATATCGATACAATTACAAAAAATTTACAAGAACAATATTATTAATATTTAAAATATTAATCCATCATTATTATCATCATTCTGGCTTTATAAACCACTGTAGGAGCCTCCCAAAGAATTTCTCTCCAGTCGTCCCCATCCATCGCCTTCTTTTGCTATGCACATACTTCTCTGAATATGAACATTAAGATAGAACGTCTGAGGTGCCTATGGCATGTCATGTGGATGGAACAAACCGAACCACCTACAAAAACGTTGCTTGGTAGACCCATTCACTCGTAGACTTAGTAGGGCACTTTATTGCCCCGGAGCTGAGAAATTGACTCCAAAGGCGAAAAAGCTGAATTGGCCAAGATCCGTAAGTATATTCCCAGGACACCACAATGGCTGAAAATCCAAAACAAACGGCCCTCAGTCTCTGGCACCCCTTAAGTGGGGAAAGGGTGCTAAGAATCTTCCGGTCAGTCAATAATGTCCCAAAAGTTAAGAGGATCGGCACGTGGAACATTCGAAGCGATAATAATAAATACAAAGTTTTGCCAATGAAAATTAACTCAAGTCCCTCTAATATCTAACTAAAATAAACTATCTATATATCTATCTATTAGAATCCACTAAAGAAGAAAAAGAAAATTTCCATCAGACTCTAGAAGACTCTCTAAAACTGACCATAATACATAAACTTGTGGGCGATTTCAATATCAAAATAGGACAAGGTAGAGTCGAGAATGTCGTAGGTCATATGGTGTTGGCACAAGAAACGAAAGAGAACAAAGACTAATCCAATTCTGCCAAGAGACGGATATGGTTGTAACGAATATACTTTTTAAATTACATCCAAGAAGACTTTATACATGATTTCTTCTTATTCACGTGCCATCTCCTCTAAGAAGGTTGGCAACCATCATGGCAATTCGCACTTTCGACGCCGCTGCTCTAAAGAGGTCAGCAGAAGTGCAGTTCAACCAAGCTCTCAAATTATTCAACCAGGAGATGCGTCTTCTTCCGCGACTTCTTCTACCCTGTATTCTTCCTTGCATTATTAATTGCAACATGTCATAACGCTCACCCCTCATAACATGTTCCAGATATTGCAGTTTTCTGACTTTAACTGTATTTAAGACCTCTTTATCTTTTCCCATTCTTCTCAACACCTCTACATTCGTGACTCTATCTACCCAACTTATTTTTAATATCCTTCTATAGGCCCATAACTCGAAGACTTCCAATGTGTCCGAAACATCATTCCTTAAAGTCCAAGCCTCCAACCCATAAAATAATACGGAGAACACAGCATCTCAGAAGTCTTATCTTTAAAGAAATTGAAATGTCCCTGCTTTAGAGTACTTTTTTCAGTTTGTTGAAAGAATTTCTTGCCTGTCCTATTCTTGCCTTAATCTCTTCTGTGTACTCATTATTTTCATTAATTATTGTACCCAGATATTTATATTTTTCAACTTTTTTAATTTGTTCTCCATGTATTGTTATGCTTTCTTGGCGATGTTGGGCTTTTGTAATTACCATAAATTGTGTCTTTTTTGTGTTTAGGGACAGTACGTTTTTCTTCACTGACTTCTACCACTCTGTCAACCATTTGTTGTAAATCCTTAAGATATTCCGCTAATAAAATAGTATCGTCGGCAAACCGTATATTATTGATTGGTCGGTTAATGATTGCATTTACTTTTATTCCCATAGTTAGTTCTTCTAGTGCCTCCAAGATTATTTTCTCTAAATACAAATTGAACAAAGTAGGAGACAGGACACAGCCCTGCCTGACGCCCCTGTCAATCTGTATTTCATTTGAAAACACGTTGTTCTCTTTAACCACATCGATCTGATTATAATAGATAACGAGAATGATCCAGATGTCTCTCATATCTAAGTTTTTCTTTTCAAGTAATTCGATAAGACAGTTATGTCTGACCTTATCGAAGGTTTTGTTGTAAATCCAAGAAACACATATATTCTGGCTGATTAACATGCACCTTTGCACGTTGTCGAACTTTTCCTGCTTTAGTACTATCTCAATCCGTTCGTCTTTAAATAGCTCTTGAATATATTCCTGCTATCTTTTAAGCCTCTCACCGACGTCTATAATTATTTTGCCGTTTTTATCTAGCAGTGTTCAATAGCAACTGTTCAATCTCTTCGCATCTGTTACTATACCATCTTTCCTTTGCATCTCTGATCTTTTTTCTTATTTCTGTGTGTATAATATTATACATGTTTTTGTCTTTGGTTTTATAGGATCTTCTTGCTTCCAAAAGATCCAGAATCTCATCGGTCATCCATTCATTTTTGTTCTTGATCCGCTTAGGTGTTAGTGTTGTATCACATGTGCGTATAAGAGCATCTATTAATATGTGCCATCTCCTGTTCGCATCTTCAGTAGGAATAATTTCTATGTTGGTGAGCCCTTCTTTAATTTTTAGTGTGACTTGTTCTTTTGTTGATGGATCTTTCAAATGGGATACTTGTATCCTCTCTACTTTAGTTTTAGCCACAAGCTTTTTTAGATTAATTCTAAACCTTCCTACAACTAGGTTGTGAACTGATCTCTTGATACTCCAGTGAAAATCATAAAAGACCAAATTGATTTTATTAGCATAAATAAAAGGTTTAGAAATTCTATCACCTCCACAAAAACATATCCAGGCACAGATATCTTCTCATATCATAGTCTATTGGTTTCAAATATTACCATACGATTCAAAATAATTCATAAGAAAATGAGGCCCAATATAGATATAAGACTACTAAAAGAAAATGACATCCAGAAAAAAGTAAAAACAGAAATTAATAAGAATTTTGCGAAAATTATTGAAGACACTACTAAAGGCATAGAAGAACAGTGGAACGAAATGAAGATATATATTATCACAATTTCGCAATAATATCTAAAATCAAATAAAGAAAAGAAGCAAGAATGGATGACAGATAAAATGTTATGATATTGCAGATGATGGAAGAGCAAAGAAAATCAAAATGTAGAAATGAGGACGAATATAAAAAGTTGCGTAACACTATACTAAAGGAGATAATAGGAGCAAAAGAAGCATGGCTGATGGAAAAATATAGGGAAGTTAAAACAATACAACGCAAACTTGACGATTTCCATATGCAGAAAAAAATTAAAGAGGTACAGAATACCAAAAAACAACGCAATACAAGCATAGTTGTAGACATTGAAGGCCAAATTTTGACTAACATTAATGATAATTTACGAAGATTTAAAGAATATATGCAAGAATTATTCGAAGATGCAGCACGAAGTCCAACTAAAATAAACAATCCCTACGGTCCAGAAATAACAAACGAAGAAGTAACCATGTCCATTACGCGTATCAAAGATGGGAAATCACCAGGACCTGATGAGGTGCATGGTGGAATTTTAAAGTTATTAGAGGCACACCAAATTACAGCCATTACGAAGCTATTCAGCAACATCTACGAGACTGATTACTTACCAAAAGACTGGCTACTATCAATTTTCATAGATTAATTAGTTTGATGAGCCATGTACTTAGCATTTACTCGCGCATATACACCAAATTAGAAGAACACCTGAGTGAAGTCCAATTTGAATTCAGAGCAGGACTCGGAACGAGGGAAGCACTTTTTACTTTGCAAGATTTAATACAGAGAGCCAGGGATGTCAACTGCTATATGTATGCATGTTTCATAATTTTATTTGATAAAGTCCTACACGGAAAACTAATCGATATAGTAAAAACATCAGAACTCGATGGTAAGGATATAAGACTGATCTCAAACTTACATCTCCAACAAAAAGCAACAATACCATTAGAAAATGAACTGTCCGACATTTTCACAGTCAAAAAAAGTGTTAGACAGGGTTGCATACTGTTACCGGCATTATTTAACATATACTTTGAGCGGATTCTATGCTGGTAGATCTTGTGTTGATAATATATTGGTACTTCAAC
This sequence comes from Diabrotica balteata, assembly GCA_918026665.1. NCBI lineage: Eukaryota > Metazoa > Arthropoda > Insecta > Coleoptera > Chrysomelidae > Diabrotica > Diabrotica balteata. The sequence goes on along the minus strand of OU898279.1, from coordinate 3,815,695 downwards.
AAATTATAGGGAGAATAACAGCCAGAATTTTTTTAAATAGAAATATTGACAAAAGCATGCCTAAGTAATGCGTACATCAACGCTATAGCGAACATATACATAAATGCAAAAAGCATTTTAAAATGGAGACTAAAATTTCAGACTTATTTCCTGTCACAAAGGTTTTGAGGCAAGGATGTTCTTTATTTCCAATTTTATTCAAAATCTAAATGCAGGAAGTATTAAACAACTGGAGGAGAAAATACACAGGGATGAAAATAGAGGACGGAGGCATATATGACATATATATTTAAGAAAGGAGATAGAAAACGATGCAGAATTACAGAGGAAGCAAAAAATAGAGATGTACATTTGACATTTGTGGAAGTGAGAAAGGGGTATGACGCTGTAGCAAGGTCAGAACTATGGGAGGAAATGTACAAATAAGAAATACAGACGGAACTCATAGAAGCTACAAAAGCTCTGTATTAAGAAAATAAAGTGTCCATTAAAGTGGGAACAAGAATCATAGGAGACTTCATCACAACAAAAGGGTTCCTGCAGGGTTGTTCCACATCTCCAACCCCATTCAAAATATACTTAGAGAAAGCTTTGACTATATGGAAAAGAAAATCCGAAGGCATGGGTTTGTACCGGTACGAAACGAATACCTATATACGTTAAGCTTTGCAAACGATCAAGTAGTGATTGCATAAGACCAAGACGACCTCAGCTACATGATGAAGAAACTACAAGAAGAATATACCAAGACTCGCCTAGATGTTAACCTCACGAAAACAAAGTACCTATCTACAAGTGAAGAAGACATAGCAGATCTACAGATTGATGACAATGTAACAATCAAAGGAAAAGATAAATTCAAATACTTTATGTTTATAATCACGAAAAAGGCAACAACAGATGAAGAAATTACACAAAGATTAGGACAAACAAGAACAGCAATCCGACTACTTAACTCAGTATGGGGGAATAGATACCTAAATATGAAGACAAAAACATAGATTTATAAAACATTAGTGCAAAGTATTATGACATATTGGGCTGAAAATTGGATTATAAATAGGAGAAGTAATGACGAAATAAAGCAAAGAACATGAATAGAAACAGACATACTAACATATATAGAACAAAAACGACTAAAGTGGTATGGACATGTAAGAAGAACAAGCGACAGCAGATGTATAAAGAGAATAACCGAATGGAGCCCCATAGGAAGGAGGAAAAGAGGACGACCCCGAAGATCCTGGAGGAACGAAGTTGACGACGCCATGAGTAAGAGAAGCCTAAACGATGGAGAATGGGACAACAGAGAGAGATGGAAACGGTTGACCGAGGGAAGGCAGTAAATACTGTAGAATCAAAATACAAAATACAACAGGGCCGAAATGTGCTGTAAACACAAAAATGACAATCTACAAGTTTGTTGTAGAACCCATTTTGACGTAGGGATCAAAATGTTGGCAAATAATGATTAAAGAGAAGAAAAAACTGGAAGTGGTAGAAATGAACAATCTCAAAAGACCGTGTCAGATATTGATCACATCCCAAATGAAGAAATGAGAAAATGAACATAAAAGATTTACAATACCGTTGATACAATAGAATCCAAACAACTTTTACGGTACAGACATTTCTAGGATCAGAAAACGAAAGACCAAAATATCGGCTAAACTACTCGAACTATAATGCTTTATAGAAACTTACTGCCAGTGTATATGCAGATCATATAGTATATTTAGCAGATAATAAAAAATATTTCTACGCCCAAGTAAATAGCCAAAAAAACTGAAATAATTGTCAAAAAACCAGAAGAACTACAAGGAATACATAGAAAATAAATAAGAATAAAAACTGTACCCTTGAGATTGCTACTTAATATAAAAAGTTTAAAAAAAGAAGAAGAAAAAACAATTTCAAAAGTATATTCTAATTGACTATGTCTTTGATACCAACTTTTTATTCTTAATATTGTTCTGAAGCTATTTTCTTGTGGCATTTAAAATTAATTACTATTTAACTGGGAATGAGCCACAATTAAAGATAAAAATGCATTTATTGACGTTTCAATTTCCACTTCGGAAATCGTTCTCAAAATACAAACAGTAAATTAAACAATTTTTTTTTTGTTACATAGTGAAAAATTCTTCTAATAATTTAATTTTATCTGACTTATTTATATTGACAATTCAGACATACATTATGCATTTTAAAGTAGACGACTTTAAAATGATATTGCCAATATTGTTGAGTTGCGCTCCTGGGACGACTTTACTTATAAAGATAGTTCATTCGATTACATGAAATCAACTTTAACTTGAGAAAATCCGTTAGAAAAAAATCATAGCATGTAATTCGTCTTTAAAAAGACAAACACATGACATGATGACAGTAAAATTCTCCTGTTAGTGATTCCATAGTAAATTATGAGGGAAAACCAGGAAAAAAACCTCATAATACTATCCCTACATGGTAAGTATTTGTTCGTGCATTTAGTTTACCTTTAATAAACACCAAAATTCTGATTTTATATGTTACGTTACTTAAAAAACATAAATGATGTATTCTCTATATGTTACTGACTTACTAATACTGGTATTTTTTTATTAATAACTTCAACTCTTACAATCTTCAATCTTCAACAATAACTCTTTCAATATTGGTAACCAGATCCTACTACATTCTGCCGAGGAATTTGCGACACAATTGGCCTCATTTAGCATAATTAGAGCCGCTTCTTTGATTTTTCTTTTTTTACCATCCGTCTCTTTTAGGACTATCTTACAAGTAAAGTCATCCCAGGAGCGCAACTCAACAATATTGGCAATATCATTTTAAAGTCGTCTACTTTAAAATGCATAATGTATGTCTGAATTGTCAATATAAACGAGTCAGATAAAATTAAATTATAAGAAGAATTTTTCACTAAGTAACAAAAAACAAAATTTGTTTAATTTACTGTTTGTATTTTGAGAACGATTTCTGAAGTGGAAATTGAAACGTCAATAAACGTATTTTTATCTTTAATTGTGGCTTATTAACAGTTAAATAGTAATTAAACTTTTTATTCATTACCGTCTAAAATTCCAACTACATAATTAAAGCAAATCTATCAAATAAAACAACTTTCTGCAACCAAAATCCGCCACAAAAAAGTAAAAAATTAGAATCACTTACACAAACAAACCTTCAAAGATTGAACCATAAAATCACTGAAACAAACAACAAATTTCACGCAATTTTAAACCAGTGAACAATATTGGTATCCGTAATACGCGTATTCCACCGGTACCCGCACTACGAAAGAAACACTGAATGATACCAATGTTTTATGTTATCAAAGATAGCATGGCATGTCTTTGGCGGCTGCGGTACTTTCCCTAAACCCTACCACTTTGTAAACGATTATGGGTACCGCCGACCTCGACGAGCCCCCCAAAATCGACACGCCTGCTTGTCGTATTGCGGGAGTATTGCATGTAATATGCGACCTTAACACTTGGGTATCCGTAGGGGTATAGTATGCTACAAAAAACATATTAATGTGGTACTATATCAAATTTATTTATATTTAATTGTTTATATTTGTATATCCAGTATAATTACATTATTATCTTGGTTATTAAATATCATAGATATTGTTAAATTTTTATTACGATTATGTGAAATAAATTTATAACTTGCAGGTACCCCCAGACAGTGGCAAGTATTAGAAGAAGCTGCAAAAATTTATTAGAAACATAGATTATATCAACAAATTAAAAAGTATGAATGTTAGATTATTGGAGAAAATTGACAATGAATAAATTGATAAACTTACTAAAACAGGATCAGTTGAAAAATACTTTCATTCAGAGCCGGCCGTAGGAGGGCCAAAAAACCATTGTTCAAATTGATTTGACGAAAGCAACTCTCAGTTGCTTTCATCAAATCCTCGTAGACACATCGTCTCAGGACCAGCAACTTCATATGGAGTCATACGTTGCCATGTTACCATATCCACTGGTAACTTTAACATCCTAATACTTAATACTACCTATATAATGTAAATTAAATTTAAACAGATAATTTTTTAACGAGTTTTTACCCAGATATTTAGTGGCTCAATACATGTACACCTAGACACTGTAATACGGAGGGCGACTCCGCTGTCACAACTGAAATACTTTATAGATCCTCAAAGGATGCTAACCCTGCGAGCGGCTGCTAGGCTTACTGGCCCCACTGGTCCGAACTGACTGGTTCGTCTTCGTGGATTTACGAGAAGATAAGGGATTTTCGGGATAGGGGTAAGGACTCCTAGGTCTCAGGTCCTGTAAACAGCTGAGGTTATGGGCTTACTTTTGAAGCCGGAGATATGTATAAGCAGAATCTTGTACTCTCCTAGTCTCTGTCTGAATCGGCCGAAGGAACATTAAAACCAAATTAGAGTCTACAATATATTGAATGTACCCTGTAGTTTACAAATACAATCGTTAATAAGTCATTCGGCGCGCCGGGAGACGAGAAGCAAGAGAGTGAAGAATTGACAGTTGTACTATTATAATTACTCAGGTTAGTATATAGAAATCTGTTACCTTATGTGTAGTTAGACTTTCAACAACGACACGTCTTCGGTCCTCTGGAGTTCGGTCAGTTGAGGGGACTCCTCCGTTGTTACGAACTTCACCACTAACCTGATTATACGAGATACTATGTCGCGTGTTAACTACTCCCCGGAGACATACCGACTGCCTCGCGTACTGGACGCTTCGCGTCCGATCCGGAGTCGGCGATCACTGCCTGAGAGGGCAGTTACAGTGCCCAGCTATCACTGGACTGACTCGCTATTACTGACTTGCTATTACTGACTGCCGACTCTCCTGTTCTTCTTGTTTTTATTGAGCTCGTATTTTCAATGCCGGTTATAGTGCCAATTCGTGTTTTCACTGAGTTGTAGTCCTAGGCGTTATTTGGGTTACGAGTATTGTTATTTTTACAACAATAGTTTCTGTTTGACGTGCTTTTTCTACGTTTAAAACAATTAACAAACAATGCACTAACTAGGTCAATTTCTTTGTGTAACCTAAATGTATACTTTCTGTATTAATTCTCCCTTATTAAATTTGGAATATATAATAATTATCTCGAATAATTATTATCTTTTCTATGCTACTTAGCCTTTTATTCCAACTCCCCACTCACTTGCTACGCTCACATTACAACACTGATGATGGAATATGAATTCCAAAAACGTTTTGTAATATAGCCCGATTTGGGTTTTAAATTATATATCTTTTATAAAGGATTTTTAATAACATTTTTGTGATACTTGGTATACAGCCAACTACAGGAACTTAGATTCCTTGTGAATACCATGAATCTTTTTTTAAATTTGGTTTTGGTTATGCTAAGCTCTGAGATTGTGCACTAAATAAATCTCTGGTAACTTCTTATGCTTTCGCATTAATGGCCTGACGATGTTTTTTTGTTGATACTTTTAACTCCGGTATTATCAGCAAACCACTGGAACTAAAACTTGCATTTAGTTCTTCACAAGGTTTATTTTTATCATATGTATTTGACGTGTAAACTGAAGTACTATGATCCTCGCTTGAAACTGTAATACTTGTGTAAGACCCAGATGAGTCTGTCTTTATCTGAGATGTAAGTTTGAAAAACTTTGGTCAGTCCTTTTTTTGGTAATTTTCCTTTTCTCACTACTCGAGAATGCTTTGCTTTTATTACTTTTGTTTACACCGCTGAAGGATAGCTGTTCTTCAAAATTTGTATTCTTTTTGCCAGTTGTTTCAATTTCGGGTTCGGTTGTAGGATTTTCTTAAAAATCTTTAGCGATTGTTTCAATCTGTCGTTGTGTCAGACAACTAGGTGCAAAGGTAATTGCGTTTTTCCAAACCGGCGTAAATATTTGCCCAAATCTTGATCGGTTGATAGTACGTTCGTTATTATGGTTGACCCAAAAATTTAACACATCCTCATCCCAGTAAGATCCAAAACTCCTGAAGACCGCTTTATCGAGTAGTTGAAGCTCATGGGTGGTGTTGGACGGTAGACAAAACAGAGTTACATCTTTTTTATTGCAGCTTCTACAATTCTAATGTCTAAATGAGATGAAGCTTCGTCAAAAATTAAAAGGGCTGGTCCAGGATTTTTGAATTGGTAGAAGCGATCTAACCACATCTGCTGTCATGCTTCCTTTCTTGGTAATTATAATTTTTGTTTCTGCTGGAAGATTAAAATACCATTCTGGTTTAACTCGTTGCTCTTTCATAATGGTAAGTGGCGGAATGCTGTTGTCTATGCCGTTGCCACATGCCACGATTGTTATATTTTCGAAGTGCTCTGCTGCAACGATATGCACCCTTTTAGCATCTTTACTAGCCAATACAGCCTTATGAACAGCTATGCCATTTCGAACAGCATTTATTGCCGCTTCAATGACCTCTTCGGTAAACTGTGCCCTTTTCCTGGTGTACATATCTGCAAGAAAAAATATTTTAACGATTATGTGAACAAATTAATGAACATAAGACAATGGAGAAGAAGGGCACAAGAGAGATCTGAATAGAAGGACTAGCCAGAGAGGCAAATACCCATCAGGGTTATATGCAAAAGAAGAAGAAGAAGATGTGAACAAATTATTTATAATATCAACCAGCTCTTAATAAGGCCAGTAGACTCTTTGTAAGGCCAATCAATTGGCCTTATTCGGGCACTGTCTACTTGTTTATTTAACATAACAGAACAATATTCAAAAGCAATATAGCGAAAAACCCGTACCAATTCCTAAAAGAGTATTAATTTTCTATTGCTTTACAAAGAAATAATATTTGGTATATATTATTTAAGTAACTTTATAGTGATTTTATAACTTACCTAAAATTTATAACCAAACTTCGGCACCATAGTAAACACGCGTCTAGTATAGGTACTTCGCGCTGCTGTTTGATACTACTACCACTACGACGGAATGGCATGGCGTAGACAATTTTCACTGGGAAAGCGATTTACAGTGACATCTAGTATATTATATCTATATTTAAGGAAATATTTACAATAATTGGTCCTATTAAGATACTGGCCTTATTTGGCGTCACTACCTTAATAATATAATAAATTCGCATATACACCGTTGGAAATCCAAAAAGTAAACATACTATTATGACAGTTTCGTGACATTTATTCCGTATATAAAAAGTGCCTTGAAGAAAAAAAAGACGTATTAGAGAAACCTAGAATGATCGAGATGCCATCAAAAAATCCCGAAATGTCTAGCAATGTGTGGAATATAAAAAAATGTATATAAACACAAGAAGTTGACAGTTTAATTAACAGTAGTATTGTGAAGTTAATTTAGTCTAAAATGACACTGCAAAATCACTTAATTACATGTAAGAATAGGGGAATACATTGATAAGAGGTTGCCAGTCAAAAAGGGGCCGCAAATAGCTTTAATTCAATTAATGGTAATTAATTTTTGAACAAAAATTTAGTTCATTTATTTTTTAAATAAAATACGCTGCTCATGGCATATATGCATGTTTTGTATATCAAATTAAAGGTTTTTATTATGATGATTTAGGATTTCTTGGAAAAAATGGTCACCAATAATTCGAATTCCCAGCTTTTAAAAAAGCGAGGTATCACAGATAAACTAAAAAGAGAGCTATCAGAGTAATATCAAAATAATTAATTTTTAAAATCTAACACTTTAGTATGTAAAGTAATATTGGATATGGTCTGATTATTAATTCTGAAATTATATCTGGTTTGTTTTGTTATTTAAAAGTAAGAGTAACATAACTCGTATAATTGTATTAAGTTCAAACTTCTTTAGTGTTACACTCAGTAAATTATAGGTAATACAATAGTAAAAGTAAAAAACGTTATTGAAACTGAAATTATTATATTACCTATTCAGTCACCAGCAAGTAAAATACGCTCACCTTCAAGAAAAACGGAGCATTTGCATTTTTAAAATAAAAACTTGAAATTTTAATTTTCTTTAAACTTTGATTATTATAATAATAAATATGCACAAAAAAGTAAAAGAGATAACAGGAAGCATAAAGAAACGCCAAATAGGCAAACTTAAAGACAAAGATGAAAATCTTATTGTAGATCTAGAGAATAAAATAAAACGATGGACTATGGAATAAATTATTTGAAGATGATAGAAACAACTTAACTCAAATAATCAATGCACCTGGGCCAGACATATTCAAAGAAGAAGTAGAATACGCAATAAGAAACGCTAAAAATGGAAAAGCAAATGGAGCTAATGAAATTCCTACAGAACTGTTGAAGCTTTAGAATGATAAATGCATATGAATGATAAATATAGTACTGGTATATTACCTCAACAATGGTTGTTGTCTACGTTTGTCACCATACCGAAGAAAACTAAAGCAATGCAATGTTGAGATCATCGAACAATCTCTTTGATGAGTCATCTACTTAAAATATTTCTTAGAGTCATCCACAACCGAATCTATCAAAAGTTAGATATCGATATTAACGATACACAGATGGGATTCAGAAAAGAATAAGATACAAGAGGAGCTCTTTTGCCTTAAACTTTTCGAAAACCAAGGCTATACCAAGCAACAGATAAAGGAGTTCGCTAGGGAAATGTTATCTAACCAAAGCTATTCACACTTGGACTGGAAGAAGTGTTCCAAGATATTGACTGGGTAGATAAAGGAATAAATGTTAATGGAAGAAAACTGAGTGATTTAAGATACGCTGATGACATTGTAATATTCTTTACAAGCTTCGAAGAACTACAGGCCATGATGACGCAACTATTTCAAGCTTCGGAAAAAGTAGGTCTCAAAATGAACTTGGAAAAAACAAAACTAATGACAAATACACTGAATATTAGAGAAGTGCCGTTGAACGACATAAATTTAGAAAGAGTAAGCGAATACATCTACCTGGGACAGATAATGAAAGTTAACAAAGAAACTCAAACTACCGAAATTACCAGAGGAATAAGGTTAGCAGGAGAACATGCTGCCAAATTAAAATGGAGCTTTGCAGGACACTATGCCTGACTGAAGGATAAAAAATGGAACCACGAAACACATCAATGGAGACCATGGTTAGGAAAGACAAGCAGAGGAAGACCACAAAAGAGATGGGCTGATGACATAAAGAAGCAAATGGCGCAAAATAGAAAACACTGGATTGATTTGGTGGAGTCCTATGTCCATATATGGATTACTTAAGGCTGAAGAAGACGAAGAAGATATCCTCTTCTTCTTCTTCTTCAGTGCCTTATCCGGTCCGTTGGCGATCATCAAGGCTATCATGGTTTTGTTGACTGCTCTGCGAAACAGCTCCGCTGAGGTCATCCCAAACCATTGTCGGAGATTTTTCAACCACGAGATACGACGGCGTCCCGGTCATCTTCTGCCAAATAGATAACGCTTCTTCTTATTTTGTGGATTGACCCACATGAACACTAAAATCATTTCTCATACTCATTTAACTATTGGAAAATTTAAGAGCATTGATTACTCATATTTATTACTCTAATTTCAAAATATACTAGGTTTAACTGTTATGGGTTTTGTGCTCAAATAAATTGATAATAGGTATGAAAGAAATAAAGGATATGTAACAATAAAACACTGAAAACTTTGTTTTCAAACTTCCACAAAATTTATTTTAAATATTATCACTACAGCTGTTTCGGCTGATTGCCTTTCTCAAGTGATCTATTTTGGCTTGGGTTTACAAATTTATAGTCTCTAATGAAACAGGTTGAGGAGGGGAGAACTGTTTGTCTCAAGTTGGTCATTCAGAATTATATTTGTGTTTTGTAATTTGTTGATTTCCATAGATTCTAACAAAGATAGCTTAAGGCCTTTATTTTGAATGTGAAGAATTTTAAATTTGTCATTAAAAGAGTGATTATGATCTAGAAGGTGAAGTGCGTATGTCGAATCTGTTTTTCTATTCTTGAAAGCCCTTTTATGTTCTGCTATTCGTTTATCAAAGTTTCTACCAGTTTGACCGATGTAAGTTTTTGGCAGTCGCCACATTGAAGTTTGTACACACCACTATTTAAGTGTTTTTTATTTTGGCTCTTGTTATTTTTAATATATTTGCCTAGGTTGTTATTTGTTCGGAAAGCTGGTGTTATTCCTTTCTTTTTTATGTGTTTGGCAATTTTTGTTGTTATTTTGCCTGTATATGTAATCGAGCAGAAGGTACAGAGTTTTTTCTCTGGTGGTGGAAATACTAATTTCAGGGCTTTCTTGTGTAGTTTTTGATTTAACATTTTATTAATTGTTTGTTCGTTGTATCCGTTGTTTACTGCTATCTGCTTAATTATATTTAATTCTGTCTCAACGTTGTATTTTAACATCGGAATTTCTGTTAATCTATGTAACATACTATGATAAGCTGCCAGTTTAGCTTAATTAATTAAGCAGATAGCAGTAAACAACGGATACAACGAACAAACAATTAATAAAATGTTAAATCAAAAACTACACAAGAAAGCCCTGAAATTAGTATTTCCACCACCAGAGAAAAAACTCTGTACCTTCTGCTCGATTACATATACAGGCAAAATAACAACAAAAATTGCCAACACATAAAAAAGAAAGGAATAACACCAGCTTTCCGAACAAATAACAACCTAGGCAAATATATTAAAAATAACAAGACCAAAATAAAAAACATTTAAATAGTGGTGTGTAACTTACGATGTAAATAAAACTTACATCGGTCAAACTGGTAGAAACTTTGATAAACGAATAGCAGAACATAAAAGGGCTTTCAAGAATAGAAAAACAGATTCGACATACGCACTTCACCTTCTAGATCATAATCATTCTTTTATTGACAAATTTAAAATTCTTCACATTCAAAATAAAGGCCTTAAGCTATCTTTGTTAGAATCTATGGAAATCAACAAATTAAAAAACACAGATATAATTCTGAATGACCAACTTGAGACAAACAGTTCTCCCCTCCTCAACCTATTTCATTAGAGACTATAAATTTGTAAACCCAAGCCAAAATAGATCACTTGAGAAAGGCAATCAGCCGAAACAGCTGTAGTGATAATATTTAAAATAAATTTTGTGGAAGTTTGAAAACAAAGTTTTCAGTAAATTGCGTTAGGCTTTCACGGCCATCGTCTAACTTATTAAACTGTTTATTCGGGCTGTTGGGCCGTTGTCTTCTGTTGAGATTAGTTCTCGACGTTTCGCCAACACTAGGGGTTGGCATCTTCTGGAGATGTTGATGCTTCGCTTGTAAGCAGAAACTGACGACGCGTTGTACTACGGAGGCAATATTTATAATTCCCACTCGCCTCCCCTTCACTGGTTTCGGCTTGAGGGGGCGTGTCGTTGTTTATAGTAGCTTTTCTATCTCCGTGTTTGGCGGGAAGGGCGTTTGTGGATTTTAATACTGGTATCCATGTTTTGTTGATTTTTAGTCCTTCTTCTATCCTATTGAAATTGTTTGGGTGCTTGTATATTTCCACCGCTTCCCGATATAACCGTGGGTAGTACTGTGAAGTTTTGTCCAGCATCTGTGTTTCTTCAAATAGTATTCGATGTTCTCCGCTTCCCAAAGCGTGTTCGGCAACGGCAGATTTGTCGATATGTCCTAAACGACAATGGCTTTTATGTTCATTTATCCTGGTGTTGGTGTGTCTTTTTGTGGTTCCCACATATACCATTCCACATGTGCATGGTATTCGGTATACTCCGGCCGTTGCTAATGGGTCGCGTTTGTCTTTTACCGATCTTAAACAATCCTTGATCTTCTTTGTAGGTCGACCTAAGGTCGACCGATGTTCTCGAAGCGGAGAACATCGAATACTATTTGAAGAAACACAGATGCTGGACAAAACTTCACAGTACTACCCACGGTTATATCGGGAAGCGGTGGAAATATACAAGCACCCAAACAATTTCAATAGGATAGAAGAAGGAGTAAAATCAACAGAACATGGATACCAGTATTAAAATCCACAAACGCCCTTTCCGCCAAACACGGAGATAGAAAAGCTACTATAAACAACGACACGCCCCCTCAAGCCGAAACCAGTGGAGGGGAGGCGAGTGGGAATTATAAATATTGCCTCTGACGCCCAGCCTCCTGAATTGTGATTGGTTAAATGCAACCTAGGTGCAGCCAATCATAATTCTGGATTCTGTTGCTCATTTTCACTATTATCATTGGCCAAAATGCACCAGAGATGCAACCAATGATAATACAGAAAATGTTGCATTGGCCGTCGTGCGATGTAGTCAAAGTGGCGGTTAGAAAATCCGTTACACTTTGACCTACTTTTTCTTCTATAAAAGAAACGCACCACGGCCAGGAAATCAGACTGGGTCAGGAAATGTCCGCCAGTCCAGCCTTCCTTTAGGCAAGTCGAGATCCTCAGGTTGATTAAGTTCCTTGAGCCTCTCAAACCAACTTCTGATTTTCATTTCGAACGCACCTTTGGCAAAGTTCTTACCAGAACCCTTGTCGGTTTCCGAGCGGGAACCAGGCGGCCATTTTTGGACATTTATTTGTGCAATTTAGACTTAGTCTAAATTTGCTAATAAAGCGTCCAGAACGTCGTTATCTGAAGGCGTATTTGATCTGTGTTTTCGCCTTAGGCGAATTCTGATAAAATACGTAATTGCAGCCGCGTTTTCTTTGTCTTTCTCAAGATCTAAGATTAACGCGGGAAAACTTACAAGTCGTGTAAGAGAATTCCGCTAAGTCCTTTGTTCAAAGGGCTTAGACGCTTATTTCGCGGATATCCTCTAAGGGAGACCGCATAATAAAGAAAACCCTTGTGTTTTATTTCTTTACCCTTATTTTGAATGTATTTCTCTTTCAGCGAATACACTGCAATAAGTAGGTAAGAAATTTTGGTTTTCTTTATGTGAATTTTACATGCGATTTATACACTGTTATATATTTCATGATAATTGATATTGTATGTATTTTCATTGTTTTATTGTTTTATATATGTCTTACAGGTATTTGTGAAGAAATCTTAAATATAACATTATTGATTTTTCTCTTTCAGCACTTGACCTTGTCAAACTTGTTTTGCTAGTTGTAATATCGATTTTCTACCTTTACAGGACGGTGAACCTTGTTTGTTCTCTTTCAGGGATTTTTAATTCGTAATATTTAAAATATATTTAGACTACACTGTTATTTTCATTACTGCCTTATTTGTCTTATAAACAATTGCATTATTATTTATTTATTTACAGGAAATAACTTATGTGTTAATTTAACCATTTATTTTCTATTTTCGACTTAGGAAATTTTTCATAAATAATACTTGTTTATTTGATATAACTATTTTTATAGTGTAGTTTGTTATAATTTTATTGCTGTTTATTCCGAATTAAACTATTCCCCACAGGTTCCCGAAGGAATTAGGTCTCTACGACACTTAGAAATATTCCTTTATTCTTGTGATAATTGATAATTTTCCTATGTTTACTAATTTGATAATTTGTTTATAAAACTTTGACTTGCAATTATTACTAACCAGACTCTCTTACAGATTCTTAGGCTTAGATTAATTGCGTAATTATCTTCCAGATCCAAGGCCTGGAGATAATTACTCTTTCTTTCAGATTCTTAGGTTAAGACTGATTGATTATTATTATTATTATTATACTTTGCATATTTAATCTCTTTATTTGTTTATAACAATAAACGTTTTACTTGTGCATCTTTTATATCATTTTAATCCTAGCTAGGGGTGACATAGCACGAGCCTATGGCCACCGATCGAGATCGATACGATCTACGGTCCAATACAGCTATGGACAGAGCGGTCAACGAACTCTCTCTTCCTGAGGGAACTGAGAGTCCAACACGTTACCGACACCTCCGTAGTACAACGCGTCGTCAGTTTCTGCTTACAAGCGAAGCATCAACATCTCCAGAAGATGCCAACCCCTAGTGTTGGCGAAACGTCGAGAACTAATCTCAACAGAAGACAACGGCCCAACAGCCCGAATAAACAGTTTAAAAAGTTTTCAGTGTTTTATTGTTACATAAAATGAATTTCCATCAAGTAACAGTCGAATCCGTCAATTAAATAAAGGATATGTGGTGAGAGTATTTTAATATCTAAACTATAAGTAACGGATTATAAATTAAATTTTTTAGGATAAAAAAACAAATATCCCTAAAAAGTTTTTTTTTCGAGAAAAGATGCACTTATCGTATTTTATATGCAAGCTTGTTGTAACGTTAGGTCAAGGTACTTTATTATATACGTTCTAATATTAAAAAGGAAGTGCACATAACACTGACCTAGACATAGTGTATATCAAATAGTATTTACTATTAATTGCTCAGTTAAAGTGATCGTAAACAATTACCATATGAATAATTTTAGACATTAAGAAATGTAGGATAGTGGACTTAATTTATTCATATTAATATCATTTGCGTTTTGAAATATAGATCGACATAAATAAAACTTCTGAAAATTTCAACAGATTGCCTAATTGATAAAAGGATATATCTTACACACGAAATTACTGGATACATATTTTGTTAAAAATCATAAATAATATACTTCGATTAAGTTTTTGATAAAAATACTGATTTTACTAAATGGACGGTTTCAAGTTAAAATATTTATTTTAAAATTTATTAAAAAAGCGATAAACCCTTGTAATCAGCGCTGATCGGTTAGACTACAAATACAACTATTTGGGCAACCTACATCTTCTAACCCTCATCCCATGTAACCCTCCCTAGTGACCCAACTAGTACTATTCAAAATAAATCTTCTCCTCCTCAGTCCTAATCCCTTTTGGGATGTGGTGACACCGTCAGACCTTCACAGTTTTTTTAGGATTTCCCTCCATCCTTCTCTGTTCTGGGCTAGCTGTTCTGCTTCATGTAACCCTTGGTTAATCAATATTTTTGTTTGGTCTACCCAACATCAAAAATAAATCTAATGCCTCAATAAAACGCCCTTGGTAAAAGAAACAAATTGATTTAAACACTCTCTCAAGAAACTCTCATCCTATAAAAGTGTTTCTGCTAAATTCTACACCCTCCCTAAAATCCATAAACCTACCTTAACTATGGCACCTATAGTTTCCTCCATAGGCTCATCAACTGAATATATTGCGGGCTTTCTTATTAATATTTTAACTGAAGCTTATGATTCGAATAGTGATTACTATATCAGAGCTTCTTTTCAAAGTGGTCGAGCTGTTTAACAAAATTGTCTTACCACATAATTATGTTCCCGTCGGTCTTCATGTGGTCTAACTCTTCAGTAAGTTTATTTAAATGCCGTTCTACGGTCTATTCATAAACACTGGGTTAAAATTTCTGCAGCATGTAGCATTGATGGTATGTTTATTGAGATGATAGAGTTCTTGTTTAATTCCACTTGTTTTTTTTTTTAAGAACAAACATTATAAACAAATTTTTGGTACTCCTATGGGAGCTATTATCAGTAGTAATATCCTTAGGACATTGATAACAGACAAGATAATTTCATGACAATGGAAAGCTCGTTCCTTGGTAACAGCACGAAGCCGAAGGCTCAGTGGATTAATATATAGCACAGCAACGAGCTTGAAAAATTTGTCATGAAATTATGAGGCATTAATAAATGTCCGAGGGATATTCGGCGGATAATTTTTCGAAAAAAAAAATCATTCAAAAAATCATTCAAATAGTGAAATTACAATTATTAAAATTTAAGTTAACATTAAACGTGACATTTTGAAATTTATTTGGATGAAGTTGTCAAACTCGATCGTGTTGTCATAGGAATTGAAAATTACACTGAATGCAATTATCAGTGTAATGTTGACATGATTGGGTGAAATTGTTCCACATGACACAAAATGACGAAATTTGAATGGTTGTTAGAACAGTCGAAAAATTATCAGTAGTAATATCCCTAAGACATTGATAACAGACGAGGTAATTTCATGACAATCGAAAGCTCGTTCCTTGGTAACAGCACGAAGCCGAAGGCTGAGTGCTGTTACCAAGCAACGATCTTGAGAAATTTGTCATGAAATTATGAGGCATTCATCAATGTCCGAGGGATATTCGGCGGATAATTTTTCGAAAAAAAAAATCATAACTCAACATAACGAAACATTTATTTATTAAAAGTACAGTTAGTAAAAGTAGAATTATTAAAATTTAAGATAACGTTAGATTCGTTGCTGTAATCTACTATAGAAGATCTATTACCACGCATAATATTTATAATCTTGTTGTGGTGTTCTTGATCGAGATTCACGTATGGTTTTATAGAAACGTGACATTTTAAAATTTATTTGCATGAAGTTGTCAAACTCGATCGTATTGTCATAGGGATTGAAAATTGCACTGAATGCAATTATCAGTCTAATGTTGACATGATTGGGTAAAATTGTTCCACATGACACAAAATGACGAAATTTGAATGGTTGTTAGAACAGTCGAAAAATTATCTTGATAATTCTGACTACATACACTTCATCTAATTTACATACCGATGCACGTTATCGGCGTCATAGCCTGTGACGTCACATGATACCAACACGAAATATTTAGGCGGTAGGTGTGTTCTTTGTTAGAATCACTTTACCGAGTACACTGGCATTACAGCCACTAAATATATTTTATTATATACGCGTAGAAATTATATTTAAAGATTTCTATTAATGTTAACTTGAAGAAATACACAATAATATGTTTCATTAAATTTGTATAAATGCATTATAAAGTGTTTTTATGAAGAACATTTGTTCGGAACACACGGTAACTGTAATCGTACGAAGGTAAAATTTTGGCATAAATTGGTAACACTTATTTGACAGTTGCGGTGTTGACACTGTTTGTACTTTATTATTTTGAATTTTAAAGTGAATACCTCTTGTTTTATATTTTTACCTATTTAATAAAATCTGTTCTTTTTAGAACAAAATTAATGTGTTTTATTTCAAAAATGTCACGTAAGAATTTAAATAGCTGTTGTAAGGAGATGGTAATACTTTTGATTTGGTTTTATTTGATTTAAAATGGAGTCAGGATTTTTTTATACTTTGGCAACTATGTCAACTTCGATCTCTAGGAACGCGTGAAGCTCTTTTTTTCACTTAATATACTGATATAAAGATGCCTGGACGTCAATCACGTCAATACGCATGTTTTATTGACTATAATAAAGCATTCGATAAAGTAAGACATAAACAATTAATAAATGAATATAAGTTTGAATGTTCGAATAATTAAACTTTGTTGGTATACAAGGCAACTATCGAACACAGTAATTAATTAAATCTTGCCCACGTACTTTCGATCAATAGATCATCTTCAGGGGCATCTGAAATAAGCCAAGAAACGTTTTTTAATAAAAAGGAAAATTAATTCACTTGGATAAAAAACTCCAAGTTTATGGTTGAAAAAAGTTTTTATGTGATAAACGTTTATAGACTTACTTCGTCAGTTCTGGCCTATCCGACATGAGTAGAATGTCATACATGTAAATTTGGACATACCAATACAATACACAAAGACAAACAAACACTTTAAAATTTTTAAAAAGGAGAAGCTACATGTTATATGGAAGCAGGAGACAGAATGGGCTCCCGGTCTGGCGGAAATATTAAGATGACATGTGACAAATGACAGCTTGTAAAGGGCAGTTATGTGATCGGCACCTTTCAAAATTCTATGAAACTAAGTATTGACCAAAGGTCCAACTGACACCATTATAGGAAATCAACTGATGAAATATAAAATTAGTATATTTTTATGTAGATTGAATAATCCAAATCTCACACTCAAACCTGTCTATAATAATTAGGATGTTAGTTTGAGAGCAATTGAAGTTGACATAAAGTATGAATGTAAGAAAAGACTAAACAATATATTAGACAGTGGATCCTCGTAGAGGACCCAGCTCGACTGTTTAGACTTCATGCACTGAGCATTTCAATATTAATTTTAAAGTTCTTCCATTGACTGGGGATTCAACTGAACTACTTGGATTATAACCCATTAATATATTTTGCTTTCAATTTTGATTTTAACTTTTAGTAATTTAACTGCATATTCAGATTTTTCCTTTTTTACAGTACTGATAGCGCTTGGTGGACCATTTTATTGTAGTCAACCATCCACTTTTTTGGAGTTTTTTATCCAAGTGAATTAATTTTCCTTTTTATAAAAAAAACGTTTCTTGGTTTATTTGAGATGCTCCTGAAGATGATATATTGATCGAAAGTACTTGGGCAAGATTTAATTAATTACTGTGTTCGATAGTTGCCTTGTATACCATCAAAATTTAATTAATAAATGTCCTAAAATCAAATCAGATTGACTACAACGACCTCAGGATCATATCAAATTTATACTATAAACAGCGAGCAAATGTACGTGTTAACGAACAGCTGTCAGAAAAAATGAAATTAGATATGGAGTGAGACAGGAATGCGTATTGTCGCTAATTCTTTTTAATGTCTACTCCGAAGAGATCTTGAAAAACGCTCTTGAGGGTGAAACAGCTGGAATAAAGGTAAATGGAGTTCCCATTAACAACATTAGATATGTGAACGACACTGTGATCTTAGCCGAAAACATTGAAGATCTTCAGAGACTGGTGACCAAAATAGCAGAGTATGGAAAAGAGTATGGTCTAACAACGAATATCAAGAAGACGTAATTTATAAGAATATCGAAAACCTAAAGAAATAACGAGAATTTTTAATAAACGGAATCAATGTCGAATAAGTGGACAAATATGCATATCTGGGAATAATGATTAACTCCACAAATAATTACATTCAGGAAATCAAAATCAGAATAGAAAAGTCTAGAGTAAATTTCAACAAAATGAGAAGAGTGCTATGTACCAGGGATTTAAAACTGGAACTAAGAGTTAGGTTGGCGAGGTGCTATGTTTTTTCGACTTTATTTTATGGAATGGACTCTTGGGCCTTGAACGCAACATCAATGAAAAAACTAGAATCATTCAAGCTGGGGGTGTATACAAGAATTCTGAAACTATCGTGGACAGAACACGTCACAAACAAAGAGGTTCTGAGATGGATGAATAAAAAAATGGAAATATACAATTAAAACAAGAAAATTAGAATATCTCGAACATATTACACGAGGAGAGAAATACACCTTGCTCCAACTGATTATGCAGGGAAAGATCTAAGGATAGAGAAACATAAGAAGGCATAGAATGTCATGGCTGCGCATCCTTAGAGAGTGATACGGATGTACATCAAATGAACTTTTCAGAGCATCCGTCTCAAAAGTCTGAATAGCTATGATGATTGTCGACCTCCGCCGCGGAGATGGCACTTAAAGACGAAGAATGTAATGGATGATCTGTTGGATATTGTTCTCCAGGCTATTCCTTTTAACGTTAGTTTTATTAAACAGTGTCTTGATGACATTATTAGGTCCTGTCCTTCTGTCCACTAGATTTAAAAACCGAGCTCTTAGACATTTTCAATAGATATGGCCCACACATCCAGTTTACTGTTGAAAAAAAGGATCCCGCCCAATATGTTTCTTTTCTTGACACAATGTTCACTAGAGAATTGGATAACATCATTAAAATTGATTGGTATAGAAAAAGTGTAACTCTGGGAGATACCTCAACTACGATTCTTACCACAAGTAAAGTATGAAAGTTAATCTAGTGAAACAAATAACCACAAGAGTTTTTAAACTGGCTGACTCTGTTTTTAGAAAGAATAATCTCAACATCCTTTTAAAATTATTCCTAGATAATTCTTACCCGAATCCTTACTCAGGAAAATCATCTTTAACACATCCTCTGTTATACTTAACACTCAACAGAACCCTCCCCAAAATACAGATGCTATGAAAGTTAGCTCTGATTCCTATTAACTGACTAACAATATTCCTAAAATCTCTAAAAAATAGTACATTGTTTACCGGGTAGGAAAAGCTTAACATTCCTGGACGACTGTGAAGATTGCTAAGTCGAGGCGCAAGCCGAGACTTAGCAACACAGAGTCCAGGAATGTGGCTTTTCCTACGAGGTAAACATACTATTTTTCCGCAAATCGTTTAAAATTCGACAGATATTGATTGATTTAAAAAAAAAACGCGATAATTTTATTCCCAAATAAATGGTGCTTTGAAATTCCTAATAAAATTACTTGGGTTACTATGGAAACGTATTGAGGTTGAATTGTCAAACTTGACGCTTATAAATTTAATTGCTGGTGTTCTCGAAAGTAAAATCACAGTATAAAGAGGAACCTCTTTATACTGTGGTAAAATGATAAGTGATGATGAAATTTTCATTCCTGGGACTCCTCCAGAGCTGGTTGAGGCAGTGAATACTGCTTCATTAGAATTATTGCCAAAGAAATCAAGAGAAAAGTACGAAAATGCATACAGACGTTTTATGGATTATCGCATGAGTAAAAATACGAGTTCTTTCTCAGAAAATGTTGTAATGGCATACTTCCTAGACCTTTGTTTAAAGATGAAATCTTCAACATTATGGGCCAATTATTCAATGCTGAAGTCAACCCTTGCACTTAAACACAATGTAGATATATCTTCATACTCAAAACTTCGTTCTTTATTGAAACGGCAAGCTCAAGGTTATAGGGCAAAGAAATCTAAGATTTTAACGAAGGAAGAAATTGAAAAATTTATCCAGGAAGCTCCAGATGGTAAATTTAATGATTAAGGTAATTTACAAGGTTTTAATTTCTATTTAGATTATAGCTTTATTTATTTTTTAGGTGGCTGTAATATTTGGTATTTCTGGGGCCTGTAGAATGGATGAGTTAGTCCGAATGACTGTACACGATATAGAAGACTTAGAATCTAAGCTTTTAATTAGCATACCTGATTCGAAAACCAACAAACCAAGATCATTTGTAATTAATCAGATCTACTTGAATGTTTATCGAAAGTATGTTTCGTTAAGACCAGAAAATATGAACAGTGACCGATTTTTCTTTAAATATCAAAACGGAAGGGGTTGTAGACAAGTGGTCGGAATTCATCAATTTAGAAAAATGCCCAAAATAATTGCTACTTATTTGAACTTGGTAAATACGACAGAATATACTGGTCACTGCTTTCGTCGGTCTTCTGCAACAATATTGGTTGACTTTGGTGCCGACATAACTAGTTTAAAGAGGCATGGCGGATGGAAGTCATCAAAGGTTGCTGAAGGATATATCGAAGAATCGCTTAACAATAAGGTTGAGGTGGCAAATAAAATTTTCACAGTACAAAATATTCAACAAAATGACACTTCCACCCTGCATGTTGTCCAAAATGTTTCTCATAGTTCTAAGAGTGTTCCTCCAATGTTCAATAATTGTACTAACTGTCAAATTACTGTAAATATAACAAATTGATCTTAAAAATGTATTCAGCAATGACTTGATGTTTTCAAAATATAAATTAATTCCTTATAAGCAATGTGTTTTCTATCATTTATGTAGAACACTAACAACTGTACGGAAATATCATTTCCTCACAGTAAGGAAATGACATTTCCTTACACTAAGGAAGTCCTGACTTTTTCTTCAAGAAATTTTGACAGGAATGTCAAAATTTCCTGGCGATTTGCGGAAAAAGTTTATTATTTTAAAAATGTAATTTTTAATTCTTTCGAAAGTTCGGTGATCCTAAAATATTGGCTTCGAATTTGGTGATCGATAAAAAATATAATACAAAACTCAAGTTTTTCCAATAGATGAAATGTCAAACTAGAATTATGCTGGTTTTTGTACGTCGATCTATTTCATAAAATTCTTCAAAACTGACTTATTTGCCTTAAATAGGAGGAAAATTACTAGTATTTTTATAACTAGGTATAACACTGCTGTGAAATTATTGCTGGTGGCATTTTTCTTTACCTTATTTACGCTCTGAATGAGAATAACCCACAATATAAGAACACAATTGAGGAGCTAGAAACTATTTTTCTTTTTAATTTTTGGCCTAAAGTTCGTAAGCTGATTTATAAATACCAAAAAGCAGCTTCCTGTACTACGGCTGACAGGCCAAAATAAATTTTTTCCAATTTTTAAATTGTTGTTTATTCCCAAACATAGAATTAAGAAATAATAAGTGTACTATATCTCTTTAACTTTTCAATGTCTTACAAGAACGCATGACATCATGGTAGTAGGTATATTTTTTTATAATACACTATAATTTTTAATTCAAAACCTATAAAAAATATTATAGAAAATTAATACTCCAAATCATAGCCAGCACCAATCATTATATTTTCTAGATAATTATAAAAACTAAACTACTACAGATCTATAATGTTTACCCTCTTATTGTCTTAGATATTATGTACTTAAATAATAATATAATATTTTATGGTTTGTAGCAAGCTCGACAAAAGTCTCCTGCAACACATTCACATTCTTCATAGGAATAGAAATTATTCGGTGTATCGTTGCATCCATCCCAAATTACTTCTTCACAACATTGCGACCAGTGATTCCAATGGTATCGAACGAGTCTTGCATAACAATCTATACCACCAGGGTACTTAAATGGCAGGAAGCAATCTAAAAAAATAGTAATTATGTATAATGGAAAAAATTATTATTTTCTTATTGATTCTTAATCAGTTTATATTTATTTATATATAAATATTTATATAGCTTTTTTGCTCTTTTGACAGCACAACTGTCAAAAGAGCTTGCACATACCCTGGAGCAGATGTCCCTTCTGATCACGTACTATTAGTGGCCGTCATAAAGATCGCTCTTTCATGCAAGAACAAGCCTGAAACTCAACAACAGATAACACTGGATAAACTGAAAGACCCAGTGATACAAGCAGAAATAAGCAATGAAATAAACGCACAAATTCAAATATTGAGGACAAACATTACCGAAGATCTAACACCAACATGGAATACGATTACAAGTGCTGTAACAGACATCATGAAAAAACAACTTAGGGTACAAACGAAATAACAAGAGGCAAAAATGGATGACAGAAGAAATACTATTACTAATGGAAGAACGATGAAGACACAAGAATGACCACGATGGCAGCAATACGTATGAAAACATTGGCAAATAAAAGCAAAAATAAGAATAGCAAAAAATGAATGGCTTAAGCAACAATGTATCGATCTAAAACATTTACAACGACAGCACGACGACCGTAATTTACATAAAAAGCTTAAGGAGACTGCTGGAATATACAGAAAACGAAGACCAACTGCCATAGTTAATCAAGATAACCAGATAGTGCTGGGTGAAAAGGAGAAAATTGGTATATGTGAAAATTATATCCAGGAGCTCTTCCATGACGAAAGACCCATGAGTGAAGTTTATACAGACGACCAGCTGACTGGCCCTTCAATTACCAAAGAGGAGATAGAAAAAGCAATATTAAATTCAAAAAACAATAAGGCACCTGGACCAGATGAGATCCCGTCAGAAATACTCAAATTACTAGATGAAAGGGGAATTTCAGCACTACACAAAATATTTAATTTAATTTATGAAACTGGCTGCTATCCTCAACAGTGGTTACGCTCTACCTTTATTCCCCTGCCCAAGAAAGTCAATGCAAAAAGATGTGAGGATCACAAACTCATTAGCCTGATAAGTCACACTTTAAAGATATTCTTAAAAATATACATCAAAGATTATACAAAAAATGTGAATGGGACATCAGTGATTCCCAGTTCGGGTTTAGGCAAGGTTTAGTAATACGAGAAGCAATAGTAGCAACACAGGTGCTGGTCCAAAATTGTTACAATCAGAGGAAGGATGTGTTCCTATGCTTTTTAGATTACCAAAAAGCGTTTGATCGTGTCCAACACCACAAGTTAATGCAGATTCTCAAGAAAGTTGATATAGACCAAAAAGACATAAGATGCATTGAAAACTTGTACTGGCATCAAACGGCACAGTTAAAAATAGACAATTCTATATCCAAGCCCATACATATAAGAAGAGGCGTTCGACAGGGATATGTGCTTTCCCCTCTTTTATTTAACATTTATTCGGAAGCCATATTTCAAGAGTCTTTGGAGGATGCAGAGATGGGAATCAAGGTGAATGGAGTACTGATCAACAACATATGATATGCTGATAATAGTGTCTTAATTTGTGACAACATAGTCGATCTTCCACAACTTGTCACTATAATCGGAGAATAAGTAAGCCAATGGGATTAGAGATTAATACCAAAAAGAACAAATTCATGATCATCTCCAAAAACTTGGATGCACTTGAAAACTCCATCATAACACTGAATACTAAATCCATTGAAAGAGTGAGTAAATTTAAATACCTGGGATCGTGGCTTTTTGAAGACTGGGCATCGGACAGGGAAGTAAAATGTCGCATTGAGCAAGCTCGACAAGCTTTCATAAAATTCGAGAAGGTACTGACTTGTTCAGAGTTCGATCTTCAACTGTGACTAAGGTTTACTAAGTGCTACGTATGGTCAGTGCTGCTATATAGCGTAGAGGGCAGGACACCCAAAACGAGGGATATAAACAGATTAGAAGCTTTCTAGATATCCTAAAAATACCATGGACAGCGAAAATCACAAATGTAGATGTCCTTAAAAGAATAAACCAAGAACGCCAACTTTTCGAAACCATCAAGAAAAGGAAAACGGTGTATCTAGGTCACATCATGCGAAATGAAAAATACCAGTTCCTCCAACTTATAATCGAGGGTAAAATTGAAGGCAAGAGAGGAATGGGACGCAAGAAAATGTCCTGGCTCCGAAACATAAGGCAATGGAGAGGGATTAACGACATACAATCTCTGATACATATTGCAAGAAATAGAGAATTAATGGAAAATGTGATCGCTAACATCCATTAGTGGATTTGCATCTGAAGAAGAAGAAGAAATATTTATATATAAATACAAGTATCGGGGTTCTAATGGGGTAGTGAGGGGGCAATGACTACGCCAAGGCATTTGACCGTTGGGGTAGTAATGTGTCTCAAATAGCCTCTCCTACTCAAATGTAACATCACCTTCAAGTTGGTGAACCAATTGTCAGAAACGAAGCTCTGAACACCGAGTATCAGTTGAACAAGTGGAATTGAAGAAATGTAATTCCATTAAGAGTAAGTGGTGCCGACTGGTCTTTCCAAAGGGTGTTAAATAAACTGATAAGGTCGCTCTGCTTCACCTCAACATCTAAAACAAATAATGGTCAAAAACGGAACAATATTAGATTTCGAATCGAGAGAACATTTTAAAAAACTGTTAGACGCTGAGCAAGAAAAAGCAAAGGAAACTAAAAACAACGTAATTGGCGGATCAAAGAAAGGCACAGAGAAAACAAAAGCTATACAGAAATAAGAACTAGAAGAAGCAATATGGAATATAAAGACTGGAAAAGCTCTTGGGAGAGATGAAGTTAGTTCAAAAATGTTGAAATACATAGTAAAAAAGCAAAAAAAATGTCACTCCTCGCCAAAGAAAAAAATCAAATTCAATAATTGTACCAGTGCACAAAAAGGGAAACACAAAAGAGTGTCAGAACTATAGAGGCATATCCTTATTATGTGTAGCAGCAAAATTATATAAAACAATTGAGTACAAAGATGATGTCTTGAGTCTCAGAAAAGGGACCTAACTCACAAGACCATATATTCACTATGCAAAAGGTACTAGAGTAAGTCTTAAAGAAAATAAAGAAAAATACATACATTTTATAGACACAGAAAAAACATATGATTCAGTCGAAAGGAAAATTGTATGAGAGATAAACCTGACAAGTAAATTAAAACCTGATATAGCAACAAAAAGTGTATATAAAAACCTTCAAAAAGTTCTGTATAGGATGCAATAAAATGCGAATACGAAATACAGAGATATACGTATTTGTAGATGGCCTAGTATTATCCAACGAAACAATAGGAAAACTTGGGCACAATTTGGAAAATGGAAGTCAAAAGCAAAAAAATACAACCTAAATGTAAATAAAGGGACGACAGAAATAATGAAAATATCAAGGAAAAATACACGGATGACCTAATCGAAGTGGTGGTGTATCAACAAAAAATACAATACAGTAATAAATGGGAACAGTAATAAATAGCAGAAGAAGCATCAAGGATGATCTCAACAACACACTATTTCAGATACCAAATAGAGGATTTCTTAACAACAAAATAAGATGACAAAATATGAAAGAATAGGCCAACCTTAATGTTTGAAGCAGAAAACTAGATCTTAAACAGAGGACACCAGAGAAGGTTACATAAAACAGAGATGAAATACATCAGAAGAACGATAAGGGTAAGAAGAATAGACAGACTTAAAAATGAAGAAATAACAAATAACATTAAAATTAAACCGTTAATTGACACAATAAAGAAGAAAAACATTACATTGTTCAGTCATATAACACGAATGATCAGTAACAGATAAATGAAAAGAGTGTGGAAGAAAGGAAGAAATAAATAAAATAAAATAAAAAATTGAAAGAGCGGCATAGCAGAGAGATTAAAAAATAAGGGAAAATCTTGGTAAGAAACAACACAAATGCCGAAGAACAGAAAAGAATGGGGAAAATTCATCAAAAGCTAGACTCACCTATCTTGACACCTAATGATAGAAGTGGAACGATTATGTGTGTATGTATGTTAAATAAAAAGAACAGTATTCTTACCTTTTACATCAAAGCTATTTACTGCTTGAAACATTATTGCAACGATAATGAGGTATGATATTACTTTACTCATTTTTGTCGTTATGTATGTAATACTAACACAGGACTAACTAAAATTAAATAATACTCAGTTTTATTCAGTTGTCGCAAATTTTATATAGCGCAACCAAACATTTTGTTACTAATTTTTTTGCAAAACTAAGATAAATGAGTATTCACCGATAAAGAAAGAGTCAGAAATATATAGAAACTAGTAATTAATGATACGAACGTTGTTAATTGGTGGATTGGAAATCATTTTAAATGGTGGTTTACTTTATTATCAGAATTATATTCTAAATTGTTCGTGTTTTAAAACTAATTTTTTATCTGTTGAAGCAGTAACTTATGTATAATAACAATTGTAGTTTTGTTTCCTCTTTCTCTCCAACTGATTTCCCTCTTCAAGTGAACATGCTGAAGTTATTTCGTGTTCAGTGTTGTTCTTAGAAAAGAATATATTTCATACAAAGTATCTAATAAAAGGCTAAAAGTTATTTATCTTATTTCATATAACCTTGCACTTGTTACATCTCTCATCGAGCATAATTATACATCATCATCATGGTCACTTACATTTTAGCAAATGCGTTGTGGTTCATCATTGAGATTCAGGAGCTCAAATAGTTTGATTGATAACGTCTGTCATATGTACATCCTCTGTATACTGTTGTGGAGAAGCTTTTGCCTTATGTCTGCCCATCATTGTAGAGATCTGCCGCTTTGACGTGGACTCTAAGGCCTTCCTTGAACGACCAACGGCTCCATTTTATAATTGCTTTGGTGGATATGGCTAAAGAACTTTAAAATTCTAGAGTAAACAGTACTAGAGAGACGTTCTTCTTCTTTAAGTTCCATCTTCTATCGAAGGTTGGAAATCATCATGGCTATGCGGACTTTGTTGACTGCCGCTCTAAAAAGTTCTGCACTACTGCATTCAAACCATTCCCTCAAGTTCTTAAGCCAGGATATTCTTCGTCTTCCCACATTTCGCTTTCCTCGGATTTTGCCCTGCATAATAAGTTGTAATAATGCGTATTTTTGCCCTCTCATCACATGTCCCAAGTACTCAAGTTTTCGTCTTTTAATAGTTAATATTATTTCCGCCCCATTTCCTATCCTTCTAGTTACTTCCATGTTTGACATTCTTTGAGTCCATGATATTCGTAGGATTCTTCTGTAACACCAAAATTCAAAGGCGGCCAACTTATTCAGATGAACTTGTTTTAGTGTCCAAGCTTCCAGACCATAAAGAAGAGTAGAGAACACGTAACATCGAAGCATTCTCAGGCGTAGTTCTAACCTTATATCCCGACAACAAAGAAACTTTTTAAGTTTAATAAATGATGTACGTGCTATTTCAATACGTGTCTTAATTTCTTTGGTTTTGTCTACATCTGATGTTATCCATGTTCCTAAGTATTTATAGTTATTAACACTCTCAATTGCAGTATCTTCAATAGTCAATTGGATATTTGCATGTGCAGATTTAGTCATGATCATGCATTTAGTTTTCTTTAAATTTATCTTCAGTCCGTACTCATGACAGCGTTCATGACGGCGTTGCATTACGTTCTGTAAATCATTGTTGTTATCCGTAAAAATTACTGTATCGTCTGCAAAACGTTATTCAAAACTTCTCCATTGATAGATATACCTTCTATTGAGTCTGAGAGCGCTTCTTGAAATACCGCTTCACTGTAGACATTGAAAAGTAGTGGGGACAGCACGCAACCCTGGCGGAGAGAGACGTTGATTGGGTTAAATTTCATCTAAAACCGCCCTCCATGGAATTCAAAGTAGTCGTCTCTATGCCCACAGTTATCTATGCGTCGTATATCTGATTCCTTGACTCTCGATATCTCACATGCATAGTAAAATGTGAAAAAGCCAGAGTCGAAACGATTTTTTTTTATTTGTGATAGTAATGTGATGATCATGCCATATGATTCTTATTCTTATTAGAAGCTCCAAGAAATATCATAGGGGAGACTACCTCGCACCCCGCAATAGTTCGTGTTTTAGAAAAGTGTTGTTATGGATCAATAACGATGATTTTGGTTTTGTTATATTAAACCATGAGTTTTTTTTAAGGGTTAGTTTAATAGGTTAGAAGTGTAGTGTTGTCTGCTAAACGCAAGTTATATATCTTGACACCACGTAGATTTATTCTCTGCAATCCAAAACTCTGCGCATTATGAAGTTCGTATAGATGTTAAATAATAAGGGAGATAAAATACATCCTTGGCGTACTCCCTTCTCCTAAGTGCATTCGTCAGATCATTATCATTAGTATGTTTTATAGTTAATCCCTCTAACAATATCAAAGACCTTTGTACAGTCAATAAAACATATAAATAGCGGGATCTGATATTCTCTGGCTTTTTCTATGATGTTTCCTACATTAAGGTCTAGTACATCTGATCTTTACAAATCCAGCCTGTTCAGGTGGTATTTGCAAACTTATAAAGTTTTCTAAACGACGTTGCAGGATGAAGAGTATCACATTTTTGGCGTGTGATATTACGGCATGTAGTCAATAATTGTTAAAATTATTTCTTGGACTGTCCTTATGTAAAGGTATAATTATGGTATTTCTCCAATCCTCATACCGGAAGATGCTTCAAGACATCAGCGGTGATTAAATCGTAGTTTATACATACAGTTTATATGCTTGTTCTTGTCTCTTCTATATACATCTTGATTAGTATGTCGTTTCAATTTCTGTAAGTTGAAAACCTTTTACTAGAGTATGTTCAGTTAATTCTCTATATTGTTTTTTATCCTTTCGAATACGTCAATTGCTTTTGCTTAAAAAATACCTTTTCTTAATAAATTATGTTTGTGGTAGAGTATCTATAATTTTTTATGCACACGTGTCAAGTTCTCTCTTAATTTAGTTCACTTGAGAACGATCTTACCTAATCACTTAAAACTTTATTAGTTTTAACCATAAAAAAAGCTAATAATAGTAAGATTTTCTCATGAGAACCATTACAATAAAACTGTAAATTCCTTTTCAAAAATGAATTAGTTTGACTAACTTATAAAATAACAAACAGTTCAAAAGATCGTGTGTGTCAAAGGGCGATGGAGCGTGCCATGTTGGGCGTTTCACTACAAGACAAGATCCCAAATCGCCAGCTACGACAAAGAACAGGAGTGGCTGATGCTGTAGAGAGAGTAGCAACACTGAAATGGAACTGGGCAGGTCAAGTGACTCGAATGACAGATAATAGATGGAAAAAGCGGATACTGAAATGGAGACCAAGAGATGATGCCTACCGAAACAGAGGTCGTCCACCAACACGTTGGACTGACTATCTAAAACGTTGTCATAGAAATTGGATGCAAGAGGCACAAGATCGAAATATATGGAAAATTATGAGGGAGATCTATGTTCAGCAGTGGATAAGCGAAGATTGAATGATGATGATGATAAAAGAACAAAAATCCAATATCATTCTTAGGTGTCAGTTGTTTGTTGTAGATTAAGATGCTTTCAGGCGATGTTTTTTATGTTATTTAAAGCTTTGTTTTGATCGAGAACTCACATATTATGTGGTGAGTTGATCCTCTGTTCTTTTAATTAATTGCAATATTAAGGTATCTTTTTTTTCTATATTTATATAGTCCGACTGGCAATTCACTTTAATGCTGCCACACACCCCCGACATTTTTTTACTCTGATTTCTGCCGAGAAGACAATACACTTCCTACTAATATCTAGTTATTACCTGACGAGGTATGAAGGAATTTTTGAGAGTATTAACCTTCGGCCCTTTTAAATACTACTGAAATCCACCTGTTTGGGTCGTATCAGAAATTCCCCACAAATGTGATTGGAATGTGTGTAAGTGCAAAGTTTGTTGACTATCTTTCAGCGTTATTAAAATTTACAAAGACCAGGGATAGATCTCTCTATCTCATCATTTCTTTTAACTCATGGATAGGTCCTATACATTCCTGTAATTTAATCAATCCATTTTGTTTGGGGATTTTTCTCTGGATGATCAGATGTAAAAATTCATATTTTTTAGTATTGAAGAACAGTGGAAGTTATGCCGATTGACATGTCCGTTTTTGTGAAAAGTTACTTTATCTGCTTCTTTTTCTTCACGTGCCATATCAGAGTTATCCGACGTTGGCGATCACCATTTTTTTGCAACCTTTTGCAATATGGAATACTTGTCCTGCATTTGATATTTAAGTTCATTCACAAATGTTTTTTAACCCAGAAGCTTGTTTTCTTCCTACACCTCTACGACCCTCTATTTTGCCTTTAAGGATTAGTTGTAATATCTTATATCGACTTCCCCTTACTATATGTCCCAGATAAGACATTTTTCGGTGTTAGTAAGGGTAGTAATAACGGTAACAGTCTTTAGCAGTTCTCTCTCTTTGTTGACGCTCCTTAGTACTTTTTCAATAGTTTTTCTTGCTGTCAAAGGGATCTTCAAGGTATCACTATACAAAAGTACAGAGCAAACATAGCACTTAACTATTCTTTGTCTTAGTTCTAAACTGAGATGATTATTGTAAAGAAATTACTTCATTTTCATAAAAGTAGTTTTCCGCAAATCGCCAGGAAATTTTGACATTCCTGTCAAAATTTCTTGAAGAAAAAGTCAGGACTTCCTTACTGTAAGGAAATGTCATTTCCTTACTGTAAGGAAATGATATTTCCGTACAGTTGTTAGTGTTCTACATAAATGTAAAATAAAGTTTGACAATTCAACCTCAATACGTTTCCATAGTAACCCAAGTAATTTTATTAGGAATTTTAAAGCACCATTTATTTGGGAATAAAATTATCGCGTTTTTTTTTAAATCAATCAATATCTGTCGAATTTTAAACGATTTGCGGAAAAATAGTATGTTTACCTCGAAGGAAAAGCCACATTTCTGGACTCTGTGTTGCTAAGTCTCGGCTTGCGCCTCGACTTAGCAATCTTCACAGTCGTCCAGGAATGTTAAGCTTTTCCTACCCGGTAAACAATGTACTATTTAGTCATTGCTATTCTACGTTTTATTTCTATGTCTGAATCTAGTTGGTCAGTTATCACTGTTCCCAAATATGTCATTTTGTGAACTTTCTTAACTTGGACTCCGTTCAATTGAAGCTTAACATCGGGATGTGGGTCACCAGAAGCTCCATCTTCTAAAAAAACAAAATCGAAAAAATGTCTGTGTATAATTATTTTTTGTTGCTCCAATTTACATAAAGCTACACTTCTTTCAAAATCGTTTCCAGCCAATTCTTAGTATCGCTGGATGTGGTATGAGTGCGTATGGTAATGGGAATAGATCTGTAAATCTTGCTTTCTTAAAATATTTCGGATACTTGTATGAGGATGCTGAGTAACGACCAGCAAAAAAATTACCTAATTAAAAAAGATCATACAGTAGTCGGTACAGTAGACTAGCGAAAAGCTTCACACCTTCTTCTTCTTAACATGCCATACACCAAAGTGCGTAGGCGACTATCTCATTACTAGAATTCTGTTCTTGGCGGCGTGACACAGCTCACCTGTATTGTGTATTCCTGTCCATTCTTTAATATTCCTTAACTAGGATAATTGTTTGCGGCCGGCTCCTCTCCTACCTTCGATCTTTTGCTCCTCTCAATATGTGTCCAAGGTAACCAATCTTGCGTTTTTTAATTAATTCAAAGAGTTCTCTTTCCACGCCGGCTCTATTAAGGACGTCATCGTTTCGAACTCTAGCCACCCAAGGTATGCGCATCATTTTTCTCAATGACCACATTTCAAATGCTTCAAGTTTGTTGATAGATGTTTTTTTCAAAGTCCATGTTTCCATGCCATAAAGCAAGATGGACCATATGTAGCACTTGACCATTCTGTAGCGTATTTCGAAGTTTAGGTGTTGATTACATAGGAGCGGTCTGAATTTCACAAAAGCTTGTCTTGCCATTTGTATTCGGGTTTTTATCTCGTGTTGTGGATCCGATTGGTCATTGATTGTGGTGCCAAGGTATTTAAAAGTTTTCACGCGATTTATACGATTGTCACCTATGCATATTATCGGGTTTTCTGGAGGGTTTCTGCTAATGACCATATATTTCGTTTTCAAAATGTTGATTTTGAGGCCATATTTTTTACCTATGCTATTCACCCTATCAAGTAATAACTGCTGATCTTCCAAATTATCAGTTATAATCACTGTGTCGTCCGCATAGCGTAGGTTGCTAATTGGTATGCCGTTCACCTTAATGCCTAATTCCGTATCTTCTAATGCTTCCGCAAATATATTTTCAACATATAAATTAAAAAGCATCGGAGAGAGTATGCAGCCTTGGCGGACACCTTTCCGGATTTCAAATTCATCTGTGTATTGGTCTTGATCAATCCTTACCTTTGCCATTTGGTTCCAGTATAGATTCTGAATAATTCTGATCTCCTTCTGGTCAATGTTGGCCCTATGTAGTAGTTACTTACTTACTTACTCCGTGGCGTTACAACCCTTCGTGGGTTTTAGCCAACTCGACAACATGCCTTCACTGTTTTCTCTCTTTAGCAAACTCCATCCAATTCACCACGCCCATAGTGCTTAGGTCTCCTGCTATATTATCTCGCCACCGGAAACGAGGGCGTCCGCGTGGTCTCCTTCCAGTTGGGACTTCCTCCCACACCAGTCTTACTGTTCGTTCGTCAGAATGTCTTCTGAGGTGTCCTGCCCATTGGAGTCTTCTGGACTTTATTTCTTTTATGATGTTGGCGTCTGGGTAAAGTTCTTCAAGCTCTTTATTAGTTCTTATCCTATATTGTCCTGATGCTTCATCAAGCACCGGACCAAAGATCTTCCTCAGGATTTTTCTTTCCCAAACAAGTAGTCTCTCTTCATTTGCCTTTGTTATCGCCTTCAACGGGTCGTATGATTGTTTTATAGACCTGTATCTTCGTACGTCGTGTTAGTTGTTTTGATATGTAGTAGTTCCATCATGATATCATGTTTAACATTGTCAAATGCCTTCTCGTAGTCGATAAAGGTGAGGTAGACATCTTTTCGTTGATCTAAGCAGTTTTGTATTAAGGTGTTCAAACATAAAATTGCCTCTCTTGTTCCTAGTCCTCCCTTAAAACCGAATTGTGTTGACCCGCTAAGTTCTTCTAGTATCTTCATAGTAGCTTCATACCATGTTTGCTATATTTTAAAATGTAAATAATATTTTTAAAATTAAATAAAGTAGCTTTATTATTTATATTTTAAACAATATGTATTATACGAAAATATTTCAATAAATTATTATGTTTGCTCCTAACGCTACCTGTTAACGTATTAACAAAGCATACGTTATTTACTTCTGACAGACCTGTCAAAGTCGGATTGATAGCAAATTGAATTATTATATAAACTAAATAAGATGTTTAAAAATAATAATTATATTTATATGAAATTATTTTAAAACAAGAACTGTCATAAAAATTCAAAATTGTTATTAATTGTATGACATGTATGACTCTTAGATTTGGACAATCGTTATAAATCGAATCCTTCATTAATAGATATTGTTGATAAGATTATTGTACTTCTGATTTAATGTCTGTTTTTTTTTTTTCATGAAGTTTCTAACTTGAACATACTTAGAATAAATACATGATACAAACGTATTTGTCGAGACTAGTGGACCGATGTGAAAAACTGCTATTTTGTGACGTTACCCGTGACGCTAGTTCCATGACGCTCGTTTTAGTATTTATTATAGAGAACAAAGCAATACAGTGTCAGTATAGAAACTTTCCTTTAGTAATTTCTTATTTACTTTTTAAAAAACTAAATGTTTGCAGGTGCTTGACTCAATTAAAAACGATGTCTGAAATATAGGAAAATTAATCATTCTTAAATGGAAGGATGGAAATAATAAAAAAATATCATACAAATCTCTTTTATTACCTATCACTAACAATGTACAACATTTAGTCTAATATATCACAATGGGATCACTGTCTTATTATGTTTATTTAACAGCTTACTTGGTTTATGGGCTAATCATAATAGCAACCCTTTGAGAAGCACCACATCCAACAGTATTTTGAATATAATCTGGGAAATTACTTTCCAATACTCTTATTCTCCTTCTTCCTACGTCAGGGAAAGCGTGGGTGGCAAGATAGTTTTCAGGAGATTTGTAGACTATTTCATAATCTTTAAAGTACGGACCAACTTCCCATCTGTAGATTTCAGGTTTGCCTTCAAATCTGAAGAATATGGCGGATCCCAGATCTGTTCCCAAAATTACGATCTTTCCTCCCTTAGGTCCGAGATCTTGTATCTTTCCAGCTGCGCAACCAGCTCTCAAGTAGTCAGTTCGGATCTGGAAGATTCTTGCTCCCGATAAATAAGTGATGACCAAGTAGTTACAGCAATGGGGTTTGTGGATAAGTGCAATGTATAGTACATCTCTTCTACAGCTAGCTACCAATTTTGGTAGGACGACTCTGTATCCCTTATTTCCAGCTACATCGAAGACTAAGATTGATCTTGTGGCGGCGTCACTGACGTAAACGAACGGTCTGCCATCAGGTGCATACTCAACGACCAAATATTGCAATCTGGAAGCTTGGGCTACCAATCCGCATAAGTCCAAAACTTTAACTTTCTTTCCGTTGAGAATATTAATAGCAACGACTTTAGGAGGAGATCTTCGCATGGGTGTTTCCAAGGAGTTAACAACACCTGTATCGAGTACCCACAAAATGTTGTTTTCATCCAAATAGAGATCAACAACAGACTGCAAAGCATTACAGTCCCCTTCTTCTTGAGAAGCCCAGCAAGGGAAAGGTTCAATCACAGCTTCGCAACCCTTCTGTTTCAATCCTATCTTTCCTAAAGTTAGAGGGACTCCTGGTTTGTATCTTGGCAATGCTACGAACACTTCATCTTTGTACACTTGAGCTCTGGTGGCAATGACGTTCTTGGGAATGTACCGACCTGAGGATTTGTACATCGATTTGGTGGCATCATTGGGCCAATCAAACTGGCCTCCGGTCCACTCGATCAGTTCACATGTATTTTGGGCTTCTACATAGATGAATACCAAGGCCAGAACCAGAAACCCCCTGAAGATCATTTTTCTAAAACAATAAAGAAATGTTAATAATTTATTTTTATCATCATTGAAGAAGTAAGTAAAAGGAATAGGAGCAAGTACTTCTATTCTGTATGAAAAATTCTGGACAAATAACAGATTATTAAGGATTTTATAGATGCGGTATATCAGATATATTGTTCTGAAGCTATTTTCTTGTGGCATTTTAAATTAATTACTATTTAACTGGGAATAAGCCATAATTAAAGGTTGTTAAATTAATTAAAGCCACAATTGGTTTAAGTCGTCTGATAAAGAAGGTATTCAAAGTTAGTAGGATATTATGATAACCAGCAAGGAAAAAATGGAATGGAATTCAACGTACTGTATCAGCATACACATACCTTGCACTATTTTTAAATGAGTTGCCTGACGCATAGAACCAATGCATAGAAGTGCATACAGCTGAACTAGAAGACCAATACCCAACATACGAAGAAGTAACCCAGAAAAAATAAAATAAGAAGGCACCTGGCAGTGATGGTATACCCGTAGAGTGCTTAACGCACGGAGGAGAAGCGTTGTACAGATCTATACACAAACTTATTCAAGGCATGGGCTAGAAGAAATAACGCTGGGTGAACGAAAAAAGGGATTGTTGTAATAATCCACAAAGAAGAAAACAAAGGGCAATGTATTAAATACGGTGAATAACGCTACTAAATTCCGCCTATAAAGTCCTTGAAAACATCGTACAGTGCAAAACTATGTCCAAACTATTCAAAATGCATAATTTTTGTTTAAAATAAAAAATAGGACTTTTAGGACTAAATACTATAGATAGAGTCTTACTGAAGCAAAAAGCTTTTTTCATATTGAGACTCATAGAACATTGAGGATCAAATATCAAATAAGAGAGTACTTCAATAGGCCCTATTACTAGAAGTTATATTTGAAAGAACAGAGGGCATCAGAATACATGGAAAAGTTATCAATAATTTGCATCATGCCGATGATACGATAATAATAGCTGAATAGTTTAATGATTTACAGACTATGATAGAACATCTAACTGGTAAATGTAATATCTTTAAAATAAAGTTGAATTTCAACAAAACAAAATTGATGAAAATCACTAGAAATCCTACAAACATCAATGAGGAAGTCTTAACTATATCTAATCCAATAATAGGAAAAGTGGGACACCATAAATGTCTTGGAGCATGATTAAAAAAGAGACGCAGAGTAAGTAAAAGAGATAAGATAACATCTAGAAATAGCAAGAACTACCTTCTTGAAAATAAAAAAGCTACGAACCAATAGAAACGTAACACTGAATTATCCATATTATTTTATGGAGATTACACATTTATACAGTTTTCTCCATCTTTCCCTATCTTGAGCTGTTTCCCTATCTTGAGCTGGCTCATTGATTATAGTTCCCAAGTAATTGTATTGTGAGACACGTTCAATTCTCATTTGGTTCACATACAGATTTGCTCCATTATGTTTTCCTTTCTGATGATCATTAGCTTGGTTTTGCTGGTGTTTATATCCAATCCATATGTTCTACTTGTTTCCGTTATTCTGTTCATTAAGTTTTGCAGCCCTTCTATGGTATTGGAAAACACTATTGTATCATCTGCATACCGCAGGTTATTGAGCTTGACTCCATTTATTGAGATGATATATAGTTGCATAACTGACAACTAAGTGTATAACAGACAATTATAACAGACGACTTTCGATATAAACATCAGAAGACGAATACTTTGACTACAGCATTTGAGGATCCGGTTTACAATATCCATCACTAGACTCTTCACTCATAATTTTAATAATTGTTGTGCTCAAATATTAAATGCATGTTTACAAATAGACGAATGTCAAAATGAAATGCGAAAAAGAAGAAACTGATTTAAAAAATAATATTGATGGAAGAGACATAAAAATATTAGTAGACTAAGAAAGCCTTCCATAGCACAGTAGGCAATGCTGTAATAAACTTTTCACAAATACAGAAGAACTTATATGACCTGTTAAATTAATGCTGTAAATTAATCCTAGTTAAATACATGAGGAAACTAGACAAGAAGATAATATATCTTAAAGTTATCTGGATAAGAATTTGAAACTTTATTTATACAATTTGATACTAAAGTAGGATCGTTTTAGCCTGTCGCATAAGTAATAAAACTGTCCGTTCAGATTTGCCCCAGGTAGTCAGCTGTTCTCAAATTAAAAATGTACGGTTTTCTTAATTTGATAATACCACATTAGGGATTTTTTTAATAAAATAACTTTGTATTATGTTTTATAATAATTGAATATCATAATGTAAATTGATAAACATTGAGTATGAAATATACAGGGTCATTCACGCAACATGTTGGTTAAAAGTTTTCAAAGTTCTGGTCGTCACTGGTTTCTGCAAACTTGGAATAATGGGTTATGCAAAGCATTCTTCATTTTTAAATATTTGCATTCTTCTAGCACTTCCGGTTGTACCGGAAGTCGCCTTTAAGTTTCTTATTTTAAATAGAAACTGTGCTTTTTGTTATTTTTTTAGAATCTACGTAAAATTCTGAATCGATGTTTATTGGGATACCATTCTCGAAAAAATAGCCGTTTTTGAGATATTTAAAGTTTTTGAAAAATTTTTCATATTACACATGCAACTTCAAAAATTAATATTGTGGTTAATATTTATGCTGAAAAAACAAAAATTCTTTTTCAGCGTGTACTAACTCTATTTTTATTTAAGCATAAAAAAATTTGCCAATGTTAATACTGGGTGTTCAAATTTTGTATTATATTTTTATTTTTATATATTTTATAAATATATCTATAAAAATATATATCTATATAAAACAAAGACTTATTCCTACTTCCCACACACACCTTCCCAAACCCACCGAGGTAGGTTGTCCTTTTGCGGTACAACCAGCCCCGGCTTTCCTCCGCCCCTGGTCTTTGTAGCCAGGTCTCGACTATTTCGCGGTATCCCCCGTCAGGCAATGGGAGATTTCCGTGTATTTACATTTAAGTGGTAGGTTAGCCCATTTGGCTTTATCACTACCGGTCAAAGCAATTGTTCGGCGATCTAATGATGGTTGTGTGTGCCGATACTTGCTTTCCCTTTTCTGCACCAAGTGCAGTCGAGAGCGAGCAAGCATCGAATCCTTTCATCCGTCGTCTAATACCCAGTCATTCGTCCAGTCATGTCCTTAATCTACCTTACTTGCTAATCTAATTTTTTTGGTGCTTGCATTCAAGAGCGTCGTGCGGCGTGCCTCCGGCTCTCTCCTGCATGCGGTTTTTGTTTTATTTTTTTTTTTTTTTTTTGTGGTTAGTACCCTTTTGTGTTAATTTTTCTATCTACGTCTTAATTTATGGACAGGTATCATCACTATCTGACTCGCTATCCGATTCATCTGTACGAATAATTAAAGGTCTTACTTCATCAATAACTCGTTCTATTTCATGACTCTAAAATTTTTTTCAGTATGCTCAATACATTTCCTCCATTGTTCCTCATTGACTTGGTTTAGTGCATCTTGCCAGAGTTGTAAAACGCTGGCTTCGTCGGTGGTCTTACATGCATGTTTTTCATAGTAGTTTTTAGTGATGCCCCACACCAATTCAATTGGATTGTACTGGCAGTGATATGGTGGTAGTCTTAGGACCTCATGACCATATTTTAGTGCCATTTGGTCAACGACAAATTTTTTCTCAGTAATGTGTTTTTTGAACTTATTTAATAATTCAGCTTTTAAAACGAGATGTTCGTGTTCTATATTTTTCTCCGACAGCCACTTTCTTAAGTCTTCTTTTTTTCCAGCTGCTTGTGGAAACTTTTCCTCCTCTCTGATGTGATACGAAGCATTGTCTAAGACTATTAATGACGGATTTTTTAGATTTTTTAATAATTTTTCCTCAAACCAATGTTTCAACAAATATCGGCGTCCATATTTCCGTGGTAATCTTCAGTTTTTTTGTCGAAGAAAATAAGACTAGCATTGGGTATAAAACCTTCCGTATTTTCCGCACTAGTACTCGAATAGCATTTGGTAGAATCATCTTGTCAGGATGATTTGGTATTATTTCCTTTCGCAAAAATTCATGTTTCGTCAAGAAATACAAATTGTTTGGCAAATTCAGAATTCTTGTTTTTTAAATAGTTTCTTATAAATTTCCACCTTTTTCCAACAACATTGGACAGCTCGCACAACACTTTACGATTATTGGTTTTTTGTATCTAAAACCCATAGCTTTTAATACTTTTGATAAACTGGTCAAACCCATATCACAAAGTTCTCTGTCCGTTATTGTTTGAGTAAGTGTCTTTCTTGGAACATGTTCTTTTGCTTTGTACATGTCATAAATGATATTTCTGATTGAGATTTTAATACCTTGTGGCAAGTCGAGGGTTTTCGGATGCAAATGAATCCTTTTATTTTCCTTACTTAATTCCGTCTCACTCATTTTGCGAACTCTTTACAAGGTCCGTTCTGAAATTCCACAAGCTGCACTTGTCCTTTTTTGAACTGCCAGTACTGTTGTAATTGGTCCCATGTTGATTTTGTCTAAAGTAAAATAATTTTCCACTTTCAACACAATGGAGAGCCTCGACTCCGCAGACTGTTTACTATTTTTGCAAATATAACAACTAAAATTATCCAGTTATGCGACCGCAAGGAATGGATGCACTCCTCGAGACAATTTTATTTGAAATAAAATTATAAAAGTTTTTTCAATAAATTATCATCACAAAGTATTCAATTTGCGTTTTTTCATGATTTATAAAAAATTGTTTTGGTAGCACTGATTTATCCTCAAGTACTACAGCCGACCAGTAGAAGGTTCGGTACCACAAAGCAGGTAGAAAAGGGAAAGCATAACAGAGTGGCTGTAACTAGAGTCATAACATACATAGATATCAAAT
This sequence comes from Diabrotica balteata, assembly GCA_918026665.1. NCBI lineage: Eukaryota > Metazoa > Arthropoda > Insecta > Coleoptera > Chrysomelidae > Diabrotica > Diabrotica balteata. The sequence goes on along the minus strand of OU898279.1, from coordinate 3,775,004 downwards.
GAAAAGTTAGCATTAAAAAAATATATTGACAATCATACAACGACGTTAAGGTCTGACAACCAAAAAAGAACTTAAATTAACAGTCAACTTCACTGATTCTTCTTCTTCTTTCTTCTAGTGTGTAGGCTTTGAAGCCTGTTTCTTGTTCAATATTAGACTGATAAATTGTTTAAATTGTCGCACCATCTTTTTCCTGGTCTGCCAATACTTCGTCCATTTGGTGACTTATCTCATGCTATTCGTACTATTATATCCTCTGTCATTCTACTAATGTGTTCCACTCCTGTTTTCTGTTTGTCACCCATCCATTTATGTCTTCTATACTGCATGCTCTTCTTATGTTTTCGCCTTCTCTCCCTATCCAACGACAGACTTTCTCCCTGAATTCGTCGTTGTATTTTCATCTCTTTTGTATCTAGCAGTCGTCTCATTTTAGATGTGTCAGAACTGCTTTGTTTCATTTCGTATTCTTCTGTAGTTGTCTCAGGATTCTGGGGTATTTGATGTTTTGTACTTCGTGTAGGCCTCTCGTTTCTCTTTACATTTATCTTTTATTTCTTTTCTGAACCATGGTGGATTGTTATTGCTTCTTTTGTTCAGTATGACTTTGCGTTTTCCTATAGCTTCTGTTGCTGCTTCTTCAATGTTGTTTTTAATTTTCTCCCAGCTCGAGTTTATATCCCGATGTCGGGTATTGAATATTTCCTCGGTGATTTCCTGTAGATAATTTTATTTTGGTGTTATTTTTATTCTTATCTTTGCTAGTACTAGTTTGTGTTCACTCCCTGCGTCTGCTGAGTTTAAAGTTCAGATATCTAGAATTTGCTTTGGGTGGATTTTTATATTAGTGACTATAAAATCAATCATATATTTATGACATTTAATTTTTGGTAGTCCATTGTGATGTTCATATCTATTATTCTTTTCGATGATATAACGGCAGTTATTAATATTGTCTTTAAATTCGAAGAACGTGCTCGTTCTTCTTTCTTTACTCCACTGTATGCTAGTAAATATTTTTATTTATCAGTTCTTCTATTATCTCTTGGTCTTTGTTCATTTATTAGTTAACTTCACTAATATACGAAAGCTATTTTACAAGAACATAAAAAATCTTTGTTATAATATAATAGATATGCACCAGCAATACATTATTTCTTTTTAAGTTACAGCTTCCCTTGATTGATCAATTGAAAAAATGGCGACAGTTTTAAATATTACATAACAGACCAAAACAATTGATCCAAACCTATCAGAATATGTTATATCTGTTGTTAGTGAGTAGAAATATCTTGGTATGATGTTAGACCCTAAATTACTATGGTTTAAACATGTTCAATACGTAAACAAAATATGATTAAAGGCATTAATCTTATTAAATGTGTTAGTTACAGGAAATAGGATGCTGATCCCAAAGTTGCACGTATGTTCTATGGATCTACGTGTGATCAATTTTGGATTACGGATGTATGTTATACGAATCAACAAGCAATACATATTGACTAAAAATATATCTTATTCAGTTAAAAAGTTTGAGATTAAGTCTGGGTGCTAAGAAATCAACACCATGCCCTCTGTTACTTGCTGAAAGTAATGAAGTGTCATTAGAAAATCGTATTTTATTTATTGACAACGAAATATGTATAAAAATTAAGTGCGGTATTCAGAACAAGTGAATAACAGAGTATTCTGTATTAATTCTATACAAAATCTAGTAAACAATTATTGGAAAATTAAAAATTTTCCACCTTTAGCGGATGCCTTTTTGGAAACCAATGATTTATCGGTTACATTATAAACAAATTTTGGTATACATAAATTAAAATTTAATACGATCTTCACAAAAACAAATATTATATTCCGCAATATTCAGATTCACTTAAAGTAAATAATACGTTGTTGAACTCCATATTGAGTGAATGTACTTATAAAACTGGGGTTTATAAAACGAAGGTTTATTGGGGTAGTGATGCGTCTCAAACAGCCTCTCCTACTCACCTTCACATTGGTGAACCCTGTTATCACAAATCTGGCTCTGACGACCGAGTATCAGCGGTATAACGGTAACACCCGGAATTAAGGAAATGTAATTCAAAACCAAACATGTCGATTGCAACAGTAACACGGAAGGTACCCCAGGTAGGTAGGAGTTCTATTCCACAGTCCCACACTGAAACAACGGTCTGCCTCGAGGATTCTGGAGGGGGGCAAGTCGATATTGAAAAAGAAGAAGAACAAACAGCAGTTTAGCAACATACAACAATCGCTCCATGGCAAAAGATGAAAAACTCTACGAACTAGAAGAGGAATTGGGGAACTTGATTTGGAACATAATGGGACTGTCAAAAGTTAAAAGAGGTGAAGGATATGAGGACTTACATTCAGGCAACAGACTCTATTATAAAGGCAAGGAAGACTACACATACGGTGGAGTAGGTTTCTTAATCAACAAGGGTTACATACATGGTCTTAAAACTTAGTCCAAAAACTAAAATAAAGATCGTGCAAGTTTATGCTTCAACTGAAAAAGAAACCGATGAGGAAATAAATAATTTTTACGAAGACCTTAAAAAAGCTATAGACAACAACAAAGAATCCAAAATAATAATAATGGGAGACTTTAACGCCAAAATTGGAATTTAGATTGAAGACTCTGAAAGCAAGATTGGAAATTTTGGATTCGGCACAAGAAACGCAAGAGGAGAAAAACTCATAGAATTCCTGGAACAATAAAACATGTATGTTATGAATACCTTCTACAAAAAGAAACCTAAGAAAGTGGACATGTGTCGCACCTAACGGAACTACCAAAAATGAAATAGACTATTTTCTCTCGAACAACAAAGGAATATTTGAAGACGTTACAACAATAAACAACGTAACAACGGGTAGTGACCATCGTATAGTTAGAGCAAAAATAAATATTAATATGAATGAAGAGAGAAAAATGATTTTTAAAAAAACAACGAGGATAGATGCCTTTAAACTAAGAACAAATGAAGAGCAATTCCGAGAGGTCTTAGCGGATAAGTTGAAATCTGATCCTTCACATAATAAAGATCAAATTGACGAGATTAATAAAAACATATTCTGTTATGCAGTACAACAGATATTTATAGCAGTACAACAAACTCTTAATCGATATGAAGACATGACAGTAATATTCACAGTGCAATCCAAGGAATTCAGAAAATATATCCGAATTATCAGATTTTGGAACAGATTAAAAAAGACCTTGTGACTCTACAAAATAATCATAAACAACTACGTATTGTGTGGATACCATCTCATGTGGGAATACCAGGAAATTAGATAGCTGATCAAATGGCCAAAGAAGCTTGTAAATTAATGATAGAACTAACCAAATTCTCACTCAAATATGAAAAATGCTTCAATGAGTACACAAAAAACTTATGGTTACGAAGATGGCAACTCTTACCAAATAATAAATTGTAGCAAACAAACCCAGATCTATCAGCTAAATCACAAATTTTAGTAAAGCGAAGGGACCAAGTTGTACTACATCGTATCCGAATAGGACATACCAGACTGACGCACGAACACCTACTAAGGAAGGAACCATTGTTATAGACTGTCCATTATATCAAATGGAAGGACAAGCTGTTAGACCACCAAGTGATATAAAGCGCGGATTGGGACAAAATCATTAGGTTTTTACAGAAAACGAAATTGTATAATCAAATATAAGTGATACTTCAAAAAAATTTGTAAATTATAATCAACTTTGTAAAAAAAAAAGCGAAGAACAAACAGGAATTGAAGCAAAATTGTTAACCAAGCTATGAACCTGCTAGGCTCAAAGTGCGAATATATTATTATTATCAATTTTGCTACTTTATAAAAAGACTACTAATTAGAATACTATTCAGAAATATTTGTATGATTTTAAAGACAAATAAATAAAAATAAAATTTAATATAAACCAGAATTGCAATTCAAAACAAAAATAATTAGTGTTTTTATTTGCAGAATCTGAAGAAATAACGTAATAAAAAATTCGCGTGAATCCATTCTGTTTCGTAATTAATTGTTTAATACAGCTGATTCACGTGAGTTTTTGATTAAAATAAAAAAATTAACTAATAAGCAGTTCCTTACCTTGCATAAAAACAAGAATAAAATGACATGCGGAACACTTCTGGTATTGTCTTTATATATTTAGAGTTTTGTTTAACAAAACATGAGGTCGAAATTTGTTAACAAACGTGCTACTTCTACTGGATTATAAATGGCTGTTTGTTATTAAACTAATTATGTGCAGCTAAAATATTAGGCGTAAGGTTCGTAATGGATTTTCCAGCGTATAACTGCATTTTGGAATGCATTTTAAAAATAAACTAAAAATTTTTATTTTTTATTATGTATTTTATATGAAGATTCTTTTTTCATTACTGATTTCATTGTAGCTAAATAAAACTGTTTAAAATGATTTTAATGATATTCGTTGATAAAGACCTAACAAAGCTATTCTTCTTCTTCTTCTGGTAGCACTACAACCCGGGGTGGGTCTTGGCTGACTGCACAACCTGCTTCCATCTCAAACGGTCGTCCATGATGTAAGTCAGTGGGTAGCCCCATTGTTCTCAAATCTGACCATATATTATCTCTCCATCGCATTCGTGGACGTCCTAAGGGCCTTCTCCCTGTCGGGACTTCTTCCCAGATTAACTTGGTAAGGCGGTTATTAGGGAGCCTATGAACATGGCCAGTCCATCTTAGACGTTGGGATTTAATCTCTTGGACTACGTCGCTAGCACTATACATTTGTTTGATCTCGGCATTTGTTCTCATTCGGTATTGGTTAGTATTCGGATCGTGATAGGGACCGAAGATCTTTCTGAGGATTTTTCTCTCAAAGCATCTGAGTTTACTTTCCATTGCTTTTGTCAGCGTCCACGTCTCACACCCATACATGAGCACCGGTCTAATTACTGTTTATATATCCTGATTTTTTATGTTCGTGTTAGGCTCTTTTATTTAATAGTGTTGTGGAAGCTATACATATATATGTTTGCTGCCTGAATTCTTCCTTTTATCTCTTCCGTGATATCGTTATCTCTGTGTGTGTGTGTGTGTGTGTGTGTGTGTGTGTGTGTGTGTGTGTGTGTGTGTGTGTGTGTGTGTGTGTGTGTGTGTGTGTGTGTGTATGTGGTGATAGTCGGTCCGAGATATTTAAAACTCTCCACTCTTTCAAAGTTATAGGGGTCTATTGTTACATTTTGTCCTATTCTATCTCGTCTCTTTTGTCTGTTAATGCACATATATGTGGTTTTCTCTTCATTGGCCCTTAGACCGGTATTTTTTGCCTCTTTCTCTAATTTATTGAAGGTTTCTTTTACATTGGTGACGGTATTTTCTACAATGTCAATGTCATCCGCGTATGCTAGTAGTAATTTTGGTCCATTTACTGTCAGTAGTTCTGTTCTAATTTGTGCGGTTCTTACTACTTTTTCCAGAATTATATTAAAAAGAAGATGTGACAGCGCGTCTCCTTGTTTCAGTCCACTGTTTATTTCAAACGACTCTGAGAGCTTGTTACCTATCCGCACTCTAGATCTACAGCATTTACACAAACTTTAATGAGCTGGATAAGTTTTTTTGGAACTGAAAGTTCTGCCATTGCATTCCACATCTGATCCCTTTTAATGCTGTCGTATGCTTGTCGGAAATCTATGAAGAGATTATGAATGGTTCTATTGAATTCCCATCCTTTTTCAAGCAGCTGCCTGAGAGTAAAAATCTGATCTATGGTCGATTTTTTTTTCTGAATCCGGCTTGGTATTTCTCTATGAAATTTTCTACAAAAGGTGTTAGTCTACTTAATAGGTAGACATTTCTTACATAAAATTGACCGCTCGTTCTTTTGCCATACTCAGAATTTTCCTACAACTAACGGTTCGTGAGAAAAATTTTCGTTTGGAGGTCTGTATATCGGATGAAAAACTTGAGTCGATTTTTTCTCTTTTCCGGCAATTTTGGGTTAGCAGATCAGACTAATACACATTTTTGTAATAATCTGGACCCAATGCATGCACCAAAGCATAAAAATTTTTTTTTTTTTTTATAAAAATTTGGAAAAAATGAACAAAGGGGGTACCCTTGGATTTTTTTCAAATTTCGTTATTCGGCTATATTGGCGTCAATTTTCGTCCTAGAGTCAAGCGAGTAGACATTTCTTACATAAAATTGACCGCTCGTTCTTTTGCCATACTCAGAATTTTCCTACAACTAACGGTTCGTGAGAAAAATTTTCGTTTGGAGGTCTGTATATCGGATGAAAAACTTGAGTCGATTTTTTCTCTTTTCCGATATAAGTGTTATTAGTTTGTGTAACTGTCTATATAAAGTTTCTCCTCCGCACTTAAGAAATTCGGCTGTATATTGTCAGAGCCTGGAGCTTTTGCGTTCTTCAATTTGTTAATTGCTTGCAATGTTTCGTCTATTTTTGGGTACTCTACCGGTAGGTCCACCCCAAGGTATATATCCTCTCCATGTTCTTCATCTTGGTGTATATTAAGTAAATTTTTGAAATATTCTTGCCATGTTTGGAGTAATTCTTGTTCGTTGATTATTAATTCCATCATTATTTTTCCTCAGTACAGACATGCAGTTAGGTCTGAATCCTCTCTTTTCGTTTGACACAGATTTGTAAAATGCTCGACTATTTGACTGTTGTCTATTTCTTTCCATTTCTTCATACTGCTGTTGTTCGTATTTTCTTTTTTTCTCTCTAATTAGTTTTCTTGTTTCTCGTCGTGATGTTGTATAGTTTTCTTTACTTTCTGTTGTTCCTTGTTGAAGCATAATGTTTCGCTTTTTCTGTCTGTCTTGTAGTTTTTCTTGGCATTCTTTATCAAATCATTTCCTTGTTTTCGTCCTTCTTTTTCCTATTATTAGTTCTGCTGACTCTGTAATTGATTTTTCCATTTGTTGCCACAGCCTTTCGACATCATTGCTCTGGTCTATTCTATTTAGATGTTGTTCCATTTCCTGTACGTAATTGTCTCGGATTTCCTTATTTTGCGATTTCTCAATGTTCCACTGTCCCAATGCTTCGTTCGTTTTAAGTTTCTGTGATGATATTCTCAACCTGATTTTTGCTTTTACTAGGTAATGGTCTGTATCATCATCTACGCCCCTGAGGCTTCTTACGTCAAGGACATTACTTCCGTGTCTAGCATCAACAATTATGTGGTCAATTTGGTTCCGTGTGGAGTTGTCATTAGAGACCCAAGTCTGTTTATGAATGTTTTTATGTTGGAACATAGTAGACTTTACAAGCATATTGTTAGCCGATGCTCTACAAGCCTTTGTCCATTATCGTTTGAGATATCGTGGAGACTGTGTTGTTCTATCGTCGGTCTTAGGTTAAGTTCTTTGCCAATTTTTGCGTTGAAGTCTCCGCAGATTATTTGCATGTCTTGTTTGGGAATTCTCTCCAGCGTTCTTTCGAGTTGCTCATAGAAGTCATCTTTGATTGTTTCTTCTTTATCTTCTGTCGGAGCATGTGCAGATATAATTGAGATATTGTACAATTTCCCTTTCAGTCTAATATAACACAGTCTCTCACTGATAAGCGTTAAACTTATAACACTGTTTAAGTATTCTTCTCGGACCACGAAACCTGTGCCGAATTCATGTTTTCCTGTCTGGTTTCCACTGTAGAAAATGACCGCCTTGTCTATTCTTATGTTTCCATTGTCCGGCCCCCTTATTGCTTGTATTGCCGTAATGTCCATTCCTACTTTTTCTAACTGTTTTACTGCGTGTATGGCTGCTCCTGTCCGGTACCAGCTTAAAACGTTCCACGTTCCAACATTCAAAGGCATCAACAAAGCTATTGACATGTAACATTGTTACGTGTCCTTGTATCCTTAGAAAGAACATGCGACACATATTTCCCATTAGTGTTGAATGGTGGGATAAACAAATCCCATAAGTAAAGTAACACATTTATATTCAAAATAAAAAAAAGTACATGACACAAAAAAACATTATTTCTCATCAATGATGGGGTAAAAAACAATTTTTGCAGAGAGGCACATTGCACGCTGTAAAAATAGTCGTAGTTCGAGTTTCTGATTTATTTTGTGAATATCAAAAGCACCTCTCCTAGTATAGGTATTTGTTGTTGCAAATGGTCTTCAACGTTGATTATATGTTTCTGTTGCTTAGATATTTTTCCAGAACGACCACTTAGTAGTCTTTTTGCATTTGATTTATATCTTCCTAATTCAATTAGCTGTTCTTCTAGTGGCACCAGAAAATTCGAAAGGGAAAATTTTGCGTTCCCTTGTTGTACACTTCTTTTGTGCAAATCCTTGTAAATAATCCAAGAATTTACAATAGCGTATATAACTAATCTATAAAAAGCTTTCCTTTACCATTTCGCACATTTTCGGTCCATATCATATGTGCTAACGTTTTGATCGGCGAGATCTACTCCTCCTATAAAATTATTGTAAAAAATAATTGCTTCTAAACAAGTGAACCCAGCTTTTTCTCCAGTTTTCAGCTTTCTGTTAATAATTCCAACACCTGTATTGTGATAATTAGACATCAGCATTACTTCCTTTGTATCTTTTCATTTAGCCGCTAAAATTCCTTCAGATGAAACTAAAAACTCCATATCACCCCTTAATATTTTATTATTTTCAAATTTGGCTACGATGACCCGATTGTCATGGAAAATTTAGGGTGTGTAGTAGGTTGAACGAAATGAAAAATCTATTAAAGACGAGACACATCTGGTGACCGTATGGTGTTGACTATACAACTCGTTCTCCTAGAGGTCCAGTAGTTGGTGAGAATTATTTTCCCGGGTAAATATTGAAATCGTATATATATATATATATATATATATATATATATATATATATATATATATCCTGTGAAAAATTACTTCGTTGCCACATTTTATACCTGTTTTTACTGGCTTCATAGGAAGATACTGCTTCAGAGCAGATTTTACTTTGAACTTAGTCTCTGATTCGTCGAAGGACTGATAGCAACTTTCAGTCTTCGCCTTTACAAAAGTTTGTTTCAAACAAGGCACCACTTCATCGATGTAGTATGTTTCTGATGTATTATCATTTCTTTCAGGATAATTATAGTGGGACTTAGATAGCAGCAATAAACAAGGATCTTTTTTAAGGGAAATTCGAAAGTGATTAGTTTTGTAACCAGTAGGGTGAGAAAGATGGTACTTTATTGTAACACATAACCATAGTACAACCAATCACTGTCAATATTTCCTACAAATCTGTTTTTTTTTTTTCGTGTTTAATTTTATATTTTGTTTTTTGAAGTGCTACTATTCTTTGATTTGTACAGGACGTTGTTAACAGTTGCGGAAATAATTTTAGAAAAATATTAACAGGGCGAGAACCTTTATTAAGATTGAGTATTGTTATTCCATTTCTCTGGGTACTAATTTCTTTTTTTGGAAAAAATTTCTATTCGGTATATTCCATTGTACAGTCAATTCATGACTTTCTGACTCATCTTCAGATATTTCCGCGTTATTAGAACTGTCTTCGTCGGAAGCAGTGATAATTACCCACCCGGTTAGCAGTATTCTCAGGTACTTCATCAGAATCTGAGACAGAATTGTCACTAGGTACATAAGCAGACTCTGAGGCAACATAAGGTTCTTCGTCGGATTTATGTTCACAAATATATAGGAGGTCGTCAATTTCTTCTTGAAGCTGTTTTTGTGCTAGAAAACGTCTACTTTCCATAGTAAGTTTACAACCAAACAATACGAATGGGATAAATAAGACCCGGTATAACCTACTACTGGGACACTAGAGTCCCGTTTAGAAATTATGGTAAAATCGATGAAAACAATATGAAAAATAAACAACATATATCACTAACCTGTGTTAATCAGCAACTAAAATTATATATTTAGACTTTAACACTCACGCAAAAATCTGCGAATAAACTGAGCCTTCGAGACCACATAACAAACCAACAAATGAGGCAAAGATCAGGAGTTCAAGACGTCATCGAAAGAACCATGACGCTTAAGTGGAACTGGGCAGTGCACTTAGCCAGAAAACAAGATGGACGGTGGACAAGAGGTATTATGGAATGGAGGCCCAGAAACTATAAAAGAAGCCGAGGACGACCACCGACTAGATGGACCGATGATATAAAACGTGTAGCGGGAAACTGGCTACAAGCGGCCCAGTGTAGAGAACACTTTAAAGAACTGAATGAGGCCTATGTCCAGCAGTGGAAGCGATTTACTGATTGATGAAAATATATATAATCGGATAAAAAACAGAGCAGTGATATGAAGGTTGCATTCTGCTAGCTAATGAGTAAGGAATGTCTAAAAATACGGATGCGTTCAAATAACATGGGCATTGGGGACAAACAGATGCCAGCAGATTTTTTTTAATCCGCTGGGACATACATGTCTTCACAGTAATAAAAGGGTTAATGTATAATTTCCTTATCCCATTAGAGTGATATCTAGCTGGTCCGTTTTAACTGATCGACCAGAATTCTCAGCTTCATCATCCAATTTCAAAAGTTACTCCTTTCATCCAGTTTTTATCTTGTCTCCTTAAATCGTCAGCTCATCGTGTAGGTGGTGGTCTCCATTTCAATAAACTCTTGCTTCGTCGCCCATCCGTCATTCTAGCTATGAGTCCTGCCCATCTCCATTTTAGTCTGGATTAGGTGCTGAGAAACAATTTATTAGAGCGTTGAACTTATAACTTAAATAAAGTTTTCCTGATGGTTCCATTTTTATCTAAAGCAACAGTTACAGGTTAGGATCCTTAACGGCTATCAAATTAAAGCTATGGAAATTAGAGAAGTATAATTGGAGCCAAAAAACCTTGGTCAGGATTTGGCTTAGTCATTATAATTCTGGTTTTACAACCCTGCGTGGGTCCTAGCCTCCCCAAGAATGTCTCTCCAGTCGTCCCTATCACGCCAAGAACGTATTCCCATGTTTCTCATGTCTTTATTGATATTATTAAGGAACTTTGTTCTGGATCTTCCTCTTCTAATCTGACCAATGGGTCTATCAGGGAGCGTTTTTCTTGCTGGGTCATTTTGTTCCATCCGCATTAAATGTCCTATCCATCTCAGGCGTCCTATCTTAATACGTTTTACGATAACTGGTTCCTGCTATATTCTAATTAACTCTTCGAAATTGTATTGTCTTCTTCACACTCTATTGTCATTCACTGCTCCATAGATCCGCCTTAGTACTTTTTTTTTCCAGGTCTTTGAATTATATGTTAGGACTGGGAGTATTATTGTTTTGTAAAGTTTAATTTTGTATATATTATATATATATATATATATATATTATATATATATATATATATATATATATATATATATATAAGACGTTATAAGTATAACTAACCAATTACTGGCAAAGTTTATTGAACGTGACATTAATCTATCATGCATATTCATATCTTGAATATCACTTTCAGTTTTTGCTCAAAGTATTTCTTAAGGTAAAATGTAGAAATCTAATTATAGATTAAATACAATCTAAACCCTATTTTTGTATTATTTGTTTTAATAATTATATCTGTAAACTGGCTCGTAGGCATTTAGATTGTGAAAAACTGGTGGTAATTGCAAGTATTGATTTTTGTTTTGAATAAATTATAACTTATCCTTCAAACGGCCCTGGTTTTACGCCATTATGCATTTCCGAAAGAAAGTAACAATTATTATCTTACGTATTTCCAAAGTATTGTCAATAAAAATTATTATACCCAATTATACTGTTTGTCCTACAAAAATAACTCCTAAATAATATAAATGAAAAACGTGTTTATTAAATCAAACAGAAATTCACTTAGAAAAATTGTTAGACTTTCTACTGTTTGTAATTTCTTCTCATATCATAGGTTGATTATGAACTAGCTATATTTGCAGCTCCTCAGAAAAGGTCTACTTACAACATTACAAACCAAATTTCAAGACTTCATATTCCAAAATATGTGTATCCGTATTTTTGTTATAACGGAAATGCCTTTAAGTACAATTAAAAAAAAATTAGGTCATCACAAAATATGGTTATAATAAAAAAAATTAAGTTAATACAATGTATAGCATCCACCCTGGTTTTACATCTGTCGTTCGTAGACAAAATGAGATTGTAGATATCCTATTAAACTACGTTTGCCCAATCTTTTATCAGACGCTTTCGGAAATGAAATGGCATGTCATGAATGTGTTGCTTGTGTGAGTCCATTTCAAATAGGTAAAAGAAATAATACATAAGACTTACTCGCAATCAATTTAATTTAACTATCCAGACGACCGGTTTCGCTTTCTACAATATTCAAAGCATCTTCAGGTCTCGATACAAAGTTAATTAAATGCTGTAATAATAAAACCCATATTAGGGTGTTTAGATTTTATGAAGGTGACATCTCAATATATAACACACATTTCATATATAATGTCTGTAGAACCCTGTAGATGGTTCCAGTAGACAATATTTTATGTGATTGCTCAATAACAAAAATATTGAAAAGAAGAAACAATGGTACTGTCATGTTCAAAGAATACCATGCCATAGGTGGCCAAAACAAAGTAATGGGTAAGAATCTCCAGGACAAAGACGAAGATAAAGACCAGTTATGAGATGGAAAACATATTTGGGAAATACGATGATGGAGAGAGATATCGGAAAAGTGACTGCGAGGATAGAAAGGTATATATAATATATAACAAGCGAGTCTTCTACAGCTGGAGCTGCTTCTCGCATCCTAATTTCCAGCGTTTTCTGTCGAAGCAATCTTCAGTTGTTAGATCTGTGACGGTCATTGTATCGTCCACATCGTCTCTCCAGGATCGTCTTGGTCTACCTCGTTTTCTTCTAGTTGGCGGAGTCCATTCTTCTATTTTTTTTGGCCATCTATTTTCGGCATTCTCTGAAGGTGTCCATACCAGTTAAGTCTTTTGGCTTCGATTGTTTCTATTATGTCTAGATCGATTTCCATTTCTCTCCGAATATCTTCGTTTCTCACCCTATCAAGTCTAGTGAGCTGGCAACATCGTCTCCAGTAGTTTATTTCCATGGCCTTAATTTTTGATTGGTTTCTTTGGTTTATTTCCCACAGTTCGGCGCCGTACAGTCCAATACTTTCTATTATTGTTTTATAAATTCTTCTTTTATTTTATTTTGTTATCTTTTTATTCCATAATAGTCCATGTAGCTGTCTGGTGGCTGATCTTGCTTGGCCAATCCTGGAATTTATTTTTTCGCTACTTCCTGCTTTTGATGTTATTTGGACTCCCAAGTATTTAAAATTGTCTGTTGGTTTTATAGTTCCCATTTCGATTTGTAGGCTTTCTGGTTTTTCTCCTACAACTAAGTACTCAGTTTTTTGTATATTAATTGTGAGGCTCCATTTGGTGTACTCATCTTCCAGTTTTCTAAGCATGTAGCCTACATCAATCTCGTCTTTAGCTAGAATGGCTTGGTCGTCAGCGAAGGGTATCGTGTACAATCTATCATCTCCGATTGGGATGCCTATATTGCAGCACTTTCTTCTCCACAGTGAGAGTGCCTCATTTAGATATATTTTGAAGAGTGTAGGTGCTATGCATCAGCCTTGCTTTAGGCCCTTACTAATAGGAATTTCTATAGTAAATCTATTTCCAATTTTATTGTTTGCCGTCATATTTTTGTAGAGCTGTTGTACTGCTTGTATCTTTTTGCCTATTCCTTATTTTTCCACTGCTACCCAAAGCATTGAAAGTGGTACACTATCGTATGCCTTTGTCAGATCTAAAGATTATATGAGTTGAAAGGTTGTGGGCTAATATTTTCTCGATAACTTGCTTTAGAGAGAATGTACTGTCCATACAGGATCTGCCTGCACGAAAGCTATTCTGTTCTACATCTGCCATCTCTCTTTTAATTTTATTTTTTATTATTTTTCCATGCAGCCTTGAGAGTGAATTTATGACATTTAGCCCCCTATAGTTTGAACAATTCTTTCTATCTCCTGTTTTGTAGATGTTGTTAATATGTGCTTTTGTCCACTCCGGTGGTGTCCATTATATAATAAAGTGAAGACAGACGCCAGTATTTCCAGTAATACTTGTGGGCTATGTTTTAATAATTCATTTGGTATACCTTGTGGTCAGCATGACTTCCAATTTTTTAGAGTTCGTATTGCATTCTCAACTTCTGTACTAATAGGTATTATTATGGATAGAAAGGTATAGTGTATAAACGACGAACACCTAATGGAAAAATGCCAAAACAGAAGAAAAAGAAAGAAAAAATCCAACTATAACAAGTAAGATATCTTTATCGTGTATAAGAAATTTACTCCTTAATTTAAAAGAATGTAAATACATTTCGCACAAGCCATTTTATTTTTTAAGTTCTAAAGTTCGTCATTATTAAGTATTATTTTATTTGTACATTTAGCCATTCAACAATCCTTAAACGTAGAGAAATACCTTAATACTGTAATATGAATAGTTATAAAATATTACGAAGGTATTTAGTATTATTCAATTGCAAGGAAATAGCTTCTATTATGAATGAAAACGCAGACTAACTATAGACAAGCAAAGTACATTGACACATTTCCCCAAGCAGGATTCATTAACCTGTATTTCAAAATACTAAACATAGAAAAAATATTCAAGGCTAAGGTGTCACCACTCCCATACAAATATTATGTTCTTCGTCATGTTTAGAAATTCAAACAATTGTACGATATATAAAAATGTTCTACCGCATTTGAAAGTGTACAGTTATTCCCCTTTTTTGGCGCAGGGGACGAACAGGTATGTCGATTTCTTACACAATACCAAGTATTTTCCATTACAATCTATTTATTAAAAATCAAACCTTAAATAACTTTATAATCATCATTTATCATCCTAATCATAATGTAATAATACATATGTCACTGTAGTAATATTGTTTCTTTCATTAAAATATTTAAATTAAAATAAATCTTTATACCGATTTTATAACTAATAATTTTTTTTATTTCAGGTCACCATGGGTATATACTCCGTTCTAATCTTGACATCATGTTTGGTTATCGGAAGTTACGCTATCAGCTCATGCTGTAAAAACCTTATCCCAGACTTAAGCTACAAACTAACTGGTACCGAAGTAGCCTTCCCGTGTGACAGTACGAAAAACATTTACAAAACTACAGGCCGTTATGTAGCCAAAAACATCATCGCAACCAGAATGCAGATCTACAGAGATGACGCTTATGTAGCTCTGCCAAGATACAGGCATGGAGTGCCGTTCACTCTAGCTAAGTTCTCCTTGAAAACTAGAGGCTGCAAAGCTGTCTTAGTGCCATATCCGTGCTGGCCACTGCAAGAAGAAGGCAACTGTGAAGCTTTACAAAATGTTGTTGATTTGTTTATTGACGGAGCTGATCATCTCTGGGTATTAGACATTGGTTTGGTAAATACATTGGAACAACCTGTACGTCGTTGTGCACCTAAAATAGTCGGAATAAACTTGAAGACTAACCAAGTAGTGAAAGTAATTAGTCTGGAACCTTTCGTTACGCCTGAAAGTCGCCTACAATATATCATCGTCGACTTCTCAAAAGATGGCATTCCCTTCGCTTATGTAGCTGATGGTGGTTCCGGAGCAATCATCGTCGTGGACTTAAAGAGTGGTAGTGGATTCCGTATTGTTCTACCAGTTGCCGTATCAACTGGTGCAGTTAACTGCGTAAAGGATGTCCTCTACATTGCCTTAGCAAGAAAGCCCTGCGGAAACATTCTTTACTTCACCTACCTCTCATCACCAAGACTATTTTCAATCAAAGCTGAATTCTTACAAAAAGGCCAAGCCATGGGAGCCGTCATTGACGTTGGACACAAACCTCCATTTGGAAAAATCGTTCTTTTGGGTACAGATAACGGTGCCGCTATTTTCTTTAGATACAAGGGTGAATCTGATATCTTCATCTGGAACAGTGAAACTGTCTTCAAACCCGAAAACTTTCTCTTGGTCCAAAAAGGAGACGACTGTAGACTGGCTACTGAAGTCGTTGCTGGATACAAAAAACTCATGTGGGCTATTGAAAGTAACTTCCACGATTACATTCTTGATATCGCTGGAAGTCTTGGCCCCTCAATGGCTGTACATCCTCTTATCAAAACTTGTGATTAGGATTGCTGTTTGTTAATTATTGTAGATGTATAAAATAAATACGTAAGCAACTTCTACCTGTGATCTTGTGTAATATTTGCACAATTTAGTTTAATAAATTAGGTTTATTAATTATTTACATCTGTTTTTTATTTATTTATGTTTCTTTCATTTTTAGAGTGTTGTAAATTTCGTTAAAATTTTATATACACTGTGTTCATTTGACAAGGACCACTTATAGTCTGCTTTAAGAAAGTAAACTTTTAGAAAGTAACAAACTCACCCCGTCAAGACCACCATGGTTGAACTATTCATTGTTCATTAACAATTTACTTTACTTATAAGCAAACATTACATTCAGAAAGTTTAACTGCTTTAGAAGATTTCGTTTTGAAAAAATCCGAGTTTGAAATGAAGACACTATTTTCGCCATTTCTCAAAAAATATCATTTTTTTCAAAATAACTCAACAACTAAAAAATATGCGAAAAAAATACTCGAATGCAACAAACAGCTTTTTTACTGAAGATTTTAATTTTTCTCTTATTTCTATAAATTGAAAATTGAATGAGATTGATTGTTTAAAGGTTGTATTCTTGTAGAAAAGTCTTAAAGATGGTGCTGAAGGCATGTGAATCTTCTTCTTCTTCAGATGCAAATCCACTAATGGATGTTAGCGATCACATTTTTCATTAACTCTCTATTTCTTGCAATATGTATCAGAGATTGTATGTCGTTAATCCCTGTCCATTGCCTTATGTTTCGGAGCCAGGACATTTTCTTGCGTCCCATTCCTCTCTTGCCTTTAATTTTACCCTCGATTATAAGTTGGAGGAACTGGTATTTTTCATTTCGCATGATGTGACCTAGATACGCCGTTAAAGCCACATTTCGAAAGCTTCCAATCTGTTTATATCCCTCGTTTTGAGTGTCCAGCCCTCTACGCCATATAGCAGCACTGACCATACGTAGCACTTAGTAAACCTTAGTCTCAGTTGAAGATCGAACTCAGAACAAGTCAGTACCTTCTTGAATTTTACGAAAGCTTGTCGAGCTTGCTCAATGCGACATTTTACTTCCCTGTCCGATGCCCAGTCTTCAAAAAGCCACGATCCCAGGTATTTAAATTTACTCACTCTTTCTATGGATTTACTATTCAGTGTTATAGTGGAGTTGGCATGTTGGCATGTGAATACAACATTTAAACTATCATGTTTCGTTAAATTTTTAGTCTACAAAAATAAACAAAAAATCAAAATATTCAGTAAAAAACAGCTTTTTTGTAGCGACTTATTTTGTAGTCAAGTTTTGATGCCAGTAGCCCTAAAAAGTGTCACTCTCAAGTTAAAACTTGACGTGTTTCGGCATTTCTTTCTATAGTTTATTTTTATGAACGAGAGAGTAATTAGCATAATTTTAACTGGTACCTTCGACCACTCCATGGACGTGCTCAAGATTAATTGAAAAATTACTTTGAATAATTGTAAAAAATAAATGAATTATTTCAGTGTTATAAAGTGTTATGTGTATGTAAACAAAAGTGACCTCTTTTATCACACACTATATTAGAACTGACTGGCCTACATTAAAAAGGATTTTAAAAAATTCACATTTTTTTTAACTTTTAAAAATTACAAAAGAGAAAAAGAGTTTTTAAAACCGTCTAAGGTATGTTAAATAGATGAATAAAAATATTAATATAAAACTTACAGCTACTTGTTACAGATCCAAATCAGATTCAGAAGATGAACTTTCAGAACCAAGATTTATAATAACTGGCTCGATCATTTTATCAGTAATATTGTCCAGCTTCCACATTTTTTCCTCTTCTTTAATAGTGTGATTTACTGCCTTTACCCAGTTTTCAGGTTTTACATTATTTACGGCCTCCAAAAACAACTGTTTCATCATGAATTTTAAAAGTGGTATTTTTTCTTGAAACTTCACTCTTTATCTGTGCCCATACCAGTTCAATCGGGTTTAATTCACAATGATATGGTGGGGATCTAAGTATTGTCATTCCACGATTTTTGGCAATTTCATCAATTTCGTATTTTTTAAATTTTTCTTTATGAAGGGCACACAACGAATAAAGTTCCTTTCTTATAGATCCGGGATGGTACGTAATATTTTTTGAACTCAACCAATTCTGCAAGTCTTTTTTTAACCACTTGGTTGTGGGCAGTCCTTCTATAGGTCTGGAGTGATAACTTACATTATCCATTACTATTACACAGTTCTTAGGAAGAAGATCTATCATTTGTTCGAACCATTCTTGAAAGACATCAGCGTTCATGTCTTCATGGTAGTCACCGGTACGAGTTGATTCAAAAGTTAATAAACCACCTTCAACAAAACCGTCTGAACTGCCAATGTGTACTATTATCAGCCTGCGTCCCTTTCCTGATGGTGAGTTTAAACCAGTAGATAAGTTATTTACAAAAGCGTGCCTTTGACTTGTAACAGTTTCATCCTGCCAAAATTTATTTCGTGTATGACCCTCGTTGATCCATGTTTCATCAAGATAAAATATTTTTCTTTTTTGGTTTCTCATGTCCTTTATGGTTCTTAGAAAATGTCTTCCCCATATGACAATATCGCTTCTTTCTAATAAAATAGACTTTCTGGGATTCTTTTTCCAGCGGAAGCCTATTTCTTTTAAAAGTTTCCATAACGTACTTCGCCTCATTTCTGGGTAATGAGTCGCACGAAAGTGCATGAATTCTTCTTTAGACAAGAATTTCCAACATTGGAACAAGTTCTTGTCTCAGTTCGAGATGATAAGGATTACCCAGAAAGGAGTCGAAGTACGTTATGGAAACTTTTAAAAGAAATAGGCTTCCGCTGGAAAAAGAATCCCAGAAAGTCTATTTTATTAGAAAGAAGCGATATTGTCATATGGAGAAGACATTTTCTAAGAACCATAAAGGAAATGAGAAACCAAAAAAGAAAAATATTTTATCTTGATGAAACATGGATCAACTAGGGTCATACACCAAATAAATTTTGGCAGGATGAAACTGTTACAAGTCAAAGGCACGCTTTTGTAAATAACTTATCTACTGGTTTAAACCCACCATCAGATAAGGGACGCAGGCTGATAATAGTACACATTGGCAGTTCAGACGGTTTTGTTGAAGGTGGTTTATTAACTTTTGAATCAACTCGTACCGGTGACTACCATAAAGACATGAACGCTGATGTCTTTCAAGAATGGTTCGAACAAATAATAGATCTTCTTCCTAAGAACTGTGTAATAGTAATGGATAATGCAAGTTATCACTCCAGACTTATAGAAGCACTGCCCACAACCAAGTGGTTAAAAAAAGACTTGCAGAATTGGCTGAGTTCAAAAAATATTACGTACCATCCCGGATCTATAAGAAACGAACTTTATTCGTTGTGTGCCCTTCATAAAGAAAAATTTTAAAAATACGAAATTGATGAAATTGCCAAAAATCGTAGAATGACAGTACTTAGATCCCCACAATGTCATTGTGAATTAAACCCGATTGAACTGGTATGGGCACAGATAAAGAGTGAAGTTTCAAGAAAAAATACCACTTTTAAAATTCATGATGTTAAACAGTTGTTTTTGGAGGCCGTAAATAATGTAAAACCTGAAAACTGGAAAAGGCAGTAAATCACACTAGTAAAGAAGAGGAAAAAATGTGGAAGCTGGACAATATTACTGATAAAATGATCGAGCCAGTTATTATAAATCTTGGTTCTGAAAGTTCATCATTGAATCTGATTTGGATTTGTAACAAGTAGCTGTAAGTTTTATATAAATATTTTTATTCATCTATTTAACATACCTTAGACGGTTTTAAAAACTCTTTTTCTCTTTTGTAATTTTTAAAAATTAAAAAAAATGTAATTTTTTTAAAACCCTTTTTAATGTAGGCCAGTCAGTTCTAATATAGTGTGTGATAAAAGAGGTCACTTTTGTTTACATACACATAACACTTTATAACACTGAAATAATTCATTTATTTTTTACAATTATTCAAAGTAATTTTTCAATTAATCTTGAGCACGCCCATGGAGTGGTCGGAGGTACCAGTTGAAATTATGCTAATTACTCTCTCGTTTATAAAAATAAATTATAGGTTACTACACAATTGACACAACAAAAATTAGTAACATTAGACAAAGTTTAATACTAAATAATTTAGCCATGACATTTGGCAAAAAACTTATATGAATTGTTTTGAAATATTGGTGTGGTTACAATTAGGTATCGAAAAAGGGTATCATTAAATGTTTCTTTCGTCCTTGAATATACGCGTTAAGAATAGATTAGATCAGTGCTAAGATATGTCTGCATTAATTACCTTATTTGCATGTAAAATTTAGAGCGGTAATGATAATATTAAATTGGTCGTAATTAGGGTATTAGACATAACCAGGCGGTATCTGTTTTGGGTTGGGTAAATCCTAAATGAACATATTTTTTGATTTAATCGCTTCGAAATATTATTAGAAATGATAATTTCACTACGCGGACACTTCAAAAGGTGAGCTAAATTTTTTTTTTAAACAATTTGTGAAAAAAATTAGAAAAATGCAATTTTTTTCTCCTTTTTGATGCTATATCTCGGCAGCCAAGCATTTTAGAAAATTTTTGTGAAGACACAAAAGTTTTGCAAATAAATCGTCGGCTGTAGCAATAGTGGCCTAACTAATAGTGGTTAACATCGCAAGAGGGCTTAAAAAATCCTTATTTATGACCTGCAAAACTGGCACAATCATAATGGCAAAAATGTCCGCTAGAACGTCAAAAGTGTCGCTATGACATGTTGTCGCTTAAGATAAATTGTTTCTTGTCTTGCAGTACTGGCCCTTTTTAGTTGTGCAGTGGAAGTCGAACCCTGTCGATGTCAAGTTTCTATGCAATAACGGCACTTTTGAGTTGTGTCACTATAGCAAACAATTTTAGATATTTTCAAACTGTATCATTGAGAATTTAGGAGTTGTGTCACATTAAATAAAAGGAATAATTTTATTGTTTTAAAAATGTCGGATCCAAAGAGTTATCAGAAAAAAAGTGAATTAATCCTATCTCGAGCAGGAGTAACGTAAGTATTGATATCAATATTATTTTAATGTATGATTCCAAATAATCGATTTAGTAGAAAACTTTAGACGATCTTTTGATTACATCTAGCTGTTTAAACAAAAAATAAGCCCATTTTAGTTATGAGGCAGCGGTGGCGGCCAGGTGAAGTAGGTGAAGGTGAAGTTCACCAAAAAAATATAAATAAATTGAGACAAATAAGTAAAAATTAAAAGCAACATTATTATGTCTAAATTCTGAATCATTATTTATTCTCTTTTAATTAATCTAAAAATTAGAAAAGACAACTAGCTTTATTAGCGGTAGGTACTTGACTGGTCAAGTCCTGACCTGTGTCACTAGCCGTGTACGATTCAGGAATAGGTGAATATCATTTTTGAAATGCGAAATCCATCTGCATAAGCGTTCACGGTTGCCATGGCAACGTTAAGTCAGCCTATCCTTAGTGATAGCTGAGAAAACTGGCGAGTGCAGTTCCGTCTAAAAATATATTCTCCGTCTTCACCCACTAGTTAGATCTGTATTTGGTATTCCTATTTTTCGGAAATTTCCGTCAGCGACAATATTTTGAAATTTAGTCTAATATATAGAGATATTTTTTTATATAGTATACTGTATCATCATCATCATCATCACTGGCTCGACAACCCTTTTTGGGTCTTGGCCTGTTCAAGAATTCTTCTCCATTCTGACCTGTTTCGTGCTTTTTTTTCCAGTTTTTAATTTTTAATGTTGCTATATCATTTTCTATTTGTTCTACGTATCTCAGCTTTGGTCTTCCTCTTGTTCTTTTTCCTACTGGCACTTGTTTGAATATTTTGTTTGGTATTTCGCCTTCTTCCATTCTTTCCACATGTCCAATCCAACGTAGCCTTCCTATTTTAATGAATGTTATGATATCCGGATCCTGGTATATGTTGTATAGTTCAAAGTTATACCTTCTCCGCCAAATCCCGTTTTCTTTTGTGCCCTTATATATGTGTCGCAAGATTTTTCTTTCAAAGGTGGCTAATAACGTTTCCTCCCTTTTAGAGAGTCTCCAGGTTTCTGAACCGTATGTGAGTACCGGTCTTAAGGTTTTGTATATTTGGCATTTTGTTTTTCTGGAGACGTTATCTGATCTTAGTTGCCTAATTAAGCCATGGTAACATTTATTGGCAATCAATATTCTCCTCTTCACTTCCTCTGCAACGTTGTTATCAGACGGGATAACTAGGGATCCTAAGTATGTAAAGTTTTTTTACCGCCTCAATGTTGTATTCTCCTTTTTTATATAGTATACTGTATAGTATAGTATTTATTAGTTTAGTTTACTCACAATATTAATTGTATTTGTTTAGTGCACTTTATTAATACATTTCTCTGTGGTTTGCTTCGGAATTTCGGATATAAAGTGTTCTCGTGGATTTCGTTTGGACAAAAATAATTTTAAACAGACATGAATCCAACTAATGACTTGGTGTCTAATATATTAGAGACTCCGTTTAGGCATTGGAAAAATGAAGATAAAAGGGATGTTCCTTTACATGGTCGATCAACCAGTATTTTAAACATCTGCGTCTGATCCAGAGTGATCGGCTAAAATCAGCATCTGACCCAAAGTGGGCGGCTGAATCGAAACTCACCAACCTGTTTTAACAGGAGTGGTGGTTTAATCGCCAAAAAAACCCTCAATGAAATGTTGTGGTTCAGAACTAAAATACCCCAGGCAAGCAGAACGAATCGTATCTAGTATCGTATCTAAGTGCCCTAAACAACTATTTTTAAGTTATTAGGGCCCTAAACTCTATACATTTTTTTAGCGAATTTTTAATGAGATTTGGGCGCGAAGTAGGTACCAATACTCCCTTTGGCTCCGGAAAGCTTTCCTCATCTCAGATTTAATGCTCATTTGTTTTTTAGTACTGAACTGTCTTTATTACTTCTAATTTATTGTTCTTATCTTAATTTACTAAAGGTTCAATATTTATAACACTCACGAATTTAACAAAGTCTTTATTACTAATAATTTATTTTACACTTAATAATTTATTTACACTTAAAAAATGGCGATATTGAGATGGCAATGGGTAGCACATGTAGCAAGACAAGACACCAACAGATGTTCTCATAAAGTGACATTCTGAAGACCTCGAGAAACAAAAAGAAGCGTAGAAAGACCCAAGAAGAGATGGATAGACGATATAACAGCTATAGCTGAAAAACAGTGGATGAGAATTGCAAAGATAGGGAAGCGAGGAAGCAATTGGAGGAGGCCTATGTCCAACAATGGATAAATGAAGGCTGAAGAAGAAGAAGAAGAAGAATTTATCTACGTTCGTTACATTTTAAAAACCCGATATCCGCGATCTTCTTTTGACTTCCTGGCCACAATAAAAATCCTGTTATTTATACTCATTCAGCTGGTATACTAGAAAAGTCCATCGCCTTCTCGTCTGGTACAGAGTTTCTCGAAGCGGGTAGTGACCTTCCGGAACAAACTCGATCGCCTTGCGGTCGGACTGGGTTTTTTTTATAGCGGCTGGGGACGCTGCGTCTCCGCCGGCCGGTGCGTGATCTAGAAAATACGTGATTAGTCATAATATATTTACAGTTTTCATACGCCATAATTTATCATTATTTATATTTTATTTATCGTAACAGTACTGTATTCTCCATTCCACGAATATACGACTGTTTTAAATTTTGTTTAAGGTATCGATTTAAACTGGGAACTGGTCAGGCCATGTAGCGAGAATGCACGAAAGAGCACAAAATCGTGAGGAATGGAGGAGTTTAAGGGAGGCATATGTCCAGCAGTGGACGTGATAAATAGAGGCTGGATGATGATGATGATGATCGATTTAAATGGTGCAATGTACTGAATTGTACAATAATAATTCTCCCCATTTTTAAAATACTGTTATGACAGATTTAAACCTCACTAAATTGATAGTTTATTAGAACAGTTGTAATTCAGATTTTGAAGTATATAATTACTATCATAGAGTTTAGTATTGTAAACAAGTTGGTGTTTGAATTAAGTGATTTAAACGAAGTGTAACAATATTTAGGTGATTAAATAGTGTAATTTATTTAGTAGAATATTCAATTAGTAATAAAAAAATCAAATAAAAACTTACTTATTCTCTAATTCTCCTAACCTCATAAAACTATCATCAACCACCAGATTTACAGAACTTTACAATGAGAAAGTACATTAAATATAAAGTTGTCTATATCTAAAAACGTCTCGGCGTTTTTGGCTTCAATAAACAAATACACTATACTAAACTCTCTCTTAACGGCACCTCTCTTCACCGAACACCTCTATACGGATGGTTTTTAAAATTAAAATCAGTCGGCGATATATGAAACTGTATGTAAATTTTCGTTACTTTTTAATCTGTAACGACTCGGTACTTTAACTGTTAATAGTTGGTGTGTTATACCCGTTACTTTCGAAACTTTTAAGAGTACATCCACGCAAAGCAAACAAATATTTAAAACTAACAAAGAGAAATATTAGATCCTGTTTCTGGTTTCTGAACCATCGTTCTGCCAATTTCTTTTCATTTTTATTAAAAATAGTATATTTCTTTTATTACAGTTGCAGTACCTAATAAAGTAATAAAATAGTGTAATATCAAAGAAACTTGGCACGCCTCTTTGGTATTTACATTTTACGGAAACCCAACCCAAATGTCTTATGAACACATTTTGGCTTTATAGACGTTATTGTATTGTCATTTGTAGGACCGTTTACGTAAAAATGTTTGTTATTTTCGGATTAAATTTCACAATAAATTTTGCGTCTATCTGAACATCTATTAACTGAAATAATTTTATTTAAGTGTCAAACTAACAGGAGATCCATTTTATTGGAATACTGTTTAGACCAATTTACTTTCAAACTTCTACTTGCACAGTAAAATATTCGATTTCGCAATAATCCAAAACAGTCGTATATTCGTGGAATAACCTATACCTACAGTACACTTCAGTTATGATCTTCTTGTGCATTTTATGTACATAAATACATTTATCGTGTCATATAGGGTAAACTACTTGCGTTTTTTATGTATATATGTATATAAGTATTTATGAGGTAGATATTTTATGCATTCTAGAATTTTTTATAGAATTAATTTGGTTTTTTCTTGTTTATTCTCTTATTTAACACAGTTAAATTAATAAATAAGTCCTGATTTCTCAGTTTATCGCCAAACTACCACACACCTACCACTGTGCCGACATGAGCCTCATCGCTGCGTAGCCTAAGAACAACACTGTCTTCTAGCTGTGGCTTCTACTATAGTAATAGATATTTGACCTATTTCTTATTTTTTGTCTTATTTTTTTTTAATGTCTCAACAATTTTTGTTTTAGTTTAACATTTTTAAGTGCACATGCTAAACAAATATAAATAATTTTAAAATATTATAATGTTAAGCATTGTTGCATGTTTACAATTAATTTTAATAACTCGAATAACAACTATTAATGCGGTTTTTATCAGTGCACGACTATCGACGCAAAAAAGTCGATTGGAAATCCGCAAATGGTAGAAAATAGTTGAATGTACCCCACAGAGCATTTCTAAATTGATTTACATTGTAGTGATCGTCGTTGTTTCTGTAGTTCAGCCGGAAATCTTGTTAGCCGTCTTGGTAAAAGTATAGCTTTTCTATACAATTTTCTTGTTAAATATGGTTTATGTGGTTTATAAATTCTTTTTTTTTTTTTTGACGATGCCTGTTCTCGTATCATTAAGGAAGTATTATTCTCTTTTTATTTTAAGGAAAACCACTCGCGAATCATTAGACCGCAAACAATTGTCTTTGTGGATTTGCGGTTTGGGCAAATACTAATCGTTTATTACAATTTCATGTAACAACGTTGAAGTGGCGCGGGCGTGTTTAAATATAAATAATTGTATAATACATATATAACTTAATTACTATTTAACTGGAAATAAGCCACAATTAAAGATAAAAATACGTTTATTGACGTTTCAATTTCCACTTCGGAAATCGTTCTCAAAATACAAACAGTAAATTAAACAAATTTTGTTTTTTGTTACATAGTGAAAAATTCTTCTAATAATTTAATTTTATCTGACTCATTTATATTGACAAATTCAGACATACATTATGCATTTTAAAGTAGACGACTTTAAAATGATATTGCCAATATTGTTGAGTTGCGCTCCTGGGACGACTTTACTTATAAGATAGTTCATTCGATTACATGAAATCAACTTTAACTTGAGAATATCCGTCAGAAAAAAATCATAGCATGTAATTCGTCTTTAAAAAGACAAACACATGACATGATGACAGTAAAATTCTACTGTTAGTGATTCCATACTAAATTATGAGGGAAAAAACAGGAAAAAAAACCTCATAATACTATCCCGACATGGTAAGTATTTGTTCGTGCATTTAGTTTACCTTCAATAAACACCAAAATTCTGATTTTTATGTTTCGTCATTTAAAAAACATAAATGATGTATCCTCTATATGTTACTGACTTACTAATACTGGTATTTTCTTATTAATAACTTCCTCTTTCAATATTGGTAACCAGATCCTACTACATTCTGCCGAGGAATTTGCGACACAATTGGCCTTATTTAACATAATTAGAGTCGCTTCTTTGATTTTTCTTTTTTTACCATCCGTTAGGACTACATTTGAATTATTCCATTGAACCCTATGTTCATTATCCCACGCGTGTTTACATATTTGAGATCTATCAAATTCTCTATTTTTAATATAAGATTGATGTTCACTTATTCTAACATTTAATGGCCTTGATGTTTCACCTAAATAAAACTGATCGCATTCACAAGGTAATTTATAAATGCAATTCTTTGTCCTTTCTTGTTCATTGTTAGGTTTGGTTTTGGACAAAATAGATCTCAACGTGTTTGTTGTTTTGAATGTTGTTGAAATGTTGAATTTATCTCCTATCCTTATAAGTTTTTCTGATAATCCTTTTATGTACGGTATTGTTATTTTCCTCGTATTATTCTTTGTGTATGCTGTAGGATCTCGTTCTAAGTTGTTCTGTTCTATTCGATCGATTGGCTGGCATTGCAACGATTTGTTTAAATGATGATTTTGAGAGTCCAAATTTTAGATGAAATTGAAGTGTTACCAGAATTAAAATTTTAGATATAGCATTTAAAAACAGGTTTATTATATTAATAGTAACAAAATTCAAAGACGATTTTCCATGAACTACTATTTATTATTAAACAATTGTACATCAGAAAATAAAAACATCCTTCCTGTTTAGATTTGCTTCCACTTATGAAGTCTAATAAATGAATCCAATACATTTTTTTCTTACAACCTAAAAACAAATTTAAGTATATAATAATAGATTATTGCTTATGATAATAACGTATGGTATACATAAGTTTTGAGAAAAGTATTAATAATCTTGGTTAGCAAAATAACGAAATTTTAATCAATGTCAACGATCAATAATAATTAACGAAATTTACAAAGAATGGGAGGACTATGTCAAGGAACTGTTAACGGAACAAAGAATACAATTCATTGGAAAAGAAAACAGGCGAAGACGAAGCAGATCCCCACAACAAGAAATAGAAATAACAGATAGGGGAATGAAAACGGCCATAAAAGCAATCAAAAATAAGAAAGTACCGGGATCTGGAGGCATCTTACCTGAGCGTATAAAGAAGGCTTGAAAAATTACACGGTATGATAAAATGAATATTTCAGAAAGCCATAAATGGAGAATAGCTCCCAAAGGAATGAACGGAGGCATATATGGCATCTATATTTAAGAAAGGATATAGAAAACGATGCGAAAACTACAGAGAAATATGCGTAATATTATCAATAGAAAGATTATATGGGAATATACTGCGAGAAAAGATAGAGGAAGCAATAAAAGGCAAAATCGGGGAGGATTAGGCAGGCTTCACGGCAGGAAGGTCATTCATAGACCACATATACACACTGGAACAACTGTTGAAAAAGAAAAAAGCAAAAAATAGAGATATGCATTTGGCATTTGTGGACCTGAGAAAGGCTCAGAAACAAGAATCATAGGAGGCTTCACCACAACAAAACGGCTCTTGCAGGTTGTTCCACATCTCCAACCCTATTTAAAATATACTTAAAGAAAGCATTGACTACATGGAAAAGAAAATGCGAAGGCATGGGAGTACCACAGGAATCATTCCCAGAGATTGGCTGATATCAACATTCATAACACTACCAAAAAAACCAAATGCAAAAGAATGCCAAGACCACCGGATAATAAGTTTAATGAGTCATACGCTCAAATTTCTTTTAAGAATTATACACTGGAGAATACACAACAAACTTGAGCAGGACATCAGTGACACACAATTTGGATTTAGAAATGCACTGGGAACGAGGGAAGCCCTGTTCGCTGTGAACGTACATGTGCAAAGGTGCATGGATGTCAATCAGCCAGTATATGTGTGTTTCTTGGATTACAACAAAGCCTTCGATAAGGTCAGACATAACCGTCTTGTCGAATTACTTGAAAAGAAAAACTTAGATATGAGAGACATCAGGATCATTAGCGCTATCTATTATAATCAGATCGCTGTGGTAAAAGAGAACAACGTCTTTTCATTATGTAGATTCCTCTGCAATTGATTTGATATTTTATAACGGTTTTATTCACTTCTTACTTTGCAACTTCTCTGACATATCATCGAACTCCTTATCTGAGATGTTTAACATCAAACTGTTTCCGCTGAGGTATACCTTGTTTTGGGAATTAACAATAGTTCTAGAAATATTTTGTGCTGCCCTGATTTTCCTTAGTTTTAAAAATCCTGGATTTCTTCCAATGGCTTCCCCTAACATCTTAGCAGCTTCAGCTTCTTCCTCAGCTTGCACTATCTTCTGCTGTCTCTCCTGTTTGGCTTTTTCCACTACAAAACCAGCCCTCTGTGCTTCTTGTTGAGCTATCTGCTTGGATTCTACAGCTGCTGTATAGTCTTTTCCAAATGATAAATCTGTGGTGAATACATCATCAAGAATGATGTTGAAGTCTCGAGCTCTTTCTACTAATTCTCTTCTAACCAATAAGGACACCTGTTGTCTTTGGGTGATCAACTGAGCAGCATTGAATTTGACAACTACAGACTTTTATATTCACATGTCATATGAATAAACATTTTCGGCAGTAGCAGTTATACCGCATGCTTTTCATTAAAATTACTTTTGCTTGATTTAAATATAATTAGATATGGCCCAAAACAAATTTAATGATCTAGCTGGTAAATTTGGAAAGGGAGGTCTTCCTGGTCTTGGCATTGGATTAAAATTGTTAGCTGTTGGTGGTGCCGCTGCCTATGGAATTTTTCAATCAATATACACAGTTGAGGGAGGTCACAAAGCAATTATGTTCAACAGAATAGGTGGTGTCCAAAAAGAAATATATACTGAAGGTTTGCATTTCAGAATTCCATGGTTCCAGTATCCTATCATTTATGATATTAGATCAAGACTAAGAAAAATCTCTTCCCCCACAGGATCTAAAGATCTTCAAATGGTAAATATTTCCCTTCGTGTTTTGTCTCGACCCTTAGCTTCTTCTTTGCCAGTAATTTACAGACAACTGGGTTTAGATTATGATGAAAAAGTCCTTCCATCAATTTGTAATGAAGTCTTAAAGTCTGTAGTGGCCAAATTCAATGCTGCTCAGTTGATCACCCAAAGACAACAGGTTTCCTTATTGGTTAGAAGAGAATTAGTAGAAAGAGCTCAAGACTTCAACATCATTCTTGATGATGTATCCATCACAGATTTATCATTTACAGCGGCTGTAGAATCCAAGTAGGTCGCTCAACAAGAAGCACAGAGGGCTGCTTTTGTAGTGGAAAAATCCAAACAGGAGTGACAGTAGAAGATAGCGCAAGCTGAGGGAGAAGCTGAAGCCGCTAAAATGTTAGGGGAAGCCATTGGAAGAAATCCAGGATTTTTAAAACTAAGGAAAATCAGGGCAGCACAAAATATTTCTAGAACTATTGCCAATTCCAAAAACAAGGTATACCTCAGCGGAAACATCTCAGATAAGGAGTTCGATGATATGTCAGAGAAGTTGCAAAGTAAGAAGTGAAAAAAACGTCTTTTCAAATGAAATACAGATTGAGAGGGGCATCAGGCAGGGCTGTGTTGTCTTCTACTTTGTTTAATTTGTATTCAGAGGAAATAATCCAGGAAGCACTAGAAGAACTGACTATGGGAATAAAAGTAAATGGCCGACCAATCAATAATATACGGTTTGCCGACGACACTATTGTATTAGCGGAATGTCTTAAGGATTTACAACAAATGGTTGACAGAATGGTAGAAGTCAGTGAAGAAAACGGACTATCCCTAAACACAAAAAAGACACAATTTATGGTAATTACAAAAGCCCAACAGCGCCAAGAAAACATAACAATACATGTAGAACAAATTAAAAACGTTGAAAAATATGAATATCTGGGTACAATAATTAATGAAAATAATGAGTACACAAAAGAGATTAAGGCAAGAATAGGACAGGCAAAAAATTCTTTCAACAAAATGAAAAAAGTACTTTGCAGCAGGGACATTTCAATTTTTTAAAGATAAGACTTCTGAGATGCTATGTGTTCTCCGTATTATTTTATGGGTTGGAGGCTTGGACTTTAAAGAAAGATGTTTCGGACAGATTGGAAGCCTTCGAGTTATGGGATATTAAGAATAAGTTGGATAGATAGAGTCACGAACGTCGAGGTGTTGAGAAGAATGGGAAAAGATAAAGAGGCCTTAAATACAGTTAACGTCAGAAAACTGCAATATCTGGGACATGTTATGAGGGGTGAGCGTTATAACTTTACGTTAACGTTGCAATTAATAGAACAAGGAGGAATACAGGGTAGAAGGAGTCGCGGAAGAAGACGCATCACCTGGTTGAATAATTTGAGAGCTTGGTTTAACTACACTTCTGCTGATCTCTTTAGAGCAGCGGCGTCGAAAGTGCGAATTGCCATGATGGTTGCCAACCTTCTTAGAGGAGATGGCACGTGATGAAGACGAAGGGGATAGCAGTATGAAACGAACGAAGTAGACGACACCATAAGTAAGTAAGAAGGCAGTGAATACTGTAGAATCCCTAAATATATATACTGAACAACTGATTAGTACAGTGCAATAAATAAAAAAATCGATTAATAAAAATAATAATAATAAACTTACGTAATTATATTCATGAGATGCGTACAGGTACAGTGCCAGGCGAACGCTGATTTGAAAAGATAATAATCCAATTAAATAATTGTCTTCTTACTGAAAGCTGAACACATTGTTTTAAACTTACTATACAAACTTTAACTCTTATAACACCTTGTATATGTAGTTCTATGTTTAAATAGTCATCTTGATTGTGGTATTCTAATCTCACTGATCGTATTATTATACTAAATTCAACCAAAAATGTTTTTTTCCAACTTTTCATTCGTTAAAACACTTAAAGTTTTATTCATACTTATATAATTTAGTTTTAGAAATTCTCCATACACGACATGGTTCAGTAACAATAACACTACATAGAAGCTATAACCAGATTTTCTTCTAAATAGGTTCATACCTTTTCGTCTATAATAAATTGAAAGGGACCCTGTCATTTTGTTCCTTTACTTACGAAAATATTTTACTTAATGTCCTATATTAGATTCTAAATCTCTTTTATAAAAGAAACTAAATTAGAAAAATAAAGATAATGACATGATATTAGCAGACAGGAGAAAACACTTTTAATAATAAATATATAGGGCGGTCAGTTCAAGATGATAATTATGTATTTTGTTTAAGTAGGGAGAAAATATACGCCATTATCACGAACCTTGCCGTTTCAAATGGCATGCCGTTAGAATAAAATTCAGAAAATAATTCAATAAACTTTTTATGAGCATCAATTGTTACTTAAAACAGTTTTATTTACAAATATCTTATCTTTACTACTAATGGTAGTGTTATTAGTATTTCTTTATTAATTCTATTAATTAATATTAATTCGTTTTAAAGATCATCGAACGCAAATAAGAATGGTAAATGAATTGTTTTACGCCAATAAATTTATAAAAATAGAAGAACTGCAAAGAAATAATGATAGCTTTAATCAACTTCTTATGTGTTTAGGGATTCTACAGTATTCACTGCCTTTCCTCGTTCAACTGTTTCCATCTCTCTCTGTTGTCACATTCTCCATCGTTTAGACATCTCTTACCCATGACGTCGTCTACTTCGTTCCTCCAGAATCTTAGTCTCCTCTCTTAGTTCCTCCTCTCATACCATTCAGTCTTTTTTGTTCTATATATGTTAGTGTGTCTGTTTCTATTGATGTTCTTTGCTTTATTTCGTCATTACTTCTATTCATTCTTGTTACTCTGTAGCATCTTCGCAGGTATTCCATTTCTGTTGCTACTATCTTACTGCTGTTTTTCTTGTTTATTATCAAATTTTCAGTCCCATATGTCATAATACTTCACACTAATGTTTTATAAATCTGTGTTTTTGTCTTCATATTTAGGTGTCTATCCCACCATACTGAGTTAAGTTGTCGGATTGCTGTTCTTGTTTGTCCTAATCTTTGCTTAATTTCTTCCTCTGTTGTTGCCTTTTCCGTGATTATAAACCCCAAGTATTTGAATTTATCGTTTCCTTTGATTGCTACGTTGTCGTCAATATGTAGATCTTCTATGTATTTTTCACTTGTTCATAGGTACTCTGTTTTCGCAAGGTTAATATCTAGTCCAGCCTTGGTATATTCTTCTTTTAGTTTCTTCATCATGTAACTCAGGTCTTTTTGGTCTTGTGCAATCACTACTTGATTGTCTGCAAAGATTAGGTATAGGCCTGCGTATATAGGTTTTAGTTTAGTACTGGTACTTCCAAGCCTTTGCATTTTCTTTTCCACGTAGTCAAGGCTTTTTCTAAGTATATTTTAAATAGGGTTGGAGATAAGGAGCCCTTTTGTTGTGGTGAAGACTCTTGTTCCCATTTTGATGGACACGTTATTTTCTTTAAACAGAGCTTTTATAGCTTCTATGAGTTCCGTCTGTATTTATAATTTGTACATTGGCTCCCATAGTTCTGACCTTGGTACAGAGTCATACGTCTTTCTCAGGTTCACAAATGTCTCTATTTTTTATGTTTTTTTTTTCAACAGTTGTTCCAGTGTTTATATGTGGTCTAGGAGGCTTCTTCTTAAAGTGCCCTCTCCTCAATGGAGGTTGGCTACTACAATTTTAAACTCTTCTCTATCTTCAGCTGTTCTTATTAGCTGTTCAAAATTTAGCCCTGTCCATTGTCGGATGTTTCTGAGCCACGATAGTCTTTTCCTTCCTAGGCCTCTCTTTCCCTCGATTTTTCCTTTCACTATAAGTTGGGCATATTGGTACTTATTATTTCTCAGTATGTGGCCTAGGTATGATGTTTTTCTAACTTTTACTGTGTTAAAAAGTTCTCTTTCCTTGCCTATTCTATGCAGCACTTCTTCGTTTGAGGTATGCGATGTCCATGAAATTTTGAGTATTCTCCGGTAGATCCACATTTCAAAGGCCTTCCAATTTATTTACGGTTGATGTTTTAAGGGTCCACGTTTCAACTGCATATAGAAGAGTCGACCAGACGTAGCATTTTGATAAACGTAGTCGAATTTCGAGTTTTATTCGAGAATCACAAAGCAGTTTTTTTATTTTTTCGAAAGATTTTCTGGCCTGTTCTATTCTCGATCTTATTTTTAGATCAGGATTTAGGCTGCTATCGATCCAACATCCCAGGTACTTAAATCTATTGACCTGTTCTAAGATGTGCCCATTTATTGTGCAAGGTTGAGGTACGTTTTGGTTTTTTCGGATTGACATCACTTTGGTTTTTTTAATGGTTTATTTTCATACCAAATTGCTCACAGGTCGAGTTGGTCTTGTCGATGAGTCGTTGTAGACCTAAGTCGGAATCCAATTAACACTGTATCATCGGCGTATCTGATACTGTTGATATTTACGCCATTCACCTTGACTCCATCCTTGGAATCCTCCAATGCTTCTTTAAATAGAAACTCGGAGTAAAGATTAAACAGCAGAGGCGACAGAACACATCCTTGTCTAACTCCCCTCCTAATTTCTACTTCTGCGGATGTGGAACCTTCGATCCTAACTCTGGCGTTTTGGTTCCAGTATAAGTTTTTTAAGAATTTGATGTCTTTTCCATCTAAACCGACTTCTTGCAAACGTTCTAATAGTAGGTCGTGTCTTACTCTATCAAATGCTTTTTCGAAGTCTATAAAGCATATAAATATATCTTTCTGTTGGTCGTAGCATTTTTGGGCGAGAACTAGTAAACTGAACAGGGCTTCTCTCGTTCCCATGCCGGCTCTGAATCCAAACTGATCGTCTCCGATGATTGTTTCGCACTTTCTATGGATACGATTATTTACGATTTTTAGTAGGACTTTTACTGCATGACTCATAAGGCTTATCAGACGAAAGTCATTGCAGTGTTGTGGGTTTGGCTTTTTTGGTAGTGGGATGAATATTGACTCCAGTCAATCTTGGGGTATTTTACCTGTATCATAAATGCGATTGAATAAAAGGACAAATAATTCGATATTTTCTTCGCTGATTAATTTGAACGTTTCTGGGTATATTCCGTCTGGACCTGGGCTTTTATTTGTTTTGAGATGATTAATTGCATTTATGATTTCAGATTTCAGAATTGTTGGCCCTTCGTTGTTATTTTCCAATCTTGGTTCTTCTCGTATGTCGTGAAAAAGAATTTTAATATAGTTTTCCCATTCTTTGAGTTTATCTTCCGTTGATTCTAGCAGTTTGTCCATCCGTGTTCAGCATGGTGTGAAAAGTCGTTCTCTTGGTAGTCGATGTAAACTCTTTTACCTTTTTATGTAAATTTAAAAAATCGTGCCTTTGTTGCAGTTCTTCTATTTCAACGCATTTTGTTTCCAGCCATTTCTCTTTTGCTTCGGTTATTTTTTTTTTTTTCGAATTATTCTATTTAGTCTTTTGTATTCTCCGTCCTTGTCATTTTTTCCTTTAGATTCTCTTCGTTTGTTCATTAATTGTAAAACCTCTTCTGTCATCCATTCCTGTTTGTTATTTCTAGGTGTTACTTTTAGATGTTTTTCCGTTACATTGTTCATTTGTTCTTTAATAGTTTTCCACAGAACGTTTATGTCATCGTACTCGCTAATTCTATTGTGGTCGATATTTCCTAAATTTTTGTTTAATTCTTTATTTACTGTCTGATGTATGGTGTCGTTTTTCAATAATTGGATGTCTAATAGTTGGTGTTGAGGTTTTTGTTTCTTTATTAGTTTCCATCTTGCGCGAACTTTTGCAACAACAGGATTATGATCGGAATTGATGTCGTCAGTGTTTTTGCACTGATGATTGCATTGTGATATCTTTTGTTGACCAATATGTAATCTATTTGGTTACGGATTACTCTGTTTCTGGAGGCTAGGATTAATAAAACTAAAAAACTTACTACCATTTTTATGTATTTATTTAACGTGTAAATATTTTTACAAATTCCGTTTCTTTATTTATCTCATTATATGTACTTATCCTTATGACTCTCTCTCCTAATTCAGTAGAAGAAGAAGAAGAAGTGGTAGAGTAAGAGTAATCATTTACATCACATTCCGTGGGACTTCCAGGATTTATAATAGCCCATATACTACCGTCTGGATCAGTAAAAAATCCTGAAACGTACGGAAATGTTTCGTACGATTGAGATAGTATGTCATGGTGTTCTGCTACCATAGGATACCTATAATTATATAACATTTCTTGTTAATTGTAGAATTTTTAATATTAAGTCTTAATTTTAGTCGTAAAATAAAATATTCAATCTTTTTTCAATTTTTTTACGATTTAGAAATTAGAAATTTGAAATATACTTTATTGTCACTGAAAATTGTACAGTTTTGTGGACAAAGCTTATTACAAAAAATCAGAAAATAACAATAATAACTACAATTTATTGAAATTATATAAATCGTCAATATCGCAAAATAAAAGATAATAAAATAAACAATCTATTAAAAAATGTAAATAAATTGCAAATTGCATATTAAAACCTTCTTCTTCTTCTCGTGCCACTCCTAGCGGAGATTGGAAATCATCATGGCCACTGCGACTTTGTTAGCAGCGCGCCTAAAAAGTTCAATCGAACTACACCCGAATCATTCACGTAGATTACGAAGCCACGATATTTTTCTTCTTCTCGCACTTCTTTTGCCTTTAATTTTGCCCTGCATGATGTTTCTTAAAAGTTCGTACTTTTCACCTCTCACAATGTGCCCCAAGTATTCCATCTTTCTAGTTTTTATCTCATTTAGAATTTCGCATCTTTTGTCTAAAGTTTGGAGTACTTGCGTGTTAGTGACGCGGTCCATCCATGATATTCTGAGAATGCGCCTCTAGCACCACATCTCGAAAGCTTCGATGTTTTTTATGGTCAACTGTTTTAGTGTCCAAGCCTCAACTCCATATAACAGGGTAGAAAAGACATATCACCGCAGCATTCGTATTCGTAACTTTATATTGATATCACGATTGCAAAAGAGTTTGCGCATTCTATTAAAGACTGATCTAGAGATTCTATTCTACATCAATCTCTTTTGTTTGATCAGTATCGTCTGTGATCCAAGCACCTAGATATTTTATAACAGAGCACACGCTCAATCGTTGTATTGTCTATTACAAGATTAGCTCTGATGTTCTTTGATTTCGTGATTACCATAAATTTAGTTTTTTTCAAATTAATTTTCAAGCCGTAACTGTTACAGTATATATTGAGACTTTGAACGAGATGTTGTAGTTCTACTAGCGTTCCCGTTAGGAGAACTGTATCGTCAGCATACCTTATATTGTTGATCGTCTCACCATTTATTATCAGACCAAGATCTTCTTCCTCGAGTGCTTGTTCACAGATAGCTTCACTATACAGATTAAATAAAAGTGGCGATAAGATACATCCCTGCCGGACTCCTTGACGGATTTGAATTTCTTCTGTTAGTCTGCCCTCAACCTTGACATTTGCTTGATCTTATTGCATAGCAGGCTGAGGCTAGTTTTTTTCTTAATAAATCAATATGAAGAGACCATTTAAGGTTGCTGTCTATAAAAATACCAAGAAATTTTACAAACTCAACGATACTTATCTTTCTGGTTCTAACAAGTAAGGGTTACAGAGCTCCTTTATAGGATAATAATATTGTCTTAGTACGTTAAAAAATATAAACTGGAGTGGGACTAGGTTTCTATTGTAAGTAGATCAGAAGTTATAATTGCATGAAGAGTTGCAAAATTAGAGTTGCTCCAAGGCAGAAGGAAATATTTTTCCATCGATTTTTAAATATATTAATATCATTTATAAAGAAAATAAAAAGTAGAGGTTCCGATACTGAACCTTGTGGCACTCCACATACAATACTTTTGTGGCTAGATCAGTATATTTTGCTCTAACCAGTGGTTTCCTATTCCTCAAGTAAAATTGGAACCAATTTAAAGAAATACCTCAAATTCTGTAGAAATTTAGTTTTTATATCAATATATCGTACACGAAAGCTTTGGCATGGTCACAAAAAACAGTGGCAGTGTAAAGATTATTGTTTAGAGGTTGGTAAATCTCATTTAGCACAGAAAAAATAGCATGAATGGACCACTCTGTATATGTGGGGTTATGAGTTTATGTATTCGTTTTTGATATAAACCTTTATAGCACAACTTACCAATATTCCATCTAACAATAGCATAATCTTTAACCATAAAATAAATTAAACCTGACGCAAAATCAGATTCTATGCCTGTAGAGGTTCCGAGCTTTTCACCGAGCATTGTAGCGTTAAAAATAAGTGACTTGTCCTGAAAACACGTTAACATTATTTTTAGGTAACATTATTTATATGTATAATCAAAACCTCAATCGAAATAAGTCACTTACCTGCGAATCAACTATGTGAGGCTCTTTCAGGTTTCTTAATTGTATTAAATTGATACTGAATACGTTCAGTGAATTCTTAGCTGTTATAAATAACTCTGGGGTAACTTTAGATATCGCTAAATAATCTGCTCTGACTGGAAAAGCCGATGAGCTACTTCCAAGCAAATGGATTTTCCACCAAACCAAGTTTTCCAAAGAAAATACAAGTATCACATTTTCTTCTAAAAAGTTTAAAACGTTTTTTACATATAAGATATTATTTATTTATGTTGTAATAAAAACAAACAATTAAAAAAAATTAATCAATGATTAATGTGAAATTGATCCCAAATACTGTATACACGCGATAATCCGACATTTAACAATCGAACACGCTTGGTAGTCCGATACCTCGTCGGAGGTCGGTCCATAAATAGACAAACAGGTACACACTTGTCAAGGACAACCGTCTGTCTTATGCACCACCACAATATAAATCTGTTAGGAAGATGATCCTGTTTTATCTATCAGTAAATTTGAGTTTTGCCGTAAAAAATAACATTGTTCTGATATATCACTATAACATTTCGTCGTGGTATTCCTGAGTATTTTCTTTGCCAAAAACGTGAGCTCTGCTCCATCAACAAATCCACTGGTAGATCTTGCGTGCAATAAAACGAACCGTGCACCACAAGCTGTTGGAGCTTTTAATCCTGTTGTCAGACCACGAACAAAAGCATCGCAATGAGATGTAATTCTTTTATCAACCCATTCTTTTTTTACACTGTGCCCGATATTTACCCATGATTCATCCAAATACACTATTTTGTATCCTTCTGCACGGTATTTACGAATTGCGCGTAAATAACGATGACGCCACGAGATGATTTCTGGTTTTTCAATCAAAATTGAATTTCTGCCACGTTTTATAAACACAAAATCCATATCACCCAGCAAGCGATGTAGCGTGACCCTTGAAAAGTTGAGCAAAGTTTCTTCGACATTTACAACAGCTTATATGGTGTTTATTGTTGGTGGTATATTGTCACGAAGAAATTGATGAACTATTCTACGAATTTGGCCCCTGACACCTTCATGGTACTTGTCGTCACGAGAATTTCCAACCTTTCGCTTCTTAGGCCTGTTCTTTGGAGATTGTAATCGTATTCGAAACAAAGTCTTTTCACAAACACCACTCACCTCATTTCTGACACTTTCCTAATTACACTTGATCGTTTCCTAATTACTGAGAATCGTTTTTTTTTTGAACCTATTCTCTATCCTTCCATTGTTGGATATAGGTCTCCCCCAGTTCTCTTCATCTTTCCCTATCTTGAGCTGTTCTCTGCCATGTGGGACCTCCTGGTTTCCTGATGTCATCTTTCCACCTCATCTGTGGTCTGCCTCTTGATCTCTTTGCATTGTATGGACGCCACTTTCCGATGGCATTGTTCCATCGTCCGTCTTGGAGACGTTCATTGTGTCCAGCCCGTTTCCATTTCAGTTTTGCTGCTTGTTCTATCGCGTCTACTGTCTTTGTTCTGGTTCTGATCCACTGATTACGTTTTCTATCTCTAAGTGATACACCCAACATTTGTCTCTCCATCGCTCTTTGTGCCTTCCTTATCCTATCCAAATTGACCTGTGTAAATGTCCATGTCTGTGCTCCGTAGGTGAGCACCGGTATTATGCAGGAGTTATATACCTTGCTCCGTAAGTATAGAGGGATTGTTTGATTTTCTAAAACGTAAGAAAGTTTGCCGAACGCTGCCCATCCCATTCCTACTCGTCTCGATATTGAATCGTTGTTATTCTGATTAAAATAATAATTAATATTATTCATCTTAATTGCTTCTTAATTACTGAATAACTTAGAAGAAAGTATTTGAAAAACTTTGAAACAAATGTTTATTTAATGCACATTTTATTATACTACTGCTACTAATAAAAGATAAAAGTTGATAAGTTACTATTGGAAACAAATAATGTATAGTATTATGTAAAATTATTAGCAAACGATCCTGGTTTATTCCGTTTATTTTGAAAGATAGACAATAGAGAACGCCATCCCTCACTGCATAAAATTGCTAACGTCTTGGCGAAATTCCCATAAGGTAAGCATTGCATATCTTCCTTGTACAGACTAGTCACTTTAAGACAAAGTATAGTCAATCGCGATCGACGGGTTGGCCTCCCCTGCCTATAGTGGTATAATTAAGTTATATATTGACTTTATTTTCCTTTAATATACAAGAAATATAGAAAAACTGGATCTAAATATTAGTTAAACATGAATTAATGCTATTTTAACATAACTTCTATCGTAACAACAATTATATTACCTGCATGTCCAATATATGCTCTAAACCCGCCATCTTCTTCTCTTGAGTAATCTATAACCATTACATTCAAATTACTGCCATCGATTGTAACGAGCTCAGTTCTGTCCGACACGTGATTAAAAACGAGATTATATGATAAGATTTTTGGGCTACAGAATTCATTTCCCTTGTCCAAGATCCAAAATTTTGGTTTCGTAGGTTCCATACTTAAGGATACTGCATCTTGTATGGAGTGGCAATCGCCCCACATTTGAGAAGATAAAATTTTATGTCTAAAACAATATACAAATATAATTCTTGATTCATTTAATAATGTAGCAATGATGTTAGTTAACGAATAAGATGCAGGGTTCCATATTGAAATCAGTTTTATAAACGAATAGTCAACTTTGAACAAGTCGACAACTGAATTATTCCGAATAACTGCCAGTAAACCAGTGTGCACCCAGTTAACCTCACCCCCCCCCCCAAGGGCACTATTCGACATATTACTTACAA
Organism: Diabrotica balteata; assembly: GCA_918026665.1. Classification (NCBI taxonomy): domain Eukaryota; kingdom Metazoa; phylum Arthropoda; class Insecta; order Coleoptera; family Chrysomelidae; genus Diabrotica; species Diabrotica balteata. The sequence goes on along the minus strand of OU898279.1, from coordinate 3,733,949 downwards.
ATTTAGGACTCAAATAAACATAAAAAATGTCCCCCCCCCAAAGGAAAATTCTAGGTGCGCTACTGCAGTAAACTAAGGATATCTATCGTGATCGCCAACATCCGGAACACAAGCAAGATGGTCGCTACAATTGATTGAAGCAAGGGGTATTAGCTCGTGTAATCAGAAACGCCTCACCTCGCCCAATGCTCCAGACCATCTTCCACTCCCGGTAGCCTATAGAGGCTTCAAATCACAGAATGGTTGTCACTTGGAAGCCCTGGGTACAATGACTCCCGCATGATAACGTACCCCCAACTATGCAAGACAGTGTGAGGTGCTTGAGTCCCGCTATCTCTAGTGACCTATCATCGAACTGTATTGCTTGCTCCAGCGCTGAGCTCCGTTCTAGGCCCAATTCTGTGACTCGGCGCTCAAGGGTGTAAGCCCCTCTTACCTGTTTTTTGGGTTGTGTTACTATTTTGTTGTGGCTTGAGATTTTTCATTCACTGAAGCCATTTTTGTGTTTTTTGTAGATTTTTTACATCCTGAAGGGATAGGAACAGAAGGATTCTGAAGATCTGAAGCATGGATCACTGACATTGACGTATTAAAAAGAATAAAGAGAGACATCTTACGGCTCATATTCCAAGTTAAATAAACTCCAATAAACTATTAGGAAATCAGTGTAATATTATCTATGGCCACGCTACAGTAGGGAAATCATAAATCATAGAAAACCCATAGAAAAAAATAACAAAATGGACAAGTCCATTTAGAATTATATATGACTCTATATCTAGGACTAAGCTAAAGGAAACAGAGAACTATATCGGATTTCCACAAAAACTAAATGAAGTGAAATCAGTCTAAAATTATAACTAGATGCACAATTAAAATCAGTAATGAAATATACAACTCAAATAATATGACAAAAAGCTACCCTACACCCCCATTTTACTCAAAATATTCCTAAAATGTAAAATAATGGGTTCAGGTATTCATCAGTTGAATACCTATATGTCTCAAGATTCGTTGACGATCACATATTTAGCACACAAGATAAAGACGACCACATGATAGGAGTATACAATAAAAGGAACAGAAATAAATGGAATTGGAGATAGACGAAAAACAAATCAAAGGATCAGATCAATTTAAGTATTTAGAATTTACAGTTATAAACAAAGAACAACTGTACACGATCTAAGACAAACATAAGACTGTGTCTGAATGCAAGAACAAGCCTGAAACTCAACAACAGATAGCACTGGACAAACTGAAAGACCCAATGATACAAGCAGAAATAAGCAATGAAATAAACGCACAAATTCAAATATTGACGACAAACATTGCCGAAGATCTAACACTAACATGGAATACGATTACAAGTGCTGTAACAGACATCATGAAAAACAACTTAGGGTACAAACGAAATAACAAGAGGCAAAAACTGGATGACAGAACAAATACTATTACTAATGGAAGAACGACGAAGACACAAGAATAACCAAGATGGCAGCAATGTGTATGAAAACATTAACAGGCAAATAAAAGCAAAAATACGAATAGCAAAAAATGAATGGCTTAAGCAACAATGTATCGATCTAGAACATTTACAACGACAGCACGACGACCGTAATTTACATAAAAAGCTTAAGGAGACTGCTGGAATATACAGAAAACGAAGACCAACTACCATAGTTAATCAGGATAACCAGATAGTGCTGGGTGAAAAGGAGAAAATTGATATATGGGAAAATTATATCCAGGAGCTCTTCCATGACGAAAGGCCCATGAGTGAAGTTTATACAGACGACCAGCTGACTGGCCCTTCAATCACCAAAGAGGAGATAGAAAAGGCAATATTAAATTCAAAAAAACAATAAGGCACCTGGACCAGATGAAATCCCGTCAGAAATACTCAAATTACTGGATGAAAGGGGAATTTCAGCACTACACAAAATATTTAACTTAATTTATGAAACTGGCTGCTATTCTCAACAGTGGTTACGTTCTACCTTTATTACGACTAAGTCAGTGCTGCTATATGGCGTAGAGGTTGGACACTCAAAACGAGGGATATAAACAGATTAGAAGCTTTCTAAATGTGGCTCTATCACCGTATCCTAAAAATACCATGGACAGCGAAAATCACAAATATAGATGTCCTTAAAGAATAAACCAAGAACGCCAACTTTTCGAAACCATCAAGAAAAGGAAAACGGCGTATCTAGGTCACATCATGCGAAATGAAAATACCAGTTCCTCCAACTTATAATCGAGAGTAAATTGAAGGCAAGAGAGGAATGGACGCAAGAAAATGTCCTGGCTCCGAAAACATAAGGCAATGGACAGGGATTAACGACATACATCTCTGATACATATTGCAAGAAATAGAGAATTAATGGAAAATGTGATCGCTAACATCCATTAGTGGATTTGCATCTGAAGAAGAAGTGTCTGAATGATGTGTGCGTTATGCAGCTGAGTAGAGAAGGCAAAAGCGGATTTCCGGTGCCTAAAAACTGGAACAGGTCAGCAAGGGTAAAAAACCCCGAAGAAAAATTCTGGTCTTTCAAGTATGAGGGTTGAATCGACGTGCTAGCAACTGGTCATTCGGAAAACGCTTTAGATATGTTAAAACTTTCGATAATTCGCTTCGGAATATGGATGGATTAAAACGATAACAAAAATTGCAACGGAAACGGACATTGAAAGTAGCTACATGGAACGTAAAAAAAGATATCAGAAAAAATTTTAAAAACCGAAAAAATCGGTGACTGTATGCAAAATAACAGCGGTGTACCAAAGAGTAATGGAGCCAAACGGGGTGTAGCTGTACTCATTCACAATAAATTAGTAAAATACGTGAAAAGATCGTAAGAGTTGACGAGCAAATTATCATGGTAGTGGTAATGAAAAATGACCATAATATAGCTATCACAGGGGTTTATGCCCCAAAGAAGATGTTGCGATAGGAACTAAAGAAGAATTATATGATAATCTACTGAAAGTATTAGAAAGAATTACGAAAAACAAGTGGTATTCATTTTGGGAGATGTAAATACCCGAGTGGGAGAAAGGCAACAGTCAGATTATTGAATGTATGGAGAGACTACTTTAAATGAAAATGGTGCATGAGAGCTTATCGTTAAAAGTGACAAAGAGATTCTACGCTCCTAAAGACTTGCACAAATATACATGTCCAACTAACAAGAGGGCTAAGATTAAGGAACAAGTACAAAAGAAATCTTTTCTTTGCAGACGATCAAGTGATTACGGTAAATGATGAGGAAGACATGGATTTATATAATTCGAAAGTTAACCGAAGAATACGAAAATTGGAGACTCGCCATCAGTATTAACAAAACCTAATATCTAAGAATAAAGAATGAAGAAATCTGAAAACTGGATAAGAAATTAGAGAAATTGAAACAAAGTTAGGGCAACAGAGACGGAATTTCAAATTCCTTGAAAAAAAAAAAAAGATAAGTGTCGAAAATCGTTTAGAGATGAAGGATTCAAGGCAATGGAATAAAGATATGTTCGATCTATATATTTGTAGGATAGAAAAAGATGGAAATAACGGAGAGAAGGAATTAGTGAACTTCGGAAATCCTTTGTATTAGCAATAGGTATATATACATTAAAATTGACACAAACACAAATATGTAATGTAAAAAGGTTGTTAATATGAAACAATACAATAAATATAGATAGGATATGTACAAAAGAATTTTTTTACCTTGTGAGTTTCTGAGAAAATCTACTGAAAAGATCTACATGTCCTGCATCCCAATGGGTTTCTATTAATGTAGGAACCTCTTTGTCATCTGTACAAACACTTCTAGGCAAAGCCAAAAAAGCGCGAGATCTATGCACAACTACACTTGATATATATCTACTTCCTACATCTTCAATTTCATCAATGCCAATACCGTTTACAATACATATTAATAGGGCAAAATTGAAGATGTTATTAAATGGAAACATTTTAATAGTACTGACAATTTTTTTTATATTTTTAACACACATTCATTGTAACAACTGTAAAATAGATGATAAAATATTTTCGTACTGTTTGATTATTTCGATTTGCCTTGTAGACATTTTTCTTGCAAAATCGCAAAAAGCAAATCTGGTTCATTATTATTGTTTTTTATAAACATTTCAAGTTCAATGTACAAAATGTTATATTTAACAACAATATTTATAAATATATCTGTAAAAAGAAACTTCAATATTGTTTAATATAAACAGGTATTACATTTAATGACATTACGAGTAGGTATCAATCAGAAAAATGCATTTTAAATTCTTTAAAATCAGCTTCATCTCTTTTGAAAATACCTTTTCAGACAATTTTTGGTTTGCAGTAAGTCTTGCCTGTCTTTTAATTATTTTCTTTCGTATGGTTACTTATATTGTTTGGAAAAATTAAGCAAATCATAATGAAAGGATAGCTCCTTTGTATTAGGTGCCCTAATATCGTATCCATTTTTTCTAGAACTGGTATCAGACGGGACAAAAATCTCAGAGCTGCGATTTTCGGCTAAAAATGTATACCTATGTAAAGAATAAAACAACAACTGGTATCAAAGATATATTTTCTTCTTCATACTTTATTAAAAAATAAAAAAAAATTAAAATTTTGCTACGCCATGAGCTGTAGATGGTATTCCACGGTCAACTTTTGCATTTACTGCAAACAGTGGCGTACAGGTTGAAGATCTGACAGGTACGAAAGATATATTGCATATATTAACAATTATTGCAAACGTACAATTATGTGAAAAGGTATCATATGGTAAAAATTGCTGAACATTTGAAGCATATTTCTAGAATTAGCAAATGGAAACAAAAGAAATGAGCACTAATAGGGTTGATCATTTTTACAAGGCGTTTGTCCTAAACCTAAATTTTACAAATAAAACTGATTGACTGATATGGCTTCATCTACCTCATCTTTGAAAGATCTTCTTGGTCTTCCTCTTTTGCGTTTTCCTATGGGGCTCCACTCTGTTATTTTTGCTATCCATCGGTTTGGGTTTGTTCGTCTGACATGTCCAGACATCTGAAGAAAATTATTACTTATGATTAATTATTTTCATAGATTAAGTCAATAAGGCAATATGATTTTTCAAACTTCAGAAGTGTGTATAGTGGGTATGTGAAGAATTTTACCATTTATGAAATTTATTTTCCACTTTTTGAAGAACTTGTATAATAATTACTTTATTATAATTTTGGAATATTCTTTGAAACTGATGGAATATTTGAAATCTTGAAACAGCATCATTTTTCACCAAATATATTGAGCACATACCTAGGAGTGAAATCAAAATTGAAACCGTTTAAATGCGAGAGTGAACGAGTGAACAGTGAACAGTGAGAGTGAACCTACTGATTCCTTTAGGCTAGGACAAGAAGAAAGAAGAAGAAGAATTAAGACAAATCTCACGATCTACGATTGACGTCTTATATTTAATTTCGAAATTTTTAAGCTGTACTAAATTTAAGATAAATAATAAAATTTAACGAAAATCAGCATTTTAAGTGCTCTAGATTTCACCTGAAATATTATAAACGCAATTTTTAACAAAATGCTTGCATACTTCATTAGATACACGAAATAATATAACAAAGCTTATGTTCTTTATGCTTGAAGTGTAATATCGTCATAACAACTGAAGTTTATGTATATTTTATCTAATATCAGTGCGAATTTGTAACGGATAAAGACAAATGATTTATGTGTGTGAGATTGAAACAAATCAGCAATTGCATATAACAATAACTTTATATTTCATCTTCAATAACTTTGAAATCCTACAAGTACGATAATTACTAAAAATTAACCTAATATTTACATTACATATCAATATAAATCATATTACTGTTAACCATCCTAAAACATTGGCTCTGCTGTCCTAAAATATGTACTTATACATTAATTAATATATAACAATACAAAGTATTTAAAATAGTTTCTATAATTATTATCATTTAAAAACTCCCATTTCCTTCAAATTCACTGTAGCGAAATCTCACGATTTCTTAACTTCAAAGGCGGCATCTGATAGTGGCCCACTTTGACAGTTGTTTGTTTTTATTTGAATTCTAAACCGACAATCTTTAAGTATAAAGGTATAATAGTTATTTTTGTTATTGATAAATTAACGCAAATATGAGTAAACCTAAAGACAAAAATATGTCCAAAAATGTTAACCAGAGAATGCAAAGAGTAAGTTGTAACTCTGCAGCATCAAAAAATTCCAATCAAATTGTTAAAAAAACTCTTGTAAGAAACACTGAGAGACCCAAACCAGTAACTAAAGATATCAAAAACAATATCACACCAGGTCGAAGTGAGCCCTCAGAAAGCAAATCGGTCCAAGTTCCTGAACCAATAAAGAAGATTGAATCATTTGAATTTCCTGAGCATTACACCACTCTGAATCTGTTCAAAAAAATCGATTCCATTACTAAATATCGGAAAACTAAAAGTTGTTCGGATGCTGATTATAAAAATTTAGTTATTGATGAAAAGGTTTGTACAGATCCAAAGTTATTTATATTTCATGTCAATTTTAGATGCATTTGAGGCTTTTAACGATATTTATACCAATACAAAAGATAAATTTCTTTCAAAATACATACTGGAGCAAAATAATATAGAGAATATCTTACTTGGCTGATCTACTTTTCTACAATATTTAGAGCTCCTTATCACATCCAGCGAAACTGAAAGGCATCATCTCCTTTGTTTCTGTATATTTTTGCTTCTAGATTTTGTATAAAATTATCAGTAGATTTTATATAAAATACCCTGTTTTTAAAAAATCATTTCTTTTTTAAAATAATCATCTTTTTCACAAAAAATTGGATTAAAGACAAGATGTTGAACATTCATATCTAGCCTAGTTTTACAAATACAATCTCCTGATATACATAAACACTTAATTTGACTATTCTCTCAACTATTTGGAATTACTTGGTAGTATTCAAATCCTCCTGAGATCTAGTGCCTTGTAGACATGCAAGATATGGTTGACTATTTTAGGTTCTCTGTAAATAAGTCTGCAGCATGTCTCCATCAAATAAGCCCATTAAAAGCAGGTGTCTAGTAAGGAAGCCTGCTATGACTATCAGCTGATTCCTGCTTATTTTCTGCAGTACTTTCACATACACATAGCTTTCATTATTGTATATTCTCTGTTGACTGTATATGTCCTTGCTGTATGTATATCTCTCTTCTCAGACTTTATAGAAAATAAGTTTTAGTTACTAATAATAATTTTGAAAAATTAATAAGTAACCATGTTGAAATAGGTCACTTATTTTAACATACACATTTGTTTTGTTTGGGGCAATTTAATGTTCTAAATATGTAATAACTTTCATTTTGCAGGTAAAAAGAGTTAACTTTCCATATGACCAACCATTATACAAAAACCTAATGCCATTAAGATGTGATAAACCTCGAACTCAACCATTTGCAGCTTCTAGAAATCCACTACCACAAAAGGACAAAGAACTACTTCTTGCTCATTTCGTTCAACCTAGAAATATTCCAAACTATTATAGTATACCTAGTATAGATATTAATGACAAAATTACTCCTTGTAGAAATACTAATTTAAGATTATATAAGCTGTTACAAATAAATTCTAGTTGATAATAGTATAAAATAGGATAAAAGTAATAATAAACAAGTTAAAATTATTGTATCAAAACAACTTTGTCTTTTATTTATTCTTTAGTTGAGTTAATTTATTGAATCGATCTGTGATATTCAATATAATCAGGTAAGTAAAAGAAAACACAATAACAGTAAAAAAATGTAGGAACAACAAGATTTTAAATATAGGAACAACATCATCAAAAATGATGCTCCTATATTTAAAAATGGTCAGAAAGACAATATTGAAAATTATTGTAGCATTTTTATACAATCTGCAATCAGTAAGCTCTTCGACAGTCTTATAGCAAAGCAACTTTTGCAACATTTGCTATCAATCTGATATATTATCTCATATGGAAGACTGTAAACAGGCAGATGCAATATACACAGATTTTTCTAAAACATTTAATCATGTAGATCACCAAATACTTTGGGCAAATTAATTAATGTAGGCTTTCATGTCAGGTTGGTTGAATGGATTAAATACTCTACATCTTGGAGAAGCCAAAGAGTCAAGATAGGTTGTCATCTGCCTGACAGTATCACAGTAATATATGGACTTCCTCAAGGAGGCCACACTTCTCCACTTCTTTTTAATATCTTCGTTAACAACATCACTTCCTGTTTCCTAAATAGTAAATGTCTAATGTTGGCAGATGACTTGAAAATTAAAGATAGCTTAAAAGATCAATCCTTGCTACAAGATGACTTAGATCAACTACAAAATTGGTGCAATCAGAACAAACGCCATTTGAATGTAAAAAAATATTGTTTTATAAGTTTTGCTCATAAATTCAATAGAATTTGAACAAGCCATACTATTAATAATCAGCCACTGAATTATGTTTCTTCTATTCAGGATTTGTGTATTATTTTCAATGAGAAGCTTACTTTCTGTGACGACATAAGTTCTATTTCAAGAAAGGCATCTAAACTTCTTTCTTTTATTACTAGGAATTGCAAGTATTTCGCGATTAATTCAACAAGATTAGTGTATTGTTGCTTAGTTAGAACAATTTTGGAACACTGTTCAGTTATTTGGTCACCCTATTTTCAATATAACAATATTGATACCATAGAAAGAGTCGAGTATAAATTTTTGAGATATTGTGATTACCATGTCCACACTACTATTGAAAATCATGATTATTCCTATATTGACCAACAATTATCTTTACCCTCACTCAAGAACTGTTGTGATATGTCAGGAGCTATATGTATATAAAAGATCATACATGGATTTATTAATTGTCCAAACCTGTTAAGCCAGATTAACTATAGTGTTCTCCATCAAGCTCTATGTTACCACAATGTTTTCAATATTCCTTTCCACAGAACAACCTATGGTATTCACAACCCATTGAATAGATACATGGGGTTATTAAATGCTCTTAATTTTGATATTTTCAATATAACTTTAACTCTGTTAAAAAGATCTCTTGCTTTGTGATATGTATATTGGGATTGTTGAATTTTGTTTTTGTTTTTTTTTTTAGTATCTAAGATTGTTAGTCTCATTTTTTAAACTTTTTAATATTGATTTTATATTTAAGTAATTTCAAGTTTTGAAATTACTTAAATATCCAATTATTGGCTTGCTTGCGAAACAGAAGTTAATAAACATGAATAAACTTCATAAACCTTTTTGTCATTATAGCATTTGGCCTTTTTTGGTCTTTGTTTTGCTTAATCAAGGTTTCCTGGTTAGTTTTCAATAGATCCTCATCATCTTTGGTCAATCAGTGCTGCTCACTGCACAGTATTAATGACCACAACTGCGCATGAATTGCCCCTTAACTAAGATAGTTGCAGCATTAAAAAATACACTGGAATAAGCAGAACAATAGACTTCTTTCTGTTCTTACCCTTACCAATCAGATTAAAATGAAGTTCTCCTGACCCATTTTTCATCTACAGTTTTTCTGGTAATCAGGTTTTTTACTGTATTTGAAAATTTATTTGCTCTCACTTGGCTTTGCTACTATTTTTCCAAGATTGTATTCATTTTTTCTGTTTCAGCGAACAATATGGTAAACCTACTTTGTTTCTTCTATTTGCTAATTTCACTTGTTCAAAATTATATGAAATCAATATAAGGTTGAATGTTCGAATAAATGAACTTTGATGGTACACAAGGCAAATATCGAACACAGTATTTAATTAAAATCTTGCCCAAGTACTTTCGATCACAAGATCATCCTCAGGGGCATTTCGTCAATTGTGGCCTATCACAGCAATAACCGAATGTCATACATGTAAACTGGGGACATAACAAATACATACACTAAAGACAAACAAACACTTTAAAATTTAAATTGGAGAAGCTACATTTTTATATTATAGAAGCCGGAGACAGAATGTCTTATGACCAGAATGTTTATATTCTGTCTCCGGCTTCTATAATATTAAAATTGTAGCTTCTCCAATTTAATTTTTAAAGTGTTTGTTGTCTTTAGTGTATGTATTTGTTATGTCCCAGTTTACATGTATGACATTCGGTTATTGCTGGATAGGCCACAATGACGAAATGCCCCCTGAGGATGATCTTGTGATCGAATGTACTTGGGCAAGATTTAATTAAATACTGTGTTCGATATTTGCTTGTGTACCATCAAAGATTATTTGAAATGACAAATATACTAATAATCAAATACTGATAAATGAAAATTCTTAAATTCAAATCACTAGTCAATATCTTACTGGGGATTGTTAGGCATTTGGCACAACTGATTAAAAGGAACTCCATTTTTCTAAAATTTAGGGACTTTCAACATTGATGCAACAAAACAGTTGGGAAACCCTTTGCTGTAGTAATTTTAGCTATACTAACAATAACTGATGAAGATCAATAAATCACAAATTGAAGATGGGTGTCTTTGTGGAAGACATCCATAAATGAATTTTAAATTAACAGAGTGAAAGAAGAAAGATTGGTTCAATATGAACTAGTAAATATCAAGCACATATTATTCCCACTATATGGGGTTATATGGATTAATCATAGAGGGCAAACATAGGCAGATAAAACTTATGATACATAAAGTTAGAACTAAAAAAGAATAGGAAATTTGTCTAAAATCAAGAAGAAAGTTTCTATCTATTAGTATTACATTTTTAATCAACAACAGATTTAACATATAACTTGCTGCTTTGCCTTATTTTTTCACATTCTTCTGATCGTATACTGTTATCATTGATTTTGTCTGTAAAATTTTAGAGATCCTGTTAATTTTGTTAAACTTTCTATACATCTATGAAAGTGAAACAATTCTTTGCTATTCTATTTTTCTTACCAATACCTTAGTCATTTCTCCACATGTTATCTAAATTTTTTTTCAAATATTATTTTAAATTACTCTCAAGATTTGGTTAAACATATCTAGAGACATCAAAATACACTCCATTTTACACATTACCATTAAATCAGGAGTTATTTAATTATGAAAATGATAAGGAAATGTCAAACAAATATAACATATTATCTATGTTTGCCTGTAGTATGATAAGGAATTTAAAATAATAAGCTAGGAATTATTTTAAACAGTTTAATGTAACAAGCAAATAAATTAAAACAAAAAAATATCTACAAATTATTCTACACATACAATCAATGAGTTACCTCATTAAATACTTGGTATGTTCACCTTTTACTAAAACGTTTCCATTTGCCTTATTTTTTATTAAAACTTCACAGAAAGCAAGAGTTTTCCCTACTTTGATAGTATCTGATTCAATAACTATCTCTTCGCCCAATTTTGCACCACCCATGTAGGACACATTTATGTTAACAGACACGCTTTTAACACCCCCTTCTCATGCGTAAATAGACCATAACTAGAAACACTATCCACTAAAGTAGCTGAGAGTCCACCATGTAAAGTTCCCAGGGGATTTGTATGTTCCTCTAGAACTTTCAATTCTGCAATACACTTGCCATTGCCCATCGATACAATATTCAAGGTTTTCAAACATTGCTCAAAGGCTTTGGTTTCTTTTAACATAGTTACGAGATGTTTTAGTTCAAACTTACACATTTTAAGTTTTAATATTTTAAACAATCACAGATGTGTTAATTTACTGCGATGAAAAACAAAAACTCACTGTTTTTATCTTTATAGGCGTAATTAAACCTTAAACTACATGGGAAAATGTAGAATTAAAATTGACTAGATACTGGATTTAATCTTTGTAAAATTTTGGTATAAACTAATTGAACTATTCTTCCTCAAAAAAAAATCTATGCTGTGGTGCCAGTTCAATTGTAAAGTAGAAGTTTTATGATTTTTCCTTGATAACTGTGTAGACAGGACCGAACTTATACTGAGCAATACTGATCAAAATATAAACAATATAAAATAATTAGAACGTGGCTCGATTATGCAAAATAAAATCCTTTTAAAACGCACAAAACCGTACACTACAAATAAGCTATAGTATCGTGTTCACTACTTAGTAACAAACAGACTTCGGTCTAAAAGTCGTCTCGGTCATCTCTAATGAATAGAGACTATAAAGGGTAAACGCATGCCAAAAATAGATCACTTGAGAAAGGCAGTCAGCCGAAACAGCTGTAGTGATAAGAGATTAAAATAAATTTTGTGGAAGTTTGAAAACAAAGTTTTCAGTGTTTTATTGTTACATAAAATGAATTTCCATCAAGTTACGATCGAATCCATCAATTATTTAAAAATTTATCAGCTCTTACAATTTAAATTTAAAAAATCGTAACAATTAATTTTTTTAATGTAAAAAAATTATAACGCATAAATTAAGTAAGTTTGAATAAGTATAGATAAGTTTAAATAATTTTTGTTGAAAAAAGTGTATACCCGCCAAAGTTGAAATTTAAACTTTAAACATTGATTTAATAGAATTTTGACAACACCGCACTGTTTTAGTTCATTCGCACGTGCAATTCATCCGAATCCGAATCTGACATCGTATTTCGGCTTATCCTCGAAAATTCTAACGGTAAATTTCAGTTTGCTATCTCTATTTCAAAAATTTCTTTCTTTACGAAAACAAAATCTGTTCATGAAGTAATATTCTAAACTTCGTTTAGATCTCTTTCAAGCCCAGGTCAAAAATGCGTTTACCTTTTACTCGAGCCGATTATACACCGAGACAACCCCTGCAGTGACAGGTTTTGACTTACAATAAGACCATAAATCTCTTTAGTGGTATTTTGAGTAAATATAATAACAGATCAAAGTAATATAATCTATTCATAAATTTACAATGTAACAAATTTACATACATAATTTATTTGTTATTTTTTTTACGGAAAAATTGGCTGTCTGAAGTTTAATGTAGATTAAAGTTTACGGAAAATAGAAATTATAAAAAAAAGATTATTATTATATATCATAAAAATTTGATTAGTATCACGATCATTAAAATTGATAAAATGAAACGATATAAATATAGAATTATGTCTAATGTTTCTTCAGAAGGTGTTTCAAATAAAAATTTTAATAATGTATATGTAAATGTAAATGTAAATGTAAATGTTATAATAATATATGTAAATATACTCCTAGATCTAGAGAAAATGGGAGTGCGACAATGGGAATTACTGGCACAGGAACGACAAACATGGAAGGCAATAGTAACCGCGGCAAAGACTTACGAAGAGTTGTAGCGTCATTGATGATGATGATGATGATGATGATGATGAAATATACTGTATAACTATTTATATGGATGTGAAATATGGATCATGAAGGACAATATGATGTACATTTTGACATTTTAGGATATACGTTGAAAAATTAAGGCAAATATCGAGCACAAATTTAATAATCAAATCTTGCCCAAGTACTTTCGCTTTCCACAGCATCATCAGGGGAATCTGAAATAAGCCAAGAAAAGTTTTTTAAATGAAGAAAATTAATAAACTTCGATAAAAAACTCGAAGTTAATGGATGATAAAAGTTTTTTGTGATTAACATTTTAGACTCACTTCGTCAAATTTGGTCTATCCAGCAAACGCAGATGCCCCTGATGATGCCGTAGAAAGCGAATGTACTTGGGCAAGATTTGATTATTAAATTTGTGCTCGAAATTTGCCTTCATTTTTTAAAGTTCATTTATTCAAGCATTCAACCTTATATCAATAATTTAGGATGTGACTCAGGTATATGATAAAGTATGGCAAAGACGCCATAACTATAAACTAAGACTACATTTACCAAAACGATACTCTCAAATAATTGACTCCTCCATCTTGGAAAGATATTTCAGAATTAAACAGGAAGAAACATACATGGAATTGACAGATATTACAGCAAGGCTGCCACAAAGAAGTGTCTTTACCTTTTGTATACGTGTTATATTATTGTCCTAGAAAATATACAATTGCAACATTTACCGAAGATATTGCTATCATAGCAATATGCAAAACCAGCGAGGAAGCGACAAAGAAATTCCACAGATGTTAATCAAATATATACTCCAGGGAAATAAGCAAAAAATAGACCATGTTCGTGACACTCAATAATCCAGGTCGCTGACAACTTTTTTAGTTATTGTAGACCTCTAGGAAGAAAACCTACTTCTTTTTTTGCCTTGAATTTGGAGCTGTTTTTTAATTATTGACAATTTAATGCAAAAAACGCGACTGTTTCTATGATTATTGATACTAGTATTAAAAAAAAATAGATTTTTGGAAAAAAATTGTTTTGGACGAATTGTTTAAACAAACTAGACTATTTATTAATTAATTAATATATAAACAAATTACTAATTCCTAATGTACGTAGAAATTACATACAAATTAAAAATAGATCATACAAAATAAAAAAATAAGAATGATCAAAATCCATTGAGTAGATCCGGAGATATAGAAAATTTTATTAGTTTGAAATTGCTTGTTCGGTTTGGATTTGTAGGTTCTTCCTAGTCACCATTGGAACTACATTTTTGAAAATTCGTAGAGGGTCCTGTAAAGGTACAATGTTTGTGCAAATTTTTTAACAAAAAATGCAAATCCCATTCCTTAACATGGCAAAAAATGAGGTTCCTTAATTATTATAATCAAATTAGCTATGAATTATCATCTTTTCTTTGACTTGATCTACTACTTGTTGTAATTGGTCGTAAAACACTTCCCTTGTTGTTTGAGGCTTATTATTTTCTAGGCCGTATACTCCGATAATGTTCAGGTTTTCCTTCTCCATTCTTATCTTTGATGTTACTATTCTTTCTGATATGTATTGACACTCTTTGATGTAAGTTTGATACCTTTGGTGTATTAGTAAGGCTACACCTTCTTTGGCCCTGTTTTCTTTTGCTACTCCACTGTAGATTAGTATATATTCACCTAATTTTGATTGACCTTTTCCTTTATTTTTTGTTTGTTGTAGAGCACAAATGTCCATTTCTTTCTCTTTCAACACTTGGGTTATTTCTTGGTCCCTTGAGTTGAGTGATCTGATATTCCAAGTAATTCTCATCTGGGGTTTTGGATGTTTTTCGCTTGTCCTTATTTCTTGCCGTAGTCGTCTTCATAGTATTAATCCGGTTCCGAGACTGTACATTGTTTCTTTGAGCAGTATTTGATTTTACGATTGGTAGGTTGCTAACCAATAAATATAAATAATTAAATTCATATTCAAATACTGCAAATTTGGTTATTACTCTGAGCTCATGTAAAGAAGAAAAGAAAATAATAATTCTGATTGAAATACAAAAAAATGTACTGGATGATTGACCAAAACTCTACGCTGTTTCTATATAATAAATTATTATTATATAAGCAAATACTGAAACAATTGTATTATTATAAAAACAGTATAAATATTTAGAAAGAAAATGGAAAATCAACAGAAAATATTTCTATTCATATAAAAATTTAAAATTATAGGTACTTACTGCTTATTTATATAACATTTCCTATTTTAAATACAACAAACACACTGGTTTGTCAAAAGTCGGAATAAGCCCTAATAATGTTATTCAACTTTATTTATCCTCCTCCGAGGGTTTTACCTACCTGGCGAGAATCCAGAAGCTACCGACAAGGACACCCTGTGCTGACGGAGAGAAAATTGCGTTTAGCAAAAATTTGAAATTTTTTAAAAGTTTATATCAAATAGCTGCTTTGTGTTACATTTTATGTTAAAAATAAAAACAGATTCGGAAAGTGGGTCAAATTCTGTAGTGCCCTATTTAAAAAAAAAATTTTTTCGTTTATTTTAACCAAAAAATATTTGAAAAAAAAAATATTGTTTAAAACAATTTATTAATTTACAACCAAATAGTGCACTAGAACTTTTTTAGACCTTGCATATAAAAAAAGAATCATCTCAATATCTGCCATAGTTTTTGCGTTATTTGATATAAACTTTTACATTGGAATTTACCTATGCCCAGAATCGCGAGGATCGGCCTTAAATAAATAATGTTAAGGGACGTAAATGTAGTGTTAAGCAGAGTATAATATAAAACACAACTATAGAGTATTAAATATTGTGTTTTGGTCGGTTCTCGAACTCGAAATTAAAATATCAAATATTCTTTTTAATTTTTTGATATACTGTATAATTTTCAAAGATGTGAGGCCAATGCTTATTCTTATTTCTCTTATATGCATATATTCTAGTTCTTCTGGTCTTTCGCTAATTGTTTTATCTATTTATATACTTTTCTTTCTTCATTTCCAATATATATGATTATGATCTGGTCTATTCATTTTTCTTTGGTGTTTCTTTTCGTTCTTTTAGACATTTATTGTTTTTAAAAACTACAGTTTTATAACAATGAGTTTAAAAAGTACATATACACATTATAACGACTAAAATAGTCTAGTATACTCGTGTTAACACATTAAACAAAAACTTAAGTGACCACTAACTGAAATGGAGAGTAAATTGTCTTCTTTACATGCCATCTCCACGACGAAGGTTGGCAATCATCACTGCTATTACAACTTTTGACACTGCAGCCTGAAAGAGTTCAGTTAAGCTGCATCCAAACCATTATCTAAGGCTTCTCAGCCAGGACATTCTTCTTCTACCTATGCTGCGCTTTCCTTGAATCTTTTCCTGCATTATTAGATTTAGGAATTCATATCTGTCACCACGTGTTATATGATCCAGATATTGTAGTTCTCTTATTTTGATGGAATCCATTATCTCCCTGCTGTTTCTATTCATCTTAGTACTTCTTCATTGGTTATTCATTGGGATTTCCATGGGATTCTCAGCATTCTTCGATATATCCACATTTCAAATGCTTCCAATTAATTGAGATAACGTTTATTTAAAGTCCATGTCTTCACACCATACAAAAGAACAAAAAATACATAACGCTTAAGTACTCGATTTCTAAGATTGAGGCTGAGGTCTCAACAACATAATATTTGTTTCTTATTATTGAGTGCACGTCTAGCCTTTTCTGTTCTAACTCTAATTTCTTTGGTATAATCGTTTGTTTCAATAATGTTTGCCCCTAAATAGTTATAATTCTGAACTCGTTCTATCGTCTTTACGTATAGATTGATGTATCTAATATTTTTCTTTGGTATAACCATGCAATTATTTTCTTTATTTTTTTAATGACGACCAAATTCTTCGCTCGCTGCAACAACCTTATCTAAAATTCGTTGTAGATCTGCAATATTTTTTGCTATTAGTATTGTATCATCAGCATATCTAATTCCGTTTGATTCTTCTTACAAACTCCTTCTGATGAAGGACCCAGAAACTTCTGGGGTAGACCCAGAAACACGTGTCAGGGAGTGGTAAGATACTCAAATTAAATTGAAACGCAACCTTCTTCGTATATTTATCGTCCTTACTCGACGCAATGAGTACAAGAATGATAATAATCTATATGGGTAAATTGTTGGTGCATAGTGGAATATAATTATTCTCAGCACCGCTCTGAATAACTTGATTAAGCTTGGGTATATCTTTCCTCACTAGAGGTCTCTAGTTTCATACTCTGGCAGTTATTTTCATGTAATTGCCAGAGTAATCGGTGCGTTTTGATTTGGTTTGAGTCTTCTTACAAACTCCTTCTGATGACGGGTAGACCCAGAAACACGTGGCAGGGAGTGGTAAGAGTAGTAAGTGGTAAATTAAATTGAAACGCACCCTTCTTCGTATATCTAATTCCACGTATGGGTAGGCCATTTATTTTTATGCCTGCTACTTCATTTCCTACTACTTTTTTAAATATTTTCCTTGAGTATGCATTAAACAGTAATGCCGACAAGAGACAGCCCTGTCTGACACCTCTTTTGATTTTTATTTTATTAGTTTTTAAATTATTTATTCTTATGACAGCTTCTTGTTCATAATACAGATTATTTATTATTCTTATATCCCTTGTGTCGATGTTCTTTATTCTCAGTAGTTTTATTTACGGATTATGTGTCACTGTATCGAATGCTTTATTATAATTTAGGAAGCAGATATAGATGTCCTGATTTACATCTTAACACCTCTGTATTAGCACATTTACTGCCTATAGTGCTTCTCTGGTTTCTTGAGCATTTCTAAATCCGAACTGAGTTTGTCCACCGTCTTGTTCTAACTTTTTGTATATTCTACGATGAATAATCTTTAGGAATACTTTTAGTATGTGGTAGTGTAGATTTAGTAAACATCAACTAAATAAATGAAAAGCTTATTCATTTAAAACAAACTATCTAAGGTTTAGAATATTCCAAATATATATTGAAATTGAGTTTACAGACATTATAGTGATCATTAAGACAACCAATTAGGTAAGTACAATAGTTAGGAGGGGCCATATCAACCGGCTTCATTGAACTCTAAATCTGACATTCAAATAGTTAATGTTCAATAGTTTCCAACTTGTTTGTATGGCAAATAGGACCAATTTCTGATGATCGAGTATCATATGTTAGACCATTGTAGAAATAAAAGAAATCAGAGCCAAAGAAGCAGTCGCCCTGTTAGTACACAGAAAATTTTTACACCAAGTGCAAAAATGTAAAAATATCACAAATGAAAACGGAGACCTTCTGTCGGACCTCTGCAGCATAAACGAAATACGTATTAATAATACATTTTCCCTCATAAAGAACAATACAAATACACATTTGAAAACAGTAAAAGGCAAAGATCTATGATAGACTATATTCTGTCGAATAGAGAGTTACACCCCTCTCAAATCTTGGATGTAAGAGCACTAACATCAGCAGAAACAGGAAGCGATCATTAATTGGTATCGTGCAAAATCCGAATGGAAACACATATATGTGATAACAAAACACCAGAATACACTACAAAGATAAAAGTCGAAAATAGGTAAAGAAATAATAAAATAAGACTTACTCATCGACTAGTTCACGTTCGAGACGCATCGCCCCGCCCTTATTTTTCCCGTTGGCTCCTCCTGACCTGGAAATCCCTAATCGCTACTTCAGAAAGTATAAAAATAGGCGATTTTCAGGTCAAATAAGTCAGTCCTTCACGGGCTCTCCGAGAGCTTAGTGCTCTCGGGGCTCTGCTTTCTTTTTAGCTTTTTCCCATACTCTGTGGCTGAGATGTTATTCTACTGCAACCTGGTATTTTTATTTCGACTTTACCTTTGTCATGTAAGAAATATCTTGCCTTTTTTAAGGCAAGATGCCAGAAGAAAACATTTACGAATCCATACCCCGCAAATGGATTCAAGTAGAGGGGCTTTCGTCGACGTTTCCGAAGCCCTCTACAGAGCACACGGTGGTACAGAAGGTGCTTAGACCCTTATTTGTTCCCCCGCGGTGACATGGCGCCCGACAACGTGGTTAAAATCCGCACCCACGACCCAACTCAAATTCACAGAAAGCTGCAGACCATTGACTTCAACATGGGTTTGAAGTCAAGAGAAGAATGGGGAGAACCACGGAGTGTTAGGAAGCTATGCTCTAACACTCCTACATCGAGGCCTTCTGCAGACCGGATGCCTTCGACGTGCAGGCGCCTTTGACGAGCCAGCCTTCTTCGAAGTTAGAAGCCCCAGATGCCGATGAAAGTCCCGGAGTAGACCCAGTCATCGCCCCCCTACCGAAAGTGGTTGGACGACCACGTAGGCTTCGGCACACTGGTACCCTACGAAACCCCGTCGGATATGGCAGATGGGATCCAGACGACCGAGAAGAAGACGAACCCGTTTGAGGAGTTGGCACACCGACCGAGGATGGACCTGCAGGAGTTTGAGATGCCGTCATCACCATCGACCTCCCCTGTAAGTAGTGCAGTGCTGTGAATTTTTGAACTTTTATTAACATTTAATTTTTCTTGTACATTTTTATGTATTTTTATTGTGTATTTTTCACATGTATTTTTATTTGATATTTAATAAATTTTTTCCCGGCCACAGAGTCTCCAGAGGAGGGGGGATGTTCTCGGACGCGACTAGTTCACGTTCGAGACGCATCGCCCCGCCCCTTATTTTTCCCGTTGGCTCCTCCCTGACCTGGAAATCCCTAATCGCTACTTCAGAAAGTATAAAAATAGGCGATTTTCAGGTCAAATAAGTCAGTCCTTCACGGGCTCTCCGAGAGCTTAGTGCTCTCGGGGCTCTGCTTTCTTTTTAGCTTTTTCCCATACTCTGTGGCTGAGATGTTATTCTACTGCAACCTGGTATTTTTATTTCGACTTTACCTTTGTCATGTAAGAAATATCTTGCCTTTTTTAAGGCAAGATGCCAGAAGAAAACATTTACGAATCCATACTCCGCAAATGGATTCAAGTAGAGGGGCTTTCGTCGACGTTTCCGAAGCCCTCTACAGAGCACACGGTGGTACAGAAGGTGCTTAGACCCTTATTTGTTCCCCCGCGGTGACACTCACAATCAATTTAATTTAACTATCAGACGACCGGTTTCGCTTTCTACAATATGCAAAGCATCTTCAGGTCTCGATACAAAGTTAAATAAATGCTGAAATGATAAAAACCCATATTACCCTAAAACCCATCCTCAGCTTTATTTGCATCTGCAGTTGCAGAAGGCCAAATATAATAATAAATAGTTACTACCAATTAAATCGATTTTTCGAATTTGTGTGGTTTTGATCTATGTCTACTGTACAATTCACTATAATACTGGAACAGAAAGTTGCATTGCATATCAGAATTTTTAAAGAAAATTAAAAAAGTTATATAATCCTAGTAAAAACTGGTGAAATTGCATTACTTAACAATTTATATTTGAAATACGTAATTCTGTATCCAATTAAAAAACTAGTTTTCTGTGAAAAAAAGTTTTTATCTTCATTATTTTACTTTATTAAACGTGTAAATGTGAATCAAGGTAGTTAATTTAATTATATATAATTGTAGTATAGTGCGTATAATGTTTATATTGAGTACTCATTATTTATGTGTTAATACTTTAAGATTTAACCAATTATTGTTAAAAAACCTGTTTGAATATGTATGTATTCTATTGCTTTCTCCAATATCACTTTTTTAATAATTTTTAATCAAATTCTTTCTTTAATTATCTCTGTTGCTCGAAATTTATAGTTACTGTCGCAACACTAAACGCAAAGTGTAGAATCATCGAAGAAAAAATCGTAGTTAGAGCAGGACTTGAGCAGGGATTTGACTTCTTTTTATCGGATGGTTAATCATTCCCAAAAAAGAAGTTCATCATAAAGTTAAATAAATATCTGTGTAAACAGGGGTAAAATTGGGTTGTTTAAACATGGGTTGTTTAAACCCGTTTAGATAATTTTGTAATGAACGTACGAGAGTTATTTGTCAGTAATGTAATAAAATTCATAAACAATGTGCCCTTGACAATTTCGATTCGTCTTGTAATTTCACTGTCTTGGTCTTCAGTGTCATTTATTAAACTTCCCAACTACTTACAATTTTGTACTATCTCAATTATTTATAGCTGTAAGCAGTCACTGTTAGTCTTCTGTCGTTTTTGTAACTAGTGTAATCAGTGTGGTCTGCATATTCAATATTGTTTAAAACTTCTTCGTTAATTGCAATTACTTTGTTTACTTTTGAAAGAGCTTTTTGAAAGATATTGTCACTATAGGCATTAAATAGTAATAGTGACTTGACACAACCTTGTCGTACTCCTCTGCGTACTTCCATTTCTCGTATTGTTAAAAATTTTGAAAGTTGTCCAAGAAGTGTCACCAGAAAAATTTGAAGGAAGAGAATACCGGGATACACAAGGTATTCAACACACAATTGTTCACATTATCTTGGTCGATTTTTTCCCATTTTGTCATGTTTGATTTTACTGGAGCGACCCCCGTTCTTATCCCATTCATAGTTTTTCACGTTTTAAAGTCTGGGGACTAGCTGGTCCATTCAAGCTTGGGAAGAGGAAAATACTCAGGCGGTTCATCCTGCACTGTTCCAAGGAAGATTTTCCTGAATTTCTCTCTGTGCTCTATAACGTCTCTGCGTGTTGAGGGTTCTGCGAAACTCGCTGCTTTATACCGATTTGAGAGTGGCGTTGGTTTTATGCATCCCGTTACTATCCTGCATGTGTTATTTAGCGCAGTATCAACTTATTTGGTGTGGGCAGATCTGTACCAAACGGGCCACGCGTATTCAGCAGTTTAGAAAAACAGTGCCGTTGTTCTTAAAACGTCAGAACGTAAACCCGATTTACTTCCCGTTAGCTTTCTGAGTATGTTGTTCCTAGTTGTTACTTTTCCTAGACCGGTCCAGAGTTACTCCAAGATATATAGAGTGGTTTGTGTGTTCTAATGTATTACCAATCTACGCAATTAGAGTTTTCGCTTGGCTTCCTTTGAGGGTAGGTGAAAAGCGTAGACTTGAGTTTTACAAGGATTGGGTCTTAGGGAATTCTGCAGGTAATAGGCTGTCATTGTTTTTAAGGCAGTTCCGAGATTCTCTTCAAATTCTTAAAACTATTTTCTTGAACACATATTGTAAGATCGTCAGCATAGAGGAAGTGCTTGGTTTCGGTCGGCGTAGGTTAGTCGTTTAGGTATATATTGAACAGCATTGGTGATAAAACACTTCCCTGTAGGAGGTACTTTTTTTTAATTGCTCACCTACTTATTTTATTCTCCAGTATAACAAAAAACGTCTGTTGTGTATTAAGGAATATACAAATCCCAGATGGTGGTAATTGAGAGTGTCGTATAATTTGCGGACCAATGTTTTGTGCCTTATTGTCTCATAGGCTGCTGTTAAATCTAGGAAAACAGCCCCTGTTATAAGTTTTTATCAAAGCCCTCTTTAATGTGTTCTGTTAGTGCGAGACTTGACCGGTGCAAGATTTGCTGGGTTTAAATCCTCCTTGTTGTGAGGTGAGGTATTGAGGTCCACATTTATTTCTATTCTGGCGAGTGTGCAACGATAACCGAAGTGTGCTGTTTCTATCTGAATAATGTCCAAGCCAACAAAAAACTCCCGTCCACTTCGAAAATAGACTGCTCACTCATAACTCAACACCAAAATATCTTGGAGTGACTCTGGACAGAACATTGAGTTTTAAAGAACATCTTCAAAGAACGACAGCAAAACTGAAAACAAGAAATATTATGGGGTCTCAGCTTCCGTACTCAGATCATCCGCTCTCGGACTCTTCTCGGTGGGTAAATATGCTTCCCCGGTATAGCTCAACAGCAAACACACAAAGATTATTGATACCCAATTCAACCATACAATGCGAATGATCTCAGGTACAATCAGACCCACACCGAACTATTGGCTTTCCATTCTAAGTCACATTCCACCGCCGAAACTGCGAAGAAGTCATTCTCTTCTCAGAGAATATCGAAAAATTGAGGCTAACCATCAACTACCCATCCACCAAGATAAGCTTGATATCAAAATAAACAGACTGCGCTCCAGATATCCTCCATTGCTAAGAGCCAACTCCTTACATCAGAAATATTTTAACCTGACCAATGCTTGGAGAACACAATGGGAGAGCGTCTCACCACAGGAAGCACATCAAATGGCCTGTATCGATCAGAAACCGCCAGGCTTTGAACTGACCCGCAATACATGGACAACGCTAAACAGAATAAGAACAAGCAGCGGTAGATGTGCTGACAGCTTATATAGATGGGGAAAAGCCCTTACTCCTGAGTGTGACTGTGGTGTGCAAAGACAGACCGTCCGTCACATTGTTGAAGAATGTCCCCGAGGGCGATTCCCTGGAGTTTTCGATGAGTTCCTGAATGCGACCGAAAATGTTTTACATTATATTAATAATACATTAGATGTTCGTTTGTAATACTTCATGTAACGTTTTATATTGATTTTTTTTTAATTATATGTTCTTATTGTATGCCATACCATAAATAAATAAATCTGGCGAGTGTGAGTCTTTCGTATAGTTTAAAAAGTGACACAACAGCGAAATAGGTCTGTAGCTACTGGGATTTTCTAGATCCTTTCCTGGTTTTAACAAGGGTATTACTTTAGATTTACTCTATGATTTTGTTAATTTCGCAGGCCTTGCAGCACGGGTTATAAAGTTGCATATCCAGTTTTTTGCTCCTTGGCCTATAAGCTTTATTTGTTCACTGCATATATCATCCACACCTACGGCTTTAACGTTTTTTAACCTGTTCATACCGTCGTGGAGTTCTTTTAGTATAAAAGGAGTTCCTAGGTGGCTTGTCTCCAAATCCAATCTTCTTCTAGTGTTTGGGTCCTCATATTGGTTCGTAGTTCTTCCATTCATAAGGAAGACTTCCATTGACTTGGTTTGCTGTAACCTTGCAAGGTGGTTTATTTTGGATCACCACCAAGTTTTTTTACAAGGTTCCATGCTATTTTACTACTATGTGTCATGTTCATTTTCTCCAGGGTCTCAATCCATTTTTCCTGTTTGGCTTGACTTTTGGAGTAGTACTGCTCTGCACTCAATCGTTTCTCGGCTAAAAGGGCCAGTAAAATAGAGGGTTTTGTATGTTCTTATTAGTTCTTTGGACTAGCTGGACATCCCCGGAACATATTGTTGTCTATATCCTCTGGAGATAGCTTTTCTAGACACATTTTTGAGTACCTCTACAAATTTTTTGTAGTTCTCTACTTTTGGTTTAAGACGTATTTAATTATTACACTGTAATTTATCTGCTTTTTCGTATATAAGACTTATGCTTGCTCTATTTTCCTCTATTCAATCTTTAGAATGGATTTTTCTATTTTCCATACTTACTTTGTTAATTTGTAAATT
This sequence comes from Diabrotica balteata, assembly GCA_918026665.1. Lineage (NCBI taxonomy): Eukaryota > Metazoa > Arthropoda > Insecta > Coleoptera > Chrysomelidae > Diabrotica > Diabrotica balteata. The sequence goes on along the minus strand of OU898279.1, from coordinate 3,709,135 downwards.
TCTTTAAGCATTTCGCTATTATTTCAGATATTCCGTACTCTTATTCTGATTTAAGTAGTTAATTTTTTTTATAATTTTCTCTTTGGTGTGGACTTCATTTTTATTAAATGCTCTTTTATAACTTATGCTGGAGTTTGAATTTTTCACTTTTCATTTAATAGCTGTTTTAAGTATTTCCTTCATATTTCCATTTTTTTTCTTTCTTTATGTTCAATTTCTGCTGTTACCATTGATTAACATGCTTTTATTCATTATGCATTTTTAATTATGGTTTCGTTATATTCACTTTTTCATTATGAATTTTCTTTGTTGTGTGTCTTTGTGTATATTCGCTTCTTTGCCGATATTTATTAAGTAAAAAAACTTTTAAGTAAATAAAGCTGGCACCTAAAATAATACCTTATTATTTACGTATATCCTCGTATATACGTTGCAAGAAAATTACATACAAAAAACAATAATTGTCGTATTTAGAGAAATATCAATATCACAATCAGACATTGTTTCATTTTCATGAATACCTATCTACTAAATATTTAAAAGAGTACAGAATTTGTGTAAGAAACGTGTGCTAGTTGTACCGTTTTTCTAACAATAGTTTGCCTTGGTGATATTATGAAACACTGCCCATTATACGGTATTTGAGAAATTCTTTAGCAAATAAGAATTGCAAAAATGGTCGATTTTAAAGAACGATGAAAACGACACCCATTATAAAACTAATGATAATTTTATTGTACTATCGATGATATTTCTGAAATATGCACATTTTATCAAAAAAATATGCATGTTAAATATTGTGTTTATATGGGATTAAATCAAAATTAATGATTATAAGGTAAATATGTTACATTTGTGTTTTAATTTGCGATTTCGAGCTTTCAATAATTGTGGTTACAATTATTTTCAAGAGCCAAAATAAAAATACAAATCATCTAATAAAGTGGAACGGATAATTGTATGATTTCTTTATAATTCATTCATAAACCCAAAACATCATATTTGTATTTTTATTTTCCATACATGTTTTTGGGTATCTGTGAGAAATAAATAAATATTCTTTTTTCTTAATAAAAAATGTGTTACAAAATGTTCATGTTATCTATAACAGTGGTTCTCAAGCATTTCACCACTGAAGACCACTAGTACCTTTCAGAATTCTTGGCGAACCTTTTAGATATTATTTTAATATTTCCCAATAATAGCTAAAATGAGATGAACACTGAAGTTTTACTAGTGAATTTATTATTTACAAAATAAAAAAAGAAAATACATAGTGAAAGACAAAAGAGATATAAAAAACTAAATAAAAAGTCATAGATAGCGCCAAATTAAGACGTTAATGACTCCCTTGGTCTTGCTTCTCACTTGAAAGTTTCTCAATATTTGGCTCGAAAGAAGTTGACGCCAGTCTCATAGGAGCATTCAAATTTAGCAACCTAATTCTGTGTTTATTATTGGTGACATATGATGTTAAGAATTATGCCTCACAGAGATAAGTGGAATGAAAAGGAAGAAGAAGCTTTTTTACTTAGCAGTGGACTTTCATCAAATAATCCTATCCAAAAATCTGCAAAATTTTCACAATGAGATTTTATCACTTTTAAATGATCATCGGATGAAATTTCAATAAGCTGTTCATTTTCCTAAATAGACAGATTATTATAGTGGGTAGCTAAAAAGGGATCAATTACCCATAGATTATTTTTCCTCATATCTGTATCAGCAGAGAAGTACTTCTCAAAGTAATCATGAAGCGATTTAATGTAGGACTTAACCAGTGAATGTACAACGTCCTCATTTAAGCCTTCATTTTCAGAGAAAAAATATGAAAACAAGTTGAATATTTCAAACAATCCTTTTCCAGCTTCGGACTCCCATAGCAACAATTTTTTCTTAAATCAATCAATTTATTTTCAAAGGTCAAATGTGATTTTAGATGGTCCCTGAAGGCCTAGATTCAATATGTTGAGCTGTTCAAAAATATCTGCTAAAAAAGCTAACTGGGCCATAAATTCTCCGTCACGCAGTGTTTCTACTAAATCAGGTTTTTTTTTTCATCAAGGTACATACATACTTTTTCTCGAAGTTCATAAAATCTGGCTAAAATCCAGCCCCTGGACAGCCACCGAACTGCAGTATGTAGAAAGAGATTGGAATGGATGAATCCCATGTCCTCGCATAAAGTTCACGGCCTTTACCACAGTAGTCAAAACCTTGTTTAGGTCGGGACTTAATCTTTTGGAAGCAAGCATTTCGCGATGAATAATACAGTGTATTAAAACAATATCAGAGTTTCCTTCTTTCCTTACAAAACTTGACAAGCCTGTTTTGTGACCTGTCATTGCCGCGGCACCATCAAAGCAAAGTCCTACGCAGTCTTTCCAAGAAAGAAAGCGTCTACATGAAGGTCCTATTATTGTTCTTTTGGTCCTTACCCTCTTGGTTCCCACACATTGCTGCGATTTGCAGTATTTGTCGACTGATTAGAGCTACAAATTATCCTCTGTTGGTTTGTGATTTGTGTATTCTTCTCTCTGAGGTTTTTTACTGACTATTACTCATCCAAACACAGTTTTATATACTGGAGGGCCTCGCTAATCCGACTCCTTCTTGTTTGGTGATCGCTGTAATCCGACCGGGCACGGCTATAGATACGACGGCTACCGTAAGCCAACCTGTCGTTAGTCTTTTGATTATCACCTCTCGTGTTGGTACAGTGTCAATTTAGCGCGCTCGGTAACATCATGGCGCCGCTACGTACATATTCAACATTAATAAAATAATAAAAGATAAGTAAGATAAAGGTGACAGCTAACCTATTATTTCTAGGAGGTTTGGTATTGGCAGGTCAACTCTGGGCGAAATAAAAAAAAACAACGACAAAATATTAAAGTTTTAAGCCTAACAGAACGTGGTGTGCGAAAAAACACTGAAGAAATCGAAAAATACCATTTTAGAAGATACTTTGTTTACGTGGTTTTCGTAACAATGACGAGTACTGATGTGATGTTCCTGTAAGTGGGGATATGATTTGTGAGAAAGCTCATATTTTTTATCGCGAGAATACAAACTTCAATATCGAGTTTAATGCAAGCCGGGGATAGATAGACAAATTTTAAAAACGCCAGAATAACAGCGGAACAAGTATACAGTACTGACGAATCTGGTTCGTACTGGCGATTATTGCCAGATCATACTTTAGTCTGCCAGTGAGAAGTTGGCTTCCGGAAGAAAAATCATGAAGATTAGAGTGACATTCAACCTTGTGCAAATGCGGCTGGAATCCATAAACTTTAATTGCTTGTTACCGGAAAATCAAAAATTTACGAGCAATTAAATCAGCACGTGTTCCTGTTTGTTTTCGTGCACAAAAAATGCTTGGGTTACGAACGATTTGTTTCTTGAGTGGTTTAAAACGGAATTTGTGCATGCAGACATCTTTTGTCTCTTAATTTGCTCCTCGGGCACTTTTATTATTAAATAATTGTCCTGGACATGTATCAGCAGATGAACTTATCTCTGAAAACGGCAACATTTTTGCAATGTTCCTGCCAGCTAACACCACGACCTGTATATAACCAATGGATCAGAAGGTTATACAAATTGTGAAGATAAATTGTCTCAAATCACTTTTGGTTAACTCTCTGACATTATCGATATCTTTAAAGTACAATGTTTTTGTTTTGGTTAATTGCTGGGCCGCTGTTAGACCTTAAAAAGTTTTACTTACAATAGTCGAAACGTTAGAACAATAATTGTTTTATTTATAACAGACCGACAAATCCAGGAATAATAAAAAAGTTTGTATAAATAGTAAACTAGAATGAAAAAATATCCATATAGCGCAAAAACAAATTTTGCAATTTTTGTGTAGCAGATTCTTTTGTTAAAAATATGTTTTTTTCTTGTTAGTATAATAATTATTTCTAAATAAAGTTTCAATCATTTGTATGAGGGACGTCAAAAAAATCATATCTTGGACTTTTAGGTTGGTAAATACTTACCATAATACAAATCAGATTAGTAGATTTCTACGGTTATTAAATAGACAAAATGGTTTATTATGACGTTACGTTATATTTAATAACAATATTACCTTCAGTCTCTATAGAAATACAACCGACAGGCGTGTGATTACGAATATTCAAGATGTGAAAGGTACCGTGGAAAAAATGCTTCAAATGATTAATTTGTGCTGAATCATATCGTAAGTTTTAATTATTTTTTATAGAGCATAATGGGTTATCATTGACAAACCTTGACCACAAAGCGACTGGAAAATACTCTTGTATATCTTTTTTATATCTATTTGTTAGGTTCTGTAATCATTATGTTGTCTAGCTTTAGATCACAGTAGGTAGTAATTTATTGGATATTGAATATAATTTACATATGGATATACACACATGTTTACGAAATTGGTCAAAACTTTCTCTGTCGATATTATTGTTTAATTTTCGCAATCTATGGAATTTGACAAATGATACCAAGATATTTTTTAATATTAACCTTACTATATGCATGAAAATTATGTAATAAAATTTTCATCACTTTATATTATTGACACAATTTTAAGATATAGATACAATTACAAACAATTTTCAAGCACGGGCTCAAAAAATTAAGAATAAATCAACTTTAAAATATTAATTCATCATTATCATCACCTTCTGGTTTTATAAACCAGTGTAGGTCCTAGCCTCCATAGGAATTTCTCTCTAGTAGTTCCCATCCATCGCCTTTCTCCGCTATGCATTTTTCTTTACATTAATAATAAATTTTATTATTAATCAAGAATAAAATCAAATATGAAATCAGAAAGGCTAAGGAGGAATGGATGAACAAAGAATGCCAGGAATTGGAAGAACTCAGCAACAAACATGACACCTCAAACTTACATAAAAAAATTAAAGAACTTACAGGCAACACCAGACAAAGAAGAACACTCATAACAAGAGATAATAATGGAGAAATACTGAAGAGAGCAAAATAAAGGAAGTATGGGAACAATATATAATCCATCTTTTCCATGACGAGAGAGAAAATGAACAAGATATAGGTGAAGAAAAACAATACCTACAAATTTTACCCTCAGAAGTAAAGAATGCCCTACAGAATGCAAAACAAGGAAAAGCACCGGGTCCTGATCAAATTCCAGTTGAACTGTTAAAAGCCTTAGATGACGGTAATATAAAGAGACTCACCCGAATTCTCAACCACATATATGTAGAGGGCAACATCTCGGAAGAATGGCTTATCAATCTATAGTCATGTAATGACTATAGATTGATAAGCCTAATGTGCCACCCTTTAAAGATTCTTTTGAAAATTGTTCAAAACCGACTTTATAAGAAATGTGAGGAACAGATAGATGAAACTCAGTTTGGCTTCAGAGGAGGCATGGGTACAAGAGAGGCATTATTTGCGTTGACGGTACTCTTGCAGAAATGTCGTGAATATAACAAGAGTGCATATGTATGCTTCATAGACTTTAGGAAGGCCTTTGACCGAGTGCAGCATATGAAGTTAATAGATGAATTAAAAAACATCAATTTAGACAAAAAAGACATTGAGTTTATTAAGGCTATATACTGGAACCAGAAAGCAGTAGTAAAGGTGAACGATATAGAAACTAATAATATACCGATTGCGAGAGTGGTTAGGCAAGGATGCGTCTTGTCTCCGACGCTTTTCAAAGTGTGCTCACAGGTCATATTCAGAAAAGCCTTATAGGAAAGAAAAGAGGGAATAAGAATTGGTGGAGAAATCATAAACACCATGAGATTTACAGATGACACGGTAATTATGGCTGAGAGTATAGAAGATCTACAAACTTTACTAGATGCAATAAATAGTGAATGCATTCAAATGGGACTTGACATCAACACAGATAAGACCAAATTTATGATAGTATCAAGGAGTCCAATAAATAATGAATAACTAACTCTTGGTGGACAGCAAATAGAGAGAGTGACAAAATATAAATATCTGGGAGCTTACATAAACACAGAATTAGATCCAGACCAAGAGATCCGGGTACGAATAGAAATGGCAAGGGCAGCGTTCTTAAAATTCAAACAATTGTTATGTGACAAAAATCTGAATATTGCGCTGAGACTGAGGTTTGTTGAATGTTACGTCTGGTCGCAATTATTGTACGGGGTAGAAACATGGACACTAAAAGCGCAGATAGTTAAAAAGATTAAAGCCTTTGAACTTTGGATACACCGGAGAATGTTGAGAATCCCATGGACTGCCAGGGTCACCAATGAGGAAGTGCTGAGAAGAATGGGTCGAGTCAAAAAATTGTTGAGAACGATAAAAGTACGCAAGACTGCATACCTTGGACACATACTAAGAAATAATAAATATAGTCTTCTGCAGGTCATCATGCAGGGTAGAGTCGATGGCAAAAAGGGAATAGGTAGAAAGAGGAAGTCATGGCTGCGAAATATTCGAGACTGGACAAACATGACTGTAGATGAATTATTCCAGGTTGCAAAAGACAGAGAAGCTTTTAAAAATGTGGTCGCCAACCTCCGTTAATGGGGACGGCATAGGAAGAAGAAGAAGAATTCAAAATCTAAATGCAGGAAGTATTAAACAACTGGAGGAGAAAATACACAAGGATTGAAATAAAACAAGTACATAACAAATCTTTTTTCGCAGACATCATCTGATTAGAGAAGATTAGGAAGACTCACTTTCAACATTAACAAAAAAGAATATCTTACAATAAAATAGAAAAAACTAGAGCCACAACTTTCGACTGGAGATATAAAAAAATACGAAGAATTTACAGAAATAGAGACATTGATAGCGAAGGAAGAAACATCGAATCGGGACAGTCAGCAGAAAATACAACAGGGCCGAAATGTGGTGTAAACTGTAAACACTAAACTCATTACTTTGGTCTCCTTTTAGTGTCAGATGTCCAGACTTGATTACATTCCAAATGAAGAAATGAGAAAAAGAACAGGAAAGATTTACAATACCGTTGATATAATAGAATCCAATGATCGAGTATTAGAGGTAGTGAATGAATATAATTATTTGGGAATGATACTAACACCCAAGTTGTCGTTTAAAGCTCATCTAAAAAAGCGCCAGAGTTTGGCAAAAGTGACGATTCACACGGATTGCAATAGTTTAGGGTCTAAGTCTGATATACCCTTTTTGGCTAAAGTAACAGTGTATGAGTCGGTGGTAAGATCAATTTTGACTTATGGGTCTCAGGTATGGGGTCTTTTTGAGTATGATGAGGTGGAAATAATCGGAAGATTTTATATAAAAAAATATTTTCTTGTCCAAGGTATTGTCATAGCTTTATGTTAGATTTGGAAAAAGGTATTGCTAGAGTCAGTCTATATACGATAAATTTACATAAAAAATATTTTAAAAAAATACCAGGATATTCGGATGATAGCTTGCTAAAATTTCGTTTGAAAGAAATGATGAGAGCAAGGTGTGGCTGGTGGAAAGATTGGATGAACATGGAAGAAAAATCCGGTATTGAGGTAAGGTGTGAATGTGAATCGAGAGATAACTGGCCTAGTACGATTGAGAATATGATGAAAAAAATAAGAAGAAGAAGCAGCGTCAGGCTTAGAATGGGGCACTCGAATCAAATTTTGTGGACACTAGAAAGAACTGCGGGAAGAAGGACTAAACATGCATTATTTACTGGAAATGGGGAATTTTGGGGACATTCGATGGCTGTTTAAATTAAGATGTGGAGTTCTATATTTGAATGATCGACCTGGCAGAAATGATGAAAGAAGGTTGTGCTCAATGTGTAATACCAAGGAAAGGGAAGATATGATACATTTTTTTGAAAAATGTTCGGTGTTGAGACAGATAAGGTTAAAGTGGTTTTGTAGAAATGAACTTAGTAGAGTGGAAGTAGTTACTATGATAAGAGAGGAACAGGCTGAGTTAGCAGGTTATTGTAGAGAGGCATGGCCGTATAGGTATGAGCTAGTGAGCCTGTTTAATTACTAAATCTATTAGCATGATGTTAGTTCAATAGGATGAAAATATTAAAATTAGCATTAAGAATTTGTTTGCGTATAGCTATTATCTTTTTATCTGTCTTGTCTATCTTGTTTAGTGTTAACCAAACAAGACCAGACTTAGACAGTCTTGGTCTTGGTCTTGCGCCCATACACCCAGTCTTGTTCTTGGTATTGCACTCCCGGTCTTGGTCTTACAGCAAGTCTTGCAAGTCTTGCAGTTACCCATTAGCCTATTGCTATTTATTAAACGTTACTTTAGATCTTAGAACAACGTAACAGAGCAAGTACATTCTAAGCTTACATTAACATAGCCTTAATAAAGACCAACCAAATTAATAAATGTCTAAACAACTGACACCGGGTAGGGTTTGAAGCCACTATCTAAGCGATCCGTGCCTATGCTCTAGCTTACTCAGCTATATACCATGCCCCACGGAAGTCAATCTGTTTCTTAATAATGGTTTGCATTTATTAAGCTTACATGTACTAAAACATTACATGGTTAAAACACAAAAAAACAAATTTATAACATAAACTTGACTGTATTTTAAAGAACACTATTTGCTTAAAAAGAGATTGATGGACCCCCCACCATATATGAAATGGAAATCCTCAAAAAGATTTGTGTGGCAAAAAAATCCACATACAGTTGCGGTCACGGAGTAGTTTACAGGTTCACGTATCTAGGAGCCCATTTTTTAAATTTTTACTTCGTTTAAACGCACCTTTTACGTCAAAGTGACGTTGCCAGTGGTGTACTAGCTAGAATAGGTAGATTAAAATTAAAATATCAAAATATTTTACAAAATGAAAAATATAGAAAACAGCTTTTTGAATAAAATGGATTATGATCTTAATAACGAAAATAAAGAAGTCTTTTTTTTAATATGGATTTTATTTTAAATCTATTTTATATTAAATAACGATAAACAATGATAAATAATAATTAATATTTGGTGGAAGCCCCATTCTTGTCAATACAATTTTGCAGTCTTCTGTTCATAGATAGCACCAATCCCCTCATGTTATAGTTAACAAGCTCTTCCCATGCCTGCTCAATTGCTTCCCATAATTCAATTCTATTCCGTGGTCTAAGGTTTCTTTCATTTAGTTTCTTTGTTAACTCTGCCCACACATTTTCGACGGGGTTAAAGTCTGCACTACGGGAAGGCCACGGAAGAACATTAACATCAGTTTCTTCTAGCCATTCTCGAACAATTCTACTCGTATGCACCGGGCAATTGTCATGTTGGAAGATAAAGTCGTTGTTGGGGAATCTCTGGATCACCGATGGCAACATTGTGTGCTCAATAATATGTTTGTAATATAATCCTGTTAACTTCTCCTCTACATGATAACAAACGCCCGGGCCTTCGGCACTTATCCATCCCCATACGTTGACAGAGAATCCTCCACTATTTCTTAAATGATGCGTATACTGTTGATCATACCTATGATTTCTCGGCCTATAAACTCTTATTCGACAATTATTATACGACTGAAATACTTTTTCATCGGAAAATACAACCCTAGACCAAAAATTCTCATCGCGGTTTATAAATTCATTACAAAATTCAACTCGTCTCCTCTTGTGATCCTCAGTCAAAAAAGGTTTCCGTGCAGCTACACAATTTAGCAGTCCACTTGCTTTAATTCTTGTAAATAGAGATTCTCTCAAATAATCTACTAACATCTCATCCTGTTGATCTGTGGAAATCTTCTGCCCTCCTGAATCGCCCAACCGTACTATAGAGTGAAAATTATCCCATCTTTGTTTAATCTTCCATATGCACATATGACTCAGCAACTTCAAATCAGCAGCAACTTGCCTTAGTGACCAACCTTCTTCGAGTTTGGCAATTGCTCTTGCTTTTTGCGCATAATTCAAATGTATTCTAACCATTTTGGAAGAGTTTAATATACTTTTATTTTATTGTTGAACACTCGCGAAAGCATTGACGTTTTGAAATTTTTTGACTTTGACATTTATCAAATCCGTACGACATGACACTGCAATTTTACAGTATTACAATATAAAAAGTAAGGTGTAAACTATTCCGTGACCGCAACTGTACGTGTATCAAGGGCACAGATTCTTTAGGTGATAAGATAAGAAACTATAATTCATTTATTAAAGCAAAAAAAAATGTTGTTAACAATCTTAGCTCTACTTTTATATACAAAACTAACTTGAAAAAATAAATAATAGGTAAAAAAGCAATGATAATCAAAAGAAGTTATTTTATGTTAAGGAGATACCTACTTAATAAATACATTAATTTACCCAAACAAAGTGGTAGGTACGTAATACATGTAATTAATAATAAGGTAATACGTATATTTTTTACATATCCACTTTTTCCAGCGGTCATTAAAAAGCTTGCGGTATCTCCACCGAATATTGGTTTTTCAGTAAGAAATATTTATAATTCCTTTTTGTGAAACGATATTAGATGCTTACTTAAACCCGACGTGTTTCTGTTTTTTATTTTCATTTCAACCTTTCTATGTAGGCACAATTTACACAAAGCAATTTGGGATGCATGAATCATTTTGAAAAACGCATCAAATTTTCTTTTAGGTCTTTTAGATCTATAACTCAAACACTCACTTCTCTGACTAGAACTAGACTTCATGTCATTTATGATATTAGTGATGTCGAAAAAGTAACTACTACTAGTTACTTTATGTTTGTTACTATCCAATACCCTAAGTATCTAATAACAAACCGAGAATTATATATCTTACTTCGGTATTCTAAATAGGCGACGTAATTATCTGTTATTAATTTGTTTCGTTACTTTTGAATATTAGCCGCGCTATTTTAGCAAATTTTGTTTAACCGAATGATCTCATCGCACGCTCAGCAGAAACAATGTTTAGTCTTAGGCCGATAAGATTTGTTTATTTAGATTATTCCTAATTAAATTATATTGGGAAAAAAATTAAATTATTAAGTGGGTTAAAATGAGAAAAGGCAGCAAATATTTGATTTCACGCAAACAAATCCTATGTATCTCTTGATACGTATTTCGACCTAATAGATCTCGTCAGAAGAGCTATTCATAGGGCTTCTCAACGTGAAAAATCAATATTTTCTGCCTTTTAAGAATCAACAATAACATGGCTTCAATACGGACGCAGTAGCGACATCTAATTACAACAATCGTAAAATAGTTTCGAAACACAATTCAGATTTCTGCTTTATAATCTGAGCCTTCTAAAAATTGCAAGGCAAACAGACGTTGATAAAAGATGTTAAAAGAGACATGGGGAATCTTTTTAACATCTTTTATCAACGTCTGTTTGCCTTGCAATTTTTAGAAGGCTCAGATTAAATCGTAGGCTTCCACGGCCAGAGTCAGAATTATAGTTTATTCGTCTTCCGGGTTTGGACCGTGTCATTTGTGAGTGACCCAAAAGTGGGTTCATCTCGACGTTTCGCTACAATTATATGTAGCTTCTTCAGGAGAAACAAAGAAAAAGAAAAAAGAAAACAAAAGAACAGGAAGATGGGTAGTTAGCAACGGTAACTCAGTTACTCAACGCAACCAGAGGCGAATACTAACTACCAAGATGGGCATTTGGTCACAGTAACAACTAACAGTAACCTAACCTAACCTAACAGGTTAGGATAGCTCATCCATGTTACTGTGACCAAATGCCCATCTTGGTAGTTAGTATTCGCCTCTGGTTGCGTTGAGTAACTGAGTTACCGTTGCTAACTACCCATCTTCCTGTTCTTTTGTTTTCTTTTTTCTTTTTCTTTGTTTCTCCTGAAGAAGCTACATATAATTGTAGCGAAACGTCGAGATGAACCCACTTTTGGGTCACTCACAAATGACACGGTCCAAACCCGGAAGACGAATAAACTATAAGGCTCAGATTATAAAGCAGAAATCTGAATTGTGTTTCGAAACTATTTTACGATTGTTGTAATTAGATGTCGCTACTGCGTCCGTATTGAAGCCATGTTATTGTTGCTTCTTAAAAGGCAGAAAATATTGATTTTTCACGTTGAGAAGCCCTATGAATAGCTCTTCTGACGAGACCTATTAGGTCGAAATACGTATCAAGAGATACATAGGATTTGTTTGCGTGAAATCAAATATTTGCTGCCTTTTCTCATTTTATTCGGATTTGCTCTGTGTGAGTACAAGAAGCACAATTCGCTAAGGATTTCTGCTTAGTTGTAAAAGACATGTCGTGGAATGCAAATTTTAGATTCCCCATGTCTCTTTTAACATCTTTTATCAACGTCTGTTTGCCTTGCAATTTTTAGAAGGCTCAGATTATAAAGCAGAAATCTGAATTGTGTTTCGAAACTATTTTACGATTGTTATTAAGTGGGTGTTTATAACAATAAGTGTTTATTAGCTAAGGTGACATATTTTTAAAAAAATTCGATACGATATTACTGTCGGCTCAAAATCTGGACAATAATTAATTTCAGAGCGATGAAGTCGTCTGCTGGAGAAGAATGTACAGAATATTTTATTTTTACATTGTAATTATGACCTCTAAGCACGTGTCAAATGTATTTTTTTAATGAATATTTTGATTCGGTATGTATGTTTATGGTATTTTTCGTAATGCGCATAAGTCCAGTTTTTCAAATTTTTACTACTTATTTTTTTGCATCTTATAGAGTATTTAAACATATATCCAAACTACTATACTCACTAAAACGAGACTCAATCCTAACTGCAAGACGCAAGAGTCTCGCAAGCTTAGTCTTGTTCTGGCTAAAATTAGGCGGTCTTGGTTTTGGTCTTGCGAAAACGCAAGAACAAGACCAAGACTGCAAGATCAAGACCGATTTTGGGCAACCCTAATTTTGTTATTGTTATTGTTATTATTATTATTATATAAACAGCTAGTACTTTCTCTAAGGGACAAATTTAATCATTTCAAATGCAAGGTATACCTTATTGTTATACATTGTTATTATTGTTTAGTCTAGTGCGAAGTGTTACTCAGTAGGATATACACATTTAGTTTATAACATTTATATGAATATTTACTTAATTTACTTTTATTAATTTTAATGGCATTGTTAGATAGAATGAGCCTTAGCGTAATTATTTGTATATTAGAGAATAATATTTGTTTACCAACCCTTCTGATGACATATGTCAAGGAGAATAAAATGTCGCTAAAAGAGAATATTGTATTGTATTTTTTTAAGGAGAAATAAAAAGGCATTATTGATTTATTGATTGATTAATAGAATCCAAAGAACTTTTCTTCAAGCCAATAGAATCCAAAGATCCCAAATGGTTCGGGATAACCTCAGCGGAGCTGTTTTGCAGAGCAGTCAATAAAACCATGATAGTCTTGATGATCGCCAACATGCGGACCGGATAAGGCACTGAAGAAGAAGAAGAAAGAACTTTTATGGTACAGACATTTCTAGGATCAGAAAACAAAAGACCAAAATATCGGCTAAACTACTAGAACTACAATGCATTATAGAAACTTACTGACACTGAGTTTGAAGAGATTATCGTATGCAGATCATATAGTATATCTAGTAGATAATAAAAAAAATTTATACGTCCAAGTAAATAAACAAAAAAAATCAGCAGATGAAATAATTGTTAAAAAACCAGAAGAACTAGAAGGGATAGATAGAAAAGAAATACGAATAAGAACTGTAATCCCGAAACTGCTACTTAATATAAAAAGTTAAAAAAAAGAAGACAAAGAATTTCAAAAGTATATTCTAATTGGCTATTTATAGATAGTTCTACACATGTAAGCATCATCTTGTATATGTCAACATTATTTTTAGAGCTGCGCCAAAAACTATTTAATTGATACCAACTTTTATTTATTCATTAAAGTACCGTTAAAATTTCAAGTAAATAATTAAAACAAATCTATCAAATAAAACAACTTTCTGCAACCAAAATCCGCCACAAAAAAAGTAAAAAATTAGAATCACTTACACAAACAAACCTTCAAAGATTGAACCATAAAATCACTGAAACAAACAAAAAATTTCACGCAATTTTAAACCAGTGAACAATATTGGTATCCGTAATACGCGTATTCCACCGGTACCGCACTACGAAAGAAACACTGAATGATACCAATGTTTATGTTATCAAAGATAGCATGGCATGTCTTTGGCGGCTGCGGTACTTTCCCTAAACCCTACCACTTTGTAAACGATTATGGGTACCGCCGGCCTCGACGAGCCCCCCAAAATCGACACGCCTGCCTGCCGCATTGCGGGAGTATTGCATGTATTATGCGACCTTAACACTTGGGTATCCGTAGGGGTATAGTATGCTACAAAAAACATAATAATAATGTGGTACGATATCAAATTTATTTAAATTTAATTGTTTATATTTTTATATCCATTATAATTACATTATTATCTTGGTTATAAAATTTTTATTACGATTATGTGAAATAAATTTATAACTTACAGGTACCCCTAGTAGCAAGTACTAGAAGAAGCTGCAAAAATTTATTAGAAACATAGATTATATCAACAAATTAAAAGTTCAAAAGTATGAATGGTAGATTATTGGAGAATATTGACAATGAATGAATTGATAAACTTACTAAGAAAGGATCAGTTGAAAAATACTTTAATTCAGAGCCGGCCGTAGGAGGGCCAAAAAACCATTGTTCAAATTGATTGGACGAAAGCAACTCTCAGTTGTTTTCATCAAATCCTCGTAGATACATAGTCTCAGGACCAGCAACTTTATGTGGAGTCATACGTCGCCATGTTATCATATCCACTGGTAACTTTAACATCCTAATACTTCATACCATATAATGTAAACTAAATTTAAACAGAATTAGAACAACGGTTTAGAACAAGCTATTAATAATTGTAGAATAGATTCGAGATATAGGCAACTAATACATAATATATGTATTAGTTGCCTGTATCTGCCATGTACATATGAAAATGCAACTATGATAGTACAACTAGAAGAAAATACAAATCCCATCCTCATTAATAGAGGAGTGAGACAAGGAGACGTAATATCGCCAAAGCTTTTCAACCTAGCCCTAGAAGACGTCTTCAAAACTACAAATTTGTTAACCTATGGCATAACTATAAATGGCAGTGAAATAGAAAAAGTCCAAGAATATATCTACTTAGGCCAAATCCTGAGACTTGACAAAGAGAACCAAAGTGCGGAAATTACTAGAAGAGCAAGACTAGCAAGGGCAGGATTTGGAAAACTTAGTTGGATACTTAAAAATCGCAAAATACCCCAATACTTGAGGAGCAAAGTGTTCAACCAATGCTTCCTTTCTATCATGACATATGGATGCCAAACCTGGACCCTAACCAAGGTAAACATGAATAAACTAGCCACAAAAATTGCCAAACTTTAATGGAGCTTCGCGGGCCACACTGCTAGACAAAAAGACCATAGTACAATACAACATTGGGCAATACAAAAGTAAACGACCAAGAGGAAGACCACAGGTGAGATGGGTTGATGACATTAGAAGAATAGCTGGAACAAATTGGGAATATGTTGCTCAGGATAGAGACCGATGGAAGGAGTTGGGAGAGGCCTATGCCCAAACATGGACGAATGCAATGATATTTGTGTAAGATCCATATTTGAAACTATTGAAAACGTGAAAACGTGAAAAACTGATCTTTAACAGTCCCAGAACCTAATTTAAGAAAATAAATGTCATTATTATTTTCATTTAATTGAATCAAAAGGACCAAAAGATCAATATATTGACCCACAACAATGACAGTTTTATTTGTATCTCTGGCAATTTCTATCGAAGTCTTAATTATATCAGATTCAGCATCTTCTTCTACTTGTTTACAGAAAAATTCTTGTGACTATAATATTTCCATTAACGTTTTGATTATTTCGTCTTTGTTTTTCTCGTTTGATAAAATTGTTTCCTACAAAAATAGTATTTTAGTATGGTTTTAATAATGAAACTTTGAAATATTGTCTTAGGTTTTTTTTTGACTACTTTCTCCTTTTTAGTTGAATGAGCTGCTGGTGCTGGTGTCACAGTTACTGATTTTTCAATTTCGGGATAGCCGTCAAAAACGAAATGGCTGCCTGCTGCATAATGTTTTTCGACATAGCGCAAACATACATTCATGAGCTCTTCCACCGTTTCATTTTTCTGCCAAATTACTTTTTGCAGCCAAAATCCACCCTCGACGACATGCACAATGCCGTCAGAATGCGTTGGTCCATTTGTACTCACAAATAATTCATAGAGCTGAGATGTAACGGTTTTCCTGAGACCATTTTCGGTAAAAAGTGACAATGAATAAGGTGCAAGTTCGAATTTTAAATAAGTCTGCATATCTTTTTTACTCTCGATCATTAGAGATATTCGATGAAATAGCAATAACAGATCGATTATTATAATATCTCCGTTTACTTTAACGGAAGATTGAACGGTTTTTAAAGACAACACTTTGTTTTTTCTTTTAAATTTGACACTGCCAAAATTCATTCTCACAATAGCTTAAAAAGATTTTTCTCCTTCTTCATACGCTTCGTAACAATTTACAGAAGTACTGCCAATAATTCCAGAAAATATTGACATAATGTTATCAGTCTCTGAAAAGGGATTATATCTGTTGAAAAATTTATGTAATAGTTGTAAATCTGCTACATCTCTTTTTATTCTATATTGACGTGAATCAATGTGCTGCTCTGTACTTGCAAAAGAAACATTACAAAAATCTTCCATTTCATTGCAAACTTCCACAAGTATGATCATAGTTTCTAGGTAATTGTACATAATGATGAAAAAAAATTGTTCGATTCGAGTTTTCTTCGTTTTTTTGCGTTTTTTGTGAACATTTCCCATAGTAATGTATATTTTTTTACCCTATCGGAAAGTAGAGATTTCAACGAACAAAAAGCCCACCGACTTTAAAAAAAAAACTGATATTTTGACGCGTCAATTTTCGATTGACAATTAGGGTGCTTTTTCGATAATAAATCAATATCAGGTAAAAAAAT
Source organism: Diabrotica balteata (assembly GCA_918026665.1). Classification (NCBI taxonomy): domain Eukaryota; kingdom Metazoa; phylum Arthropoda; class Insecta; order Coleoptera; family Chrysomelidae; genus Diabrotica; species Diabrotica balteata. The sequence continues at coordinate 3,692,121 of OU898279.1, read as the reverse complement.
AAATTTTTCAATTACAAAAAATTACAGTGTATTTGATACATACTAAGGCAAGTTTTCACCTAATTTCGTAATTTTTTTTTAAGATAAAAATAAAAAATCAAAAACTTAGTTTTTTGAATTTTCCACATAAATTTTGAGGTTATGTTAAAAAGGTATAAATACAAAAGTTGTAGATCTTTTTGTTACCTACAACTGTGCTATTTAACTTTGAGTGTAATTTATTTTTTCTTTCAATTTTAGCATATTCTCTTCTTTTTCCAATAGGTTTTATTCTACTATAATTTTATTTTACTTTTCACCTTTTTTAAAGGCTTCGACACTGGTCTAATCAGAGTAGTATCAAAATCATTAATTTTTAAAAATCTAACACTTTAATATGTAAAGTAATATTGGATATGGTCTGATTATTAATTCTGAAATTATATCTGGTTTGTTTTGTTATTTAAAAGTAAGAGTAACATAACTCGTATAATTGTATTAAGTTCAAACTTCTTTAGTGTTACACTCAGTAAATTATAGGTAATACAATAGTAAAAGTAAAAAACGTTATTGAAACTGAAATTATTATATTACCTATTCAGTCACCAGCAAGTAAAATACGCTCACCTTCAAGAAAAACAGAGCACTTGCATTTTTAAAATAAAAACTTGAAATTTTAATTCTCTTTAAACTTTGATTATTATAACAAATATTCACAAAAATGTAAAAGAGATAAGAATAAGCATAAAGAAATGCCAAATAGGCAAACTTAAAGACAAAGATGACAATCTTATTGTAGATCTAGAGAATAAAATAAAAAGATGGACAGAATACCTGAATAAATTATTTGAAGATGACAGAAACAACTTAACTCAAATAATCAATGCACCTGGGCCAGACATATTCAAAAAAGAAGTAGAATATGCAATAAGAAACGCTAAAAATGGAAAAGCAAATGGAGCTAATGAAATTCCTACAGAACTGTTGAAGCTTTAGAATGATAAATGCATATGAATGATAAATATATAGTACTGGTATATTACCTCAACAATGGTTGTTGTCTACGTTTGTCACCATACCGAAGAAAACTAAGGCAATGCAATGCTCAGATTATCGAACAATCTCTTTGATGAGTTATCTGCTTAAAATATTTCTTGGAGTCATATACAACCCAATCTATCAAAAGTTAGATATCGATATTAACGATACACAGATGGGATTCAGAAAAGGATTAGATACAAGAGGAGCTCTCTTTGCCTTAAACTTTGCGAAAGCCAAGGCTATACCAAGCAACAGATAGAGGAGTTCGCTAGGGAAATGTTATCTAACCAAAGCTATTCACACTTGGACTAGAAGAGGTGTTTAAAGAGATTGACTGGATAGATAAAGTAATAAATGTTAATGGAAGAAAATTGAGTCATTTGAGATACGCTAATGACATTGTAATATTCTTTACAAGTTTCGAAGAACTACAGGCCATGATGACGCAACTATTTCAAGCTTAGGAAAAAGTAAGGTCTCAAAATGAACTTGGAAAAAACAAAACTAATGACAAATACACTGAATATTAGAGAAATAACGTTGAACGACATAAATTTCGAATAGATGTCGGGATGTGAATGTTGATCTACACTTGTGCTTCGTTGACTACGAAAAAGCTTTCGATAAAGTAAGACATGAAAAACTAATATCAATACTTATGAACAAGCGCATTGACAGTAAAATCATAAATATAGTGCAAACATTATATTGGAACCAAAGTGCCATAGTTCAAATTGATGGGCAACACTCAGAAGAAATGAAGATCTGTAGAGGAGTTAGACAGGGATGTGTGTTATCACCACTTTTGTTTAACTTATATTCTGAAGAAATTTTCCAAAACACGCTCAATAATATCAAAGCGGGAGTCACCGTTAACGGAAAATTAATTAATAATTTAAGATATGCAGACGACACTGTGATCATAGCAACGAGTATGGAGGATCTACAACATCTTATCGAAAGCTTGAGTATAAATAGTGCTGAGATGGGAATTACTATAAACGCCAAAAAAACGAAGTACATGCTAATTACAAAAAGGCCACAAAATATACATCACCTATTGACGTAATAAATGGTAACGTGATAGAACAAGTAGAAAAATATCAGTATTTGGGAACTTTGATCAATGAAACCAATGATCATACTGTAGAAATAAACAGACGAATAGAGATTGCCAGATCATCATTTATACGAATGAAGCCACTCCTAACGTGCAAAAATCTAAATTTGGAGATCAGACTACGTACAATTCGCTGTTATATATTTTCAATATTATTATATGGAGCTGAGACTTGGACATTAAAAAAATGTAATTTAAAAAGAATCGAGGCCTTCGAACTCTGGTTATACCGCAGAGTATAGAAAATATCATGGACTGATAGAATTACAAATAAAGAAGTACTGGAGAGGGTTGGTAAAGAAACAGAACTAATCACCACTATACAAACCAGAAAACTGGAATACCTAGGCCACGTGATGAGGGGACCAAAATATGAAATTTTGAGACTGATAATACAGGGAAAGATTCAAGGAAGAAGATCTGTTGGCCGAAGGCAGAACTCATGGTTAAAGAATCTACGTGATTGGTACCAATGCAGATCGATTGATTTGTTTAGAGCAGTAAGTTCTAAAATAAAAATAGCCATTATGATTGCCAACCTCCGTAGGGAGACGGCACTCTAAGAAGAAGACATAAATTTAGAAACCGTAAGCGAATACACCTACCTGGGACAGATGATGAAAGTTAACAAAGAAACTCAAACTACCGAAATTACCAGAGGAATAAGGTTAGCAGGAGAACATGCTGCTAAATTAAAATGGAGCTTGGCAGGATACAATGCCTGACTGAAGGATAAAAGATGAAACCACGAAATACAACAATGAAGACCATGGTTAGGAAAGACAAGCAGAGCAAGACCACAAAAGAGATGGGCTGATGACATTAAGAAGCAAATGGCGCAAAATAGAAAACACTGGATTGATTTTGTGGAGGCCTATGTCCAAATATGGATTATTTAAGGCTGAAGGAGACGAAGAAGATACCGCTTCTTCTTATTTTGTGGATTGATCCACATGAACACTAAAATCATTTCTTATACTTATGTAACTATTGGAAAATTTATGAGCATTAATTACTCATATTTATTACTCTAATTTCAAAATATACTAGGTTTAACTTTTATGGGTTTTGTGCTCAAATAAATTGATAAAAGGTATGAAAGAAATAAAGGATATGTGGTGAGAGTATTTTAATATCTGAACTATAAGTAACGAATTATAAATTACATTTTTTATGAAAAAAAAACAAATACCCCTGAAAAGTTTTTTTTTCGAGAATAGATGCACTTATCGTATTTTATATGCAAGCTTGTTGTAACGTTAGGTCAAGGTACTTTATTATATACGTTCTAATATTAAAAAGGAAGTGCACATAACACTGACCTAGACATAGTGTATATCAAATAGTATTTACTATTAATTGCTCAGTTAAAGTGATCGTAAACAATTACCATATGAATAATTTTAGACATTAAGAAATGTAGGATAGTGGGCTTAATTTATTCAAATTAATATCATTTGCGTTTTGAAATATAGATCGACATAAATAAAACTTCTAAAAATTTCAACAGATTGCCTAATTGATAAAAGGATATCTTGCACACGAAATTACTGGATACATATTTTGTTAAAAATCATAAATAATATATTTCGATTAAGTTTTTGAATCTGGCATCAAGTGGCAAAAATAATCTTTAATCTTGCCACTTGATGCCAGTGGCATCAAGTGGCAAGAATAAAGGTTGAACAAGAATTGTTGGATGAAATAAATATAAAAAGAGGAGTGAGACAACGCTGTATATTGTCGCCTTTACTTTTTAACTTATATTCGGAGGAAATATTTAAGGAAGCCTTAATGGAGACAACCGAAGGTATTATTGTGAATAGAGTAACCGTCAACCATATTAGATATGCCGACGATACCTTAGTCCTTGCCAATTGCAGAGAAGACCTTCAAAATCTAATGAACAAAATAAAACAGATTTGTGATCAGTATGGATTAAAACTCAACGTTAAGAAAACTAAATATTTGATAGTTAGCAAACAAAATTATATACATGATGACGGTATAAAAGACGGAGATGCCACACTGGACAAAGTAGAGAAACTCGTGTATCTCGGCAGTAATATCAATGAGAGCTGGGATCCAACCGCAGAAATTAAAAGCCGAATAGAACAAGCCCGAGCTGCCTTTGTAAAACTAAGAAACGTATTTTGCAGTCACGATCTTAGCATTGACCTTAGAGTTCGTATGATATCTTGCTACATCTTTCCTGTCCTGCTGTATGGAGTAGAAGCGTGGACCCTAACTGAGGCTATGCTTAAACGCTTGACAGCCTTTGAGATGTGGGTATACAGACGACTACTGAAAATAAGCTGGGTCGACAGAGTTAGAAATGAGGAGGTCCTTAGACGGCTGAACCAAACAACACAACTGGTCAATATAATAAAGAAACGCAAGCTGGAATACTTCGGTCATATTATGAGACACCCTGAAAAATATGATCTTTTACATCTGATCATTCAGGGAAAGATCCAAGGTAATCGTGGTCCTGGTAGAAGAAGAACATCATGGCTGAAAAATCTAAGGCAATGGTATGGAAAATGAACTACATCGTTATTTAGAGCTGCTGCCAATAAAGTCACGATAGCGAATATGGTAGCCAACATGATATCCAACGATCGATAACGGTCATGGAACTAGAAGGAGAAAAGTTTTTAATAAAAATACTGATTTTACTGAATGGACGGTATCAAGTTAAAATATTTATTTTAAAATTTATTAAAAAAACGATAAACTCTTGTAATCAGCGCTGATCGGTTAGACTACAAATACAACTATTTGGGCAACCTACATCTTCTAACCCTCATCCTATGTAACTCTCCCTAGTGACCCAACTGGTCAAAATAAATCTCCTCCTCCTCAGTCCTAATCCCTTTTGGGATTAGGATGTGGTGATACCATCAGGCCTTCACAGTTTTTTTACGATTTTCCTACATCCTTCTCTGTCCTGGGCTAGTTGTTTTGCTTCATGTAACCCTTGGTTAATCAATATTTTGCTTGATCTACCCAACATCAAAAATAAATCTAATGCCTCGATAAAACGCCCTTGGTAAAAGAAACAAATTGATTTAAAAACTCTCTCAAGCAACTCTCATCCTATAAAAGTGTTTCTGCTAAATTCTACACCCTCCCTAAAATCCATAAACCTACCTTAACTATGGCACGTATAGTTTCCTCCATAGGCTCATCAACTGAATATATTGCGGGCTTTCTTATTAATATTTTAACTGAAGCTTATGATTCGAATAGTGATTACTATATCAGAGCTTCGTTTCAAAGTGGTCGAGCTGTTTAACAAAATTGTCTTACCACATAATTAGGTTCTCGGCGGTCTTCATGTGGTCTCCCTCTTCAGTAATGTTTATTTAAATGCCGTTCTACGGTCTATTCATAAACACTGGGTTAAAATTTCTGCAGCATGTAGCATTGATTATGGTATGTTTATTGAGATGATAGAGTTCTTGTTTAATTCCACTTGTTTTTTTTTTAAGAACAAACATTATAAACAAATTTTTGGTACTCCTATGGGAGCTATTATCAGTAGTAATATCCCTAGGACATTGATAACAGACGAGATAATTTCATGGCAATCGAAAGCTCGTTCCTTGGTAACAGCACGAAGCCGAAGGCTGAGTGCTGTTACCAAGCAACGAGCTTGACAAATTTGTCATGAAATTATCACAGATCACCTACCTCCCTAGATGTTCCACGACAATACTTTAGTTGGATATGAAATTCAGCGCTCCATAAGATTAGTATCGGAACTAATTCAAGCGAGAAATTACGCGGGAAATTCAAATTTTAATTTTGGTGGGAAAATTTAAATAAAGTTTAAAATTTTTAAATATAATTTGGTATATTTGAAAAAGAAAATGCATGACATTTTTAATTTCAAATATACACAATACAATTTAGGAAAAATAAAACAAAATGTAATTTATTTATTTATTTAATACTTGTAAAACAATTTTGTAATTTAATATAGAATAAAAATATGCTATTATCACTGAAAATTGTAGAATTTTATGGAAAAAGCTTACAAAAAAGTCAGAAAAATAGCAATTTAAAATTTACTGAAATTACATAAATCGTCAATATCACAAAATAAAAAATAATAAAATTAATGTATTGCAAAATTTAACGAACTACGAACTAATACATTTTAATACAAGTTTCTGCATGTGATACTCAAATATATATTTATACAAATTGTTTAGTTACTTGTACATAACACTATTCGTTAAGAAACTCTTCTACTGAATAATATGATCTTTCAGATAGATAGGATTTTGTTCTTTTACGGAACTCAAGGAAAGAAGTTGCAGATTTAAGTTCATCAATCAGTTATTTGTTCTCTAATATCAAATATTTATTGGACTCACCATACAAATGTAAGCTAGGAATTGCATTTTTATACAATTTATGACTCCATGAAGAAACAAACTTATCTTCAAAGTGTCTGTGGCAGATTCGTTTTGTTTTATAAACTGTACTAGCATTCATCATATCTAAATTAGGATTATTTATAACACTAAGCCACTTCCTAAATCGTGTAATGTCTTCATCAGGATTTGGAAAGGTATGTCTAATTAATGACGAACTAGTACATTGTAGGATACAACATTTATTGTGAAAAACCATATTTAACTGATTATTATTAATCTGCAAAATACTATTTGAACACCGCCAGGAACATTTAAAACTCAGATCACTGAGGTAGGTGATTTGTAATTTACAAACTAACAAAATCAAAATATAGACGCTAATATGACAATTGGCGATTGACAATTATAATTCTTTTCTTAGTTGTGTTCTAAACCTAAACTGCAGAGTAAAAGTAGAGACAGAGTAAAGGTCGATTCAGACACATCAGTCACGTCTCGTCACAGTGATGGCACCGAACCGAACAATCCGTCATACAAAATATTCTTTAATACAAATATGGCGCCAGCATTCACACTCATCAGTTGACAAACAGTTTGCCAGCTGTCAGATAGTTGATAGTTCTGTGACCAAACAGGACCGGTTCGGTGCCGTGACGATGACGTGACTGATGTGTCTGAATCGACCTTTAAGCGACATCTGAAGATTAGTATCGGTACTACAAATGACGTTAAGTTTAGTTTGACCTTGAGCTACCTACGTGAAACGTCTAGTTATTAGTGGTCTGTGGAAATTATGAGGCATTCATCAATGTCCAAGGGATATTCGGCGGATAATTTTTCGAAAAAAAAATCATAACTCAACATAACGAAACATTTATTTAGTAAAAGTACAATTAGTGAAAGTACAATTATTAAAATTTAAGTTAACATTAGATTCGTTGCTGTTCTCTACTATAGAAGATCTATTACCACGCATAATATTTATAATCTTGTTGTGGTGTTCTTGATCGAGATTCAAGTATGGTTTTATAGAAACGTGACATTTTGAAATTTATTTGGATGAAGTTATCAAACTCGATCGTATTGTCATAGGGATTGAAAATTACACTGAATGCAATTATCAGTCTAATGTTGACATGATTGGGTGAAATTGTTCCACATGACACAAAATGACGAAATTTGAATGGTTGTTAGAACAGTCGAAAAATTATCTCCCTAATTCTGACTACATACACTTCATCTAATTTACATACCGATGCACGTTATCGGCGTCATAGCCTGTGACGTCACATGATACCAACACGAAATATTTAGGCGGTAGGTGTGTTCTTTTTTAGAATCACTTTACCGAGTACACTAGAATTACAGCCACTAAATATATTTTATTATATACGCGTAGAATAAATATTTAAACATTTCTATTAATGTTAACTTGAAGAAATACACAATAATAGGGGAAAGGCACCGAATTTGAGACAGGCGCCTAATTTGAGACACCGTCGTATATTTGTGTACGATAGTGTGACATCTAGTTGAAATATTAAAAACTGATCATTCTGTGAAGTAATGGTAGATCTGCTTTTAGTTGACGCTTAGAAGTGACCTTTGTTGTTTTGTCGACGGTAATTTGATTTACACATTACACAAATTTTTTTCGGAATTTTTAAAAACTTACAATACATCAAGGTAAGATGATTACATTTACTCCAATTATTTTTTTTTTGTTAGTTTAATATTAGTTAATACATTTTATGCAAATTAAACGATAATTGTGTGTCATACATAACCAAAAAATATGCGTTTTATTTTTAACGGAAAAATCCTAATTTGAGATACCTGTAGGTTCCAAATTTGAGAGTGTCTCAAATTAGGACCCCTTGTAAATTTTTTATTTTTATGTGTTTTGTTGTTTGTAGATGCCGCCAAAAAATAAAAAATGGAACGCAGATAATATGATACGTGCTGTAAATACAGTAAGAAATAGAGAGATGGGCTATTTGAAGGCCTCAAAAGTTTTTGGAGTACCAAAAGGTACCTTAGAACGATATGTGAAATCAGACAAGACTCCAGAAGAACTTGTCGGGATATCAATTGGGCGCCGACCTATTCTTCCTTTGGAATTAGAAAATGAGTTGGTTGAGTATGCCCTAATTATGGAGCAACGTTATTTCGGACTAAGAGCGCGTGATATAAAACGACTGGCATTTCAACTTGCAATACGAAACTCAATAGCACATCCATTTAGCGGAGTCAAAAAAACAGCCGGAAAGAAATGGTTAAGGCTCTTTCTGAAAAGACATCCGGCGCTTTCAATGCGTACTCCTCAGGGAATGTCATGTGCACGAGTAAAATCTTTTACTCCTGAAAATGTATCCAAGTTCTTTGACCTGTATGAACCAGAATATCTTAAGCTTACTAACCCTGCACAACGTATATTCAATGTAGACGAAACGGGCCTTACAATTGTTCAGCACAAACATAGTAAAGTAATTTCCATGAGAGGGAAGAAGCAGGTTTCGTCACTTACTTCAGCAGAAAGGGGCAAGCTGATTACTGCTATTACATGTATGAATGCTGCAGGAGTTTTCGTACCACCATTATTAATCTTCCCCAGAAAAAATATGAAATCAGAGTTGATGCTAGGAGCTCCCATTGGAGCAATCGCAGAATGCCATGTGTCAGGTTGGGTACAGGCCGATATTTTCACTAGATGGCTTCAACACTTCATAAAATTCACTAAACCTTCAGCTGCAGACCCTGTTCTTCTCGTCCTTGATGGTCACTATTCTCATACGAGAAACGTTGCTCTAATAGATTTGGCCAAACAGAATCATGTGACGATTATTTGCCTCCCACCACATTCTACACATAAAATGCAACCGTTGGATGTTGCTTTTATGGCACCGCTGAAAACTTACTATGCACAAGCAATAGAAAACTGGCTTAGAGAAAATCAGTTGAGTGTTGTGTCGCCTTACGCCGTTGCCAGTATTTTTTGTAAAGCGTATAACAAAGCTGCGACGATGGAAATATCTTGCAATGGTTTCCGCAAAACTGGACTGGTCCCTATTTGTCGCCATATTTTTAGGGACTTTGAATTTGGAATTCAAGAGCACTTAGAAACACAAAACGAAAAGGATGAACAAATAATAGAAATAAACCATGAACAAGCAAATCATCCAATACAAGAACATAGAACTCCTAGTCCACCACTACCTCATCAACAACTTGTTTCTCCGAAAGACATCTGTCCAATTCCTAGATTCTACGAGAAAGATACAACTAAAAAACCACATGCCAGATCAGGAAAGGCTTCAATAATTACTTTAACACCCTACAAAGAAGAATTAGAGCAAAGTTTGCAGAAGAAAAAAGCAAAAAAACTAGTACCCCAGCTAAACTTGGATTGTGTATTTGCTCCAGAAAAAAACAGTTCAACAAAAGGTGTTAGATCAAAAAAAACAGCAATGCCCGAAGAAGAAATAGCAGATGAAGACGTAGATCAACCTTCTACATCAAAAGGCAAAACATCAAGAAGGAAGCGGAAAGTTTCTTCGAGTTCAAGCTCAGATAGCAGTGAAAACTTTCCATTAGCTGATTCATCGTCCAACGAAAGTGAAGAAAACGACGCGGAATGTTTATTTTGCACCGGCAAATTTTCCGACGATAGATATGGCGAACGATGGGCAAAGTGTTACCAATGTGGCAGGTGGGCACATGAAGACTGTGGAGAAATAAAGTCCAGCACATTTATTTGCCTTTTCTGCGAAGGAAAGGGCTTTTTTGAATAGTATCTCAAATTAAGGTACCTGTCTCAAGTTTAGATACCTGACTATCCCAAATTAGGGCACCTTTTATTTTTAATATTAAATGTCGCAAAAAAATTAAATGTATTTTTTTGCAAAAATATATGTTTTATTCGCTTTTTTTTTGTTTTGTTGTGTTCTAGAAACATTAAGTTTAAGTTTTCGAAATGAATGTTTTAAAAATTTTAAATATTCTGTTTTATATTTGTTTTTCAAAAAAAGTGTCTCAAATTTGGTGCCTTTCCTCTATGTTTCATTTAATTTTTATAAATGCATTATAAAGCATTTTTATGAAAAACATTTGTTCGGAACACACGGTAACTGTAATCGAACGAAGGTGAAATTTTGGCATAAATTGGTAACACTTTTGGTAACATTTGACAGTTGCGGTGTTGACACTTTTTGTACTTTATTATTTTGAATTTTAAAGTGAATACCTCTTGTTTTATATTTTTACCTATTTAATAAAATCTATTCTTTTTAGAACAAAATTAGTGTATTTTATTTCAAAAATGTCACGTAAGAATTTAAATAGTCGTTGTAAAGAGATGGTAATACTTTTGATTTGGTAATTATGTGATTTATTTGATTTAAAATGGAGTCAGGATTTTTTTATACTTTGGCAACTATGTCAACTCCGATCTCTAGGAACACGTGAAGCTCTTTTTTCACTTAATATACTGATATAAAGATGCCTGGATGTCAATCACGTCAATACGCATGTTTTATTGACTATAATAAAGCATTCGATAAAGTACGACATAAACAATTAATAAATCTCCTAAAATCAAAGAAGATTGACTACAACGACCTCAGGATCATATCAAATTTATACTATAAACAGCGAGCAAAATGACGTGTTAACGAACAGCTGTCGGAAAAAATTAAAATTAGATGTGGAGTGAGACAGGGATGCGTATTGTCGCTAATTCTTTTTAATGTCTACTTCGAAGAAGAGATCCTGAAAAATGCTCTTGAGGGTGAAACAGCTGGAATAAAGGTAAATGGAGTTCCCATTAACAACATTAGATATGTGGACGACACTGTGATCTTAGCCGAAAACATTGAAGATATTCAGAGACTGGTGACCAAAATAGCAGAGTATGGAAAAGAGTATGGTCTAACAACGAATGTCAAGAAGACAAAATTTATAAGAATATCGAAAACCTAAAGAAATAACGAGAATTTTTAATAAACGGAACCAACGTCGAATAAGTGGACAAATATGCATATCTGGGAACAATGATTAACTCCACAAATAATTACATTCAGGAAATCAAAATCAGAATAGAAAAGGCTAGAACAAATTTCAACAAAATGAAAAGAGTGCTATGTATTAGGGATTTAAAACTGGAACTAAGAGTTAGGTTGGCAAGTTGCTATGTTTTTTCGACTTTATTTTATGGAATGGAATCTTGAACTTTGAACGCAACATCAATGAAGAAACTAGAATCATTCAAGCTGGGGGTGTATACAAGAATGCTGAAACTATCGTGGGCAGAATACGCCACAAACAAAGAGGTTCTGAGAAGAATGAATAAAAAAATGGAAATATACAATTAAAACAAGAAAATTAGAATATCTTGAACATATTACACGAGGAGAGAAATACACCTGGCTCCAACTGATTATGCAGAGAAAGATCTAAGGAAAGAGAAACATAGGGAGGCATAGAATGTCATGGCTGCGCATCCTGAAAGAGTGGTACGGATGTACATCAAATGAACTTTTCAGAGCAGCCATCTCAAAAGTCCGAATAGCTATGATGATTGTCGACCTCCGCCGCGGAGATGGCACTTAAAGAAGAAGAATGTAATGGATGATCTGTTGGATATTGTTCTCCAGGCTATTCCTTTTAACTTTAGTTTTATTAAACAGTGTCTTGATGACATTATTAGGTACTGTCCTTCTGTCCACTAGATCTAGAAACCGAGCTCTTAGACATTTTCAATAGCTATGACCCACACATCCAGTTTACTCTTGAAAAAGAGGATCCCACCCAATATGTTTCTTTTCTTGACACAATGTTCACTAGAGAATTGGATAACATGAATAAAATTGATTGGTATAGAAAAAGTGTAACTCTGGGAGATACCTCAACTGCGATTCTTACCACAAGTGAAGTATGAAAGTTAATCTAGTGAAACAAATACCCACAAGAGTTTTTAAACTGGCTGACTCTGTTTTTAGAAAGAATAATCTCAACATCCTTTTAAAATTATTCCTAGATAATTCTTACCCGAATCCTTACTCAGGAAAATCATCTTCAACACATCTTCTGTTATACTTAACACACAAGAGATCACACACTCCCCAAAATACAGATGCTATGAAAGTTAGCTCTGATTCCTATTCACTGACTAACAATATTCCTAAAATCTCTAAAAAAAGTTTATTATTTTAAAAATTTAATTTTTAATTCTTTCGAAAGTTCGGTGATCCTAGAATATTGGCTTCGAATTTGGTGATCGATAAAAAATATAATACAAAACTCGAGTTTTTCCAATAGATGAAATGTCAAACTAGAATTATGCTGGTTTTTGTACGTCGATCTATTTCATAAAATTCTTCAAAAGTGACTTATTTGTTATGAAATATGTACAACAGGCAATAATATCATTTTATTTACGTCCTAGCCTTAAACAGGAGGAAAATTACTAGTATTTTTATAACTAGGTATAACACTGCTGTGAAATTATTGCTGGTGGCAATTTTCTTTACCTTATTTACGCTCTGAATGAGAATAACCCACAATATAAGAACACAATTGAGGAGCTAGAAACTATTTTTCTTTTTAATTTTTGGCCTAAAGTTCATAAGCTGATTTATAAATACCAAAAAGCAGCTTCCTATACTGCGGCTGACCGGCCAAAATATTTTTTTTTTAAATTGTTGTTTATTCCCAAACATAGAATTAAGAAATAATAAGAGTACTATATCTCTTTAACATTTTAATGTCTTACAAGAACGGATGACATCATGGTAGGTATATTTTTTTATAATACACTATTTTTAATATAAAACCTATAAAAAAATATTATAGAAAATTAATACTCCAAATCATAGCCAGCACCAATCATTATATTTTCTAGATAATTATAAAAATTAAACTACTACAAATCTATAATGTTTACCCTCTTATTCTCTTAGATATTATTTACTTAAATAATAATATAATATTTTATGGTTTGTAGCAAGCTCGACAAAAGTCTCCTGCAACACATTCACATTCTTCATAGGAATAGAAATTATTCGGTGTATCGTTGCATCCATCCCAAATTACTTCTTCACAACATTGCGACCAGTGATTCCAATGGTATCTAACGAGTCTTGCATAACAATCTATTCCACCAGGGTACTTAAATGGCAGGAAGCAATCTAAAAAAAATAGTAATTATGTATAATGGAAAAAATTATTATTTACTTATTGATTCTTAATCAGTTTATATTTATTTATATATAAATATTTATATAGCTTTTTTGCTCTTTTGACAGCACAACTGTCAAAAGAGCTTGCACATACCCTGGAGCAGATGTCCCTTCTGACCACGTACTATGAGTGGCCGTCATAAAGATCGCTCTTTCATGCAAGAACAAGCCTGAAACTCAACAACAGATAACACTGGATAAACTGAAAGACCCAGTGATACAAGCAGAAATAAGCAATGAAATAAACGCACAAATTCAAATATTGACGACAAACATTACCGAAGATCTAACACCAACATGGAATACGATTAGAAGTGCTGTAACAGATATCATGAAAAACAACTTAGGGTACAAACGACATAACAAGAGGCAAAAATGGATGACAGAAGAAATACTATTACTAATGGAAGAACGATGAAGACACAAGAATGACCAAGATGGCAGCAATACGTATGAAAGCATTGGCAAATAAAAGCAAAAATAAGAATAGCAAAAAATGAATGGCTTAAGCAACAATGTATCGATCCAGAACATTTACAACGACAGCACGACGACCGTAATTTACATAAAAAGCTTAAGGAGACTGCTGGAATATACAGAAAACGAAGACCAACTACCATAGTTAATCAGGATAACCAGATAGTGCTGGGTGAAAAGGAGAAAATTGGTATATGTAAAAATTATATATAGGAGCTCTTCCATGACGAAAAACCCATGAGTGAAGTTTATACAGACGACCAGCTGACTGGCCCTTCAATCACCAAAGAGGAGATAGAAAAAGCAATATTAAATTTAAAAAACAATAAGGCACCTGGACCAGATGAGATCCCGTCAGAAATACTTAAATTACTAGATGAAAGGGGAATTTCAGCACTATACAAAATATTTAATTTAATTTATGAAACTGGCTGCTATCCTCAACAGTGGTTACGCTCTACCTTTATTCCCCTGCCCAAGAAAGTCAATGCAAAAAGATGTGAGGATCACAAACTCATTAGCCTGATAAGTCACACTTTAAAGATATTCTTAAAAATACTACATCAAAGATTATACAAAAAATGTGAATGGGACATCAGTGATTCCCAGTTCGGGTTTAGGCAACGTTTAGTAATACGAGAAGCAATAGTAGCAACACAGGTGCTGGTCCAAAATTGTTACAATCAGAGGAAGGATGTGTTCCTATGCTTTTTAGATTACCAAAAAGCGTTTGATCGTGTCCAACACCACAAGTTAATGCAGATTCTCAAGAAAGTTGATATAGACCAAAAAGACATAAGATGCATTGAAAACTTGTACTGGCATCAAACGGCACAGTTAAAAATAGACAATTCTATATCCAAGCCCATACATATAAGAAGAGGCGTTCGACAGGGATCTGTGCCTTCCCCTCTTTTATTTAACATTTATTCGGAAGCCATATTTCAAGAGTCTTTGGAGGATGCAGAGATGGGAATCAAGGTGAATGGAGTATTGATCAACAACATACGATATGCTGATGATGGTGTCTAATTTGTGACAACATAGTCGATCTTCAACAACTTGTCACTATAATAAATATAATAATAAATATAAGACCAAATTCATGATCATCTCCAGAAACTTGGATGCACTTGAAAACTCCACCATAACACTGAATGCTAAATCCATTGAAAGAGTGAGTAAATTTAAATACCTGGGATTGTGGCTTTTTGAAGACTGGGCATCGGACAGGGAAGTAAAATGTCGCATTGAGCAAGCTCGACAAGCTTTCGTAAAATTCAAGAAGGTACTGACTTGTTCAGAGTTCGATCTTCAACTGTGACTAAGGTTTACTAAGTGCTACGTATGGTCAGTGCTGCTATATAGCGTAGAGGGCAGGACACCCAAAACGAGGGATATAAACAGATTAGAAGCTTTCGAAATGTGGCTTTATCGCCGTATCCTAAAAATAACATGGACAGCGAAAATCACAAACATAGATGTCCTTAAAAGAATAAACCAAGAACGCCAACTTTTCGAAACCATCAAGAAAAGGAAAACGGCGTATCTAGGTCACATCATGCGAAATGAAAAATACCAGTTCCTCCAACTTATAATCGAGGGTAAAATTGAAGGCAAGAGAGGAATGGGACGCAAGAAAATGTCCTGGCTCCGAAACATAAGGCAATGGACAGAGATTAACGACATACAATCTCTGATACATATTGCAAGAAATAGAGAATTAATGGAAAATGTGATCGCTTACATCCATTAGTGGATTTGCATCTGAAGAAGAAGAAGAAATATTTATATATAAATACAAGTATCGGAGTTCTAATGGGGTAGTGATGGGGCAATGACTACGCCAAGGCATTCGACCGTTGGGGTAGTAATGTGTCTCAAATAGCCTCTCCTACTCAAATGTTAACATCACCTTCAAGTTGGTGAACCAATTGTCATAAACGAAGCTCTGAAGACCGAGTATCAGTTGAACAAGTGGAATTGAAGAAATGTAATGCCATTAAGACTAAGTGGTGCCGGCTGATCTTTCCAGGGGGTGTTAAATAAACTGATAAGGTCGCTCTGCTTCACCTCAAAATCTAAAACAAATAATGGCCAAAAACGGAACAATATTAGATTTCGAATCGAGAGAACATTTTGAAAAACTGTTAGACGCTGAGCAAGAAAAAGCAAAGGAAACTAAAAACAACGTAATTGGCAGATCAAAGAAAAGCACAGAGAAAACAAAAGCTATACAGAAATAAGAACTAGAAGAAGCAATATGGAATATAAAGACTGGAAAAGCTCTTGGGAGAGATGAAGTTAGTTCAAAAATGTTGAAATACATAGTAAAAAAGCAAAAAAAATATCATTCCTCACCAAAGAAAAAAATCAAATTCAATAATTGTACCAGTGCACAAAAAGGGAAACACAAAAGAGTGTCAGAACTATAGAGGCATATCCTTATTATGTGTAGCAGCAAAATTATATAAAACAATTGAGTACAGAGATGATGTCTTGAGTCTCAGAAAAGGGACCTAACTCACAAGACCATACATTCACTATGTAAAAGGTAATAGAGTAAGTCTTAAAGAAAAATACATACATTTTATAGACACGAAAAAAACATGTGATTCAGTCGAAAGCAAAACTGTATGGGAGATAAACCTGACAAGTAAGCTAAAAACTGATATAGCAACTAAAAGTATATATAAAAACCTAAAATATAGAGATATACGTATTTGTAGATGGCCTAGTATTATCCAACGAAACAATAGGAAAACTGAGGCAGAATTTGGAAAATGGTCAGAAGTAAAAAAATACAACCTAAATGTAAATAAAAGGATGACGGAGATAATGAAAATAACAAGAAAAAAAACACGCATGATCTAATCGAAGTGGTGGTGTATCAACAAAAAATCAGGCAAACAGACAAATACAAATACCTGGGAACAGTAATAAATAACAAAAGAAGCATTAAGGATGATCTCAACAACACACTATTCCAGGTATCAAATAGAGGATTTCTTAACAACAAAACAAGATAACAAAATATGAAAGAATAGGCCAATCTTAATGTTTGGAGCAGAAAACTAGATCTTAAACAGAGGACACCAGAGAAGGATACATAAAACAGAAATGAAATACATCAGAAGAACGATAAGAGGAAGAAGAATAGACAGACTCAAAAATGAAGAAATAAGAAACAACATTAAAATTAAACCGTTAATTGACACGATAAAGAAGAAAAACATTACATTGTTCAGTCATATAACACGAATGATCAGTAACAGATAAATGAAAAGAGTGTGGAAGACAGGAAGAAATAAATAAAATAAAATAAAAATTGAAAGAGCGGCATAGCAGAGAGATTAAAAAATAAGGGGAAATCTTGGTAGAAAACAACACAAATGCCAAAGAACAGAAAAGAATGGGGAAAATTCATCAAAAGCTAGACTCACCTCTCTTGACACCTAATGGTAGAAGAGGAACGATTATGTGTGTATGTATGTTATATAAAAAGAACAGTATTCTTACCTTTTACATCAAAGCTATTTACTGCTTGAAACATTATTGCAACGACAATGAGGTATGATAGTACTTTATTCATTTTTGTCGTTTTGTATGTAATACTAACACACGACCAACCAAAATTAAATAATACCCAGTTTCATTCAGTTGTTGCAAATTTTATATAGCGCAACCAAACATTTTGTTAATAAATTTTTTTGCAAAACTAAGATAAATGAGTATTCACCGATAAAGAAAGAGTCTGAAATATATAGAAACTAGTAATTAATGATACGAACGTTGTTAATTGGTGGATTGGGAATCATTTCAAATGGTGTTTTACTTTATTATCAGAGCTATATTCTAAATTGTTCGTGTTTTAAAACTAATTTTTTATCTGTTGAAGCAGTAACTTATGTATAATAATAATTGTGGTTTTGTTTCATCTTCCTCTCCAACTGATTTCCCTATAACCTTCAGTGAACATGCTGAAGTTATTTCGTGTTCAGTGTTGTTCTTAGTAGGGAATATATTTCATACAAAGTATCTAATAAAAGGCTAAAAGTTATTTATCTTATTTCATATAACCTTGCACTTGTTACACCTCTCATCGAGCATTATTATACATCATCATCATGGTCACTTACATTTTAGCAAATGCGTTGTGGTTCATCATTGAGATTCAGGAGCTCAAATAGTTTAATTGATAACGTCTGTCATATATACATCCTGTGTATACTGTTTATGGAGAAGCTTTTTCGTTATATCTGCTCATCATTGTAGAGATCTGCCGCTTTGACGTTGACTCTAAGGCCTTCCTTGAACGACCAATGGCTCCATTTTATAATTGCTTTGGTGGATATAACTAAAGAACTTTACAATTCTAGAGTAAATAGTACTAGAGAGACTTTGATTGGGTTAAATTTCATCTAAAACCGCCCTCCATGGAATTCAAAGTAGTCGTCTCTATGCCCACATTTATCTTCTTCTTCTTTAAGTTCCATCTTCTATCGAAGGTTGGAAATCATCATGTCTATGCGGACTCTGTTGACTGCCGCTCTAAAAAGTTCTGCACTACTGCATTCAAACCATTCCCTTAAGTTCTTAAGCCAGGATATTCTTCGTCTTCCCACATTTCGCTTTCCTCGGATTTTGCCCTGCAAAATAAGTTGTAATAATGCGTATTTTTGCCCTCTCATCACATGTCCCAAGTACTCTAGTTTTCGTCTTTTAATAGTTAATATTATTTCCGCCTCATTTCCTATCCTTCTAGTTACTTCCATGTTTGACATTCTTTAAATCCATGATATTCGTAGGATTCTTCTGTAACACCAAAATTCAAAGGCGGCCAGCTTATTCAGATGAACTTGTTTGAGTGTCCCAGCTTCCAGACCATAAAGAAGAGTAGAGAATACGTAACATCGAAGCATTCTCAGGCGTAGTTCTAACCTTACATCCCGACAACAAAGAAACTTTTTAAGTTTAATAAATGATGTGCGTGCTATTTCAATACGTGTTTTAATTTCTTTGGTTTGGTCTACATCTGATGATATCCATGTTCCTAAATATTTATAGTTATTAACATTCTCAATTGCAGTATCTTCAATAGTCAATTGGATATTTGCATGTGCAGATTTAGTCATGATCATGCATTTAGTTTTCTTTAAATTTATCTTCAGTCCGTACTCATGACAGTGTTCATTAAGGCGTTGCAATAGGTTCTGTAAATCATTGTTGTTATCCGTAATTATTACTGTATCGTCTGCAAAACGTAAGTTATTCAAAACTTCTCCATTGATAGATATACCTTCTATTGAGTCTGAGAGCGCTTCTTGAAATACCGCTTCACTGTAGACATTGAAAAGTAGTGGGGACAGCACGCAACCCTGGCTGACTCCTCTCTGTATTTTGATATTTTCGGTGTACTGGCTGTCAACTCTTACCTTGGCAGTTTGATTCCAATATAAATTAGATATAATTTTCAGATCACGACTGTCAATATTTTTGCTTTTTAATATATCTACAAGCTTTTTATGTTGAACTTTACCAAATGCCTTTTCAAAGTCTACAAAACATAAGTACATATCCTGATTCATGTCCATGCATCTCTGAGCCAGCACATTCAAGCCGAACAAAGCATCTCTTGTACTCATACCATTTCTAAAGCAAATTTATCTATGCGTCGTATATCTGATTCCTTGACTCTCGATATCTCACATGCATAGTAAAATGTGAAAAAGACCAGAGTCGAAACGATTCTCTTTTTATTTGTGATAGTAATGTGATGATCATGCCATACACCGGTTAGTTTAGTAAATGCTATTCTTGTTAGAAGCTCCAAGCAATATCATAGGGGAGACTACCTCGCACCCCATAATAGTTCGTGTTTTAGAAAAGTGTTGTTATCGATCAATAACGATGATTTTAGCACTTTCTGTCTTGAGTTTTTTTAATGGGTTAGTTTTTTAATAGGTTAGAAGTGTAGTGTTATCTGCTAAACGCAAGTTAAATATCTTGACACCACGTAGGTTTACTCTCTGCCATCCAAAACTCTGCGCATTATGAAGTTCGCATAAATGTTAAATAATAAGGGAGATAAAATACATCCTTGGCGTACTCCCTTCTCCTAAGTGCATTCATCAGATAGACATCCACCGTGAGTCAAGTGTTTGGGTACACCCATTATCGTTAATATGTTTCATAGTTAGTCCCTCCAACAATATCAAAGACCTTTGTACAGTCAATAAAACATATAAATATCGGAATCTGATATTCTCTGGATTTTTTTTCTAGTACATCTGATCTTTACAAATCCAGCCTGTTCAGGTGGACTTTGCAAACTTATAAAGGTTTTTAGACGATTTTGCAGGATGTAGAGCATCACATTATTGGCGTGTGATATTACAGCATGTAGTCTATAATTGTTAAAATTATTTCTTGGACTTTCCTTATGTAAAGGTATAATTATGGTATTTCTCCAATCCTCATATCGGAAGATGCTTCAAGACATCAGCGGTGATTAAATCGTAGTTTATACATACTTTAACTTAAGTCTTTTAGAGCAAATTCAACCTCGGAAAAAAGTATATCAAATTCAGCTCCAAAGAGTGTGTTGTCGGTTTCTGTGAGGGGAGTGTGATGTATCTTTGTTGAAGGGGAGTGGTAAGTGGAGGCCTGACATTCAATTACATACGAAGTGTCAAAAATCTATAACCTTGTCCAAATCCGTCTATACATTGCCTTTAGCATCTAGGTTAGCCCAATATTTCTGCTTGAATATACGTGTAAGTAGCCTGACTTTATCAAAAAGTTCTTTGGTGTTATTTGATTCGGCATGTTGTTGAATCTCTTTGCAGATGTTCTTTATATGCTTGTTCTTGTCTCTTCTATATACATCTTGAATAGTGTGTCGTTTCAATTTCTATAAGTTGAAAACCTTTTACTAGAGTATGTTCAGTTAATTCTCTATATTGTTTTTTATCCTTTCGAATACGTCAATTGCTTGTGCTTAAAAGTTACCTTTTCTTAATAAATTATGTTTGTGATAGAGTATCTATAATTTCTTATGCACACGTGCTAAGTTCTCTCTTAATTTAGTCCACTAGAGAACGATCTTACCTAAACACTTAAAACTTTATTAGTTTTAACCATAAAAAAGCTAATAATAGTAAGATTTTCTCATGAAAACCATTACAATAAAACTGTATATTCTTTTTCAAAAATGAATTAGTTTAACTGACTTATAAAAGAACAAACAGTTCAAAAGATCCGTGTGTGTCAAAGGGAGATGGAGCGTGCTATGTTGGGCGTTTCACTACGAGACAAGATTCCAAATCGCCAGCTACGACAAAGAACAGGAGTGGCTGATGCAGTAGAAAGAGTAGCAACACTGAAATGGAACTGGGCAGGTCACGTGGCTCGAAACACAGATAATATATGGACAAAGCGGATACTGGAATGGAGACCAATATATGATGCCTACCGAAGTAGAGGTCGTCCACCAACAAATTGGACTGACGATCTCAAACGTTATCATAGGAATTGAATACAAGAGGCACAAGATCCAAATAGATTCAAAATTATGAGGGAGATCTATGTTCAGCACTGGATAAGCGAAGATTTAATGATGATAATGATAAAAGAACAAAAATCCAATATTATTCTTAGGTATCAGTTGTTAGTTGTAGATCAAGATGCTTTCAGGCGTTGTTTTTTATGTTATTTAAAGCTTTGTTTTGATCGATAACTCACATATTATGTGATGAGTTGATCCTCTGCTTTTTTAAATAATTTCAATATTAAGATATCTTTTTTTTCCATATTTATAGAGTCCGACTTTTAATTCACTTTGATGCTGCTACACACCCACCGACTTTTTTTAACCTGATTTCTGTCGAGAGGACAATACACTTACTACTAATATCTAGTTATTACCTGACGAGGTAGGAAGGAATTTTTGAGAGTATTAACCTTCGGCTCTTTTAAATACTACTGAAATCCACCTGTTTGGGTCGTATCAGATGTTCCCAACAAATGTCGTAGGACTGTGTGTAAGTGTAAAGTTTGTTGACTATGTTTTAGCGTTATTAAAATTTCCAAAGACCAGAGACAGATCTCTCTATCTCATCACTTCTTTTAACTCATGCATAGGTCTTTTATATATTCATGTAATTTAATCAATCCATTTTGTTGGGGATCTTTCTCTGGATGATCAGATGCAAAAGTTAATATTTTTCAGTTTTGAAGAACAGTGGAAGTTATGCCGATTAACATGTCCGTTTTTGTGAAAAGTTACTTTATCTCCTTCTTTTTCTTCACGTCCTATATCAGAGTTATCTGACGTTGGCGATCACCATTGTGAAGGCTTCTCGATCTTCTGCAATATGGAATAATTGTCCTGCATTTGGTATCTGAGTCCATTCACAAATGTTTTTTAACCCAGAAGCTTGTTTTCTTCCTACAACTCTACGACCCTCTATTTTGCCTTTAAGGATTAGTTGTAATATCTTATATCGACTTCCCCAGATAAGACATTTTTCGATGTTTAACAGTCTTTAGCAGTTCTCTCTCTTTGTTGACGCTCCTTAGTACTTTTTCATTAGTTTTTCTTGCTGTCCAAGGTATCTTCACAAGGTATCACTATACAAAAGTAGGGAGTAAACATAGCACTTAACCAATCTTTGTCTTAGTTCTAAACTGAGATGATTATTGCAAAGAAATGACTTCATTTTTATAAAAGTAGTTTTAGTCATTGCTATTCTACGTTTTATTTCTATGTCCGCATCTAGTTGGTCTGTTATCACAGTTCCCAAATATGTCATTTTATAAACTTTCTCAACTTGGACTCCGTTTAATTGAAGCTTAACATCGGGATGTGGGTCACCAGAAGCTCCATCTCCTAATAAAACAAAATCGAAAAAATGTCTGTGTATAATTATTTTTTGTTGCTCCAATTTACATAAAGCTACACTTCTTTCAAAATCGTTTCCAGCCAATTCTTAGTATCGCTGGATATGGTATGAGTGCATATGGTAATGGGAATAGATCTGTAAATCTTGCTTTCTTGAAATCTTTCGGAAAATTTACCTAATTAAAAAAAGATCCTACTGTTGTCGGTACAGTAGACTAGCGAGGAGCTTCATACCATGTTTGCTATATTTTTAAAATGTAACTAATCTTTTTAAAATTAAATAAAGTAGCCTTATTATTTATATTTTAAACAAATTGTATTAGATGAAAATATTTCAACAAATTATTATGTTTGCTCCTAACGCTACCTGTTAACGTATTAACAAAGCACACGTTATTTACTTCTGACAGACCTGTCAAAGTTGGATTGATAGCAAATTATATTATTATATAAACTAAATAAGATGTTTAAAAATAATAATTATATTTATATGAAATTATTTTAAAATAAGAACTGTCATAAAAATTCAAAATTGTTATTAATTGTATGACATGTATGACTCTTAGATTTTGACAATCGTTATAAATCGAATCTTTCATTGATAGATATTGTTTTAATTTTTTACTTCTGATTTAATGTCTGGTTTTTTTTTTCATGAAGTTTCTAACTTGAACATACTTAGAATAAATATATAATAGAAACGAATTTGTCGAGACTATAGTGTATTTTTATGTATGAGAGAGTAATAAAACAATAAATTATGTATGCAAATCCCTAAACTGTTGATACGGGTGACTCAATGAAAAACAGATATTTGTCAACAAGTTTACAGAAGTATATAGAAAATCAATTTTAAATTGAGTATGACCACCAGGTATAAAGGTTGGAGCAGAATAGAATACAATAGTTGTGAGGGTTACTAATCCCTAAATAAGGTTGCCAGTGTCGGAGTGATGGAGGTTAACAGGTACTAATGAATTTGCAAGAAATGTAAGATGTTTATTTTATTGGTTATATATAACCAATAAAAGTTTAATAAGTACCTACCTATTTGCAAAATAAAGTTTAATTCTTTAGATAAAATAAAACGTTTTATTTTATCTGAAATGAGTGCATTCCATGAAGTAAGGGTTTCAACAATCAAACATTTAATTCTTTAATTCCAGGAATCTACGACGGTAATTGACTAGATAATTACCTTCTAAACTTATTCCACAGAAAATGTGATAGTGGGTTTTTCCATTTTGTAGGAAGGACCAAGTGGCGTATTCAAAATTCTTAACAGTTCACTAAAAGTAGGTACTTCAGTTGCAAGGTGCAGTTTATTGTGTATACTAATGTTATGGAAAATTTGGAAGTGCCGTGTAAACGCCGAAAAATTGGTCCTTTAACAGTTAATGAAAAAACATTAATATTTAATTGTTTTAAATCATTTACAGACAAACGTTTATGTGAAAGTGTTGATGAGACCGTTGAGTTAGTTAGCATTACACTTGGTGTTGTGAAATCTACGATTTACAGAGTTATTAAAGAAGAGAAATGTGGTAGTTTTCAAATGCCACGTAATGCTCCAGGGAAACCAAAATTTCAAATAGAATATCATTTTAAAGAAGGACTTCGACGAAAAGTGCATGAATTCTTCTTTAGACAAGAATTTCCAACATTGGATAAAGTTCTTGTCTCAGTTCGAGATGACAAGGGTTACCCAGAAATGAGTCGAAGTACGTTATGGAAACTTTTAAAAGAAATAGGCTTCCGCTGGAAAAAGAATCCCAGAAAGTCTATTTTATTAGAAAGAAGCGATATTGTCATATGAAGAAGACATTTTCTAAGAATCATAAAGGAAATGAGAAACCAAAAAAGAAAAATATTTTATCTTGATGAAACATGGATCAACGAGGGTCATACACCAAATAAATTTTGGCAGGATGAAACTGTTATAAGTTAAAGGCACGCTTTTGTAAATAACTTATCTACTGGTTTAAACCCACCATCAGGAAAGGGACGCAGGCTGATAATAGTACACATTGGCAGTTCAGACGGTTTTGTTGAAGGTGGTTTATTAACTTTTGAATCAACTCATACCGGTGACTACCATGAAGACATGAACGCTGATGTCTTTCAAGAATGGTTCGAACAAATGATAGATCTTCTTCCTAAGAACTGTGTAATAGTAATGGATAATGCAAGTTATCACTCCAGACTTATAGAAGGACTGCCCACAACCAAGTGGTTAAAAAAAGACTTGCAGAATTGGCTGAATTCAAAAAATATTACGTACCGTCCCGGATCTATAAGAAAGGAACTTTATTCCTTGTGTGCCCTTCATAAAGAAAAATTTAAAAAATACGAAATTGATGAAATTGCCAAAAATCGTGCAATGACAGTACTTAGATCCCCACCATATCATTGTGAATTAAACCCGATTGAACTGGTATGGGCACAGATAAAGAGTGAAGTTTCAAGAAAAATACCACTTTTAAAATTCATGATGTTAAACAGTTGTTTTTGGAGGCCGTAAATAATGTAAAACCTGAAAACTGGGAAAAGGCAGTAAATCACACTATTAAAGAAGAGGAAAAAATGTGGAAGCTGGACAATATTACTGATAAAATGATCGAGCCAGTTATTATAAATCTTGGTTCTGAAAGTTTATCTTCTGAATCTGATTTGGATTTGTAACAAGTAGCTGTAAGTTTTATATTAATATTTTTATTCATCTATTTAACATACCTTAGACGGTTTTAAAAACTCTTTTTCTCTTTTGTAATTTTTAAAAATTAAAAAAAATGTGAATTTTTTAAAACTCTTTTTAATGTAGGCCAGTCAGTTCTAATATAGTGTGTGATAAAAGAGGTCACTTTTGTTTACATACACATAACACTTTATAACACTGAAATAATTCATTTATTTTTTACAATTATTCAAAGTAATTTTTCAATTAATCTTGAGCACGCCCATGGAGTGGTCGGAGGTACCAGTTAAAATTATGCTAATTACTCTCTCGTTCATAAAAATAAACTATAGTGAACCGATGTGAAAACTGCTATTTTTTGACATTACCCGTGATGCCTTCCACTCGTAACGCTAGTTCCGTGACGCTCGTTTTAGTATTTATTATAGAGAACAAAGCAATACAGTGTCAGTATAGAAACTTTCCTTTAATAATTTCTTATTTACTTTTTAAAAACTTAAATGTTTGTCAGGTGCTTGACTCAATTAAAAACGATGTCTGAAATATAGGAAAATTAATCATTCTTAAATGGAAGGATGGAAATAATAAAAAAATATCATACAAATCTCTTTTATTACCTATCACTAACAATGTACAACATTTAGTCTAATATATCACAATGGGATCACTGTCTTATTATGTTTACTTAACAGCTTACTTGGTTTATGGGGCTAATCATAATAGCAACCCTTTGAGAAGCACCACATCCAACAGTATTTTGAATATAATCTGGGAAATTACTTTCCAATACTCTTATTCTCCTTCTTCCTACGTCAGGGAAAGCGTGGGTGGCAAGATAGTTTTCAGGTGATTTGTAGACTAATTCATAATCTTTAAAGTACGGACCAACTTCCCATCTGTAGATTTCAGGTTTGCCTTCAAATCTGAAGAATATGGCGGATCCCAAATCTGTTCCCAAAATTACGATCTTTCCTCCCTTAGGTCCGAGATCTTGTATCTTTCCAGCTGCGCAACCAGCTCTCAAGTAGTCAGTTCGGATCTGGAAGATTCTTGCTCCCGATAAATAAGTGATGACCAAGTAGTTACAGCAATGGGGTTTGTGGATAAGTGCAATGTATAGTACATCTCTTCTACAGCTAGCTACCAATTTTGGTAGAACGACTCTGTATCCCTTATTTCCAGCTACATCAAAGACTAAGATTGATCTTGTGGCGGCGTCACTGACGTAAACGAACGGTCTGCCATCAGGTGCATACTCAACGACCAAATATTGCAATCTGGAAGCTTGGGCTACCAATCCGCATAAGTCTAAAACTTTAACTTTCTTTCCGTTGAGAATATTAATAGCAACGACTTTAGGAGGAGATCTTCGCATGGGTGTTTCCAAGGAGTTAACAACACCTGTATCGAGTACCCACAAAATGTTGTTTTCATCCAAGTAGAGATCAACAACAGACTGCAAAGCATTACAGTCCCCTTCTTCTTGAGAAGCCCAGCAAGGGAAAGGTTCAATAACAGCTTCGCAACCCTTCTGTTTCAATCCTATCTTTCCTAAAGTTAGAGGGACTCCTGGTTTGTATCTTGGTAATGCTACGAACACTTCATCTTTGTACACTTGAGCTCTGGTGGCAATGACGTTCTTGGGAATGTACCGACCTGAGGATTTGTACATCGATTTGGTCGCATCATTGGGCCAATCAAACTGGCCTCCGGTCCACTCGATCAGTTCACATGTATTTTGGGCTTCTACATAGATGAATACCAAGGCCAGAACCAGAAACCCTCTGAAGATCATTTTTCTAAAACAATAAAGAAATGTTAATAATTTATTTTTATCTCCATTGAAGAAGTAAGTAAAAGTAATACGAGCAAGTACTTCTATTCTGTATGAAAAATTCTGGACAGATAGCAGATTATTAAGGGTTTTATAGATGTGGTATATCAGATATATTGTTATGCTACAGGTCTAAGTCGTCTAGTAAAGAAGGTATTCAAATTTAGTAGGATATTATAATAACCAGCAAGGAAAAAATGGAATGGAATTCAAAGTACTGTAAGTATTAGCATACACATATTTGGCACTATTTTTAAATGAGCTGCCTGAGGCATAGAACCAATGCATAGAAGTGCATACAGCTGAACTAGAAGACCAATACCCGACATACGAAGAAGTAACCTAGGCAAAATAAAATAAGAAGGCACCTGGCAGTGATGGTAGAGTGCTGAGTGCTTTAATGCAGGCAGGAGAAGCGTTGTGCAGATCTATACACAAGCTTATTCAAGGCATGGTGAATGAAAAAAAGGGATTATTGTAATAATCCACAAAGAAGAAAACAAAAGGCAATGTATTAACTACGGTGAATAACGCTACTAAATTCCGCCTATAAAGTCCTTGCAAACATCGTACAGTGCCTAAAAACTATGTCCAAACTATTCAAAATGCATAAATTTTGTTTAAAATGAAAAATAGGACTTATACTATAGATAAAGTCTTACTGAAGCAAAAAGCTTTTTTCATATTGAGACTCATAGAACATTGAGGATCAAATATCAAATAAGAGAGTACTTCAATAGGCCCTATTACTAGAAGTTATATTTGAAAGAACAGAGGGCATCAGAATACATGGAAAAGTTATCAATAATTTGCATCATGCTGATGATACGATAATAATAGCTGAATAGTTTAATGATTTACAGACTATGATAGAACATCTAACTGGTAAATGTAATATCTTTAAAATAAAGTTGAATTTCAAAAAAACAAAATTTATGAAAATCACTAGAAATCCTACAAACATCAATGAGAAAGTCTTAACTATATCTAATCCAATAATAGGAAAAGTGGGATACCATAAATGTCTTGGAGCATGATTAAAAAAGAGACGCAGAGTAAGTAAAAGAGATAAGATAACATCTAGAAATAGCAAGAACTACTTTCTTGAAAATGAAAAAGCTACGAACCAATAGAGACGTAACACTGAAATTAAGAACGTGCCCATTACGATGCTATGTATTCTCCATATTATTGTATGGCGTTAAAGCATTGACTTTGAAAAAAAAGACCCACATGAATTAGAAATATTCGTAAAAAGCACTGATTGCACCAAAAAAGCGTGAATCCGAATATAACACTGGGAAAGTATATCCGATCAAGTACACGTTATATCGTCAACCATATCTTGTATCTTTTTCTTCTTGGGGTGCCTGTCCGTTCCGAACGTTGGCGATCATTCGGGCTATGATGATTTTATTGGTTGTTATACGAAATAGCTGTGTTGATGTATTTCTATACTATGCTCTTAGGTTAGCAATCCAGGTTATTTCTTCTTCGTCCTGGGGCTCTTTTTCCTTCAATTTTACCTTGCAAAATGCATTGGAGTAGCTCGTATCTGCCTTGATTTCTTATTATATATCCCAAGTACTCTAGCTTACGGCTCTTCACAATGTTTACCAAATCCGCGGTTGTGTTCATCCTCCGCAGTACTTCTTTATTGGTGACTTTGTCTGTCCATGTTATCTTCAGGATTCTTCTGTATAACCATAGCTCAAAAGTCTGAAGTTTGATAGAGTTTTCGCCTTCAATGTCCACGTTTCTACTCCATACAGAAGCACTGAGTACACGTAAAATTTAAAGAGCTTTATTTTTGTTTTCATGGTGAGGTCCTGGATCTTGAACACAGAGCTCATAGTCAATAATGCACTTTTGGCCTTTTTGAAGCGACATTTAATCTCTTGGGTATTGTCCCACTACTCATTGATTATAGTTCCCAAGTAATTGTATTGTGAGACACGTTCAATTCTCATTTGGTTCACATACAGATTTGCTCCAGTTATGTTTTCCTTGCTGATGATCATTAGCTTGGTTTTGCTGGTTATATCCATATCCAGTCCATATGTTCTACTTGTTTCCGTTATTCTGTTCATTAAGTTTTGCAGCCCTTCTATGGTATTGGAAAGCACTATTGTATCATCTGCATACCGCAGGTTATAGAGCTTGACTCCATTATTGAGATGATAAATAGTTGCATAACTGACAACTAAGTGTATAACAGACAATTATAACAGACGACTTTTGATAAAAACATCAGAAGACGAATACTTTGGCTACAGCATTTGAGGACCAGGTTTACAATATCCATCACTAGACTCTTCACTCATAATTTTAATAATTGTTGTGCTCAAATATTAAATGCATGTTTACAAATAGACTAATGTCAAAATGAAATGCGAAAAATAAGAAACTGGTTTAAAAAATAATATTAATGGAAGAGACATAAAAATATTAGTAGACTAAGAAAGCCTTCCATAGCATAGTAGGCAATGCTGTAAGCTTTTCACAAATACAGAGAAACTTATATGACCTGTTAAATTAATGCTGTAAATTAATCCTAGTTAAATACACGAGGAAACCAGACAAGCAGATAATATATCTTAAAGTTATCTGCACAAGAATTTGAAACTTTTTTATACAATTTGATACTAAAGTAGGATCGGTTTAGCCTGTCGCATAAGTAATAAAAGTTTTCTTAATTTGATAATACCACATTAGAGATTTTGTTAATAAAATTACTTTGTATTATGTTTTATAATAATTGAATATCATAATATAAATTGATAAACATTGAGTATGAAATGTACAGGGTCATTCACGCAACATGTTGGTTAAAAGTTTTTAAAGTTCTGGTCGTCACTGGTTTCTGCAAACTTGTAATAATGGGTTATGCAATTAAGTTTCTTATTTTAAATAGAAACTGTGCTTTTTGTTATTTTTTTAGAATCTAAGTAAAATTCTGGATCGATGTTTATTGGAATAACCTTCTCGAAAAAATAGCCGTTTTTGAGATATTTAAAGTTTTTGAAAAATTTTTCATATTACACATGCAACTTCAAAAATTAATATTGTGGTTAATATTTATGCTGAAAAAACAAAAATTATTTTTCAGCGTGTACTAACTCTATTTTTATTTAAGCATAAAAAAATTTGCCAATGTTAATACTGGGTGTTCAAAATTTTGTATTATATTTTTATTTTTATATATTTTATAAATATATCTATAAAAATATATATCTCTATAACACAAAGACTTATTCCTACTTCCCACACACACCTTCCCAAACACACCGAGGTAGGTTGTCCTTTTGCGGTACAACCAGCACCGGCTTTCCTCCGCCCTCTGGTCTTTGGAGCCAGGTCTCGACTATTTCGCGGTATTCCCCGTAGGTAATGGGAGATTTCCGTGTATTTACATTTAAGTGGTAGGTTAGCCCATTTGGCTTTAACACTACCGGCCAAAGCAATTGTTCGGCGATCTAATGATGGTTGTGTGTGCTGATACTTGCTTTCCCTTTTCTGCACCAAGTGCAGTCGAGAGCGAGCAAGCATCGAATCCTTTCATCCGTCGTCTAATACCCAGTCATTCGTCCAGTCATGTCCTTAATCTACCTTACTTGCTAATCTAATTTTTTTGGTGCTTGCATTCAAGAGCGTCGTGCGGCGTGCCTCCGGCTCTCTCCTGCATGCAGTTTTTGTTTTATTTTTTTTTATTTATTTTTTTTTTTGGTGGTTAGTACCCTTTTGTGTTAATTTTTCTATCTATCTTAATTTATGGACAGGTATCATCACTATCTGACTCGCTATCCTATTCATCTGTACGAATAATTAAAGGTCTTACTTCATCAATAACTTGTTCTATTTCATGATTCTAAAATTTTTTTTCAGTATGCTCAATACATTTCCGCCATTGTTCCTCATTGACTTGGTTTAGTGCATCTTGCCAAAGTTGTAAAACACTGGCTTCGTCGGTGGTCTTACATGCATGTTTATCATAGTAGTTTTTAGTGATGTCCCACACCAATTCAATTGGATTGTACTGGCAGTGATATGGTGGTAGTCTTAGGACCTCATGACCATATTTTAGTGCCATTTGGTTAACAACAAATTTTTTCTTAGTAATGTGTTCTTTGCAATATTTAATAATTCAGCTTTTAAAACTAGATATTCGTGGTCTATATTTTCTCCGACAGCCACTTTCTTAAGTCTTCTTTTTTTCCAGCTGCTTGTGGAAAACTTTTCCTCCTCTCTGATGTGATATGAAGCATTTTCTAAGACTATTAATGACCGATTTTTTAGATTTTTTAATAATTTTTCCTCAAACCAATGTTCAAAAATATCGGCGTTCATATTTCCGTGGTAATCATCAGTTTTTTTTGTCGAAGAAAATAAGACTAGCATTGGGTATAAAACCTTCCGTATTTTCTGCATGCAATATAATATATCTTTTGCCATTACTCGCACTAGTACTCGAATAGCATTTGGTAGAATCATCTTGCCAGGATGATTTGGTATTATTTCCTTTCGCAAAAATTCATGTTTCGTCAAGAAACACAAATTATTTGGCAAATTCGAAATTCTTGTTTTTTAAATCTTTCTTATAAATTTCCACCTGTTTCCAACAACATTGGACAGCTCGCACAACACTTTACGATTATTCGTTTTTTTGTATCTAAAACCCATAGCTTTTAATACTTTTGATAAACTGGTCAAAACCATATCACAAAGTTCTCTGTCCGTTATTGTTTGAATAAGTGTCTTTCTTATAACATGTTCTTTTGTTTTGTACATGTTATAAATGATATTTCTGATTGAGATTTAATACCTTGTGGTAAGTCGAGGGTTTTCGGATGCAAACGACTCCTTTTATTTTCCTTACTTAATTCCTCCTCACTCATTTTGCGAACTCTTTACAAGGTCCGTTCTGAAATTCCACAAGCTGCACTTGTCCTTTTTTGAACTGCCAGTACTGTTGTAATTGGTCCCATGTTGATTTTTTCTAAAGTAAAATAATTTTCCACTTTCAACACAATGGAGAGCCTCGACTCCGCAGACTGTTTACTATTTTTGCAAATATAACAACTAAAATTATCCAGTTATGCGACCGCAAGGAATGGATGCACTCCTCGAGACAATTTTATTTGAAATAAAATTATAAAAGTTTCTTCAATAAATTATCATCACAAAGCATTCAATTTGCGCTTTTTCACGATTTATATAAAAATTGTTTTGGTAGCGCTGATTTATCCTCAAGTACTACAGCCGACCAGTAGGAGGTTCGGTACCACAAAGCAGGCAGAAAAGGGAAAGCATAACAGAGTGGCTGATACTAGAGTCATAAATTATTTTTTGGGCGTTAATCCGAAATACGACAGGGAAACGACTTCACTTTAAACACAATAGAGCATTGTCTACATTTTATAATGCTGATGACATTACATAGATATCAAATGAAAAGTTAGCATTAAAAAAATATATTGACAATAATGCAACGACGTTAAGGTCTGACAACCAAAAAAGAACTAAAATTAACAGTTAACTTCACTTATTCTTCTTCTTCTTCTTTCTTCTAGTGTGTAGGCTTTGAAACCTGTTTCTTGTTCAATATTAGACTCCTAAATTGTTTAAATTGTCGCACCATCTTTTTCCTGGTATGCCAATACTTCGTCCATTTGGTGACTTATCTCGTGCTATTCGTACTATTATATCCTCCGTCATTCTACTGATATGTTCGTTCCACTCCTGCTTTCTGTTTGTCACCCATCCATTATGTCTTCTATACTGCATGCTCTTCTTATGTTTTCGCTTCTCTCCCTATCCAACAGATTTTCTCCCCTGATATTCGTGTTGTATTTTCATCTCTTTTGTTTCTAGCAGTCGTCTCGTTTTAGATGTGTCAGAACTGCATTGTTTCATTTCGTATTCTTCTGTAGTTGTCTCGGGATTCTGGGGTATTTGATGTTTTGTACTTCGTTTAGGCCTCTCGTTTCTCTTTACATTTATCTTTTATTTCTTTTCTGAACCATGGTGGATTGTTATTGTTTCTTTTGTTCAGTATCACTTTGCGTTTTCCTATAGCTTCTGTTGCTACTTCTTCAATGTTGTTTTTAATTTTTCTCGGGTGTCGGGTATTGAATATTTCCTCGGTGATTTCCTGTAGAAAATTTTATTTTGGTGTTTCTTATCTTTGCTAGTACTAGTTTGTGTTCACTCCCTGCGTCTGCTGAGTTTAAAGTTCAGATATCTAGAATTTGCTTTGGGTGGATTTTTATATTAGTGACTATAAAATCAACCATATATTTATGCCCCCGGGAGTTTTCAAATGTATATTTATACTGGAGCTTATGGTCGAAAAATGTATTATTGATTTTGAGTTCGTTAAAAGCACAGAGATTAGCCGTGATTTCTCCATTTGGGCTCTTCATGAGGTATTTCATCTAGGATGGTTTGCAATTGTTCGTAGATTGCCTCTCGTTTCTCCTTAGGTTTCAAGTCCTCGGGGCTATGGATAGATATGACATTTAATTTTTGGTAGTCCATTGTGATGTTCATATGTATTATTCTTTTCGATGATATAACGGCAGTTATTAATGTTATTTTTAAATTTTTTATGGACAAGTATACCTACGCCTGCTCATGCTCGTTCTTCTTTCTTTACTCCACTGTATGCTAGGAAATATTTTTATTTATCAGTTCTTCTATTATCTTGGTCTTTATTCATTTATTAGTTAACATCACTAATATACGAAAACTATTTTACAAGAACATAAAAAATCTTTGTTATAATAAAATAGATATGCACCAGCAATATATTATCTTTTTTTAAGTTACAGCTTCCCTTGATTGATCAATTGAAAAAGTGGCGACAGTTTTAAATATTACATAACAGACCAAAACAATTGATCCAAACCTGTCAGAATATGTTATATCTGTTGTTAGTGAGTAGAAATATCTTGGTATGATGCTAGATCCTAAATTACTATGATTTAAACATGTTCAATATGTAAACAAAATATGATTAAAGGCATTAATCTTATTAAATGTGTTACTTAAAATATATCGTATTCAGTTAAAAAGTTTGAGATTAAGTCTGGGTGCTAAGAAATCAACACCATGTCCTCTATTACTTGCTGAAAGTAATGAAGTGTCATTAGAAAATCGTATTTTTTTTATTGACAACGAAATATGTATTCAAATTAAGTGCGGTATTCAGAACAAGTGGATAACAGAGTATGCTGTATAAATTATCTATACAAAATCTAGTAAACAATTATTGGATAATTAAAAATTTTCCACCACCATTAGCGGATGCCTTTTTGGAAACCAATGATTTATCGGTTACATTATCAACAAATTTTGGTATACATAAATTAAAATTTAATACAATCTTCACAAAAACAAATATTATATTTCACTTAAAGTAAATAATACGTTGTTGAACTCCATATTGAGTGAATGTACTTATAAAACTGGAGTTTATAAAACAGGGGTTTATTGGGGTAGTGATGCGTCTCAAACAGCCTCTTCTACTCAAATGTCAACCTCACCTTCACGTTGGTAAACCCTGTTAACACAAACGAGGCTCTGACGACTGAGTATCAGCGGTATAACTGTAACACTCGAAATTAAGGAAATGTCATTCCATTAAGAATGAGTTGTGCCGACCCATCTTTCCGAGGGGTGTTGGCTGAACTGAGTAGGCCGCTAGCCTCGGTTACGATGGTGGACACGACACATTCTTCTACCCCACCAACACGTCTGGCCAACGTGGTGAGATATGGCCAAAACCTCCAAAACCAAACATGTCGATTGCAACAGTAACACGGAAGGTACCACAGGTGGGTAGGAATTCTATTCCACAGTTCCACACCGAAACAACGGTCTTCCTCGAGGATTCTGGGGGGGGGCAAGTCGATATTGAAAAAGAAGAAGAACAAACAGCAGTTTAGCAACATACAACATCCGCTCCATGGCAAAAGATGAAAAACTCTACGAACTAGAAGAGGAATTGGGGAACTTGAATTGGAACATAATGGGACTGTCAAAAGTTAAAAGAGGTGAAGGATATGAGGACTTACATTCAGGCAACAGACTCTATTATAAAGGCAAGGAAGACTACACATACGGTGGAGTAGGTTTCTTAATCAACAAGAAGAGAAAATCTCAAATTCAAATAATTGACAGCATCTCAGACAGGGTTACATACATGGTCTTAAAACTAAGTCCAAAAACTAAAATAAAGATCGTGCAAGTTTATGCTTCAACTGAAAAAGAAACCGATGAGGAAATAAATACTTTTTACGAAGACCTTAAAAAAGCTATAGACAACAACAAAGAATCCAAAATAATAATAATGGGAGACTTTAACGCCAAAATTGGAAGTAAGATTGAAGACTCTGAAAGCAAGATTGGAAATTTTGGATTCGGCACAAGAAACGCAAGAGGAGAAAAACTCATAGAATTCCTGGAACAATAAAACATGTATGTTATGAATACCTTCTACAAAAAGAAACCTAACAGAAAGTGGACATGGGTCGCACCTAACGGAACTACCAAAAATGAAATAGACTATTTTCTCTCGAACAACAAAGGAATATTTGAAGACGTCACAACAATAAACAACGTAACAACGGGTAGTGACCATCGTATAGTTAGAGCAAAAATAAATATTAACATGAATGAAGAGAGAAAAATGATTTTTAAAAAAACAACGAGGATAGATGCCTTTAAACTAAGAACAAATGAAGAGCAATTCCGAGAGGTCTTAGCGGATAAGTTCGAATCTGATCCTTCACATAATCAAGATCAAACTGGCGAGATTATTAAAAAAAATATTTTGTG
Organism: Diabrotica balteata; assembly: GCA_918026665.1. NCBI lineage: Eukaryota > Metazoa > Arthropoda > Insecta > Coleoptera > Chrysomelidae > Diabrotica > Diabrotica balteata. Next base: position 3,655,612 of record OU898279.1, on the reverse strand, counting down.
CTCAAGTTTCCACTACTTTAGAACTACTCAATATATTCTACTGAACTTTTTGCGATATCCATTGCAGTACAACAAACTCTTAATCGATCTGAAGACATGACAGTAATATTCACAGATTCCTTAAGTGCAATCCAGGGAATTCAGAAAATATATCCGAATCATCCGATTTTAGAACAGATTAAAAAAGACCTTGTGACTTTACAAAATAATCATAAACAACAACGTATTGTGTGGATACCATATCATGTGGGAATACCGGAAATTAGATAGCTGATCAAATGGTCAAAGAAGCTTGTAAATTGATGATAAAACTAACCAATTCTCACTCAATATGAAAAATGCTCAATGAGTACACAAAAAACTTATGGTTACAAAGATGGCAACTCTTACTAAATAATAAATTGATAGATTGGTTGCGGCAAGCAAACCCAGATCTATCAGCTAAAACACCAATTTTAGTAAAGCGAAGGGACCAAGTTGTACTACATCGTATCCGAATAGGACATACCAGACTGACGCACGAACACCTACTAAGGAAGGAAACTCCTAGAATATGCTACGCCTGTGACACCAAAATAACTGTAGGCACATTGTTATAGACTGTCCATTATATCAAATGGAAAGACAAGCTGCTAGACTACCAAGTGATATAAAGCGCGGATTGTGACAAAATCATTAGGTTTTTACAGAAAACGAAATTGTATAATCAAATATAAGTGATACTTCAAGAAAAATTGTAAATTATAATTAACTTTGTAAAAAAAAAAGCGAAGAACAAACAGAAATGAAGGAAAATTGTTAACCAAGCCATGAACCTGCTATTAGGCTCAAAGTGCGAATATATTATTATTATCAATTTCGCTACTTTATAAAAAGACTACTAATTAGAATACTATTCAGAAATATTTGTATGATTTTGAAGACAACTAAATAAAAATAAAATTTAATATAAACCAGAATTGCAATTCAAAACAAAAATAATTAGTGTTTTTATTTGCAAAATCTGAAGAAATAACGTAATAAAAAATTCGCGTGAATCCATTCTGTTTCGTAATAATAATTGTTTAATACAGCTGATTCACGTGAGTTTTTGATTAAAATAAAAAAATTAACTAATAAGCAGTTCCTTACCTTGCATAAAAACAAGAATAAAATGACATGCGGAACACTTCTGGTATTGTCTTTATATATTTAGAGTTTTGTTTAACAAAACATGAGGTCGAAATTTGTTAACAAACGTGCTACTTCTACTGGATTATAAATGGCTGTTTGTTATTAAACTAATTATGTACAGCTAAAATATTAGGCGTAAGGTTCGTAATGGATTTTCCAGCGTGTAACTGCATTTTGGAATGCATTTTAAAAATAAACTAAAAATTTTTATTTTTTATTTTGTATTTTATGTAAAGATTCTTTTTTCATTACTGATTTCATTGTAGCTAAATAAAACTGTTTAACATGATTTTAATGATATTCGTTGATAAAGACCTAACAAATCTATTGACAAGTAACACTGTTACGTGTCCTTGTATCCTTAGAAAGAACATGCGACACATATTTCCCATTTGTGTTGAATGATGGGATAAACAAATGGCATCAGTAAAGTAACAAATTTATATTCAAAATAAAAAAAAAGTACGTTACACAAAAAAACATTATTTTCCGCAAATCGCCAGGAAATTTTGACATTCCTGTCAAAATTTCTTGAAGAAAAAGTCAGGACTTCCTTACTGTAAGGAAATGTCATTTCCTTACTGTAAGGAAATGATATTTCCGTACAGTTGTTAGTGTTCTACATAAATGATAGAAAACACATTGCTTATAAGGAATTAATTTATATTTTGAAAACATCAAGCTCTGGAGGAGTCCCAGGAATGGAAATTTCATCATCACTTATCATTTTACTTTCGAGAACACCAGCAATTAAATTTATAAGCGTCAAGTTTGACAATTCAACCTCAATACGTTTCCATAGTAACCCAAGTAATTTTATTAGGAATTTCAAAGCACCATTTATTTGGGAATAAAATTATCGCGTTTTTTTTTAAATCAATCAATATCTGTCGAATTTTAAACGATTTGCGGAAAAATAGTATGTTTACCTCGTAGGAAAAGCCACATTCCTGGACTCTGTGTTGCTAGTCTCGCTTGCGCCTCGCTTAGCAATCTTCACAGTCGTCCAGGAATGTTAATCTTTTCCTACCCGGTAAACAATGTACTATTCTCATCAATGATGGGGTAAAAAACAATTTTTGCAGAGAGGCACGCTGTAAAAATAGTCGTAGTTCGAGTTTCTGATTTATTTTGTGAATATCAAAAGCACCTCTCCTAGTAGGTATTTGTTGTTGCAAATGGTCTTCAACGTTGATTATATGTTTCTGTCGCTTAGATATTTTTTCAGAACGACCACTTAGTCGTCTTGTTGCATTTGATTTATATCTTCCTAATTCAATTAGCTGTTCTTCTAGTGGCACCAGAAAATTCGAAAGGGAAAATTTTGCGTTCCCTTGTTGTACACTTCTTTTGTGCAAATCCTTGTAAATAATCCAAGAATTTACAATAGCGTATATAACTAATCTATAAAAAGCTTTTCTCTACCATTTCGCACATTTTCGGTCCATATCATATGTGCTAACGTTTTGATCGGCGAGATCTACTCCTCCCATAAAATTATTGTAAAAAATAATTGCTTCTGAACAAGTGAACCCAGCTTTTTCTCCAGTTTTCAGCTTTCTGTTGATAATTCCAACAGCTGTACTGTGATAATTAGACATCAGCATCAATTCCTTTGTATCTTTTCATTTAGCCGCTAAAATTCCTTCAGATGAAACTAAAAACTCCATATCACCCCTTAATATTTTGTTATTTTCAAATTTGGCTACGATGACCCGATTGGCCATATAGGTTCTTAACATGGAAAATTTAGGGTGTTTAGTAGGTTGAACGAAATGAAAAATCTATTAAAGCAGAGACACATCTGGTGACCGTATGGTGTTGACTAGAGTTTTAACAACTCGTTCTCCTAGAGGTCCAGTAGTTGGTGAGAATTATTTTCCCGGGTAAATATTGAAATCGTATATATATATATATATATATATATATATATATATATATATATATATTCTGTGAAAGAATTACTTCGTTGCCACATTTTATACCTGTTTTTACTGGCTTCATAGGAAGATACTGCTTCAGAGCAGATTTTACTTTGAACTTAGTCTTTGATTCGTCGAAGGACTGATGGCAACTTTCAGTCATCGCCTTTACAAAAGTTTGTTTCAAACAAGACACCACTTCATCGATGTAGTATGTTTCTGATGTATTATCATTTCTTTCAGGATAATTATAGTAGGACTTAGATAGCAGGAATAAACAAGGATCTTTTTTAAGGGAAATTCGAAAGTGATTAGTTTTGTAACCAGTAGTGTGAGAAAGATGGTACTTTATTGTAACACATAACCATAGTACAACCAATCACTGTCATTATTTCCTACAAATCTGTTTTTTTTTTCGTGTTTAATTTTATATTTCTGTTTTTTTGAAGTGCTGCTATTCTTTGATTTGTACAGGACGTTGTTAACAGTTGCGGAAATAATTTTAGAAAAATATCAACAGGACGAGAACCTTTATTAAGATTGAGTATTGTTATTCCATTTCTCTGGGTACGAATTTCTTTTTTTGGAAAAAATTTCTATTCGGTATATTCCATTGTACAGTCAATTCATCCCTTTCAGACTCATCTTCAGATATTTCCGCGTTATTAGAACTGTCTTCGTCGGAAGCAGTGATGTTTACCCACACGGTTAGGAGTATTCTCAGGTACTTCATCAGAATCTGAGACAGAATTGTCACTAGGTACATAAGCAGACTCTGAGGCAACATAAGGTTCTTCCTCGGATTTATGTTCAGAAATATATGAGAGGTCGTCAATTTCTTCTTGAAGCTGTTTTTGTGTTAGAAAACGTCTACTTTCCATAGTAAGTTTGCAACCAAACAATACGAATGGGATAAATAAGACCCGGTATAAACTACTACTGGGACACTAGAGTCTCGTTTAGAAATTATGGTAAAATCGATGAAAACAATATCAAAAATAAACAACATATATCACTAATCTGTGTTAATCAGCAACTAAATTATATATTTAGACTTTAACACTCACGCAAAAATCTGCGAATAACCTCAGAGTTACACAACGAGCCATGGAACGTGCAATGCTGAACGTGAGCCTTCGAGACCACATAACAAACCAACAAATGAGGCAAAGATCAGGAGTTCAAGACGTCATCGAAAGAACCACGACGCTTAAGTGGAACTGGGCAGTGCACTTAGCCAGAAAACAAGATGGACGGTGGACAAGACGTATTATGGAATGGAGGCCCAGAAACTATAAAAGAAGCCGAGGACGACCACCGACTAGATGGACCGATGATATAAAACGTGTAGCGGGAAACTGGCTACAAGCGGCCCAGTGTAGAGAACACTGGAAAGAACTGAGGGAGCAGTGGACGCGATTGGCTGATTGATGAAAATATATATTATCGGATAAAAACAGAGCAGTGATATGAAGGTTGCATTCTGCTAGCTAATGAGTAAGGAATGTCTAAAAATACGGATGCGTTCAAATAACATGGGCTTTGGGGACAAACAGATGCCAGCAGATTTTTTTTAATCCGCTGGGACATACATGTTTCCACAGTAATAATAGGGTTAATGTATAATTTCCTTATCCCATTAGAGTGATATCTAGCTGGTCCGTTTTAACTGATCGACCAGAATTCTCAGCTTCATCATCCAACTTCAAAAGTTACTCCTTTCATCCAGTTTTTATCTTGTCTTCTTAAATCGTCAGCCCATCGTGTAGGTGGTGGTCTCCATTCCAATAAACTCTTTCTTCGTCGCCCATCCGTCATTCTAGCTATGAGTCCTGCCCATCTCCATTTTAGTCTGGCAATTAGGTGCTGCCAAACAATTTATTAGAGCGTTGAACTTATAACTTGAATAAAGCTTTCGTGATGGTTCCATTTTTATCTAAAGCAACAGTTGCAGGTTAGGATCCTTAACGGTTCTCAAATTAAAGCTATGGAAATTAGAGAAGTATAATTTGAGCCAAAAAACCTTGGTCAGGATTACAATCCTGCGTGGGTCCTAGCCTCCTCAAGAATGTCTCTCCAGTCGTCCCTATCGCGCCAAGAACGTATTCCCATATTTCTCATGTCTTCATCGATATTATTAAGGAACTTTGTTCTGGATCTTCCTCTTCTCTCTGACCAATTGGTCTATCAGGGAGCGTTTTTCTTACTGGGTCATTTTGTTCCATCCGCATTAAATGTCCTATCCATCTCAGACGTCCTATCTTAATACGTTTTACGATATCTGGTTCCTGCTATATTCTAACTAACTGGTCGAAGTTGTATCATCCTCTTCAAACTCTATTGTCATTCACTGCTCCATAGATTGCCTTAGTACTTTTTTTTTTCGAAACATCCTAACCTGTTTTCGTTACTTTTTGTTAGAGGCCAGGTCTCTGAACTATATGTTAGGACTGGGAGTATTATTGTTTTGTAGAGTTTTATTTTTGTATATATATAAGACGTTATAACTAACCAATTACTGGCAAAGTTTATTGAACGTGACATTAATCTATCATGCATATTCATATCTTGAATATCACTTTCAGTTTTTGCTCAAAGTATTTCTTAAGGTAAAATGTAGAAATCTAATTATAGATTAAATACAATCTAAACCCTATTTTTGTATTATTTGTTTTAATAATTATATCTGTAAACTGGCTCGTAGGCATTTAGATTGTGAAAAACTAGTAGTAATTGCAAGTATTGATTTTTGTTTTGAATAAATTATAACTTATCTCTCAAACGGCCCTGGTTTTACGCCATGATATTATGCATTTCCGAAAGAAAGTAACAATTATTATCTTACGTATTTCCAAAGTATTGTCAATAAAAATTATTATACCCAATTATACTGTTTGTCCTACAAAAATTACTCCTAAATAATATAAATGAAAAACGTGATTATTAAATCAAACAGAAATTCACTTAGAAAAATTGTTAGACTTTCTACTGTTTGTAATTTCTTCTCATATCATAGGTTGATTATGAACTAGCTATATTTGCAGCTCCTCAGAAAAGGTCTACTTAACAACATTACAAACATCAAATTTTAAGACTTCATATTCCAAAATATGTGTTTCCGTATTTTTGTATAATAACGGAAATGCCTTTAAGTACAATTAAAAAAAAATTAGGTCATCACAAAATATGGTTATAATAAAAAAAATTAAAGTTAATACAATGTATAGCATCCACCCTGGTTTATAGACTCTACATCTGTCGTTCATAGACAAAATGAGATTGTGGATATCCTATTAAACTACGTTTGCCCATACTTTTATCAGACGCTTTCCGAAATGAAATAGCATGTATATGTGGAGGTGGAGTAATTCCTCGTTGAAGCATGTCACATACATACTCAATGGGATTTAAGTCGGGGGATTGTGTTGGCCAAGGCAACACATCAATACCTTCGTTAGCAAACCAGTCTGGAACTAGGTGTGCGACATGTGGACAAGCAATAGGTATCATGCATACGGTGGAAGTTTTGACCAACAACATCAGCAAACAGACGAATGATATGTTGAAGAATGATGTCGAGATATAGCTTCTCAAGAATTTCTCTCCAGTCGTCTCTATCCATCGCCTTTCTCCGCCAAGCACGTATTCCCATATTTCTCATGTCTTCATCGATGTTATCAAGGAACCTTGTTCTGGGTTTTCCTCTTCTTCTCTGACCAATGGGTCTATCAAGGAGTATTTTTCTAGTTGAAACAATTCTTTGCTAAGGTGCTAAGTTGGGATTTAAACTGGATGGGACCGAAGTTCCAATAGGTCCCTACGGATTCGGACAAAGCAATGAAAGAGGCGAAATGTTTTTGGGTTTCTTGGTACGAAATGGCCTCTTTGCAATGAATAGCTTTTTCAAAAAAAGTCCCCAAAGAAAATGGACCTGGGCAAGTCCAGATGGAGTCACCAAAAATGAAATTGATTTTGTCTTAACCAACAACAAAGACATGGTTCATGATGTAACAGTTCTTAATAGCTGTTCAGTGGGAAGTGATCATAGAATGGTAAGAGCGAAGATCGTGCTAAATCTCCAAAAACAAAGATACAAAATGATAACAAAAACACACCCAATAGGATGGAATCCAATCGAAAACACCATGTCCTTCGAAGAGGAAATTCTGAGATGTCTAGACACAACAAATATAGACGTTATGGATGTCGAAACCTTAAATGATAACTTAATAAAAGCTATTAAGAACGCAGAGAAAAAGTGCAATACAAATCCTAGGAGAGATAAGGAGGAAAAAATCAGTCAAGAGACAAAAAGACTTATGGAGACACGAAGAGAACTTAAGAACAAAAACGATACGAATGCACGCGTACTACAACAACTTAATAAAGATATTAATAAAGCAGTGAGAAAGGACGTACGACAATATAACACAAAAAAGATTACAACGGTTGTCGAGGAAAATAAAAGTTTAAAGGTGCTGAAGAGATGTCAAGCTCTAGGTAAGAAGAATATTGTTAAGCTCGCAGATCGAAATGGAAAAGTGGTAACAGATAAAGATAAGATAATTAAGGTAGTTGAAGAATTTTACACAGAATTATATAGAGAAAGGGGTAAGAAAGACGGCACCAAGTTGAGAAAAGTCCAGAATGTGGGTTCAGAGGATATCCCAGAAATAACAATCGAAGAAGTCTCAAAGTCATTAAATCGAATGAAAAACAATAAAGCAGCTGGTGATGACCAAATCGTTATTGAGGCAGTTAAAGCAGGAGGAAAGACAGTATTGAAAGCATTGACACAATTATATAACTTATATTATATATATATATATATTATATATATATATATATATATATATATATATATATATAAATTATATTAATTATATAACTTATGCCTTTCAAAAGAGGTTACACCATCTCAGTGGAATAAAACTGTTATAGTAGTCATGCATAAAAAGGGATATATAACAGAGCTAAAGAACTTTGCTAGTCTTGATAAATTTGCCAACTGATTTGATATTCCAACTTTTTCATTGCTCTGAACATTTCTTTTCTATTCACAGAGTCATAGGTTGCTTTGTAGTCTATAAATATGTGATGAGTATCAATGCCATATTTCAGTGTTTTTCCAAAATTTGTTTCAGGGTTGCAATCTGATGAATTGTCGATTTACTACCTCTGAAACCAGCCTGGTATTTTCCTACTATCCGTTCTGCATATGGTGCCATACGGTGACATAGTATTGTGGAAAATATTTTATATGCTGCATTTAGAAGCGTAATTCCTCTGTGGTTAGAGCATTCAAAGATATCTCCTTTTTTGTGTATGGTGCAAAGTATTCCAATATTCCAATCATTGGGGAGGGATTTCTGTGTCCATATTTCTTTTATAAGCTGCTGTAATGCCATTATGGTATCATGGCCACCTTCTTTATATAGTTCAGCTGGGAAATTATCTATTCGGAAGTGATCTTGGCAATTATAAATTAAAAGAAAATAAGAATCATGCAGCCTCAAGATAAATATGAATCAGACGGAATAGTCTTGTATAAAAGGAGAGGTTGAAGATCTGAGTTTAAAATTAGAAGACGAAAATATCAAAAGTTTTCAGACTTCTAAATAATCAGAATATGTAGAACATAGAGATGGTACATATCTATGAGATATAGAAAAGAACATAGCTCGGTGAAGCAAAGCTAGTAAAGCACTTAATGGGTTGATATGGAGTAACACTCATTCCAAAGAAAACAAAAACATAATCTTTAACAGTATCGTGGAAAACGTAAATAGGAACAGTCGAATTGGACTGGATAAGATGTCTTCAAATTACTAGAAGGGATGGAATAAGGACTGAGTAGATTCTTCTTCTTTAAGTGCCATCTCCGCGGCGGAGGTCGGCAATCATTATAGCTATTCGGACTTTTGAGACGGCTGCTCTGAAAAGTTCATAAAACATCAATGTGCTTCTCGTCTAGAATCTTTAGGATTTCTATAGGAAGCATGTCAGTTCCAGGGCTTTCCCCACTCTTCATTGTTTTTAATGCCTGTAATATATCTTCTTGTGTAATATATAGACCTATTTCTTCTGACGTAAGTTCTATGCGCTCCAAATGTACTGTTTCATCATTAAACAATTGGTCGATATATTCTGCCCATCTTTGTGCTTTCTCGTTCGTCTGTGTTATAGTAGTCCCGTGTCTATCCAGACGTGCACGAGTGGGATTTTGTTTTCTTAGTCATGCCAGTTCTTTAACTTTCTTGTGTAGGTTAAACAGGTCATATTTATTTTGAAGGTGT